>JAGMVK010000027.1:0-636889 GCA_020747065.1 Cadophora sp. MPI-SDFR-AT-0126 | reverse complement strand
CCCTAACCCTAACCCTAACCCTAACCCTAACCCTAACCCTAACCCTAACCCTAACCCTAACCCTAACCCTAACCCTAACCCTAACCCTAACCCTAACCCTAACCCTAACCCTATCTACTCTCCTTTCCTATCTACTCTCCTTTCCTATCTACTCTCCTTTCCTATCTACTCTCCTTTCCTATCTACTCTCCTTTCCTATCTACTCTCCTTTCCTATCTACTCTCCTTTCCTATCTACTTACTCCCTCACTCACCCACTCACTTCTTACCCCTATAATAATCTTAACCCTAAATTAATACTCAAATAACACAACCCTAATACTTAAAAAAACACGCTCAAATAAAATACTCAAATAACACCCAAATAAAATCCCACTTAAATAACCCTTCCCTAACACACCTAAATAACTTACCCAAATAAAAAAAACTTAAATAAAACACTTAACCCTAATACCCGAACTTAAACCTTAACTTAAACCCTACGAGGTCACAATCGGCGCTCCGCGCCCACGGGTCCGGATCAAGTCGGGTCCGGTCGGTCTTTATATATCTTCCTTACTTCCCGCCCTCATATACTATTATCCCTACAGGGTCACAACTAGCGCTTCGCGCTAATAGGTTTAGGTTCTTTATACCCTAGCTTCAATCCTCCGCAATACATATAACCTTAACTTAATCCGGTAACCCGTACATTACTAAACCCCCCTTATTTAATTTATAATAACCCTAATAAAAACAGTCCTTGCCTTAATTCGACCTTAAATATACCCTAAAACCCTTCCAATTATCAATTACTTAATCTCTCTTTTACTGAAATAAAACATCTCTCGCTTAAATAAAACACCTCTCGCTCAAATAAAACAGCTTCACTCAAATAAAACACCTGTCGCTCAAATAACACGGCTTCGCGGAAATAAAACACTTAAATAACATACTTAAATAACACTCTCAAATAACAACGTACTCAAATAAAATACTCAAATAAAATAAAATACTTAAATAACATATTCAAATAAAATAAATAACATACTTAAATAATACGCACAAATAACACACACAAATAAAACTTAAATAAAACACTTAAATAAAACACTTAAATAAAACAAATAAAATACTCAAATAAAATACTTAAATACTCAAATAAAACACTCAAATAAAACTTAAATAAAACTTAAATAAAACTTAAATAAAATACTCAAATAATATACCCAAATAACCCTTAAATAACACCCCGTCAATACTCAAATAACACGCTTAAATAACACAACCTTAATACTAAAATAACACAACCCTAATCCTTTTTAAATAATCCTTTTATATTAAAACTTTCCTTTTTTCTTTATCTTTTTCTTTATTAACCCTTCTCCACTTTTTTCTTTTCCTTTATATCGGTGCAGTACCGGTTCATGTACTACGTAATATAATGATATATCAGTATGGTTGACAGAGCTTTAAAGGTATAGTTAAAAATCTGTGTAATTCCTAAGAGAGTACGAGGAGAGTCAGACTATATACTACGAGACCCCACCGAATACCCTCCGAAACTAGTCCGGCTAGGCTCTAGCTCCTGATCCTAATCCACACCCCCTTTTCAGACTAAAGTATACTTATGTAAGGACCTGTGGACTAATACTTTACTTCGTCTTAATCTTATTAACCCTAATTATCTTCTTCTCTTTATCCTTTACTTCGCCTTAATCTTATTAGTAGTTATACTACTCTATTTCTTCATTACTTCGCCTTGACTTTATTAGCCGTTACTTTATATTTTTACTAATATTATAAGTCGTCGCACCTTTCGTTTTAAGTAGTTCTGAGTTCTTAGACTTAGAGCTTATCTCTTACCTGTTTATATTACACAACGTATTAAATAAATAAAATAAAATAATGCTCAGTATTCTATTCTAATTAAGCGTTTTTATTATTAATCTATTTTATTGAACTGGTATCTAATTAAGATAAACTATTATATAAATAATAGCTTAGTAATATACAGTAAACTCAAAGAAATTAGTTAACTATTCTTTATTAAACTACCTTAAATATAATTTATAAATTATTTCATAAAATTCTTACTTAACTTATTATATATAAAAGCAAGATAGTATTTGCTTTATTAAATAAAGATAAAGTTATAATTATAATATATATTTAAGCTATTTTATAATAAAAGTCAAAACGTGTATCACCGGTTAAATAATTAAATATTATTCAACTAATAATTTAAATACTATTCTATTCAAGTCGAAAGGTAATTAATCTATCTTGTTTAATTAGGATTAATTAGAATAGAATATTATTTAAAAAGTTTAAATAATCTCTTAATACACCGATCTTATATAAATAGTCTTTATATTCTTTGATATTATAAGGATAATATAATCCTATTATTATTTTATATTAAACGTGCAAAATAAGCTTATCCAAACTCTGCTAATGCAAGCGCCGCTACACAGTTAGCTTCAATACACTCGTTCCCCCCAAGTGATGCCGTTTCCCCTAGCCATAGCATATATTCCAGTTCGCTCTGAAAAGAGCGCTGGAAATACTTCCGTAGCCACTCCTCGCCTCCAGGCCGGTAATACACTCCGTAGTAAAGCAGTATCACTATATCAGGGAAGCGGCACTCGGTCTCTTCATGCTCTGGATCTACTACCCGACAGATATCTTGTGGCTGGTAGCACTACCAGCATACCACATATCGCCCGATCCACTCCTTATCCTCTCGGTCTCGTGTATAGTACGCCTCTTACTTAGCACAGATCCACCGGAACCGCCGTGAGCATTTGCCTAGCGCATAGTCGAACCTGCGGCCCTTGATCCGGCAGTAGAGGCACAGCCCTACCATAATCTCGAGGTCGCTCTTATAACTATCAAGGACCTACTCTCGGACATGATCCTGCCGTAAGACCTCTTCTAGCCCGGTGAATTCCATCTCTACTCTTTGCGGTAAGGTAAATACAACGTCGGCAGGTCGCGCTTCGGTATGGGGCTCGCGGTAAACCTGACACCTCTCTTCACCCAGTATATACCACCGCCAATCGGATTAAGTATCTAAGAACTGGCTCAGAATACCACGGGAACAGTATTACTGTGTAAGATAGAGCTGCATAGCCTCTCGATCCGCGGATAGGTATCCATTAACCTGAGGCTTCCACCCGGCATACAGGAGAACAATAGAAGAAGCCTTACTTCCATCCCGCCCAGCTCTTCTAGACTCCTGAGAGAAATCAGTCAGCTTATCGGGCCTATTAACATGGATTACCCAGCGGACGAACGGATAATTAAATCCGATCCTAAGAGCAGATGTAGCTACAATCACCGGCTGATCTCTATTACCAAGCCACCTAGAGATAATAGCAGCTTTCTCCTCTTCAGTTCCGGATCTTAACGTATACAAGGGATACTTAAGAATATCGGCAAGCTGTACTACTTCCTCCCGAGTCCGGCAGTAGATAATGATCTTATCGCGGGAGTAGTTAAAGATCTCCTACTTGGGCCAGTATGCCTGTACCAGGTCGGCAGCTCTCTCAACTAAGGCACCCGGTCCGGTCTCTAAGCTGACTATGTACTTAATGTTCAGCCGATTAGTCGATTCCCGGATAACCCTGGGTTTCACCAGCTTATTATGCTCAATGAACTCTTCTTGCATCATAGGAGGTAGGGTTACTGTCAGCTACACTGTTTACGTCCTAATTTACCGAACGTACCAGCCCAGTTAAGCCATGCATAGCCGGTAATCACTAGCCGTAATAGTGAGATAACCCTCGTCGATAATAATACAGTCGAGTTTCTGCTTACTGACCTGAAGATGATAGTATTTAAGAAAGCCTTAAGTACACGCTGCTTCAGCTGATACAATAACTAGTGAAGCCGACTACTTACAATCAACCGACTAGACCAAGGGCCGGATACCTACTTCGTGAAAGCGTCTCAGTATATCACCTCGCAGAGCAACTATTAGCAAAACAAGGATAGTGGTCCCAGTATCTGTAATAGCAGTACCAATCATAACAACTATCGTCTTACTAGAGCCGGTTCCTATTACCAGAACCACTTACTCAGCTGAATAAGGTCCCATGATAGCAAGAACGCTATTCCGCTGACCGGGAACCCTGAATTGCAAGTCCGGTTTATTGTATAACTTCCGTGCCACCGCCAGTAAGTTAGCCTCAGAATAAGCCCCCCTCCGGCGAAGCTAACCACGCTTGGAAGTATCAAGTATTCGCAGTGACAGCGTCTCTGAGGCGCCTCGTAGTCTCTTCCCCTGGAGAATATAATCGAGCCGGAATAACGTATGCCAGCTCTCAGATGCTCGGTAATTCCGATGCAGTAAAGCACTTATGGTGAGCGTAGTAGTGCCAGTATATGCATGATTAAAAGTGTGGTAGCTGTAGTTGCTTTGTTCAGCTAAGGCAACAAGATCCAGCTCGTCTTCAATATCCTCCCCGACGCTCTCCTTAATATCAAAGTTAGCCTGTTCTTTAGTAGAAAACTTCTCTTTAGTAATCGATGCTGCAAACTGCCGCCAGTTGGAAGTGTGCAAACAAGGCACCTTTACCCGGGTACACGCCTTACGTAAGCAAGCTGAAAGTGTCTTATTAACCCACACCGTCCCGTCTAATTTCGCCTAAAGGTACGGAGAGATGAGGGCACCGGGCTTTTACTATCGAAGGAACAGTTGCCTTAAAGGCAAAACATATGCAATGTAAAGAAGCACTAAATCCCCAATCGCCTTTAGTATAAAGCGAATATTATCCTTGTACACCCCGGACTACTGCTGACCCTTGTGGTACTGAACATAGATCATTAGTAGCTTCTCCCAAATAAATAGGTGGCGCTGTCGAGCAGTATTACACCACATCATCGATAGCAACTCAGACGCTCGTAACGGTGGGCCGCCAGGGATATGGCATAGCACTAATAACAGCTGTAGGAATTCTTGGGCGTGTGACTCGTAGATGTCCATAGCCTTAGGATACAAGATCATGCTCCCATCCTTAGCCTTGGTTAAGAACATGGCCCGGAGCTCAGTATTGCCTTAGATCCGCCGGAAGAGAGCGAGCTCAGCACCCTCTAAGAACTCGGCATTACTGGGATAAGAGAGCCACGAACCTCCAAAATCTTCCAGATCTAAGTCGTCCTTTAGCCGCCACGACTCCATAGGAGTCAGGTCTTTTGCTTAGAATAAGAGCTTATCATAAAGCAGGGCATAGGCCCGTTAGTATTCAGAAGCTACCAAGTCAGAGATCTGCGACATCTGCAATTCTACCCCGCGATATTCCACTGTCTACCTGTCCAGGGACCACCGGGCTTAGTGCTTAGTAATTGCGGCCTTTCTAACCTTGAATAAGTACAGCTGCTATTGCAGAATATGCCTAAACGGTGTCTCGGCTAGCTGTTGGAAGAACTTCTTGCAGATCTTGGTAAGAAAGACAGGGATTTGATCTTCATCGTCCTGCTCCTGAAAACAAGCATAGTCAAAGAGCACGAGCTAGGCAGCCCAGGTCAGAGCCGATAAGTGGCTATTGAAATTCCCCGGCTCCTCCCACAACCCTCAGCCTTTCCCACGGACTTTCCTGCTCAACATAGCGCAGAAACTCAAGACAGGCGATTTAAATAGCACGCTGCCAACAGTATAGCAGATCAGGGCCAGGTATAGTCGCTGAATGGCGTGCTTTAAAGCCAGCTCAGCTTCCTCCTCATCTTCAAGAACCAATGCATCTATAATCTTATCCATGGCCTAGATCTACTGGGTAGTTAGTTAGATAACATCCCTAGGTAGTATCTGGTCTAGTTAAACCCGGGTGAAATGACCGCTTTCACAGTATACTACTCGGTAGTAGTACACTAACAGCTGTTTCATAGTGGTGAAGTAGGTAACCAGGGTCGACGCGTTCTTGTAATACCGGAACCTATCTGCTTTGCCCGACGCCCTAGCATAGAATTCATTCAGGATATTAGCCCGCTACTGTGTCATTTTCCGGTCTGGCGAAGTGTCGCTGTATAACCAGTATGCGTCTCTTAAGACAGCCTTAGCTGTAACCAGGATTCAGGCGAGATCAGGATCCGTAGTATACTCGCCACCCGCATCAAGCTCTTTCTTTAGGGGCAGTCGGTACGAGCTCCAGATCTCCTTGTCCTGTAGCGTAACTATGTAGGATAGGAAGCGCGTCACGTCGTGTAGCTATAGCACCCTTTCTAACCTGGACTCTCTAATATCCCGAACGATACTTGCTTGCGCCTCGAGATCGCATTTCATATCTTAGTAATCCCCCTCTAACTTCACAAATAATTCCCTCTCAGGCTCTATTAGTACAGTTAAATAGGCTGGGTCTGGCGTCTCTACGCCCTTGAGAATAGTAAAGTAAGTCACCAGGGCATTATTAGCAAAGTAAGTCTAGAGGCGGTAACTCTCCCAGAGCGGCGTCGACTTGTGCTCCCTCGCACTTCTCCTGTTATAGCTCGGTATATGGTCCCGTATCCGGGGGAGGCGGATTGTGTAGAAGGGATCTTCGAGAGGATAGAGCAGACAGCGAAACCCCGCGTGGATTAGGAGGTACTCGATCGGGTTAACCGACTCCCTAGGCCGGTCCCTCTTCAAGGTCTCTAGGTCCCGTAGCGTCAGTCCATCGATATATGCTAAGTGGGCCTTCAGAGCTGGACTGAGTAGACGGTGCGGCTCGCCCCGTAAGTGTTGTTTGATACTACTTTGCCGGGGTACGAGGCACGTCTGGTAGCGCCGGCAAACGACTACCTGGTGGGTCGGGTTGTAAACGAGATCCAGCGACATGGTAATAACAGAACTCACTGAAACAGAGCCTTCTAAGAGACGTAAATAAGTAGGGACATTACTTACTACTAACTAGCCAACTCCTCTGAGGATATTACCTTACAGAGTATAAGTCCGTGCCCGCCGTAGGAGCACAGAGCCGCAAGTGGTCCGCGCTCTCTCTTCGAGCTGCAAAAGGGGCCTTACAGAAGAGGAAGAAAGCTTCCGTGTATTGAGCCCTCTTGCCCAGGCTTAGGGACGCGCCCTCCTTTGCTCGTTACTTACTCTCTCTTGTTCTCTCCGTAGTGGTTTAGCTTGACGACGAGCTTTTACTCCCAATAGACTGTCGCTAGTTGCTACAACGCCGGCGAGATAGCTGTCCTATTTAGGGGTCCTTAGTTTGTCTTGACTTTAGTCGTGTCTAGGCTCACCTTCAGAGTCCTTAGGAGTTTCAATTATAGCTGTCCTTGCTTACTTAACCTATTTGGACCTCTTCTCTTCTAACTTCTGCTTTCTATAGCTGCTATAGATTTATGACTTCTAAGGCTATAGCACAGAAGATAAACCGGGCGTATTATTAGAGTTAAATAGAATTATAGCAGATCCCTAAGTAGCGGAACCTCCTGCGTAAGTTCTGCTTATGATATAGGTTTCCGTGACTAGCTTCTAAATCCTCTGTATTATCCCTATCTATATCACCTTAATGTAAGTCATTACCCTCCTCTGACTTCATCTTCTCATCCTTAAATCGATCTTACTAATGTAATATAGCAATAGTAATCCGGTAATGGCTAGTACAAGTGTGAACTCCCTTCCCCTAAGGTACCTCGCTTAATCCATTTGTCTTAGTTGGAAATAGGAAAAAGTAAACAAAAAGTTTAGTAGGGCCCCGCCCCTCCCTACTTACGATACTCCCAATTGTGAGTACCGCCCCTAGCAACTATTTACAAAGCCCGAAGCAAGACCTCCCCGGCCTCGACCAGGGGAACCAGGTCCGCACATGCGATGATGTGCTTATCGCAACCCGGTACCAACCCCAGGATCAACATGATAGCTATCTGGGGAAGTTAGCAGATATATAGGGAAGGGGAGGAATACATACGGCACCCCGATGGGTGTTGGCCCAGGCCTCGCGGTTCGAGGACACCTGAATCCACCGCCGGCCGAGCCTCTCGAAGGCGACGATTGCTGCAGGACTGTATGGAGGCATCTATGTACTACGCATTAGTATATTCATAATGTTAGTTGTTAAATGCAATGCGAAGACTCGAGAAAACTTCCATGCAACCCACTGGGCCAGAATGGTGGTCGAGAAATGCTTATTTAGGTAGATACGCAGGTGTGCTCTGTGTAGGGAAAGCAGTTTGTATAGGTTGGGTTAGGTCTTTCCCTTCTCGTTAGGTCCTGTACTGACCGCATCTAATTACCCCGCTCTCAATGACCTCACTAAAGCGCATTACTTATGCTAAACAGATGATTTATGCTGATAATGCATGAATGGATTGCGACGATGAATGGTAGCAGTGGATGGCACTGCTGGATAGCTGCGATAGCTACGGGAGTAGCTGCGAGAGTGGCTGCGGGGGAGGACTTCGATCATATGGTAGCAAAACGGCCGGTGGTGCAAATGCGTCGGCTGTAATAGCTTATGCTGATAATTTGAATGCATAAATAGATTGCGGCGACGAACTGTAGCAGGAGATGGTGGTAGTAGATGGCTGCGGGGAGTGGCTGCGGGAGTGGCTGCGAGGGATAACTTCAACTGCATGGCAGTAAAACAGCTGGGTACTACTAATGCACGGACTGTAACACTGCACGGTGATAGTGATCTCAATGCAGGAATAGATTGCAACGAGGGATGGCAGTAGTGAATAGCAGCAGTAGATAGCGGTGGTGGATGGCGGTAGCCGCTGTAAGACTGGCTGCGGGCGAGGACTTCGATCATATAGTAGCTAAATAGTTGGGTGGTGCAAATACATGGCCTGCAATCGTTTATAATGATGATTTTGAATGTATAAATGGATTGCGACGATGCATGGTAGCAGTGGGTGGCGCTAGTGGATGGCAATAGCAGCTGCAAGAGTGGCTGCGGGAGGAGCCGCGAGCGTAGTTGCGGGGGAGGACTTCAATTGCATGGCAGCAAAACAGCTGGGTACTGCCAATGCATGGGCTGTAACAACTCATGATAGTGGTTTCAATGTATGAACGGATTGCGGCGATGAATAGTGGTAGGAGATGGTGGTAGTGGATAGTAGTGGCGATGGCTACCGGGAGTGGCTGCGAGGAAGGACTTCAATTGCATGGCAGCAAAACAGCTGGGTACTACTAATGCACGGACTGTAACACTGCACGGTGATGATGATCTTAATGCAGGAATGGATCGCAACGATGGATAGTCGCAATAGATGGCGGTAGTGGATGGCGATGGTGGCTGCGGGGAGTGCCTACGGGAATGGCTGCGAGTACTAAACTTCAATTGTATGGCAGCAAAACAGCTGGTGGTGCGGATGCATGGACTGTACGGATTGCCTCTTGATACTAGCTGTACGTCGCATTGTTTACTCGGCCTCGCTTAAACTATACATCCTCTTCCAGTACAGAACCCTACACGGATTCCAGACTCGGATATACTACCTCCCTACTGCTTTCCCTGGGAGAAGGGAAAGGAGGAGAGGATTAACCTGGAAGGGAGGAGGAAGGAGAAGAGAAGAGAAAAGAAAGAAAGAAAGAAAGAAAGAAAAAGAGTCTTGGATAACAACAGTAAAGGCCCCCCGAGAAGACTTTCGCTGTTGTTATCCGAGGCATAGATCTCACTAAGGATTGAACTTGGGTGGGACCTCCACGGAATAGTACTAGGCGCTCTAAGTTACCGCTGAGCTATAGGATCGATTGGAAGATTATGAAGTGAACTTGCTTATTCCTATATATGGAGACCTTAGTACTTGCGAAGGGGGGAAGGGGGGAAAGGTGCAGTACGCGGCGCAGGGAGGTCGATCGGACGTCTCCCGCGGACTCCTCGCCAGACTCCTTCTCGTCCGCCCTCGCTTCGACGACTCTCTCTATATATAGGCTCTCTTCCCTCTCTCATCCCGGCTCTCTTCTCTCTTCTCTTCCTTCTACACACTAAGCGAGCGAGCTGTACCGGAGCTCCAAGAGGCTGATTGGGAGAGAGCTTGCTTGACGAGCCAACAGGGGCCGGGTTCGATCGACGACGGTCGGTTGTGACGTCCTCCTGCCCCTCTCCGTGGTGTGCTCCCTTTCAGCACGTCAGCGTCGGCTGGGGAGAGGTCCTATTTAACGCTACGAGGCAGGCGGCTAGCGGGAGGAGGGGACGGAGCCGCACCTGCGGTCCAGGCCTTTTAGGATGTAACCTTTTTGACTGTAAGTCCGTGCGCGCGGGGGCGGCACGGGCCGCTCCCAGGCCCGCGCCCCCCTTTTGGACCGCAAAAGGGCCCCCACATAAGAGGTAGTAAATAATACCCCCGGTAACTCCTCCTCACTCTCCGATAAACGATAAATCGCTAAAATCTTCTCTAATCGACTATTCTCACGCCCTAACGCGTTATTATCCTCCTCGAGACATGTAATCTACGCGTGAAACACGTTAAATCACGTAAAATCACGTCAAACCACGTTAAATCACGTACCTTGATCCCCGCGTCGCGAATCGCGATACTTAAACGCGTGATGACCTTGCGTAATCCCGTGTTTTCAACACGAACGCGATTACGCGTCGTACGCGTGTCGTAGAGAAGTGATTTAAGCTTCACGTGATATATACATAGATTGTCGTATAATCCCCAAAGTTTTGCCGGCGCCGGTACTCGATCCGGTAAGTACGAGACCCCGCCTTGCGGCAGCGAGCTCGCAGGTAAGAAACATAGGGTAGTCATTGAAGATACAAGGAAAATATATGGCAGGTTGATGTTAGGAGAATGACACGAAGCTGGAGAAGACCTGCTAGATATAGGGTTATTTCCGAAATGTCCTCGATCATCGACCTCGCATATAAAACACCTGGAAACACGATGTTGTTTGACATCGTTAATCAAACGTCTCATCTGCATTTTTAAAACATCGGAAAGACGTGGGACTGACATAGAATTTCGATGTCCTGGAAATGTATAAGAGACGCTGTACCTTCTAGAGGGTGGGTGGGTGGTTCTGAACGTGTTGACACGAGAAACGCGTCTCTTCTTAAGAACACGTCGAACTACGTGTAAGACGTGTTTTTACGCGTTCTCCCCTAACAACGTCACATAAATACCACAGGCCTGCCGCAGGCGCAGGGGCTAGAGCAAAGCGACCCTGCTTAATCAGACCTAGCCCTAACCCTATAACGCGAGCTAGAAGCGAGCGCCACCCTAACCCGTAGAGCGAGCCTTAAGCGAGCCTTACCCTAACCCGTATACCCTACACCCATACCCGACACCCGGTCCCGTTCCCGAACCCTACCCTCTGATACACACTACACCTACCCTACGATACACACTACACCTACCCAGTAGTACACACTACACCTACCCTGCGATACACACTACAACTACCCTGTAGTACACCTCACACTACACTTACCCTAGGGTACCTCTCCTTTTATAATATAGCAGTCTTCTTCTGTATTTATAGTACTTCATTCCCTATATTTAGTTCCTGTTTTCAAGAATTAGAAAGAGAATAAAAAGCACCTGTAGTAAGTTAGCTAGTTAGAGCTAAATCAAACCCAAACCTTAAACCCTAATCCACTTCTCGTTCTCAGCAAGCTGTCCTACCTATGCAAATACTTGCCAGGCCGTTCCTAGCCCTTCTGTAATTCTATATATCTGTGTGTATTCAAAGTACCGATGTAACCGTAATTAACGCGACAAAAGTATAGCCATAAACTTCCCAAACATGTGTACTACGCTTGTTAATTTGTTCTAGGCCGTTGTCTACTTGAGTATTGCTAGCCTGCAAGCTGACTATATTGTTCGATGTGGTGTGTTCTTGAAGATATGTTCGAAGCTATTGGTGGAACGGCGTGGAGAAAGCTTCTAGGAGAGCAATCCCAGGAGGACGCTTACAAGGATAATAAAACGGCGAGGAGAAAGCTTCTAAGAGAGCAGTCTCAGGAGAACGCTCCCTTGGGAAAACTCCCAGCAGAAGGCTCCCATGTCAATACGGCGGTGAGAAGAATGCTCCCGGAAAATCATGGTTCCAAGGTCATTATGGCGGCCAGGACAGAACTGGGCCCCCAGAAGAACGCTCCTGTGAGTTCACAGCTCCTGTGAGACAGCTACGGAAATGACCAGAACAGTGTAAAATTGTTGTATTTTGAACTCTCTATGCCTTACAAATCCGGCTCTATTCTAGAGCTTTCCGCAACCACGTAATGCGAAGATCACCTGATTTTAACAAACAGAATAAGTCTACCATACTCCGGAAGAAGTTAGAAGTAGGCAAGCAAGTTAAAGAAAATAAGGAAGGTCGTGGTTGGATTTATACTACGTTGTCTATCCACTCATATCATCCCGTCGTCCAGCCACTCATGCCGTCCAAGATCTCTGCAATTATTTGTTGTTTCCAGAAATAAAATAAGCCTGTGGCATATTATAAAAAACGAAGCCAAGCAGAGTGGCATTATAAAGGGCTAAACCGCACCAGTTTATTCTTAGAATTATCAATTCAAATCTAGCTCCTTGACTTTTGTTCCAAAAGGGAATGATTCAAGCCCTACGTGCAGCCAACCCTTCGACTAAGATTTGGAGGAACCACGGGTCCAAACTTGGTTCCCATGCTCCCGTTTCTAATACGCCTATTGGCCAGTGAAATCAAGCAACGAAAGGTGAAAAGATGTGAGCTGGTAGCGCGTAGAAAAGAGAAGCCGCAGAAGGAAGTGCCAAAGCATTGCCAAGGGAAATGATGAACTATAATCCGATCAGCTTGTGATAGCAACGATTGGAGAACGGGAAATTTGGATTCAGACTGTCATTTCCATGTGGAGCGGATGGATTTTGGTATCAATGTCAACTTGTCCACGAATATTAAGGAAGAACGTGTGAAGACAATCGACAAGTGGGAACGAAGGGGACCAGAAATTCAAATCAACGAACTGGATAGTCATATGAATGAAGTTGATAAGGGTTGTGAAAGGATTGCGAGGGATCTATATACCAAACGGGAGAAGGGTGAACTTCAGAGTTTGCATATTCTAAGTGCGGCAGAGATTCCCGCTTGCGCCAGATTCTGTCTTGAACGTCTTATAATACTGTCTGAAATCGTGCTTAAGAGCATTTGCACCCTGTCATTCTTGTCAGTATGATCAGGCAAAGGAAGAATATACACATACCCTCGCCATCTGAGCCAACCTTGCTGCTGCTTCGGGATCCTTTTTTGCATTCGCCGCTGCGTTCAGAAAGGGATCAAGCTCGAGAGCTCTGTCAGGCTCGGTCATCATCACTCTCTGGAGATTCGCGGTCGAGAGCTTGTCAACTTGCTCAATAAATATTCGGCGTCTGACCTCATCGTACTTATCTAGAATACTCTCATCCGCCAGGCCATTATATATCCCAGAAAGACAGTCGTACAAGCCTCCAACATCAACAATTCCAGAAGTCAACCCGAACCCGCCAAATGGATTGCAGAGATGCGCGGCGTCAGCAACGAGGAGAAATTTGCCTACTCGAAACTTCTCAGCACATCTCTGATGCACCCGGTATGGGCTGATGTTGGCCACCTTGTACTGCTCCGGTCCAGGGTTGCCGGGCAGCAAAGATCGATATCTCTCCTGTTGTCGCTCGATGCATTGTTCTCGAGTCAGCTCTCCATCCTCGCCATACGTAACACGCCAGAGGCCATCTGTAGTGATGCGAGCTGCCATGAACCAATTTTGAGGATGAATTACGAAGTTGATATCGTCCCAACCGTGTGCGTCAAAGTCATAGTACACGTTACTGGCGATGAGCCATGGCTCCCAAGTCTGTCCAGGGAAGCTGTCCCCAAAGAGATTCTTCCGAATTGTACTGCTGGCTCCGTCACTACCAACGATGTAGCTTGCTTCCAAAGTTTTGAGACCGTCAGGGGTTTGAACCTCCGCCCATGCTTTGTCGTCATCTTGGCCAGTCCTGGTAACTTTGCAATTGAAGTCTACCTTTGCAGTGGGATGCTGCTGAAGAGCGTCAAGTATGATATGAGCGACTCGATTTACTGGCAAACTAGTGACTCTCGAATGTAGCGGAATATGTTCTTGCTGTAGCTCAGCGATGATGTTGCCATCCTCCTTCCTCCAACAAAGGTCTTTTGGCAGAAATCCCTCCGCTCGAATGGCCTCGAGGACACCGACACGTTCGAGCTCTTGAACACCTGCAGGACCGTAATGGGTTGCTCGAGGCTGGCCGTCGATTTCGGAGGTAGCCTCCAAAACATGTACCGGTATCTTTTCCTTCGACAGGAACAGCGCGAGGAGAAGTCCAGCAGGACCAGCCCCGACTATGATAACCTATCGAATGTCAGCAGCGACATCATATACGAAATTGTCTACCAACCTTTTGGAACGCTCCCATCTTCTTTGCTGTCGTCTCTTGATTGTCGAATCTCGAACTTGCTCAATTCGATTATTTCGATTCTTGTCGCTGAGTTAGACCTCAATGATGTATACAAATACGTGCCTGGCAAATGGAGAGGGTACGAATAGGGACTGCTTCAAGACAGCTTCATTTGACATGTGATTATATGGCTTCATAGTTATATTAATTAAGGTTTGTCCCGTCGCAAAACAGAATTTGGAAACATTTGAGACATGTCATGTTCGACAGTTGTGTTTGGCAGCTCACCCCACTCCACCCGCGGTTTTGCCGTAAGGGAAAGGCAACTACACAGACTTTCCAAACGAAAACGTCTAAGTGGGGCAGTTCCAGGCGACGTGACTAGCCGCTCAAACATCTCGGCGATCTTTTGCGCATACAAGACTTTCGGGGAATCATAATGTCATGAGTCGTCGCAAATCCCAAACAACAGACGATATTCTCTGACTCGAAGGATGCAGGTGAAGGGGAGTCCGGATGGTTGTGCAGTGTGTTATCGCCTACGGTTTTAATATTCGTTAAGGTTTCCCTGAACCTCAAGTCAACGATCTATCCTGGACCAAACGACATATCCACATGGAAACACATCCGGTGTATGATGTATATCCTTGCATCAATGATCCGATATCTCCACTGGAGTGCTTCCCGAGAGTTTGGTTGAGATACTGGGGTCTCGCACTGATCTAGGGGCTCATCCACCAGGCTGGTATTTCATACATAAGGTGGGAGGGAGATCAAACAAACAACGAAAGTCGGCTCCCACTGCTTGTCGCTGTAAACACTTCACGCATATACTGGACATGGCTGAGGACGTATCATGACAAGATCTCGTCTTGACTCGCCATCGAGCATTGAACCAAGACTTGGCTATCAAACTGCTGTCAGACGCGTTTGGACAGATTCCGAAGGATCTCCACTCAGTCGATTTCTGTATCGCACTTTGGGATGATCGAGTCTAGAGAAGCTATAGACTTAAGGGTGAGTGCAGTATGAACTTAAGGACCACGAGTCTGAAGCAATTGGTTGGGATTTCCTCATCTCTCCCACCCACTGACATCAGCACTCATTATGGCGCAACCAATGAGAGTTTTGCTCTTTGGAGACCAAACCGAGGATCCTCTGCCTACCATCAGAGATCTTTATTGCCAATCACACAGATCCGTCTTTCTTTCACATTTCCTCAAGACCGCTGAAGATGCTGTGCATCAATTGGCTTGTGACCTTCCTAGTGCCCAGCAAAGGCGGCTTCGATTCTCCTCGTTCTGTTTATTAGCAGAAACTATGCTCGAGGATACCCATCCAGATGTTGTTTTGAGAACACTTTTATTGTGTGTAGCACAACTTGGAGCTTTAATACTGTAAGTTATGATACACACTCCCAGAGGTCCCATGAGATGCTAAGCACTTCAGGAACCTGGAACGAGATCCAACATTACTTGATCACGCGCTATCATCCCGAACAATCGTGTTAGGTTACTGTAGTGGACTCCTGCCAGCTGCAGCAGCTGCTACTGCGCATTCTATGGTTGAGCTTCTTGCTATTGCCCCCGAAATAGTAGCAACATCTGTAAGATTGGGACTAGAAGTGCAACGTCGATCGACCCTGTTGGAAGATTGCCAAGAGAGCTGGGCAAGAGTTGTGACCGGCATTTCCAGTGCTACTCTACGGAAACGCCTGGAAGAGTTCCATGACGGCAATGTAATGATGCTTCCTTTCAAAATGATCACTGCTAACGTTAATAGACGATTTCAAATCAGAAGAGAGTGTATATCAGTTCGATGTCTGAATCTGCAATTACCATCAGCGGCCCTCCTTCTTCGCTAGACTCATTCTTGTCATCCGAGCCAGTGAAGAATCTCACAACGATACCACTTCCTATCACAGCAGCTTTCCACGCTGATCATCTTCTCTTCGAATTGGAAAGGATAATTCCACCAGGATCGGCGCCCAAGGAGCTTCACCCTGGATGCCGCCGCATCATTTCGCCACACTCCGGCTCACCGTACGATTTCCAAAATCAAGCAGAACTCAATTCTGCTATCATTGATGATATTATGAAGAATCCGATAAACAACGTACCTACACAGGAGAGTCTCCTGTCGATACTTGATGACAAGAGTGTCATGATCACCTCCGTTGGTTCAAACAATACAACAAAGCGCCTGACAAAGTGCTTGAAAGATGCAAACATTAATTTCGAGGTGACAAGTTCACGACAGAACACCAAACTATGCAATTCTTCCGCAGGCGGAGACATTGCTATCGTTGGAATGGCAGGGAGGTTTCCAGGGGCCGAAAGCCTGGAGGAGTTTTGGAAGGTGTTGGATAGTGGACTTGACCTCCACAGAGAAGTATGAGCTTTCCCGTTCTAACGTGGGCTCCATCACTGACAACAGACAGATTCCAGGAGACAGGTTTAATGTAAAAACTCATTACGACCCAACAAGAAAATTGGCGAATTCCACCTCAACGCCGTATGGTTGCTTTATCGATCGACCAGGAATGTTTGATGCTCGGCTATTCAACATGTCGCCTCGAGAGGCTGCTCAAACAGACCCGGGACAGAGACTTCTCCTCATGTCAACATACGAAGCCCTGGAGATGGCGGGCTACACTCAAGAGCACGATATGGAGGACCGAGACCCGAATGTTGGGACTTACTTCGGCCAGACCATCGACGATTGGAAGGAGTACAATGCCGCTGAAGATGTCGACATGTATTATGTGACTGGAGGAATTCGAGCTTTCAGTGCTGGGCGGGTCAATTATCACTTCAAATGGGAAGGCCCGTCATACAGTGTTGATAGCGCTTGCTCATCCAGCTTGCTGGCCGTTCAGCTGGCTTGTTCTGCGCTCCAAGCACGTGAGTGCAATATGGCAGTCGCAGGAGGATCGAATATTTTGACTGGTTGCAATATGTACGCTGGTCTCAGTCGTGGCAGTTTTCTCTCGCCAACCGGATCCTGCAAAACATTCGATGCCTCCGCAGATGGTTACTGTCGTGGCGAAGGTGTTGGTGTGATCATCTTGAAGAGACTGGAAGACGCAGTGGCGAATCGAGATAATATTCTTGCTGTTGTCAAGGCTGTCGCAACAAATCACTCCGCTCAAGCGGTATCCATTACGCATCCTCACGTTGAGACTCAGGCGAAACTGTTTCGAGAAGTGCTGATACAAGCGTCTGTGGAGCCGGAAGATATAGATTATGTCGAACTGCATGGAACTGGAACACAGGCTGGCGATGCTGCGGAGTCGAAGTCAATGATGAGTGTTTTGGCGAAGACGCCTCGATCTCGGCCCTTGACTATCGGCTCTATAAAGCCCAACATTGGGCATGGGGAAGCCGTAAGTAGTGAACTTCGATATTGAAAATTGTACTAACATTCTCAGGCTGCTGGTATATCATCTTTGATCAAAACACTCCTGATGCTTAAGAAGGAGCAAGTCGTACCACACATCGGTGTCACGGGTCAAATGAATCCAAAACTTCCCGACTTTTCGAAATACAATGTCCACATTGCATCCTCCCAAAAACTCTCAAGACAGGGAACAAGAAGAGTATTGCTAAACAACTTTAGTGCAGCTGTAAGTCACCTCAATGTGTTGATAGAAGTGATTTCACTGACGCAGAGAAGGGTGGCAACACAAGCATAGTTCTTGAAGATGGCCCAAGTACGCAAATAATTGGAGCAGATACCAGAACTGCCCATATTGTTGCCGTCTCTGCGAAGACTCCGTTCTCCCTGAGAGAAAATGTCTCCCGCTTCCGGAATCTCCTCGATTCCTCCAATTCCTCTCTACCTGATATCGCGTACACCTCAACCGCTCGAAGAATGCACCATTCTCTTCGGAAGTCGTACGCTGTGAAAGATATTGGAGGACTGTGCAAGGCAATGGACAAGGACATCAATACATGGGAAGAACCAAAATTGTCGAACGACACCACTAAAGTTGCTTTCACGTTTCCTGGTCAGGGAGCAGCAATAATGGGAGTTGCAAAGAACCTGTACGACTCCTGTCAATTCTTCCGCGATCAAATTGGAGAATGCGAGCTCTTATGCATCCAGCAGAAATTGCCTTCCTTCCTGGACGTCTTGACAGGAGGTGCCAAGGAGTCTCCGAGCCCTGCGCAGAATCAACTCTGTCTTGTTGCAGTGGAGACCTCGCTTGCTCGGCTCTGGCAATCATGGGGCATTGTTCCCAGCGTTGTTATTGGTCATAGTTTAGGAGAGTATGCTGCGCTATGCATTGCTGGTGTTATCTCCACTAGCGACATGGTTTACTTGGTGGCAAAAAGAGCGGAACAGATGCAGATCAATTGTGTTCCGTTTACGCACTCAATGCTTTCAATCAGACTAGCGGCGGACTCAGTCAGAGAATCCCTTTCGGGCTGCCGATCTACTGCCTTGGAAGTTGCATGCATCAATGGACCTAACTCTACGGTCGTCAGTGGACCTTCTGAAGAGGTTACCAAGCTGCAGCAAAAGCTTGAGGTCCAAGGTGTTATCACTAAGTTCCTCGAAGTTCCTTATTCTTTTCACTCTAAGCAGATGGAACCAATCTTGCCCCCGTTCCTTAAGATCGCAAACGGGATCAACTTCGCCAAACCAAAAATTCCAATGGCCTCGACACTACTCGGAGAAGTTGTTAGCGAAGCTGGAGTGTTTGGAGCTGAATATCTATGTCGCCAAGCCAGAGAATCTGTGAACTTTCCAGCAGCGCTGAATTCCTGCGTCACTAATGGCCTCGTTAATGATCGAACACTCTGGATGGAATGTGGCCCAGGAGCAACCTGCTTATCCTTTGTCAAAGCATCATTGAATACGCCTCTCGAGAACTCACTCACCACCCTCGAGCCTAACAAAGACTGCTGGGTCACGATCTCCAAGAACCTAGCGCGAAGCTACCAAAAGGGATGCCATGTCAAGTGGACCGAGTTTCACAAGGAGCATAAGCATGCTCTTCAATTGGCTGAGCTTCCATTATACGGCTTCGATGCGAAGAATTACTGGCTGGATTACCGAAGTCGATTAGACGCACCTCAACATTCCCAAACACCAGAGTTTGCGCCGGTTTTCTCTTCAACATGCTTGCAACGGATTGAGGAACAGTCATTCCTCTCAACTGATGCACAAGTCATCTTCACAAGTGACTTCAGCTGTCCAGAACTTTCTCATATGGCGCGCGGTCATGTTGTCTCTGGCGTTGGGCTTTGTCCTAGGTATGCATTTTATGTCTCCCTTGAACAAGCGTGTTCTAATATTTGCAGCTCAATATACGCCGAAATGGCATTCACGGCTGCTAGGTATATTTTCTGTCAACAAGATACGTCCTTAACAACCCCACCAATGGATCTTTCAAACATGGAAATATTCAGCCCTTTCATGGTCAAGCAAGACATGCAGAAGCAGATCTTCAGGGTCACCGCCACGCAATCTTCTTCCGAACCAGTCAAGATATTTTTCCATTCGCAAACTGGAACGGAATGGAAAGAACATGCCAGATGCCAGGTCTCACTTTGCGATGGCGTAAAGATGATGGAACATTGGAACAGCAGTGCTTATCTCATTCGAGCCAGGAGCAAAGAGCTACAAGAAAAAGCACGGAGCGGTAACGACAATGTTGACAGCATTTCACGGAAGATGGCATACAAGCTATTCAACACAGTGGTTGACTACTCTGACGAGTACCAAGCCTTGAAAGAGACTTTTATGAGTGATGATATTCCAGAAGCATCCGCTATCCTCAAGTTCAGAACGTCGACTGACGACGGAGTCTTTACCCACAGCCCCTATTGGATCGACAGTCTTGCGCAAATTGGCGGATTCTGCTTGAACGTGAACCCACCAAGCGGTCAAGATGACGTCTATATTTCTCATGGGTGGAAGAGCATGAAGATCCTTGGACAATTATCAGAAAAAGAACAATACCGAACCTATGTCAGGATGCAATCGACTTCTGAAAGTGGTGTCTATGCTGGCAATGTTTACATGTTCAATGAGCATGAGGTTGTGGCTGTCGTCGCTGGTTTGAAATTCAAGCAAATGAAGCGCACTTTGCTCCACACATTGCTTGGAGTCAGTTCCCACATCAAGCGCGTCAGTGTAGTTCAGCCTCAGAATACCGAGGCACCCAGGGGCCGGATGGTTAATGCACTTCCACCCCCTAAAGCCATGGAGATCATTCTCTCAGAAGCAGGACTCGAACGGTCTGAGCTTTCTGACGATGCACAGTGGTCAGATCTGGGCATCGATTCCATTTTAACAATTTCTATCTTGCAGCGATTGCGCACGTTGACACAGATGGAGCTTCCCAGCTCTTTATTCACCACATATTCCACGGTCGGCGAGCTTGAAAAATATTTCCATGCACAAGTTCAACCTCTTGTGCCGCACAAACTGGTTACTCTGAAATCGGAAGAGTCAAGGTCGCGAGCGTCGAGTGCGTCTACAGTGCGAAGCGTTTTCTCGGATGCTTCATCTCTGGATGCTTGCTCTTCAATCAGCATCCACACACCACCCTGCGATGATATTGAAGACATTTTAAAGTCGATTATCATTGAGGAAGTGGGTATCCAGCCAAGTGAAGCGCATCCGACAGCCCAGTTCTCGGATCTCGGTCTTGACTCACTCTTGAGCATATCTGTTCTCAGCTCCCTTCGAGAACTGACAGGTGTGAGTCTTCCATCATCCTTCTTCTCTGAGTACCAGACATTTGGGGATCTTCGAAAATACAGCCAGACACAGGTACCTGAGTTGAAAGCTGTGGCTACGAAGCTTCTGTCGCTTTTCAAAAGCAAATCCATTCTCCTCCAGGGTATTCCTTCCCCCGGATCGACGGCAGTCTTTCTTCTCCCAGATGGTTCAGGGTCAGCACTTTCCTACATTGATCTTCCACCAATCTCAAAGTCCCTACCGGTCTACGCTCTCTTCTCCCCATTCCACAAATGCGCCGAGAGCTACACCCTACCATTCGAGACCGTCGCTTCTATCTTCATCGAAGAGATCCGAAGACTCCAACCTCAAGGCCCGTATCTCTTAGCAGGCTGGTCTATGGGCGGAATATTCGCCTACGAAGTTGCACATCAGCTCTTGGACGCAGGCGAGAAAATCCAAATGCTCATGTTCATCGACAGTCCATGTCCTCACACCCTTCCGCCGCTTCCGGCTCCGACTCTTGATATCCTCGAGAACGCAGGCTTGTTTGACGGAATGGACAAAAGTGGCAAAGGTATCCCAGAGGAAACGAGACAGCATTTCCTAGCTAGTGTGAGAACGCTGGAGCATTTCGAGCCGGTTCCTCTAGCTAAGGATGCGAAGATCGAGAATGTGGTTGCTGTCTGGGCTAAAGATGGCATGTTGGAGGGTTTGAGTGAAGAGAAGAAAATTGGTGTGAACTTGAGTGACGATGACATTGCTAACGAAGCTCGGAATTGGCTTTTTGGAGTGAGGAGTGACTATGGACCAGCGGGATGGGACAAGTTGGTGGGACGGAAGGTGGAATGCAGTGTAGTGAGCGGAAACCATTTTTCGGTTGTGAAGGCACCGCAGATGGGTGTCGTTGGTGATGTACTTAAAGTGCATTTACAAAAGGCGTTGAGTTGTTAGATGCCTGGATTTGGAGCTGGACTTCGTCTTAGAGAAGGGCTTGAATCTTGGCAGATTTTGGGCGTCTAGATGTTATTTATGACTGTTGAAAATATAGAACGCACTTTCTGTCCTCATAATTTCAAGATTGTCTGCGTGTGGTGCAAGTATTGATATGTTGATATCCCGCCTAACGAACTCACCCGATGAATCTGCTGTCAGAAATATTTCCACTTTTGCACAGTGCCTGTTGAATCAACCTTTAGTACCATGACTTCAATCTTTCACCTTAAGCAGAACAATGTACAGTATTGACTCTTCATCGATGATCGACCTAGAAACCTCCAAAGTATCTGCATGTCTATTAAAACTCCTTCGTACAACATTGCCCATTCTTTCACACACGATACCTGTCCGTCGAGAAAGCGATGATTACAAATATTAATACTTCTAATAAGTTTGAAGCCACCCCACGTATCATGCACTACAGACATGGAATAAAACATGTTTGACCTCCTGCCGAAACAGAATTAAAGTTTAATCTGACTTGTCTGATCTTCAGATGGCATAACTTAGGGGCTTTCGCGAGATCCCAAACCACAGTCTCGCGCCATACTTGTCTGATCCTTAGATGGCATAACTTCGGGACTTTAGCGAGATCCCAAACCACAGTCTCGCGCCATATCCGCTTCTAGGGAATTGTATTTTGGAATCTTTTGACGTTTTGGACGACAGTTGTGGAATGATTTTCTGCAAGTGTATGCCTTACTTTTGCTAAAAAAGGCTTAGCTGCATTGTGGGAGCCGATCGTCGACCTAGTTGTGTTGTTCTTCGACTTCCTTCTTTAGCAGTCCTGCTTCGTATGAGCAAATTGTATTCTCAACTTTGGGTCTTCAATCTTGCCACAACAGGTTTTTGAGGGAGGGATTATTGGCCACTACCTCTCAAGCTCAACCGGGCATTTCCTTCCCTCTCGAAATTCACAATGGGCCCCCAAGACGAGCAAGACGAGCAAGACGAAAAGTTGCAAGAGGCAACCAAATTCTCGCACTGGCGAATAGTAAGAGACGCAACTCTCATCACACCACAAATACTAGAACACAATTATGTCGGTTATGGTACAGCTACAAACATGCACCAGATCGACTGGCTTCCATCGGACCCACGAAACCCTATAAACTTCCCCCCCACCACCAAATGGCTCGTAACAGCCATATCCGCATTCTCAACACTTACAATGGCCTTTTCTTCCTCCGCCTACACTGGCGGTCTCACCTCCATCGAAGCCCAGTTCTCCGTCCCCGCACCCGTAGCCTTACTCGGCGTGTCCCTTTTTGTCTTCGGTTTCGCAGTCGGTCCTCTCCTCTGGGCACCACTTTCCGAGCTCTACGGCCGCAGAAGCGTCTTTGTACTCGCATACGGCTTATTCGTAATCTTCAACGTCGGCGCCGTCCTCTCCACCAGCATCTCCCAACTCATAATCTTCCGTTTTCTCGCTGGAGCTTTCGGCTCGGCTACACTCACCAACACGGGGGGTATGATAGCAGATATGTTCTCCGCTGCTGAGAGAGGGTTACCAAGTAGTATTTTCTCTTCTGCGCCGTTTTTAGGACCGGTCATTGGGCCTATTGCGGGAGGATTTCTGGGGCAGTCGGCGGGATGGAGGGGCATTGGGACGTTGATTACGGGGTTTAGTGCGTTGATGTGGACGCTTTTCTACATGTGCGTACCGGAGACATATGCGCCTTATCTTCTGCGATATCGAGCAGCTAAGATGTCCGTCAAGACCGGGCGACAATATATCAGTAAGATGGACCATCTTCGAGGGAAGCAGACGTTTAAGAAAACTATCTCCACAGCCCTTTTGCGCCCCTGGAAACTCCTCTTCGCGGAACCGATCGTCTCGCTTCTCTCCGTGTATATGGCTATTGTCTTCGGGACTATGTATATGATGTTCGCTGCGTATCCTATTGTTTTTGGAGAGGGCTATGGTCTCAGTCCTGGGGTCGCTGGTCTTCCGTTTCTGGGTATAGCCGTGGGGATGCTACTCGCTTTGATATTCCTGTTCTTCCAAGGCAGACAGTACGCCCGAACAGCAGCCGCGTCTCCAAATGGCAAAGCACCACCCGAGGCTCGCTTAGTGCCTTGCATGATAGGGGGAGTAGCGACACCAATAGGACTATTCTGGTTCGCATGGACGAACTCCCCTTCTCTAAACCCACTGATCTGCATAGCGGGCACCGTACCTTTTGGATTCGGAATGGTTCTTATTTTCCTAAGCATCATCAACTATCTCGTCGATACGTATCTCATCTACGCAGCGTCTGCTCTGGCTGCTAATGCGGCATTGAGGAGTTTCTTCGGTGCTAGCTTTCCGCTGTTTACTAAGGCTATGTATGCTAAGCTGGGGATTCATTGGGCGAGTAGTGTTCCGGCTGTGCTGGCGTTAGTTTGTGTGCCGTTGCCGTTTTTGTTTTATAGGTATGGAGAGAGGATTAGGAAGAAGGGTGTGTATGTTCAGGAGGTGAAGCAGATTTTGGCACAGATGGCTAAGACGCAGAAGAAAGTATTGCAGGAAGGAAGGAGTGAAATTTCATTAGAAAGAAGTAATTCGATGGAAGGTAGTGGTTTGGATGAGAAAGGCGGAGCGTATAGGCCTTGTTATGGGATGTTTTGTTTAGGGTGCTCTGATGAGTATTTGAATGTATGTAGAAATAGAATATCGGACTGAACTCAAACTTAAGGATCACAGCAGGCAGCATCTATCTCGCATTGACAACGTTCCTCCCGCCTGTCTTCTACAGTATTCCCAATGATTAATAATCTCAAAAAGGCCCATCATTAACCAAAGACACCCGTCCAAGCCGGTACAGTTGTTCTAAAAGAATCATACATGTGCCCATACCAGAACAATGTTGCAATTAGTCTACTAAAAAGAACGCCAAGCTCAAACAAGCTCCATAATCAATATTGAACTGCCACTCAGGGCGAGTTCGATACAACACGAGAAGATTTCTTCCCAGCATAGCAAATCGCTGGTCAAGCAATCCAGCAAACCATAGAAATGCCGAGATTGCAATCGTAGAAATCGACTAGACATACACTGAGGAGAAAGACCCGCGGCCATACAGAACAGCATTTGTTGCCGTGCTGGAGATCATGAGGAAGAACATGCAAGGAGAAAACTCCAGCGAATGCTGATGCGCCGAATTGAAGATATAGTTCCCGCCAAGCCCATTTCAATTAATACGCAGATTGAAACGAATAATGTATACCCAGGGTGAACGTAGTATCTCCTCATGGCTAAAGCAGAGAGAGGGTGATGAACAACCCTCAGATATACCCAAAGGATTCTGAACACCATATCCAACACCGCTACATGCATAATCAATGTGAGCCCCAATGTTCCTCCTTCCAAACGATCTAAACTTAACTTGAGTTGCCAGAAATTTGACATCCCGGTCAATAGCATGAAGATTTCAGCCAAGAGGTGTGTGTGTACGAGAAACAGAGGAAACAAATACTGATTACCTATTGTATTTACTCAAGAGTAATCGTGTCCGTTCTGTCATTATTCCCAATAGATTCACTTAGGGCCGCTTGTTTAAGATATAAATTAGTTTAGCATTTAATATCTTTGTATTTATCCTACAATCTACTCTTCGTCTCGATCAACTCCTCTACCTTCGCGAACTGATAGTAATACTCTAGAGATTGAGGATTCAAGAGCGTCCCGCTTGGCTTAATGATCTTCCCAGACACGATCTGCTTCACAGGCAATTCGACCTTCTTCAGATTCACAGTCGTCTGAGTTCAAAGTTAGTGACATGGAGAGTAACGGTATGGGATGCACTTACCGGTATATCTGGAGTCTCAAAAACATATTTCGGGACATGCCTCGCGCTCAATCCCTTCCTAATCGCCGTCTTGACATCATTTACCAGCGCAGTGGTGAATTTACGCCCTGGCTTCATCAGTAAGAATAGCATCACGCTCTCATCGCTATCAGTCGGTCTTCTCTGCCCAACACAGATGCTATCCGCAACCTGCGGGAACTTCTCCTCGATAATCGAGTAGATCTCCGCACTTCCAAAGCGCACCCCGCTCGGATTCAAGACTCCATCTGCGCGACCTAGAAACATCAGATTTTTCGTGACAGGATGAAACATGACGAAGTCTCCGTGTGTCCAGACGTTGTCGTATTTCTCGAAGTAGGCTCCGAAGTAGCGAGACCCGTCGGGATCGTTCCAGAGGTAGACGGGCATGTTGGGAAAGGCGGCGGGGGCGACTAGTTCGCCGGGTGTGCCGTGGGGAACTGGAGCGCCGGGAACGCCTCTTCCGCCTTCGATGAGGGAGTCGTAGACTTCGACGGGGGTCCCGAGACTGGGACCTTGGGTGCCACCGACGTAGACTGGTGTCAATGGATTTTCCTAAGTTGTTAGCAAGAAGGGAGTCTCGGGAGAGGCTTGGACTGAATTTACCCCGCCAAAGCAACCAGCCTGGTGACCAATTAGTATACCACAGTTACCTAGATACCAGTTCACGTGAAGGACATCATACCAAGTCTGTGCCACCAGAAATATTCCCCAATTGTACATGAGCTGGAAAGCCCACATCGTAGAACCACTCAAACAACTGATCACTCAAGACCATCCCCGTACTCGTCACGAGTTCCAAAGAACTCAGATCCGCCACTTCCTTCGGCGCGATGCCATTCTTCTGCATCTCGTGCATCCATCTCGGACTTGTTCCCAACATCGTAACTTTCTGCTCGCCAACCATTCGGACGAATGTTTTGAGGTCTGGTTGGAAGGGACTGCCATCATACAGAATAACTCGTGCACCACCGAGGAGATTCATGACGGAACTGAAGTACATGATCCAGCCCGTGGTGGTATATTGCAGTACGACGCTCTTTTCGTTGATCTGGCCGTGCAGTTTGCCCTCTTTGGCTGATGACAGAATACAACCTCCAACAGAATGGACGATACATTTTGGATTTCCTGTTGTTCCTGAGGAGTACGCAATGAAGAATGGATCGTGGAAAGCCGTGGGCTCAAACTTTGGAGCCTTTCCGGTGGCTTTAGACACGAACGATGCGAGAGTTTCCGTTCTCGGAACCTTGCTGATATCGACAGGATCTTTGAAGCGAGGCATGGAAACCATTCCCTGAAATTCCGAAATATTCTTCATCCCGTCCACAATGTGCTTCATCTTATCCCGCAGATCTACTTTCTTGCCATTATATATGGCGAAGTCGTCCATGAAGATGTACTGCCAAAGTCAGACCATGGGGCAAAGATGGAGGAATCATCCATACCTTGGGAGCAACCTGCAGAGCTCTCTGCAGTACACCTTGAACTCCCATATCTGTCGAGCTGCTACTGAAAAGTCCACCAAGTGTCGTAACAGCAAAAAATACCTTCAGGGTGTCCACCGAATTGCTTGCAACGACAACTACTCTGTCACCCTTCCTCACTCCATGTGCTTTCATGGCATCTGCTAGAACTGACACCTCCTTTCTCAGTTGTCCCCAGGTGACATCTCGCACCTCAGTATAGCCCTCTCTGACTTCAGTTACAGCAACTTTATTGTCTTCCTTACCAGCTTTACCCGGCTTCGACGATAGCGCACCGGGTTCTCTCGAATAGAGGAGATTCTCAGCAAAGTTCAAGTGCACACCTTTGAACCATATTGGTACGGAGTCGATCCGTGCAGATTCATCTACTACTCTTTCGTACGAGCCATCGTGTATGATGTCAAGGAAGTGAAATGCCTGGTCCCAGAACTGTGCTCGGTTTTTGATTGAGTATTGGTATAGCTCCCAGAATGTCTGTGAATGGATGTTAGACAGGAACGAAGATCAGGACAGGGGTCCAACCTTCAACTTCAAATTGTGCTTTTGATTTATCTCTTGCATCAACCGGTACATTTCCGTAATTTGTGGATTGGGATGCTCCCAGAGCTTTCTAGGGATTTCAGAGGAATCCATGTTTGCAATTGAATGGACCTAGGACAATGCTGATGAAGGAGGAAGAAAATGGCAGATGAAGACGAGAGTGGGAGGAACAGGAAAAGGCTGCCATGATGTACTTATTCAGGTGCTTTTTTTACCGTCCTATCCCATTGGCTTGCATAGCTATGAAGAGCACTTCAGCCAGCGATAGCAGTAATGTGGGGTGCTGTCCTACCCTCCGCATCCTCGGCTTCGGCCCCCGTAACCGGACCTGATTGAGCTTGAATGTGGGCAATGTGGGCAGTCAAATAATTGGCCGGCTGGGATATTCTCGCACCATTGAAGTTGGAGTCAAGTCGATAAGGCCAGCAGCAAGTCAACATGAAGACTGCTTTGCCATGTGGCTTTTCCATTCTAGCGTCCACATTACAATGGTCGTTCCTTTCAACAACGAGAGGAGACGGTAAATCTGCCTTAACGAGACAACGAGACTTGAGCCCTCGACAAGATATAGGAATAAAGAAAGTAACATCAGTGTCGAATGGAAACATGCAACATCGACTGTTCCGAATGGTGCCGCGACAGATACTAATGGACCATGGAAAATGGTACTGAACAGAATGACAACTCTGCGGAAGCTCTGGAAAAAGGCGATAGAATAAGAAGATGTATTTCGAACACCAAAAACCTCTGTTACCATCAGTATCATCTGTCTCGCATTCGCTTATTGTAGCTTGGCTGATATTCCTCGCTGCAAATGCTACCGTGCATAATCATATAAGTACAGGAGAAGGAGGCTGGGCTGGATGCTGGGTTCTCGGCCGTATAATTACAAGACCAGACCTACACGTCGCACTGTAGTCCCCAGTGGCAGGGATAACATATCTACATCCAACAGCACGGCTTCTATTTCCAACGACGACGTGGAAATCTGCTTGTCAGAAACAATAGTTGAACATTTCAGCCGCGTCGCATTCGGATAGTTTGTATGCCCGCCCGTTCAAGCATCCCGCTCGTCCGCCCAAAGCCAGCTTCGAAGCTGCTGAAAGAAACCCTCCGAGCTCAATAACAAGCTTTCAATCTCCAATCACACTCTTCCCTTTGCTATAACCATCCCTTCCTCCCCTCAATTAACATTTCTCAACTCCGTGTAACAAACAGCAAGCTTTGCTGAAGCCTCGAAACCACATAACCGTTCACAGAGTCTCGCAGCGTAAAAACATCCGCAGACACCACATATATTTATCAACCACAACCATGTCCCGCCTCTGGCCACACGCCCTCTACGCCGAAGACCAACCTTACCACCACTCCATCCTCACCCTCCACGTCCTCACCCGCGCCCTCCAGGGCGGTTCCCTCCTTGGGGCCAGCATAGGAACTTCCATCTTCACCCTGCGTCACTTCAACATCCTCACCCCACGCCCTCGCAACTCCCCCTCCCCCTCCCTCATAACCTCAACCTTCACAAGCACCCTCCTCCGCTCCTCCTCCACCGGCGCCCTCACAGGCCTTGCCGTCCTATGCGTCGCTCTCCCCCTGCGGATGCGCGGCAGAGAGGAGATCGAATGGCGGGATCGGAGCTGGAGGCTGCTGGAGAATGAGGGACAGATGGAGTGTGATGACTGGACTTATACTGGTATGCTGGCTGGAGGAGTGGCTGGTGCTACGCAGAGGAGGGCTTTGGGATGGAGGGGTGTGGTGGGCGGTGTTGGTTTAGGAAGTGTGGTGGGGATGGTTGGGTATATGGGGTGGAGGTATGGGGTCAAGGGTGGGAAGAGGGCGGAGACGACCGTATAAAGAAAGGAATTGGATAATCTGGAGATTCGCTTGGACTCTAGCACATTTGTAATGGACACAATGTTGTAAACTCGTTAGCTTTGGCGTCTGGGAGGGTATACGGTAGATGAATTTGGTACGGGTAACATCTCCATTTGTGCGTTAGGAGGGCATGTCAAAGTTGAGTTTCGTGTTGGATATCGTTTTTATTGGTAGCGTTGACTCTCCTGTATTATCATTGTACACATTCAAATATAATGCTGTTGCCCCATGACTCCGGCGTAAATCGCTCACCATGTTTTGTCCTTCACCCAGACGCCAAATGATGCTGTACACCGCCAATGCCATGCCCAATCGTCAATCGTCATCACTCAAGTCCATGATACTGCTATTCCCATCCAATCCAACGCCGCTGCTATACCTCGCTCTGAACTTCTCCTTTCCTTTCTCTCCTCGCCGGGCAAAGAAATGAGATGCCTCAAGCTTCTTTTGCGCGATCTCCCTCTCAAACTCATCGTCCTCACCAATCTCATCCACGCCATCGGGACCGCCACCTGCAGTTTCTTCTAGTGCCTTGTTTAGCAGCTCCGTGGCAATGGCATCCTGGGGTGAAATCGCTAAAGCTTCATGAAACACCAGGACAGCATCGAACGGGCGATGTTGCTCCATCAGAACCAAACCTTTGGCACAGAAAATAGAGGGATCCTTGCCACCAAGTCTCAGAACTTCATCAAATTGCTCGAATGCCAAGTCCCATTCATGAAGCCTCCGGTAGGCATGACCAAGATTCGCCCGCGTTGAAATCCAAGCCGACGGGTCGCTGTCAATCTCATCTGCAATTCTGAGGGCATCGCTGAACTTCTCGACTGCATCCTGTAATCGTTCCTGGTGATAGAAGACCACACCCATTTCATTCAGAAGTAAAGGGTCGGTTGTGCAAAGTCCGTATGCCGTCTTGAGAAACTCGTCGGCGAGAGTCATATTGTTCAACATATGATTTTGCATGCCCAGGAACAGTTGAGGCAGATGTGTGCCCATGAAGAGCCGGGCGGCAGTTGAATATGCTGATATCGCCTGGTCATGTTCTCCTTCAGCGGCAAATGTATGGGCAAATCCTATCCACGCAGGTCCAAAGTGGGGATCCATCATGCTTGCTTTGCTGAAATATCTTCGAGCTTCCGCTACTTTGTTCGTCGCAAGGTAATACACTCCCACAGCCAACCACGTACAAGGCTCTTCGGGGTGATTATCTGCCAAGTCATGGGAGATGAGGAACAGTGCATTCTTCAGCTGGAGCTCGTACAAGCAAGCCAAGTGGAGGGGGTATATGCTGAAGTTGTATTTGTCGTCTCGAAGGATAGAATTCGTGATTGTTAATGCGTCTTTGAACTTGCATTGCGTGAAGAGGAGGTCAGCTTTCGAAAGCAGAAGGTCGGGATTGTTGGAAAGATTGTAATGTGTTGAGAGAGTTTCAGTCGCCGTTGAAAAGGCAGTAGGATTTTTGTATTTCGATAACCTAGTCGTGTATAGCATTTTTGTGAATTCTGCAGCCTCTTGAGAAGAGGAAAGGTCCTCCGTTACAGAAATGGCATCAAAGTCCAGCGAGTCCAGAAACTGCCATTCCTCATCCGGCGACATCAAACAATTCTTCATCAGCTGTTCGAAAGCTTCGAAACACTGCACATCAATCCGCACAGCATCTTTGTAGCATTCTTTTGCGCGATCGAAGGCATTCTGCTTTGCGTAACAGAGTCCACGGAGGAAGCACATTGCTGCCTCGAACCGTATGTTGGCCGCTTCATCTTGGGCTCCCTCATCTCTTCGGTCGTGTCTATCTCCACGTCCCAGTGCTTTCGATCCCGCTCTGTGGTGTCCGTTCGTATGTTGTATCTTCCGCCTGCTGTTACTGACAGCTGTGATGAGGTGGGTGGGGTTCTTCTCGCCGAGGACATTAAGTGCTTCTTCGAATCTGTTTTGCTTAATCAAACAGTGCCCAGCAAGATACCGGCAGGATGGATTTCGTGCGACTAGGTCTTGTTTAGAGAGGAAGCTTTGGGCTCGAGTGTAGTTGCCAGTAGAGAAGTGAACCTGGGCGAGCCAAAAGGCATCTTTGTCATTTTCTGCGAAGTATCAGCATGCCCAGACGTCTGACACAAATGAGAGGAGCCCACGGGTCAATGCCAGCAGCTTGTCACCTATGAAGATGGCCGAGTCGTACTGGTGCTTGTTCAGAGCATCCTGGCGCCAATCCCGCAAGAACTTCTCCATTGTTGCTTTGAGCGCATTCGCAGATCGTTCGTCACTTCATGAATCCGTGTGCAAGAGTGTTTTGCTTCAGTGGAAGCTTTGACGGTCCAACTCCAAGAGAATTCGGTCCTGTGTTGTTCTGAATGTTTTGTTTGGAAGTCGCGTCGAGGGGAACTTCTGGGAGACGCGAGGCTGAGGGCATTGGCTTGGCATAAGATGCATAATTAAGGTTTCAACTAGCGTCGATTGTGCAAATATTCAGCCTTGGAATTTGATAGTGCTCACCTCGCCTCGCCGAAGCACCAGCAGCCCCAGACATCACCAGCAATCTCCATATTCCACGAACCACCTATTCTCCGCCAGCGACCAAGAGACCTTCCAACTGAAGTCACATTGTCTTCGCTCATCCAACGCAGAACCATCCTTCACCCAGTTCTCTCGCAACTCGTCGCTCCTGAACCAACAACCACCTCTCGCCAGCCATGTCTGAACGAAAGGTCCTTACCAAGTACTACCCTCCCGACTTCGACCCTTCGAAGATTACAAGATCTCGCGCTCCCAAAGGAGCTGGTCCGAAAGTTCAAACAGTTCGACTGATGGCACCGTTCCCCATGAAGTGCACAGCCTGCGGAGAGTACATCTACAAAGGTCGAAAGTTCAATGCGCGCAAAGAGACCACCGACGAGAAATACTACTCCATACCAATCTACCGGTTTTACATTCGATGTACGAGATGTTCTGGAGAAATCACCTTCAAAACAGACCCCAAGAATATGGACTACGAGTGTGAAAGAGGGGCAAAGAGAAACACGGAGCCGTGGCGAATGAATGGGGCCGGCAAACAAGAAAGCGACGAGGAGCGTCTCGACAGGCTGGAGCGAGAGGAGGAAGAGAAGAATGCTATGCAAGAGCTCGAGACCAAGACATTGGATGCGAAGAGAGAGATGGCAGTTGCAGATGCCCTGGATGAGATCCGGACTCGAAATGCACGGAACGAGAGAATGGGAAAGGATGGAGTCGAGGTCACAGTTGCACGGGAAAGCATAGACGAAGAAAGGGAGAGGCAGGACCGAGAAGATGAAGAGGCTGCTCGGCAGGCATTCATGAGGCGGCATGAGGCTATGGAAGAGGTCATCGATGATGAGGAATACTATGCAGCAGTCGGGCCAGCACCTGCGATCACAAAAGAAGAGGCTCTAACAATGCCGCCACCGAGCTTCAAGAGAGTAGTGAAGAAGAAGAAAGACCATGCTGCTGCTCTGGGAATCAAGAAGAAACCCTCGTTAGTTTGACGATGACCTGGGCTTCAGAAAAGGATCTAGCCCCCCATGGCGCAGATATATCAATGCATTGATTTGGCCAGTATCAAAGTGAGTTGTTGGCACTGGTGATCTGAGCATGTACTTCACGCTAATATTATAATGTTTCCGTCCTCCTATGCCCAAATTCAGCGCGCCACTGCATCTTCTTCTTCGAGTTGCTTGAATTTTTGCAAGCTACCGCCAATACGGCCCAGTATTTAACCCTCCAAGGGGTCTTGGGAACATAATCCCTCTCCAAACTGTCATTTCCATGTCTTCAATCATGCTCGAAATCTTGTTTCCTCTATGCTGCGTCATTTGTCCGTCACGATCCCAACCAATGCCCAGGCCCACCAAGAAACACATCGCAGAACGCCACTCGTGGAGACCATCAATTGTCGTCACAATGTCTTATCGCATAATTCATATTCATCAGTCGTAAGGCAATCTCATATTCAATGTGAGGGCGGTGTAAACGGCAGAGGCGGAGTCAAATCCTCGTGGCCTGCCACGGGCTTTCGTGAGATTCCGCCAAAACTTCTTGTGCTTCGAGCATCCATCTCTCGTGGTGTTGGAGACATGGGAAGTGGACCCGGTGACTGAGGGGGTCGATAAGCCTGATATATTGCATCCCCATGGCCCGGACTTGGTTGGGGAGGCGGATAGCCCTGATAGACTTGTGGCTGAGAATGGGTCGAATGTCCAGGAGAATGCCCCGTTGCCATCATGATTGGCTGAAACTGGTCTTTATTGAAGTAGCTACCTGTCGGATGATGGAACCCCACCATCTGAGCGCTTCCATGTCCAGTCATGCCTGGACTGCTCAAGGGACTGATTGGTCCTGATATTACTGGCTGTACGTCTCGTCGACGCTTCAAGAGAAGAGCTGCAATAATGACGGCTCCAATCACCAGAATGGCTGATCCACCAACAGCAGCTCCAACGATCACACCAGTGCTAGGATTGCTCGAGGAGGACTCTGGAACGGCTGTAACTGTGTAGTTCGCTGTTGCTGTCAATGTGGTCATGGCCAAGAGCTCTGCTGTTCCAATAAATGCTTGTTGAATTGTTGCTGCGTCCGCACTCATATTTTCATACGTCAAGGCGATGAAGGTGGCATTGTATCCGCATCCCTAGAAAGTCAGCACCATCCTGTACATCACAGAGGACCTTACCCATTGTCTGTAATTCGATGGGTAGTTGTTTTGAAAGCATGTCTTTGTTCCTCGGCTGTTGATGTCAGATTCAATATCCAGTTATCGGACGGAAGAAGTACCATGTGAAGACCAGAGAGTCATCTGCTGCCGTGGCCGGCGAATTCTCGTCGATGCATGAAGTGAAGAAGAGGCAAGCCTTGCTCTCTGTCGCACAGCATCCCACTACGAAGTAGTCGGTGTTCCAGACGCAAGAAGAATGTGGAGAGCATGTTGCACCAAGAGCTACTCCATCAGCCAATGTTCCTGTGCGCATCGGCGAAACTCACATGAAATACCACCGACAAATCCGCAGAAGCTCGCCGGCCAGGCATCTCTCTTCACCAGCTCAGCGGCTGCAGTCGGCCTGGGACTGGTACCCGCAGTTATCAGGCTGGCAGGATTTGTTGGTTCTGGTCCATCCCACACGATTGCAGCGGCCAAACTCAGGCCAAATACAAGATGGAGGGGTCGCATTGTGAATGATGAGCTCGATGAAAAATCTCCAAAGGGGAAGAGGAAGCGGGGGGAGGATTCTCCATTATCAGCTATGGTTCCTTTTTGAACCCTGGAGCCTTGGTATGCACTGGGAAGTCCCTCTGGCTCTCGTTCGTTGATGTCGTTCGTGATAGGATGTAAACCGAATGCAAAATGTGTTACACAGAGTCGTGGTTGGCTATTTGTACGGCTCAGCCCCAGCCAGCCGGGATGCGACGATAAATGCTGATGGCTGAGGTGGTCTTGGCTTTCAGCCCTACCAAGATCTCAGCCGTTTTGACAAACGGACATGAGATCAGGTGTGTCTCCCTTCTCATGGTTGGAGTGAGATCGACTGTCAGACCCACCAATGTGGTGAGATATTCGGCTCAGCTGGTAGATGCTGGATGGAGTAAGCAGTCATCGGCAATGAGGAGTTTAGCTGGCCGAAAGTGTCTATCGTGGTCGAGTCACTCAGAGCGCGACCCATAACGTCCAACAGGTGGTTTGCAAGGCGGTGTATCCATCGAATGGTGTTGGCGTTCTAACGTCTTCGCTTGATGCACGAGGACAGCACAAAACTTTTGTTGGTTGCCTAAAATTCAAGAAACTCTCTTATTCTGTGTATAATTCACGTCATCACAGACTCGTAGGTGTGCCTACGAACCTCAGTGGCAGGACTCTGAAAGCTCCTTGCCAGGTCGGAGTGGCTGTGGAGATTTGACAAACATGTAATGAATAACATATGTTCCCCTTTTCGCTCTCTTTCTTTATTCTCTTTGGCTTAGTTTTTACGCTCGAATATCCGATTTGGACCAAATGCACCCATACCTCTGCGTATGAAACGCATGCAGGGCTTGCTTTTCCGCATCTCATAATTCTGTTATCATTGATAAGTTATGAGCTTGATGCTTCCGAGCAAAATGAACCAGAAGAGATTTCGATGATAGCCCATCGAATCGCAGCTATCGCGAGTCAAGTACTCCAAAACTGTACGCTCTCCTTAAAGTTTGTGCCATCCGTTGATGCGTCTCGGACATTCTCGCTCTTTTCCGAATCTGTTTTGCTCTACCCACTCCTGGCGGGGTATTCCCGTACCCCGCGTTTAGGTTCCTGCAAGTGGGATGAACACAAATCTCGTCTATCCAAATAAAGCTTTCGGCAAATGTCAGCCGGATGCACTAGACCTCATTTCAGTCTGGCGAGGAAACTCCACCTTCAGCATTTTGCCTAAATCATCAATTCTGCCCCAGCCCGAACGTCAATCTCGGGTGGATCTGCATAGTTTTTCCGGTTCAATTCATCACTGTTGAAACTCTTAATACCCTGTCCTGCCTCTACGAACCGGGCACAATGAGTTACTGTCACCCCTTCCGGCACCTACCATGCGTCATACTTTGTTTACATTGTTCGCCTCCCTCAGCTTTGCCGCTGGTGAGAATGGACTGAATGGCTGGTTACGATATGCGTCTCTACCAGATGCAAATCAGCATGTTGGATCCATCCCTTCGACTATCATTGCACTTAATTCTTCTACGATAAGTCCGGTATACACTGCTGGGCAGGAACTTCAAGCCGGCCTCAAAGGCATCTTAGGCAAAACCGTCAGCATGTCCCATCAGAGTTCCAAAGCTGCATCGTCTATCATTGTTGGAACAGTCGATGCATACACCAAGGCCTACGGAAGACCTCGAGGCGTCCCCAAACTCGATGAAGAAGGATTCTGGCTGAATACTAAATGCGATACCATTCAAATCTTGGGCCAGAATGAACGAGCTGCCCTTTATGGAGCTTTCGAGTACCTCTCGTTGATTGCCCAGGGGAATTTCAAGCCGATTGCATTTGCCACCAGCCCCAATGCGCCAATCCGTTGGGTGAACCAGTGGGATAACCTTGACAACAGCGGAACTCATGGAAGTGTCGAACGGGGCTTCGGTGGACCGTCGATTTTCTTTGAGAACGGCCATGTTGTCCAAAATATGACCAGAGCATCTCAATATGCTCGCCTCCTCGCATCTATTCGAGTAAATGCAGTGGTCGTCAACAATGTCAACGCCAATGCAACTCTACTCAGCGCCGAGAACATCGAGGGGCTTGGTCGAATTGCAGATGCTTTCAGACCATATGGAGTTCAACTGGGGATGTCTCTCAATTTTGCTTCCCCCGAAATCTTCGGCGGTCTCAGTACTTCTGACCCTCTGGATCAGTCTGTAATTTCTTGGTGGACCAATGTCACCAATCAAATCTATCATCGTATCCCTGATATGGCTGGATATCTCGTCAAGGCAAATTCAGAAGGGCAACCTGGCCCACTGCACTACAACCGCACCTTAGCAGAAGGGGCAAACCTCTTTGCAAAGGCTGTTGAGCCTCATGGTGGAATTCTCATGTTCCGTGCGTTCGTGTATGATCAGCTCAACCAATCCGATTGGAAGGCAGACCGTGCGAATGCGGCTGTTGAATTTTTCAAGGATTTAGACGGCAAGTTTGACGACAACGTTGTGGTCCAGATCAAGTACGGGCCAATCGATTTCCAAGTTCGAGAGCCTGTCTCCCCTCTGTTCTCGCACTTGAAGAAAACTAGCACCGCCGTTGAGCTTCAGGTTGCACAAGAATATCTTGGACAGCAAAATCATCTCGTTTACTTGCCGCCTCTCTGGAAGACCATTCTGGATTTCGATCTTCGTGTTGATGGGAAGAAGTCCTTGGTCAGGGATATCATCTCCAGTGAGCGATTCAATCGACCTTTAGGAGGCTCGGCTGCTGTCGTGAACGTTGGAACTAATAACACCTGGCTTGGAAGCCATCTGGCAATGTCAAATCTGTACGCATACGGACGCTTGGCCTGGGATCCAACTGAAGATTCTCAGGATATTTTACAAGACTGGATTCGCCTTACATTTGGACTGGATCGAAAAGTGCTCGACGTCATCACCAAGATGTCCATGGAATCGTGGCAAGCGTACGAAAACTACAGCGGCAATCTGGGAATCCAAACTTTGACGGATATTCTATATACCCATTTCGGGCCCAACCCGGCCTCTCAAGACAACAATGGTTGGGGCCAATGGACTCGTGCAGACAGAAATTCAATTGGAATGGATCGCACGGTTTCCAATGGCACAGGGTTTTCTGGGCAGTACCCAGCCGAAGTTGCAGCAAGATATGAGAATCTTGAGACCACCCCGGATGAGCTCTTACTCTGGTTCCATCATGTCAGTTACGACTTTCGTCTCCACTCCGGCAAGACTGTCATTCAACACTTCTATGATGCTCATTATGAAGGAGCTGCAACTGCCCAGACCTTTGTTCCATTGTGGCAGTCGCTGAAGGGCAAGATCGACAACGAACGCTATGAGGATGTCCTGTTCCGGTTGAAGTACCAGTCTGGCCATTCCATCGTCTGGCGAGACGCCATCAACAACTTCTACTCGAACTTGTCCGGAATCCCTGACGAGGCCAAGCGAGTTGGCAACTATCGCTGGCGCATCGAAGCCGAGAACATGACTCTCAGTGGCTACCAGGTCGTGCCTGTCACGCCTTTCGAGACTGCTTCCAAGCACAACGCAGTCGTCACAACATCCAACACTACCACAGGGACAGCAACTTCTGCCATCGAGTTCCCGTCTGGTATCTACGATGTTGCCGTCAACTACTTTGACTTAAATGGAGGCAGATCACAATGGGAGCTGCACGTCGGCAACAAGTTGATTGGGAAGTGGATTGGCAACAACGAAGACAGTCTTGGGCATGAACCATTTGCTTATCTTGACGGACACTCAGCGACTCGGATTACATTCCCGAGCGTCAAGGTTAAGAAAGGCGAGGTGCTCAAGGTTGTGGGTACTCCGAGTGGGACTGAGTTGGCACCTCTAGATTATGTTTCTCTTTTGCCTCACGGAATTGTAGATTAGGAAGAATGTTGTAAAGAGGCAACTCGCAAATAAATACATAACAATAGGAAAATCATCAAACATGAGCAGTAATTCGGTATGCAGAATGTGCATCGATCAAGTCGATCGATGCTGTAACTTATATCTCGAAAGTACAAGTCGTCGAGAATACCTCGACCAAACGCATAAACTCGATATCAGATTACGAGTTCCAAAAGTCCTTATTTTAATTTTTAAATGTGTGATCCACTGATTCGATGGTATTGCTTCGAGAGCCCGACAATCGTTCCCAGATCTTTTGGATATTTAGACCAGCATAGACGGAAAAGGTCCTCCAAATAAGTCAGAAATTCCTGGTCTTGCAGCTCTTTTCATGTTCACATCTGCCCTCGTCTCTTGTGACACCGATGTCTGCTTCGACTCGTCCGTCCAGGGAAGGACTTCAGAGAATGTTTCGGAAACCAATAGGCATATCGTGTGGGCTTTTAAGACATCGCTAAAAATTGCCTGAACGGATACTTTACGGCTTAGCGACTTCCATTAGAAACTATTTCAGGGGTATCTGGGCCCAGGACTCGCGAATAGACGCAGAAAACACAAAGAGGAGAGTCCGACATGATTTTCTGAGAACCCAACAAAAATGATCCGCTACGATCCGTCGTATGAACGGGCACTGGTGGGTTTATCTTTGAGTTTTCATTTACATAGAAGCGGGGATTGCTTGGTTCGCCGGGTTTATCACCACTAGGATGCCACTGTAAGCCACAGAAGGATCAATGCAGTTGCGCTAAGATAGGAATACAATGTCGCCCTGACCCTTTTCTTGGGCGCGACATCAACACGACACAAAAGCTACTTTGCGTTTCACTCAGAATGCTATTCTATTGCATTTTTGTTACTGGCTTTACCATTTGAAGAATTTCAATTCAGTGTTGCGACTTAGTGATGTTCAATGCCCTAGACGGTAAAATAGAACGAAGCGAGTGAGGAGTCACTAAGTCGATGATCTCTAAGTTTAGCCTAAGTCCACCAGTGATTAGTGATTGAGTCTACCACTCTAGCGCTATCATCATATTTATCCGGTATGCCTCTATTTTGTACAAGAATATTCAAATGCTTAGCCTCCTCTTCGACTCTTTGCTTGTCTTGTTGGACGGAATATCTTCGAGCAGATCTCCGCAGGATTTGCAAGGTGCTGACTCCACAAGACTACCCAGTTTCCGGAGAGCCTTATAAAGGCATGATCTTGTAGCTTAACAATGAGATAGGAATTTTCAAGTCTTCTGCTCGAGTGTTTTTGCTATGATTTTCATTCCGGTCATACTTTTTGCCTTTTCTTCGACTGTTTCTGCCCAAGCAGCCCTATATGGGCAATGTAAGTCCATCTCCCGTTCGAAGTAACAAATCTAATGTTTTTTCCCCCCAAAGGCGGTGGGACTGGATGGACAGGTGCAACAAATTGCGTTTCTGGATCCTGCTGCATCACCGCGAATGCTTACTATTCCCAATGTGTTCCGTGCACAGGAGGTGAACCACCAAAATCCAGCTCAACAAAAATAGCTGTAACCACAACCTTAGTGATATCGACAAGCAAAGCACCACTGCAGACGCCATCGGGGAATTTTTCGAATCCTGTCGTGTATGAAGACTTTGCCGACAATGATGTCTTCTTGGGTCCGGATGGCATCTATTACTTCTCGGCCTCCAACATGCACTATTCTCCTGGAGCTCCAATCCTTCGATCTTATGACCTAGTTAATTGGGAATTCATCGGGCACTCCGTTCCCACCTTGGCCTTCGGAGATAAATATAATATGGTTGGAAGCACAGCTTATATCGGGGGTACCTGGGCATCAACAATGAGATATCGAAAAAGTACTGGGTTATGGTACTGGATCGGGTGCATTGACTTTGCCAATTCGTATGTCTATACCGCTCCTGCAGTTACCGGGCCCTGGACCCAAGCATCGGTCATATCTGGTACGTGCTTCTACGATTGTGGTCTTTTCATCGATGATGATGACACGATGTATGTGGTATATGGCTCGAGTGCTGTGTCCATGGCTCAACTATCGAGCAACGGCCTCAGCCTTGCCAAAACACAGTCAATAATATCTACACCATCTGGCTTCACATTCATTGAAGGCAATCGCATGTACAAGAGGAACGGCATCTACTATATTCTTGAAAGCGCACCAGGCGAGCAAGCAACCCTAATCTGGAAATCCACGAGCCCATGGGGACCGTGGGTCGTCAAGACGCTCCAAGCAAACATCGCCGGCCCTCTCGCTGGTGGCGGAACCCCTCACCAAGGAAGCCTGGTAGAGACTGCCGATGGAAGATGGTACTTCATGTCATTTACATGGGCGTACCCTGCTGGCCGCATGCCCGTTCTCGCCCCTATCACCTGGGGGTCCGATGGCTATCCAGTACTGACCACCGTCAACGGTGGCTGGGGCGCTTCCTACCCTGCTCCTTTAGCCCCCCATCCGATGCCCTCGTGGACTGGAACTGATCCTTTCCGTGGTACAAGTCTTGCTATTCCTTGGGAATGGAACCATAATCCAGACACCAGCAAATATAAGATCAATAACGGCCTCACACTCTCTACAGCGACCGTGGCCAATGACCTGTATAAAGCGCGGAATACTCTCACTCACCGCGTCCATGGTCCCCTGTCTGTCGCCACGGTTTTGATCAACACTAGCAACATGGCCGATGGAGATAAGTGTGGCCTAGCTGCCTTACGTGACCAGACTGCATTCATTGGTATCTCTCGAGCCGGAAGTACATATACAATTTCCAAAGTTCAGGGGCTATCACAGGACCCGGATAACAGCTGGGCTACAACATCCAATGGGACTACGGTTGCTAGTGAAGTTGTCTCGAAAGGGCAAATCTGGCTGAGGGGGACGATGCTGGCTGCGTCCAGTAGTGCAAAGACTGTAACTTTCTCATATAGCGTTGACGGGAGCACGTTCAAGACACTTGGTGGAAACTACACACTGACCACTGATTGGCATTTCTTCATGGGTTACCGCTGGGGCATTTTTAACTTCGCGACCAAGGCACTCGGTGGCTCAGTCTTTGTCTCGTCTTTTACACAAGCATGATAAGAATGGAGTCAGGATTTGGGCCCAATTACACCGATTTTACACCCAACTCAATAGTCGCCTAAAACAGAACTCAGGTCTTGTGTAGTATCTTCATCTCGACAGCTAGAAATCACCACAAGTGTTGAGTCTCACCATTGGTCCAATCCCTCTTTTCTTTGTTGAGCGCCGATCAAACTACTGGAATCGCAACAGCTGCCAAAATGTTGATGAACTGGCAGGAGCTGACTACCCAATATTCTCCATCGTCCGCAAAGGTGAAGTAGAACACCAGCAACTTTGTCGATTAAGACTCGGCGCCGTCAAACATGCGAGACCGTGTTTACACAACCGCCAATTATGGAAAACCTTTCCAAATGCTGTGTTCTGAGTACATCTGCAGCAAATAATTACTATCCTCAATCGACAAAGAGTTTTAAAATCGACAGGATTCGGCAATGAAACTCCTCTTCCATTATTCCTACCACCCACAACTTGAAGTGGCGGACTTTACGCTAGCCTGCGTCTGTGGCACCTCTACTTCCCTAGCCAACAAGATGCATGAATGTATACTGGAATAAACAAACAAACATGTGTGACCTGTGCATTGTGTGAGCTTCAAGCTAGTTTACTTAAAAGCCAATGACTTACCATTCGAGAGGACAAAACGGTCGCGATTGAAGTAGTTGGGATTGCTTGGAGAGTACTTCATGGCATATCTCCATAGCGGCACTCCAATTGCTGCCATGCTCATTGCACCACTGCGATTACGATCAGCAGAGACTTCACTTCTGACACTTTCACACATACCAGGGTGACCGCCTTTGAACTGCTCGCATAAATCTGCAATCAAGCACCTGAAAACTCGAAAGACCAAATCATGTTTGTCGCTTTCCTGAGGCTACACCAGATCAGCCGCATAGATGTTGGCGAGTTTGTGTTGATCGATCTTGACAGGCTGTAAGGCTGCGGTGTCTTCGTATTCTGGAGGTGATGGTGCCATTGCGTCAAATGCTTAGGACGGTTACTGGAAAAGAAACTTCGATATGCCTTGACAACAGGGTTGAACACAATATTTTATGTAGCACGTAATTTTATCCATAACTTACTACAATACAGTAAGATTCAGTAACCCTGCGATCGAACAATCCAGACAAAATGATGTTACTCTTGTCTTGTGTATCGGTATCCAGACGGAGTTCCTCTCGATCTTGGAATGGCACATCGAAGCGCCTCGAGAAAGGAACTGGAGGCGCCGACAATTTCCTATTCAAGCAATCGCTTGAAATTTTCCTGGGTCCGGATGGAAGAATCTCGCTTAACCTGTTTTGGTAGCTCGGAACGCAGCTCGACAATCTCGCCCCACACTGTCGGATGCGGGGTCGGGCTAGTGAGTGTGGTATTCGATTATGACACCATCATGGTCTAGACTTTGTCCTACGCTTGAGGAACCGCAGTCTATTGTAGTTGAAACCAGAGGCCTGTGTCTCCCGAGCGAGTTTCGGTATCCGGAGTGCAGGACGATTAGGGATACGTATGTCGGTTATCAGGAAGAGAAGTACGATTAATTGTGTTCTTTTCTCTCTCTCAAATGTCCTGACTTTGAATAACCACAGCCCTGTAAGGTCTGCTCATCTTGGAAGTCATGGAGAGCAGCCAGAGAAACAACGGAGAAAAATTATCTATCAAGATTCACAAGACTAGCTAACGTGAGATAATCATTACTACCAGTTTCTAAGAAATGAACGCGCTCACTCAGACAGGCTACATCAAGCAAAGATTGCTGCCTTGAAGTCAGTCGGATCTGTCCCCATTAATGTATCCATTATACTTGTACATGCTGCAATATGTGGTGGTGACATGGCACATTATTTCTACTCTTTCAGATCGAACCACTCTGTCTCAGAATTGTACACAAAAACTCGATACTCCACGCCATATGGTTTCTGTCAAGTGAAATTATGTCAGTCGACACCATTTCTTGGATTCATAGGTAACCAATACGGAATGAAATGGGACAACCCACCGGTTCTAGTACATGCAATGTGCCGAGCGGGACGTGCAAGTCCGCGATACCGTCGCTATGAAGACCTCTGAAATAGGCCAAGAGAATACGCGTAACGGCGAGCCCGGAAATCAATAAAACATGATCTGTCTCAGATTCCACCTCCAAGATCACTGATTTGAGTCTGTTGGTCACATCCAAATACCCTTCGCCGGCAGTCCCAGGGTATCGAAGATGAAACTTGTCTTTTTGGCGGTTTCGATACCAGTCTGCATAGAAGTCCCTGACCTCGTCGCGCGTCAAGCCCTCGAGAACGCCTGCGTTCAATTCGTCTAGCATGCGGAGATGCTTGGTCTGGTATTCTGGTGGCGAGAAGTTTTGTGCCGTTTGCATACTTCTTAGCATCATTGAGGTCCAGACATGGAACTTCTTGTGGATATGGTCTGCAGGCGTTCCTCGCTGCAGGTTCTCGGAGGGTAAATTTTCATGAGAACTAGCTATCTCCCGTTGTGACATATCCCAGGCGTCTCTTTGGTTATCAATAAACCGTGGAATTGCTTCTGCGTATTTGACTCCAAGTGGGGTGAGCTCTGCATCACCTCCGATCCGACTGGCAGCATCGTCGTAGGATTCTCCATGCCGCGTGAGCCATATCTGTCTTGGAAGAAGATTGGAGTGTTGAAGGTAGTGCACGGCTTCGGTAGCAAGGGATCCCGAGATATTGTGGATGACGAACTTTCTTCCAACGTCGATCATTTGACAGTAAGGATACCCGTTCTTCTCTTCTGATACTCCAAGTGGCACGTACTGTTTCTCATACATGACCACACGCTGTTTGAAACCTTTGAGCGCTGATACATGATCTTGATTCTTGAAGTCTGGACCCGAGAGTTTGAAACGCATGTTTGATTCAAGTGGCTCGAATGCGAATCAGCAGTAGTTAGATATTGTTAAGAAAAATAAATTACCTGTTAATTGACACACTGGCTTTCTAGGAACATAACTTGGAGGTCAGGGGCTCGCGCTCTGATGTTCTTCATAATGAGATTACGACGCTTGACCGTGCTGTTCGTAGCATCAAATATTGAAACACAGCCTCCTTCGTAGAGCAAATAGTCAAGCAATTCATCCAATGTCCCCATAGCTGCTCGTTCCCTCAACTGGCTTGCTTCCTCGTTTTCTGGATTGAAGAATTTCGCAGAGTGATCGCTGGCATGATCTGTTATCCGTGACGGCTGCGACGACTTGGATTCGATAATGGGAATTGTTACGACATCTTGCCCAATCTTCCGCCGCCTATCTCCAACATTGAATATCTTCGTGTCATGTTGTAACCAGCTCAAGTATCTGCATAGCTTCTTTGTGACGTAGCTTTTACCCCGAGCTGGCAGACCAACCATGACAATGACTAGTTTCTCCTTTCCGACATCCTGTGGGCGGATCCCATCGAAAAGTGTTGCAGATCCGTCTATGTGATGAACAAATGGCTTAGTTGAAGATTGAGCGTGCTTGTTGTCGTATGCGAAGTTGCTAGGCATCGCTCTTGCAGGTTGGTGAAGCAGATAATGTGCACTATGGTTGACGCATGGGCAGACTCGGAGGCCATTGACATAGTTCAATGCTGACATGTACCAGAAACCTTGGTACGTCCAATGTGTAATTTGATAATCCAAAATATGTTTCTTGCATTCAGCAGCCAGAGTCTCGACGCGTGAAGTACCGCGGTTGAGGTTACCGTTTTTGGAATCGCCTTGGCTGGACTTGGGTCTGACTAATAAAAGTTTTTCCTTCCAGTTCAGCCGTTGTTTCTGCGTCAGCCTCCTAACTCAGGATAAGTTCATACACCTACGCTGCATTCCATCATGTTGTCTTCAATTCCTGCATCTCAAAATGTCTCTGGATCATCCGTACTTCCCCAGTAGTCTTTGAGGTCACCCGCTCTCCACGCAGTCGCCCACCCAGAATCTTTCTCGATTTCTGCCAAAACCTCGAGGATGGCACAATGTTCAAACTTGTGCGACATAATTTTACCAGCAATCCAGAGCGGTTGCAGGCTATTTATCCGTGCGCCGTGATTGCTGTTTGAGACAGCGATACCACAAATCTGGCGAGCATGCCATAAAATGGACTTCGTTGACTTGGGGAGCCGAATGCCCTTTGGCTTATCTTGAAGCATCAGAATTGCTGCGGCATGATACAACTGATTTCCGTTGATAGCTGGAGAGCTCTCGTAAAGGATCATCGGAAAAGGCTCCCGAGGTTCGTCGGAACTTGATGGATATGCCATCAATGGATGCATGTCTTCGGGTCTGGTGTTATACCAGTCGTCTAGCAGTCAAAGAGCGCCTTCCATCGAACAGAATAGGTAGTCTTCTGGGATGAGTTCGTATCAAACCGATCTGTTGAAGATCCGGATTTGTTGGATATCACATTGACGACGCTGGCGCAAAGGAAGACTGCATAGTTGGCATAGCTATGACTTCCAGACCCTGTCTTGAAATGAGTCACCGCGTCGATCATGGATCCAGAGGGGAAGAACCATCGGCTAGTCGGAATTTTGGTTAATGTATCCTCCAGAAATCCGCCCCAGACATCCATCCTCGCAAAGCACCAGAACAGCGATTGTCGAACTCCGCCAACTACACCATTTACGCCAGCTGCCTGTAAGAGCATTGCGCAACCATCGAGGTGACGACACCAGGCCTTTGGGGAAGAGCTCATCATTTCTAAGACACACAGGAGGACGCAGGAGGCGATAACAGTGGTATCCAGGGTGTATAGCTCTCGCACTATCAACTGAATTGCCTCTTGATATAACCCCAAGGACTCGGTGTATAGTTGTCCGCAGCTCTTTCTCTCCAACTGGCGCGCGGATAATGCCAATATCGAATAGTGAAGGTGGTCTGCCGATTTGGCAAGAAGTGGTATCTTGAATTGGAAGTGTCGTTCGCTGTCAAACATGTCAAGCCAGCCAGCGATCTCATCCAGATAGTTGCGCCACAGTTCCAGTTGCCTTCGCTGAGTCAACTTTGTGGACTTCAGAGGCTGAAGTCGAATGAATGGATCCCGAGTCTGCTCTCGAACCTGCTCTATATCCATTGGTGCTGATGAACTTGGAACAACGAAGGAATTATTCCCTTGGGCTGCTGGTTCCGGTGAAGCCTGCCGTGTCAGAGCAGTGTTCCGCGCCGTTTCCACCATATGACAATACAGTGTTGTGTGCAAGTCCCGGTAAGTAGCGTCGGGGTAATAATTAGAGTGCAGGTCAGGAGAATCACTCGAGTACATTGCCTCAGAGTTATTCCTGGGACGGTAGGAACCATCGGATGCCAGAAAATCGAGATTATGTGGTTGACTTGTGAGATAGTCAAGTGCTTCGAGTTTCGAAGAATCAATTTGTAGTTGAGACTGAGCACTGCCTCCATTTGTGAATGGATCCAAGGGTCCAAAGACAGAATTTTCCGGAAGACTCGTATTTGTTACATCTGGCATCTCGATCGAGGTAGTGGCAACATCAGAAAAGCCTCGCGAGACAGGAGTTGGAAAGTTGCTAAAGTTAACCTGGCGCTCGCCCAACTGGCTCTTGCCATGATCTTTAACATGGTTGGTGCTTGATTTGGGTGAAATGCTGTCGTGAATGGCTTGTGGGCTAGATATGTCACTTCCCTGGGTATTTAGACGTTTTCCGGGGAAAGAAGCTGTCTGTAAGTTCCCAGAGTTCGAGTTAATGTCAAAAGCTCTGGATGTGGGGTTGGCAATAGGGCCGCTCTCAGAAATTGTGAAATTGTGACTAGACTGAGGCTCTAGGGTGTCCCAAACGCTTTGCTCGTGGGATGAAGAGGAATCCATGGACATTGTATGTTGCGACTCTTGGTAAACGGGTTTCGAGGAAGCTGCGACGCCGTCGAACGTGACATTTGTGATCTGTGAGAAAATCGATGAGTCGAGTCTATCGGGGTAGAGAAATTATGCAAATGTACCTGATAGTCTTTATTGGATTTCATGTTTCTGGACTGGACCATCGAGGGATGAGACGTGCCTATACCGCTTAATCGAAAGATGACTTTCGTGTCCCATTCGCACGATTCGCCTCGCGTGGTGCAATTTGTACAGGTCGGTTTGCGCTCATCGCCTGCAATCAAATATCAGTGCGTCAGTGGGAGGAAATGGACATAGTGTGGCTGACATTTTTTCCTCCGTCGTCGACAATTTAAGCAGCCGTTCCTGCCCCTGCTATGTTTCGAGGTACCAGATGTTACCCTGCCTCTTTGGGGGATTTGGGATTCTGAGAAGCTCTCTTTCGAAAGTTCAGCCATTGAAACATGTCGAGGACTTGGAAAATATTAAGCTGAGATGATGGGAGGATTTCCATGCCAGGGCTCAACTAACGATCCTGTCATTTTCCTTGATAAGACAACGACAAAGTTAGAGATGTTGGAACTCCATTGTTACGGTTGCGAAGCTTGTCGTGAGAAGTTGAGAACCTACGTGCCTTACCTGAAGGGTACTAAGTGCGGGGTCTGCCAGTGGAGATGACACTGACACGCTCTAGCCTACCACCATAATCCTCAACTCGACATTCAAGTAATCTGCAACCGAGCATCTTGCCTAGGGACTTTTTGGTTCAAAGATTTGAATTCACCAATGTGGAATGTACATTTCTGTAAATTCTGTCTTGTTTCGCTACGTTAAGTGTCTTTCAGGAGGTTGACGATGGATCCTGCAGTTTGGTTGGCTCGCTTATCAAGCTGTGCCAAGCGACGCTTGTCGAAGCATACACTCAGGGGCTTCGAGAGGAGATCTTCAGGAATAGCTACACAATTCAAGCATTCTTTCCAATCCGAAAAAGGTCTATGATTACCAGTGCAGCTGCTACTCTATAGCTCACGTCACTAACCCACCTACCGCGCAAAATACAACATTTTACGCCGAGGCGCAATGTCCACCATCGACCCTCAAAACTGCCCCAGTCATGAAGGATGCCCCATCAGCAAGCAGGTATACCGCTGGCGCCTTGAAATCCTCTACAGCACCCAATCGGGTAAGCAGAGCACCTGCCATCCATAGCTTCTCAAGCTCTGGCTTTTCTGCCAAAATTAGATCCGTCATTGCAGTGCGGATGTAGCCAGGCGATAGGCTGTTGACCCTGATTCCATACTGTCCCCATTCCGTAGCTAGCGAACGACTCATCTGCTGCACTGCAGCTTTTGATGTGTTGTATGCCGAACAGTGTATTCCCTGGTATCGCATTAGCGGTGGTCTTGAGATACGTTGGACCTTCATACTCGATTCGCTATCTGTCCTGACATGGACGCGATGAAGACAATGCTCCCGCTGTTCTTTGCTTCTCTCATCAGGCGTGCTGTGTGTTTCGCAACAACAAAGCTACCCGTCACATTGATATTCAATATCCTTTTGAATCCGTCAAGAGGATAGTCAATTGCATCCACCATTTGCTGAACACCAGCACAACTGATTAGACCGCGAATCGGACTGCTTCTCTTCTCCGCCTGCGATCCCGCCTCTGCCAAAATGCCTTGGACGTCTTCTTCGTTCGTAATATCGCATTGGTAATACTTGGCATGCCTGCCCGTTTGTTCTGCCAATTTCATGATAGCAGACCACTCGAGCTCACTCGGTTCTGGGAGCACGTCGAGACACACCACATCCCCGCCAGCATCGAGCACGGCTGAGGCGAGAGTTATTCCCAAACCTCGCCCAGCGCCCGTAATAACGACTGCCCGCTCGTTCAATGAGAAAAGGTCCGTTAAAGAGGTCTTTTTGACCGCTTGACGTCTTGCCTGCACATCGTTGGATGGAAGAGAGTGGTCTGTGAGGATTGTCTTTGGTACATCTGAAGAAAGCTTACGCGTGGATTGAAAGAGCTGTAATGGGGGCTTGCGAATCTTGAATGAATGATGACTCAGAAGTTGACTATGGATTGTTCTTCGCATGATGATGAGCATGAGGGAGGAAGAGGCAGTGTAGAGAAGAAGAAAATACCTGAAAAAGAAACTGATACACACTATGCGCCGAGGTCGAGGTCGAAGTCGAGACCGGTCACCTTTTCTTGCTTGTCTGGCAGGTAACAGTAAGATCATTAGTCACCGACCTTGCTGGTACTGTACTAATACTAATGTTTTCGGTGTCAACCTACTGTGTCGGGTATGATTGCTGAGGGCTGGCTCTAGGGCTTCGCATTTACCCAACCAGACTCGATACTTGCCTAGCCGTTGGGAAAAGAAGTTTGAGAACGAAACGAAGCTGTTCTGGGGACTTGCCCTATCGAGGCCACATTCGCCGAGGTAATGTTCGAGATCCCGTCAGATATCAAGCTTGTCCAAAGAGGAATTCCTCAGCGCTGGGCCGCAGCTTTCCCCTCGTTTAGTTGCAAGTACACATTACCCAGGCGCTACTCCTACTTTAGCAAGACTACAAGGTTTACTTTCCCGTCTGTCGCTAAATTATGGTACCGCTGCAAAATGCCTCTGCAAACCAGTTGGTACCAAGAATGGAAAGCCCGCGCCCCGTGCCCGAATTATCACCGGAGACGGCTTCTGGTCAACCGTAACATTTCCAGGACTGATTTTCGCACCCGCTGTTTCTCCTTTATCCCGTCAGATCTAGTTCTTGATTTCTTCACTAGTTTGCAATCATACAAGGTGTATAGCATCGCGATCTGGGGTCGGCTCCCAGATTCTGGGGTAAATCATGGCGCTAAGTGGTGCATATCTGGGGTAGAGTATCGTCTTGAGACCAGGTATATAGCTTGTCATGATATCCATAATTCTTGAATCATCATCAGCTTCAACTTCATCAAGATCGAAGTGTGTAGATTGTCTATCCACCTCCAGTCGCCTTCCCACTTGTCTTTTTCATACTTCGACTACACATATTCTCAACAACAAAGGCCGTCCTTGAGTTCGGCCACTGCGCCGTCGTCGGCCTTCCGATTCAATCAACCACTCAAAATGGGACTCTTCAGTACTCTCGACCATGTTCAGGGCAAGACGGTCTATCGCATTATGAGTGCAGCCTGCGGTTCTGCATTCATGCTTTACGGTTGGGATGCTGGTACGTAGACAAGTCTTTAGGTTTCTCGTCCCTAAAACCTGCTCTAACTTAACCACTAATGTAGGCGTGCTCGGCGGCATCCAGGCCACACCACAGTTTCTTGACGCTATTGGCAATCCAACAGGCCCACAGACCATTCCAGTCATCGCATCAATTTACAACCTCGCAGCTGGTATCATGTCGCTCTGCGTAAGCTCCTTCGGTATGGCTATTGGTAGGAAAGGCACAATTCTCCTTGGCTGTCTGTTGATTTGCATTGGCGCTCTTCTCCAGGCTGCCACTTATTCCGTTGCTCAAATCATCGTTGGGCGCATCGTCACAGGATCTGGAATTGGTTGCATTGCGTCTGCGGTTCCCACTTACATGGTAGGTTTTTTGACAAAGTTCCCAAAATTTGGTCTCGGGCTAACATACCGTAGGCGGAGATGTCTCTGACGGCCAGAGAGAGAGGTCCTGAGATCTCATACCAACTCGCACTTCTCATTACGGGTGTTGCGCTTGCCTACTGGGTTGACTTGGGCTTCGTTCAAGGTCTCGACAAGCATCCCTGGCTTTGGCGTATCCCCTTGGCTTTGCAAAGCTGTTTCGCCATCTTCTCTGCATGCCTTCTGTTCTTACTACCAGATACTCCCCGTTGGTACTATGCGCGAGGACAGAATGAGAAGGGCGACAAAGTCTTGGCCCGTCTGCACAGCCTGCCAGTCGAGCACGCTTCAGTACAAATGGTCAGATCAGAGATTCTTGCATCCATGAAGGAGGAGGACGATGAGGAGGACTTCAACTGGTGGTGTCTGATCTGGGACAACACGGAACTCCAATTTGGCCGCCGTCTTCGAACCTCATTCCTGATTAACTGGGTAAGTGAAACTTCAATTGCATGCTAGCACTCGGATCTTTGCTAACCTCTCACCCAGGCACAACAATTCTTAGGTATCAACATGTTGGTATACTTTTCCACCACGATATTTTCAAACCTCAACTACTCGCCTCTCCTCTCTGGTGTTCTGGCCGGTGTATTGAATACCGCTTTCGCCCTTGCATCGTATCCACCAATTTGGTACATCGAGAAAGTTGGTCGCAGAGCTATGATGATTTGGTAAGCTCTTGTCCCATACAGTCTTTATGGTATTCCGTTTCCTCACTCTTTGTCCGCCAGGTCCGCTCTTGGTTGTGGTGTCTGCATGCTACTTTACATCGTGCTTACAACACTACCACCCCATTTAACCAACGCTGGAACAAACTGGGCAGCAGTTGTTGTTATTATTCTATACGAGGTGGTCTTCGCTTTTGGCTGGCTCGGAACTTGTTGGATTTATGGACCTGAGATTGCTCCCCTGAAATATCGACATGTCGCAGGCAGTCTCGGTGCTGCAGGTGAATGGTTCTCCACCTGGGTTATGGTGTTCGGCGGTGGAACTGGCATCAATGCGGTCGGTCCCAAGATCTTCATCTGGCCATTGCTCTGCTGTTTCATTGCTGCCGCATACGTTTACTTCCTTTGCCCTGAAAGTACGTGCTCCCTCTTTTCACAGAAATGAAACAAGCATACTGACTGGGCTGTTCAAATAGCTACCGGAAAGACTTTGGAAGAAATCGATATTCTTTTCGCTCGATCACCTGAGGTCCGCGAACGCCTCGAGCAGCAGTATATGGGAAGAATGCAATCATCAACTGAGGGTTCGATCAAGCATCCAATTCCCGAGGAATCATTTACTGAGAAGGTTTAAAGTGAAATGAACAAAAAGAGAGACGAACAGGAGAAGGGAAGAATTTGTTAGACAATTAGCGCACAGCTAGAACATTACACTAAGATCACGCCTTGACTAGAGGATTAGTAGATCATAGTTCTGTCACATTATGTATGCTTATTACCTCATCAAACTTTGTTGAAACTGGTGATTCGTAGCGCTTGTCTTGTGACTGCTATGAAGTGACCTGTTTCTACCCTGATTGTATTAAAGGATGGGTAAACGGTACGAAAACATGGCAAAGTAAACTTCAAGGACATTTCTAGAAGCCCTTTGCTTCTCAGTGCTCTGTTTTCTTGGATACTGTAAGTACATCTCACCAGTTAGGGTAGCGACCGTCTTGCTTTCGCGGAGGCCACCGAGTATCTTGAAATTCTAAGCGTGTTCTTGACTGCCACCAATTATACAATTGAGAGTATCGGTATTACCGAACAGTATGCCATAAACTCCACTTTGAGATGCCAAGTCCAATTTGAAGTTCTATTTGCTGTCAGAATTCGGAGAGTCACATAGTTTTGCCGTAAAACCAATTTTATTGACGACCAAGGCGATCATCAGGTCTTGTACCGGAGATGATCTACGATATAGAGATTGAAGTATTTTGATTGGATTCTCTCGTACGAAGAATACACTTCCGAAACAAATCTTGGGCATATCATAAGCGAGAAGTGTCGGGATCATCACATGATTTTGGCATAACCCCTCTTTGAACAGTCGCTGCACTATGAATGTGTTGTCTAGAGAACTAGCTCTCTTTGGAAGGTCACTTGGATACAAGTGACGAGAAATACATTGATCACGGCAGTTGCATTGTCATCTGGCACTTGATTCTTGGCGCCACTACGCGAGTTTGTGGTATCAACTCCAAAAACCAACAAGAACAGAAGTGCACTTTGGGAAATCGGCTTTTTTGCGCCTTGATCATATAAAAGCTATGTACCACTTGCTAACTCCTTTTAACTGCTTTCTGGCAAGCAGTTTTCCCTAGCTGTACAAATTTCGTTCTCAAATCGGCTGATATGATGTCTTAGACTCTTCCAGAAGGTGATAAAGCTCGACATCTAGAGAATAGCCTGTTGGTTGTCTTGCGAAAGCCGAGGTATTTTTTGCTCATAGATTGAAAAACAAATCCTCATTTTCAAGACTTAGAAGATCTCTTCCCCAGCGCAATTCCTACCAATTCTCTGGTATCCTCAACTAATCCTTCTGGGCATTCTGCAGCCGCAAAGTGACCACCGTCATTCCTCTCTCGATAAAATACCAGATTTCCTGTCCTCTCCACCGCTCTCTTCGAGCTCGGTTCGGTATCCCAATAAAAACTCGTATACCCGAATGGAACCGTGATCCTGTTCTTCGGTAATATTGCGAACTCGGCAAAGTTCTCGTGCCGGACATTCTCGAAATAAGGTAAGCTTGAGGTCATGATACAGCTACTGAAGTAGTATAGGGAAACCGTCGTCAGGATATGCTTCTTCCACTCGTCGAGGTTCTGCTTCGCTGGGTCTGCGGCCTCGTTGTACTTTTCACCCAGCCAGACCATGATGCCCACTGGGTTATCCTGCAGCATCCAGCCGACAGTGTGTGGACGCGTCCGCATCATAATTGCGTATCCCATATGGTTCTCCAGCCATTCGTCAACTCGTCCTTGAACTTCCGCCTCACGCTTCGTCAACTCCACTCCCTCAGGAAGAGGCGCCGGTGCGAAATTGAAATGAACAGCTTTGCAAGAATCGGTATAGTGTGAACCGAGTTCTCTCCCGACCCAGTGGCCCCAGTCGCCAGTCTGAACTGCAAATGCAGTATATCCTAGGCGGTGCATCAATTTATGAAAGATACGTGCAGTGTCTTGCAGCTTCCAACCGCGTGGTGGTCCTGAGGACCAGCAGAATCCCGGAAGGCTGGGTACAACGCAGTGAAAAGGAAGAGGAGAACTGGCGTCCGTGAGAGGATTTATAACGCGACTGAACTCGTAGAATGAGCCTGGCCAGCCGTGGACCATGAGGAGCGGGTATGCAGATTGTGATTTTGAGCGCTGATGGATGAAGTGGATAGTGAGTCCTTCGATTTCTGTGGTGAAATGGGGCCATTGATTCATCACTTTCTGTTCCTCACTCCAGGCGTACTTGTAAGTCCAGAAATTGAATAAATCTGTCGCCCATTCTGTGGTGAAACCATAGTCGCTCCCAGCATTTGGAACAATATCTTTGGTAGGTACCCGAGTGTCCTTGATTTTCCGCCAATATCTCTCGACCTCTTCTTTCGGAATCTCGATATTGAGCGGTTTGATTTCTTCGGACATGTTTATGCGCGCTACGTCTCACGTCTTGCTAAAAGATGGGTGTTATGTCAAAGTGGAAAGTAAGCAGAGTGGAATGATTGTGATCATTAAAAGTCCCACAATTTATGCAGAATTGGACATGAGTTGTGCTTTTTGGCGATAGCGGACGAGCAAATCACCAGAAATCTTTCATAAGCAGATGAAATAGGAACCATTACGCGCAATTAGTTTTGAGATTGCGTAGTGATCAGCAAATCACCAAACTGAAGTGGCGCGCGGTCTGGGCCTCGTTCCAAAAACAACCCAGTGAGCGCTTAGTGAACGTTGCCGAAAGGCTTTTCCCCCGCGCCAAAGATTGCCTTAAATGGCACAAGACAGGACCCGTGGATCTCGCTGGAGGGACGCCAACTCGCATTGGGAGAACTTCATCGACGTCAGACACTGCGGGGAAAGTCTCCGCATTATTCTCGAAACCAACGGGCGCTTCTCGAGCCCGTATCTCTCGAGACCAACAATGCGGGGTAGTGCCTTACTTTTACGACTCTAGGAACGCTGGTTTCAAAGCGCAGTGACAAATCCCATGCTCTTGAGTACCTCACAGGGCGCCTAGAATCAGTGCCTTCGGTAACGAGCTAACTGCTCCAGGGTCTCGAGTTAGTGTTCTAGAATACCAGGCTTGATGTTGTGTGTAACGGGGTAGCGGGGTTGTTATGCGACCCAAAACATATATCTAATAACAATGGGTGCATCAACATCTTGCTTTACATATTTCGTCTCCTCCAGACCAGATTTTCTCCACTCAGAAAATCATTGCAAGTCATTATGCCATCTCTCAATCCTACTCAGATCGAAGATCAGCATTGGAAGCATGGCCACGCATTTGTAGACGAAGATCGAGAGGTTCGAATTCACTACATCGACTGCCCACCTCAAGGGGTTGCAGAGAAGGGTGTCATTCTACTTATCCATGGATATCCCAATACCTCCTATCAATGGCGCCACGTCATAACTCCTCTTGCCCAGGCCGGTTACAGAGTCATTGCCCCCGACTACCGGGGGGCTGGAGACTCTTCACATCCCAAACTAGGATACGATAAGGTCACGGTAGCAAATGACCTGTACATCGTCGCACATGATCATCTCGGAATCAAATCTCCAATTCATGTCGTTGGCCAAGATATCGGCGGCATGGTGGCTCATGCATACGCAGCCTCACACCCAGATCACACGCGCTCAGTGATGTTCGGAGAATGCCCTCTCCCAGGTGCCAAACCATACGAGTCCGGGTTCAAAACCTCCCCAGGCATGTGGCACTTTACCTTTCAGCAACAGCTCGACCTTCCTGAACTACTCACTCAAGGTCGAGAGAAGATATATATCAAGCATTTCTATGATCGCCTTTGCTTTAATCCAGTCGGTATCACACCCAGAGATGTTGATCACTACGCCGCCAGTTTCGCCCAGCCCGGTGGCATGCGTGCTGGATTCGAGCTCTACCGTGCATTTCCACAAGATGCCAAGCACAATCAGGCAATGCTGAAAAAATCTGGACTCCTGAAGATGCCCGCTGCTGCTTTGTGTGGCGAGATGAGCATTCTGCTCGAGGTTGAAGAGGAGCAGACTCGCGAGTTTTACAAGAATGTGGAGGTTGTGAAAGTGCTTCAGAGTGGACATTGGACAGCGGAGGAGAGTCCACAAGATTTTGTCGCGAAGGTTGTAGCATTTATTGGAAAACATAACTAAAGTCGTTTTGTTTGAATGAAGAAGTATTTGGAAACCTACTTGCAGTAATATTACACGAGTCATGCATTAAACAAATGTGCCTTTCGCAAGGATTACTTGTCTTTTTGGTTACCTTACTAATGTACCAAGAGCAAAAAGCTGTGATACCGGCACACTGTGTATGAATAGTAGAATCTGTGCATCGTTTTGAAGAGGTTTACTGGACAGCTAGGCCGAGTTTGAAGCGGTCACATTTTAATAGTCTTGGGAAGAAGTCTGCAATATCCTGTTCTCTGTTCATTGCAGGTACTTTGTCGAGAGATTCGGCCGGTCCTTGGTCTCCCACCCATTAATTAGTATACAAGTCAAGATACATGCCAAGTTTAGACCACAAGATATGATGTATTGTCTAGTCTTATCATTCTACGCTCTTCTGTATACAGTCTTCTGTATAAATAATGGGAGTAAAACCATTAGACACGAACATCACGCCGTTAGATTACAATGCTTCCACCCTCTCTGTTTCCGTTAATCTTGATCTCCATCTATAATATGGATTTTGACAGAGCTCCTCGTTCGATCAGCTGCAGTCTGTAGGGCTTCCACACAGTCGTCAAGCTTGAAGGTATGAGTGATCAGTGGCCTCAAATTGATGTACCCAGACTGCAACAAACGAATTGCATATGGCCATGAGTGGTGATAGCGATTGATAAATTTGATATCGATCTGAAGTCTGACTATCAGCAAAGTTGTTCGCAAGGAGAATTCCCATGCACGAGAACACGTACCTCAGCGAGAGATGCATGCATGAAGGGTAGCCCATCCAGAATAGCTTTCCCAACGCCAACAATCATCACCTGCCCACCCCTTTGACAGGCATAAATTGCGGTATTAAAGCTGCTGTGTACACCCGAGCATTCATACACAACACTTGGTTGCTCGCTACGGAGTTCCTCGGTGAACAGGGTTGTAATTTCTGCAGCGATATCTTTTGGTTTGCCATGCAGAGGTGTCAAGTAGACGTCGCAATCTGGCACAAACTTCCTGGCGAATTCCAGTCTCGCAGCATCGATGTCTGTAATCACCAGCGGCCATGCTCCACTCGCCTTTGCCGCCGCCAAAGCAATCAGCCCAATTGGTCCGGCGCCACATATCAGAACAGGTTGACCCAATCGAGTCGGCACACGCTCAAATGCATGCAGTACGACGCTCAAAGGCTCCAGCAAGGCGCCGTCGCTGAATGACAGTTTATCTGGCAATTTGTGTAGATATTTAGCCCGATGAACATGATATCGACGAATCGAGCCGTGGAAAGGTGGCGCGCCAGAAAACTCAACGTCCGCGCATAGATTGTATTCGCCTGTGGTGCAGTTGTGGCATTGGTGGCATGGCACTCCGGGCTCAATGGCAACGCGGTCACCAGGTACGAGATGCTTCACGTTTGAACCTGCGAAGACGACTACTCCAGCTCCCTCGTGACCCAGTACGTAATCGGAGGACACGATGCAGGTACCGATCTCGCCGGTTTTCCAAAAATGTAGATCAGAACTGAGGGACGTGTTAGATTCGTGCCATGAGATGCGTACAGTTGGTAGAAAACTTGATCCTTACCCGCATATTCCATTGGCACGGACATGTACAACACAGTCGTCTGGTCCGGGACTCAGAGGAGGTGATGGGGCGTTGTAGATCCTGTGATCTTTCGTAGTGTATAGAGCAGGATTCGGAAGAGGTGGTGTGAAAGACTTCATGGGCTTCTGCTCCGCAGTTCTTGGCATCGAATCACCATTCATCTTGAAAGTTGGGTACTCTAAAACTTCGTTACCTTCCGATTTGTATATATTTCGACTCATAAAGTCGATCGAACACACCCACATCTCGTTTTCATGCAGCTCTTGGGCCCTAATTTGTGTGATCGTTTCATGGTACTAACTTAGCATAGATTGCCGAGATGGTTGAAAGGGGCAATTCTAAGCGCCTTCGGACGCTGCATATGGCAATCGCTAATGGACTTCAATTACGGGGGAGTAACCTGCAGTAAGAACATTCCAATTGTTTTCCTGGTCAGTCAGTGTGGAGAAAATCATCAAATCCTTGAGTGAATTGAAGATTTGTTCAATACAAATCTCATCATCATCCCCAACATCCTCTTCAGTACCCCCATATTCTTGTTTAAATCATGCCCACCCATTAGAGTTGTCGGTATTATATCCACCCTTTGCGCTTGTTGCGCCGTGGCTTACTGTCGCTGCATCGCCTCCGTGTATTGTAACACAGATAACCTCTTTATCTTTGATATGCTCTTCTTCGGCTTAGGGCCTTCTGTTCCGATGATTCTGTCGCGAAGCCTCGTATAGCTGACTTGGTCGATGTCCGGGTCATAAGGATTGCGGCTAATGTCCGTTAGTTCGCGTGTGCATACATCTGGCCACCAGCGGTTTCTCTGCGCTTCCATACTTGTCCATTGTGACTTTACTGCTCGGGCAGATCAAAATGATCTACAGAATCGTTACAGGTGTAAGTAAGTTATAGTTATTCGGTGTTAGATGTTGAGAATTGGATTTCGATTCATAAAGGTGAACGCGTATCCACGTTTACACGTGTCGTGGTGGCTGATACAAGCATCTTTTGTGGAGCTCTAGGCCTTATCAGTGGCATTCCTCTATCCCCTAGAATTATAGAGAAGTAAAAACTATCAGCTTGAGCTTCTTCTTCTTTTCCTTGTTCTTATTGTTGTTATTGTTGTCGTTGTTGTTGTTGAATGGAGAACAACGCAGTATCCCCGTTGAAGCTTCCCGCCCTTTCTCTCCTGTACTTGTACCTGCGCATACATAAGAAGTATCAGGACCAGATTTCGACTCGCAAACACCAGATTCAGTGGTTTCCTTTGATCTTTATCACGTTTACCTCAATTTATTGAGACTCGGGGAAACAAACGAGGTCGAATCGGAAGACTTTCATAAAGGCAAGGAACGCAATGCTGAATTTCAAGAGCAACCTAAAGACACTGTTGATCTAGGGTATACCTCAACTCCCAAACTCCCGCCGCAGAATGGGCCGAAAATCAGAAACGCCTGGTTATTATGCACCACCAATCCCAAATGCGCCTACTCGTGTGCCACGGTAATATCCCAAATCCAAGAGTACATCCAATTGTTGTCTGTCTGTTCGATCCTGTCGTTGTAGAACGCGTAAAGCTTGGAAAGTGTCGAACTCCAGAAGGTTGAAGTCAAGTCTCGAATGCTAATTAGAATTCGTTCCTTCCCGAGAGCATGACCATACCTTAGTTGCTTGATCGCAATCAAGGTGATATGGGGAAAAAAGGCACAAGAGTCTACCTAACCACCTGTCAATTTTGTTCCCTGCTGGAGAAGTCAAGTAGCAGCAGGATGAGAGCTTACTCTACGGAGAGGAGTCCTTCCAAGGACGCTCAAAGAAGGCATCGTGCCAGAGACCAATACCGAAAAGAACCATGAACGCAAATAGTAGGCCAACTACGACCTTGACTGTCTTCGCATTGTCGGCAATGCATTCAGCGAAGCTCGTGCATCCAGCAACGAAGTGACTGTCACCAGCTGGGGCTGGATTTCGAGCCTCATGGGCGTTCTCTGCGGTAGCTAGCCCCGCATTCAGAGATTTCATCTCGATATTGGCTTGCCATAGTGATCCTAGTTGTGTTTGTTGACCATGATTCGTATGGAGGAGACTGGCCGAGAAGAGTAGATCGAGTAGTGTGGTTGAAGTTGGTGGCAGAATTTCCGTGTGCAGCCCCATTGGGCGCGGATTGGAAGGCAGATGTCATAGCGAACTGGCTAGTGCTGATCAGATAGAATTGTTCGAATGATTCTGTCTCGAGAAGTATGTGGTGGTTTGAGGAAGTTGTTGTTTAAGCATTGGTATGTTGTGATGAGAAAGCGAGAAAGTAGGGTTGAGATTCTCAACATAATTTGACACTAACGTAATTCAATTGATACAGATTAAACTACTTTAGTTCTAGCCTACTGTTATATCTTAGCTAAGCTATTCACTCACTTTTATGTTTGAAGATTTGACCGTTGCTAGGATCGATCCTCCGCTTCGGACCAGGCCTTGGACCCGAAGCCGGGGATGCAGACAGTAGCCGCCCCTCTGTCCTCACTCCACATTACTGCTATCCCTGAGCCCAAGAGCTCTTCAGAGCTATTCAAGCCAATGAGGACAGGTCGGTAAGAGAAAGATCCAAATAAGTACATCATGGCATCTTATTCTTGTTCTTCTCTTCCACTTTCCGTTTTGCCCCTATTGTCTTCGTCCTCCTTTATCAGCAGTGTCTTAACTCTAGTCAAATACAAACTGTCGTATAATTATTGCACCGTTACAGCTGGATGGCGATAGGGAACCAAAAAAAACAGGTCTAAGCCGCATCGGCACTGCGCTTATGCGGATGATTGGCCGGAAGCCCAAATTTTCGATTACGGTCAGATTTAGGAACACCGAGGGGTGGGCCGGGTCTCCAAAAAGTGAATGATGAACATTGATTACACCGGCTCGATTATGCTTGCATTATAGGCAAAAGACACGTTGAATTAATTTGACATGTCACTGGAAAAATTGCTGTTCTGAACTCCCTTACCCAATGCTCTTCGCTGCCTCTCTTCTGCTTACAGTAAATTACTTGCATTGACTTTCTGTCTGGACTCACATTCAAAGCAAATCTTCAAACGCGACTGATTTATTCATAATCTCAATTCAGATCACCTTCTGGCCCCACATTCTTCACGTTCTCCTGACTACAGCATCCATCTTCTGTTCTCGCCATTATGATGACAGCTTCCACGATCTTAGGTGCTTAACGGCCAGTTTTGTCACTCTTACTATACTAATCTGGATATTGTTTCCGCTACCGGAGCAACATCTCGTGCTATGGCACACAGCCAGGATCGAGAGGAAGGGCCCCCATCCAATGACGCCAATGGTCTGAAAGATACTATACCAACGTCCAATACCTTCGTTCAGACACCTGGATCTACAAATCGCAGCAGAGAAACCGCTCTTTCCATCAGAGTTGACTCTGAAGTTCCCAAAGAGCACAACAGAGATCGAGACCAGGATCAAACACCACCAGACGTCTCTCCATCCTTGCCTGAAGATAAGGCAGCCATCATTCGTCGACAGCTCGACGTACTTCCTTCCGACATTTCGTACTTCAGTCTCTATAGGTATGCCACGAAGAACGACATTCTTGTTCTCACCGTCAGTGCAATCTGTGCCATTGCCGCCGGTGCAGCTATGCCCTTGATGACCGTCATCTTTGGCTCCTTAACGGGCAAATTTGGTGATTTTGTCAATAACACGGACCAAGCCCTAGCCAGATTTGAGACTAGTGTTAACACCCTCACCCTTTATCTTGTCTATCTAGCCATTGGAGAAGCTGTCACCGTCTATGTCTCTACAGTCGGGTTTATCTACGCTGGGGAGAACATCTCCGCTAAGATCCGCGAGAATTATTTGCGCAGTATTCTACGACAGAACATTGGCTTCTTTGATAAACTGGGGGCAGGGGAGATCACGATTCGCATCACATCCAATACCAACTTGATTCAGGAGGGTATCTCCGAGAAAGTCGGCTTGACCTTGACGGCTGTTGCGACCTTTGTGTCTGCGTATGTCATCGGCTTCGTTCGCTACTGGAAACTCACCCTCATTCTGACCTCTGCAATCGTAGCCATTGTCCTGACTATGGCTATTGTAGGTGGAATCATCATCAAATTCACCAAGGAGTCTCTGACAGCTTACGCTGTGGGTGGCACTGTAGTGGAAGAAGTTATTAGTTCGATTCGCAATGCTGTTGCGTTTGGCACACAGGACAAACTTGCAAAGGAATACGACACTCACCTCAAGATTGCCGAAAAGGGTGGATTCAAGGCCAAAGCTCTTACAGGCTCAATGGTAGGATTCATCTTGTGTTTTTTGACCTTTGGCTATGCTCTCGCTTTCTGGCTTGGCGGTCACTATGTCACAAGCGGCGAAACGGGTCTATCGCAAGTGATCACTATTATTCTCGCCGTCCAGATGGCTGCATTCTCGCTCGGTAACGTGGCGCCTCACGCCCAAGCCTTCAGCACCGCGGTCTCGGCAGCAGCCGAGATTTTTGCTACCATTGACCGATCGTCTCCCCTAGATCCCGAGTCTGATGAGGGGGAGAAGCCCGAGGCAATCGAAGGTTATCTCAAGCTCAGCCATGTTCGACACATCTACCCTTCTCGTCCTGAGGTCGTTGTGATGGAAGATTTCGACTTGACCATTCCTGCCGGCAAGACCACAGCTCTTGTGGGCGCATCCGGATCCGGTAAAAGCACTATTATTGGCCTCCTCGAGCGATTCTATGATCCTGTTGGCGGCGCTATCTTCTTGGACGGCTACAATGTGCAAACCCTTAATTTGCGTTGGCTGCGGCAACAGATCGGTCTCGTATCCCAGGAAACCACACTTTTCGCCACAACAATTGCGAACAATATTCGTTATGGACTTATCGGCACCATACACGAGACTTCATCCGATGAGCTGACTTTCGGACTGGTTGAAAAGGCTGCAAGAATAGCTAATTCTCATGACTTCATCTCTCAGCTTCCCGAAGGGTACGACACTAATATCGGAGAGCGCGGATTCCTGCTGAGCGGCGGTCAAAAGCAGCGAATTGCTATCGCCAGAGCTATCATCGGTGATCCAAAAGTCCTGCTTCTCGACGAAGCAACATCGGCGCTCGATACTAAGAGCGAGGGCGTCGTACAAGCTGCTCTTGACAAGGCCGCCAAAGGACGTACCACCATTGTGATAGCCCACCGTCTCAATACGATTAGGCACGCGGATAACATCGTGGTCATGAGCCAAGGTCGCATTGTAGAACAAGGGATACACGATGTCCTCATGAAGAAGCAAGAAGCATATTATCGACTCGTCGAGGCTCAGAACATTGCAAGCGAAACTGAAGAGGACCGCAAGCTGGAAACAGGCGAGAGGCTGGAGAAGGAGGAGGAGGAGGAGAAGGAGACCACCGTCGAACTCATTAACGAGAAAGATAAGAATGCACCAGAGCTGCCGGGCTCTGTTCGAGAATTTGATACCTTGCATTCCAAAATGACCAAAGGATGCATGGAGGATCCAAACAGAGTCATACTCACGCGGACAAATTCCACCCAGTTTGCGCCCAATGGCTTCGTCAATGACAAGACAGAAGCCAAGAAAATATACTCTCTCTGGACCTTGATCCAGTTCATTGCATCTTTTAACAAAGCGGAATGGTACTGGATGGCGACTGGGCTGACCTCTTCCATCCTTGCTGGCGCAGTACAACCCGTGCAAGCTGTGATCTACGCCAAATCCATCGACGTCCTCTCCCTTGGTAACATTCCATCTCAGAAAGACCACGTTCTAGCCAAGATTGGCTTCTGGTCATGGATGTACTTCATGACAGCCTTTGTGTTGCTCTTCGCATTTTGCGTTCAAGGGATATCGTTCGCCTTCTGCAGCGAGCGATTGGTCCATCGCAGTCGTGACAGAGCTTTCCGAACTATATTGCGTCAAGACGTTGCATTCTTTGACCGGGAGGAAAATACTGCTGGGGCGTTGACATCGTTGTTGAACACGGAGACAGCTCACATGGCTGGCATGTCGGGTGTCACTTTAGGCACCATCTTACAGCTCTCGACTACGCTCATCATCAGCTATATTATCAGCCTGGCATTCGGGTGGAAACTTGCACTTGTGTGTCTTTCTACAGTTCCGATTGTGTTGGGTTGTGGGTTTCTGCGTGTTTGGATGCTCGCTCGCTTCCAAACTCGCGCAACGAAGGCTTATGAGAAGTCGGCATCTTACGCCTGTGAAGCTATAAGTGCGATCCGGACTGTTGCTTCCTTGACTCGCGAGCATGATATTTGGAAGAACTACCACAAGCAGCTTGAACTCCAAGCTTCGAAAAGTCTCATTTCAGTCCTCAAATCCAGCACGCTATATGCTGCTAGTCAAAGTTTTTTGCTTCTGTGTAATGCGCTTGGCTTCTGGTACGGCAGCAAACTGATCGCCAGCCGCGAGTACGACTTGTTTGTGTTTATATTGGTCTTCACGGCGATCATCTTTGGCTCTCAGTCCGCTGGTGTCATCTTTTCGTCCGCCCCTGATATGGCCAAGGCGAAGCACGCAGCAGAGACAATGAAAAAACTGTTCGACGGCCAGCCCTCGATCGACACGTGGAGCGAAAGCGGCCAGGTTCCTGGTGGGATTCTTGGCTCGATCGAGTTTCGCGATGTCCACTTCCGCTATCCCACACGTCCCGAGGTGCCTGTGCTCCGCAGCTTGAACTTGTCTGTGCAGCCCGGACAGTACGTGGGACTGGTTGGCGCGTCAGGCTGTGGGAAATCCACTCTAGTTTCACTGCTCGAACGTTTCTATGACCCACTCGCCGGGGGCATATATGTCGACGGACAAGATATATCATCGCTCAACGTTAATGCGTATCGCAAGCATCTCGCTCTCGTGTCTCAGGAGCCTACCCTTTACCAAGGAACAATTCGCGAGAACATTCTCCTTGGCACCGACCGCAAGCCGGAAGACGTTCCAGAAGAGGTCGTAATCCAAGCGTGTAAAGATGCCAATATCCACGACTTCATCGTGTCGTTGCCAGAAGGATTTTCGACTGTTTGCGGATCCAAGGGCGTGCTCCTTTCGGGAGGACAGAAGCAACGCATTGCCGTTGCCCGCGCGCTACTGCGAGACCCTAAGATCCTTCTCTTTGACGAAGCAACTTCAGCTCTAGACTCCGAGTCTGAAAAGATCGTGCAGGCAGCGTTAGACAAGGTTGCTAGTGGCCGAACTACGATTGCTGTCGCTCATCGATTGAGCACGACTCAGACGGCTGATATTATATACGTGCTTGATCAAGGACAGATTGTTGAGCAGGGCACGCATCAAGAGCTGATTCAAAAAGGAGGGAAGTACTTTGAACTCGTAAACTTGCAAAGTTTGGGCGAGAATGCGTGAGGTCGACCTTACTGAGGTGGTGATTTTTCTTTCGCGGAGTTTCGACAGGGTTCTGAGGAAGAGATAGTATGTAAAGGTAGATCTCGCGTTCGTCTCTTGGGCAAAAATGTATAAGTAAAAGCCGGGGCCCTTGTTACTCCTCGCTTTCTAATGTCAGTCTATAACCCGGCGTGCCATTATGATGTACGGTGCTAGCCCTCCGTTTCGAGTCGTCTGCTTTCAAATGATGTTTCATGTCCTCCAAACCGACTCCAAGGGTGGAAACCTTGCAGGAGGGTTGGTGTCATGGTGCTGATCGAGATGGTACTACCTGTACTCGTCCTCATCGTCTGGCTGGCCATAATAGAACTCAGACAAACCTAGTTTCTATCCGCCAGAACATGCATACTTAATCCCAAGGCTTTCACCGATCTATTTGCGGTGCTGACATTTGTGGAGCTAACAAACCTGGCTAGGGACTATCATCCTCGGACGCACGGTATTGTGATCTCCTAGGTTTTCGATCATCCACAAAATGGCTTTGACCGGTTGGCCTGGGGCCTGCGTATTTACTAGGAGGGCATCTACGCAACAACTAGGACGTCAATAATTTATAATTCAACTCAAGCAGTGTGTGACATTTGATTTCATTTCATTTCGATGCCAGCTTCCGGCTTTCGCGCCATCACCCAAAGAAACTCGGAATCGTAATCTGGGTCGTCCTTTTCCAACTTGCCATTACCTGCCTTCACTTTCTCCAGCTCCAAGACTTCAAACCCCACTTGTTTCAATATGTCGCAGTTCTCCTGCACTCCATAGCTGCTCCAAAACATCCCGTAGCCCATCATCTCGCCATTGATCTCCTCCTCGCCGAATACCGCAAGGTTGAAGACGAAGAGTCCGCCAGGTTTCAACCACCGATAGATCTTGGCGAGCATGTCCTTGAGCTGGGAACGAGGCAGGTGAAACAAAGTGTAGAAGCTGAGTGCGCCATGGAAGCTCTCGGCTTCGAACGTGAGTGTGGTCATGTTACCAGCGAGAACCTTTGCACGCGGACAACGAGCTCTAGCCATCTCGACTTGCTTGGTGGAGATGTCGTTTGCTGTGACTTGAGCGCCGTGTTCGAGCAACATGTTAAGCACGGGCACGCCTGGCCCACAGCCGAGCTCTAGGAGGCATGGAGAAGGCGGTAACTTGTCGAGAAGTTTCTCTGTATATGTTTGGCGTGGTGAATTATCGTTTAGGACCCATTCCAGATACCATTCCGCGATTTGATCGTAGGCGTGCTCGACGATGTCTTCGGGTGCTTCAGGCATGCCGGCAGTTTTTTGGTGTTTTTTTCTTTTTAAATCAACCTGCTGCTCAGCATAGCGTTCAGAGATGTGCGAGGTATTTGCTGGTGAATGATGCTGCATGGACAGTGAAGTTGTGACCCCGAATAGAGGATATTCTGTCGATGGGCATCCCATGCGTAATTTCGAAACCAACACTGGAGCCACCTCGCTTAGGTAGTAAGCCCGGTAAGTGATTTATCACGTGGAAGAATTACAATCATACTCACTTGACCATCGCCAGTACTGTCGATGATGGCTGTGTATTGTGCGGTTTAATTTTAAGCACCGTCTTGAAGACTTTGTGGACCAATGTCGCGGACATATGAAGAATGTGCTAGCGAAAACCAAGAGGCCGAAAACTTTTGTATACCTGTGATTACCGAGGACTCAGAGAAAGTGGAAGCTCATCAAAAATCGTCTTCGGTGTATGGACCACGGTCTGGTATTTTAGATGTTTCTTTTCGTAAAGAATGAGGAGGCTGCTAAAGAGGCTGCTCGCCGGTGGAGTGCTCAGTGCTCTGTAGTCCTTGGCACGTAGCGGAACAGCTCTATCACTCGTATCAAAGATGCATTTGGTCCACGTACCTCTCCCACTACCATAACCAATTCTCTCTTATTTGTTCGCGACCTTTCAAATTATATGGAAACGGGGTATTGACGTCGGTGGGTATGCAAGGGGTAGCACGTGACAACCTCAATTTCTCAATAAATTGGATCACGACTTCTTAGAAGCTTAAGCCTTTTGATAGATACAGCCTCTAGGCTTCAATATCCGATGCAGAAGTATTGCGGATCCTGGATATGAGAATTAAAAGCGTCCAGAGCTTACGATATTGTATTGAGCTAAGCGAAGGTCGGTGTCAACAAACTGAGGCACTGATCACAAATCTAACTTTTCAAGCTGAGTGCCACTATTTGGTAGCGCACAGGCCAGACTTACGAGTTTCTACAAGTCTTTACCAAAGCAGAGAGGCTTTGGAAGCGCCCCTACGTTAGTCTTGATCAGATACAAAGATCAATGGCTAGACTTAGGCGCTGTAAGTTAAGATGCCGCTCGAGCTGCACTGCACCAGCCTAGCGCTACAGAGTCGACCTTTGCGCTTTGATATATGTTTACCAGAGAGTATGCCAAAATCACACAGTCCGGCGCCTAAGTTGCTATTATACCTCTTCTTCCAAGTCATCAAGGAAATGATCTTCATGCCGGAGGTATGCTTCTTTGGTAAATGAATGGTCTCAGAGATGGCTTTGGTAAAGAGCGTAAATTGGTTCTAGCGCCCAGTAACAATCTACTAGACAGACGATCGCATAGGTAAAAGAAACAAAGCCCCCATTTGAGAAGTGAAATCATCCATAAAGGGGAACCCGAGACCTTTCAAGCTGTGACAGTCCTTGATGCTAGAAGAAGATTCCAAAACCAAATCTTTAAATAGGCCCTGTTTTTCAGTGTTGTCAATTTATCTACACCACCTCCGGCAACTTCCCAACAACCTTTCCACTCAGTTCAATCAGACTCGTAGCATTAATGATATCTAGCGTAGATAGCTCAACAGAAAATTTCTGTCTTGTCCAATTCCTCAACTCAACAGCGGAAAGCGAGTCGAGTCCATAGGCCATAAGCGCCTTACCCGGCTCAACTTCCTCACTCAAACCCAGAATCTTAGCGAATTGCGATGACAAGATGTCTGTAACGGCCTTGGTCAGGGTGGCCTCGTCTTCGCCGGATTTTTGCAGCGTATGTAGAGCACGGATTGCAAGGCCGGTTTGGTCACCTTCATCGTTAGAGATGGAGGTATTGCCTTCACCGCGAGCAGCACAGAGGTGGCTGAATCGAGGCTCACGAGTCGTGTGTGAGCCATCGTTGGGGAATGGATAGGCAATGCCAGCTATAAGTTGGGTCGTGGATTGTTTATTGATCGGTGATGCGCGGTCTTGCTGAAGGATGGAATAGGTGAGAAGTTGACGAAGGGTGGACTCCTTGATTGCGATCCATTGCGTCCAGTTTATCTTGTTCTCCAGACCGTTTGAATCTTCCGCGACATAGCCAACGTCTTCGATGGCGCCGATGTCGATTGAGTTGGCGCAAAGACCATGTTGTTGACGGTAACTCGCGAAAGAGTCCAGGAAGCTGTTGGCGGCGGCATAATTGCCTTGGCCTTCTTTGCCAATGAAGCCTGACAAACTGGAAAGCAGGGTAAAAAAGTCCAGAGGTTGCTTGAGGAACTCCGTTGTCGCCTTGTGTAGGTTCCAAGTTCCTGTAACTTTAGCGTGGAGTGAAGTTCGGAAGTCTTCAACGGTCATCAACTCATATGGGGTGTCCTAGAATTCCAATTGAGTCAGTGTCGGATATCTTTCCAAGCTTCGTGTCAATCTGCAAGGAACTTACTCTGATGACCATTGCACCTTGAATCACGCCAGCAAGACGAGGCATAGTCGTCTTCACCAGATTTTGTACCCAATCATAATCACCAACGTCACCTCTGGCTTCGACGACTGTGCAACCGTATGTAGCGCAGCCTTCGACAATGGCCGCCGAAGCCTCGTCGCTGATGCCACTACGGTTCCCAACAACAATGTGTCGAGCACCATGCTGTGCCATGTGAATAGCAAGGGTGCCACAAGCTCCTTTCAGACCACCGATAATGAGGTACGAGACTTCTGAGTCAAGTTTCAATGGTCGGACAGCAGGTCTGATGGGCACTTGAACGTCCTCGCCTGGTAAGCGAGTGATGACTATTTTACCCATATGGCGTCCGGCACGGATGTGGGACAGGGCAGCAGGCACGTCATCGAAACCGAACGTCGTGATTGGATGAATAGGCTTGATGTAGCCGTTGTTGATGAGTTCAAACAGCTCCGCAAAAAGCCTGCAAAGTCGAACGTCAGTATCGCAGTCTCATATGTTAAAAAAAGGAACATACTTTGAAACCAAAGCTTCGTTGATGTGCCTGATGTAAGAAAAGTCAACAGCTCTGAAAGAGCAGTTTCGGTCAAATGGTTCCATAGCCAAGGTATTACGATCGACGATGTCTTTCTTGCCAATCTCGACCATAGTTCCGCCATCTGCAACAATTCTCCAAGAAGCATCAAGCAGCTCGCCAACCAAAGAGTTGACAACCACATCAACACCACGGCCGTTAGTTTCACGCATGATTTCTGCAGCAAATTTGGCATTGCGAGAGGAGAACATACGGTTTCTCGGGATGTCGTAGTGTGTTTCGAGAAAGCGTCGTTTTTCCTCTGTACCAACTGTGACGTAAATCTTTCTCAAGTCAGTCTCTTTATCACCGGTATGGACCCCTTAGTATCCCAACATACCTCTGCTTTCTTGTGCTTGGCCAACTCAAGACAAGCAATTCCCACTCCGCCAGTAGCCGAATGAATCAAAACAGACCGGCCCTCCTGCAAACCCGCCAGATGGTACAGAGCGAACAATGAACAAAGGTATACAGAAGGCAGCGTAGCACCCTGCTCAAAGCTCATCCAATCAGGAATGACGTGGCAGCGATCCTGATGGACCTGAATGCGGTTTGCGTACGTGCCCCTCCAAAGCATACAGACGCGATCACCGATCTTGAAATGGCTAGCTCCAGGACCCAATCTCGTGACTATACCTGCACATTCGAGGCCGATTGTGTACTCATTATCCGGGACGATACCCATAGTTATGGCGACATCTTTGAAGTTTACACCGCAAGCTTCAACTTGGACTTCGATATTGTTCGCCTCGACAGGTACCCTCGCCTTCAGCTGTTTCACACCATGTTAAGCCATCGAAAGTTCCGAGACGTTCTGCGCGCAATTGAACTTGTGCTTCATTGCTGTGTAATGATTTGAGGCCGGGTTCGAGACCTTCTGTCTCAGCACGCTTGAAGGCGTTGATTGGTTCATCGGGTAGTACACGCTGGATGTGTAAGATACCGTCGCGTTCCATGTATTGTGTCTCTGTGGGTTCACCTGTTGCCAACTTGTTCAAAACTTGATCAATGGCATACTCAGTGGCTAGGCTGGTGTTGGATTGCACGTCGAGAATGGTAAGGTTCAGACTATCGTCTTCACGACCTGCGACGCGGAATAGACCGTAGACTAAAGCGGTGTCAGGGTTAGTAGCGGCGACTTGAGTGCCTTTGGTGACCCAGAGAAGGGGTTGGCCGGAAGAAGCGAGAAGTTTGATAGATTCCCATTGTTTTTCAGTGACATTTCGTAGGACGGGTCGAGATAATTCATCTAGGATAACGACTACATCATCTTTACTTGGTCTAGAGAAGGGGGCTGATTGGTGTGACAAGCTCCAACCTGATTTCTTCAGTCGTCGTCTAAGCGAAGGGCCGAGTTGAAAATTTAAATCGTCACAAATGGAGGCTATGACCAAGTTTTTTTTCTTCAATTGAGAAGGATCCACGCCTGAATACTGGTGTATTACGGAAGAATAGGCATTGAATGTCTGGCTTGGGATTTCGAGTATTGACTTAGTGGTTTCAATTCGTCTGGGTTTCCTTACTTTGGCCGCTGTCGACTTCGCAGCCATCTGATCCCAAGCTGCCGAGTCGATTGAGCTGCTTGTCGTGTTGCCGTCTGATGCGTCAGATAAATTCTGTGAGATGCTGTCGGGCGTGCCCGATTGACTCGAAACTTCTTCGCCATCCGAGTTGGAAAATTCCTTCGAACTTTGAGCACCAGTCTTGCCTTCATTCACAGAGCCGCCTACTGCAAGTATAAAGGCGTGTTGATTGAGTAATGGTTTCAATTGTAGAAGAAGGGCATTCATCGACGCAACCCGTTGACCGGTAGCAGATCTATAGATCACTAGATCGTAAAGCGCTCCCGTCTCGAGACCTAAGCTCTCATTTTCGAGCTTAGCGACAACGAAGGTTGAACGCCCTTGACTTTCGTGCTTGCTCTGAATGGCAATCAGACTCTTTCCATGCACAGCTCCGAAGTCATAACGGCTGTACCCAGACCGTATCGCGGCATTGCCGCCGTTGTCAAACCACAGAGAGGTTTCGTTTGCATCATCGAGGCTGACTTCCAGAACAGCCAATGCTGGCTTCCTGTACGCAATGAGGTCAATGATACGCTGCAGTCGATCGCCAGCTTCCCCGTCTGGGAGACAGAGAATCTGATCTTGAGTGAGGAGAGAAACATCGGGGTCCCACTGGACCCGGGTCAAAGTATGTGGATCCGGCCTTGGTGGGACATCAAGTTTAACATAATTGACTCCCGTCATGCGTACAGCCAGCTTGCCTGTCTCACTGTCGTAAACGGATGTGTTGGCAATCCAGCTCTTGTCTTGGTCCAAACGACCACGACCGGAGTAAACTGACTCTGCATTGGAAATACCTTCATTCAGATCAGACCGCACTGGGTTGATGATGACTTCGTCGATCAGGGCTGGAATCATGACATCTCTGACATTTATACGCTCGCCAATGGCATTCGCTGGGATAGGTGATTGGAGACACCCATCCAATGCAGCTGGGTGGACAGGATAGTATGACTGAGGAGAGAAAGGACCATTCGGTGCGGCGAGCGACAGCAATGTGCGACAAGCCCGAACACCGGCGGTGGCTTCTACTTTGAGGAGTTTCTGGAAAGCTGGACCAAATTCCATACCAGTGTCACGCTTGACCTTGTACCAACCCTTGGCAGAGTGAGCATTGCGCAATGGTGTGATATTGCCTTCTTGCTCGTCGGCTTCGTCTTGGATCCTTACAAGACCGGAGCAATGCTCAATAACACCCACATCTGTTGTAGTACTAACGTGGAACTCGTGCCATTCGCCGGCCCGAATTTGATTGAGGGTGAGCATCAACATTGCATCCTTGCCTTGCTCGAGGACTAACGCACGATTAAAACGAACGTTGCGGAAACGCCAGCATAGATCATTGATTTTGGGGACCGTCTCGTCGTTGCTGGTCGCTACATGCTTCTGATAGAGGGCCTCGAGGCCAAGCGTCATGAAGCCAGCAGCTGGCATAATTGCCGAGCCGCCCATCTGATGGTCCAATATCCATGGTACGTTGCCAGCGTTGAGGCGGTTGCGCCAGACCGGATTTTGCCAGGGTGCTCCCAGGACTTTGCTCCCCAGCAAATCATGAACGGGGAATTTTTTGAATCTCCAGTCTTTGCTAGAAGCGCTCTCGTGCCAGTATTTTATACTGTGATTCCATGAATAGTTCGGCAAGTCAATGATAGTCCTGAGGCTGGAGTTGTAATCGTTGACGACCGCCATGTCAATTGAAGCACCCATGGCGAAGAGGTGACCAGCAACATCGACCAGTGATTTACTGGCATTGGCACCTCGAGCCCAGGCGGCACAGTACGAAACGTCCGATCCCTTTGGAAGAGACTTGAGCACTTGAGAAATTGGTCCAGCCAGAGCTCCTGCCGGTCCAAGTTCCACGATAATATTCGGAGACTCTGTCGTTACGAGGGTTGTGAGTCCACTATCAAATCGGACAGGAGAAACCATGTTGCTCTTCCAGTAAGATGCAGTAGTGGGCTGATCTTGCGTCTTTGTCGTGACAGATGAGTACATCTTGACTCCGGAGGAAGAGCCATCCAATGGCTCAAACGCTGCATCATCGTCTAGTAACTTCAAATACTCTTCACCAATCTCGTTCATGAATCTCGAGTGGTAGGCCAGGTCAACCAGAAGGGCTCGGGCAAAATGTCCGTCGGCTTTGATTTCCTCGGCAAGTGAGTTGAGAGTTGATTTTCGACCTGAGATAGTCAAGCTATTGGGACTGTTGAAACAAGCGATGGCAGCATCGCCAGCATACTTCTGAAGATATGGCTCGACAGCATCTGCACCAAGACCAACAGCAAGCATACCAAGCTCGCCGTCACTGCTTTTCAGACGGCAATTCTTGGCAGCCTGGCCACGGTAGAAAGCTGCTTTGAGTGCGCCAGCCCGACTCAACCACCCAGCAGCATAAGCTGCGGCACACTCTCCCGATGAGTGGCCGACGACTGAGCTTGGCTTGATGGCCCATGACTCAAGGACGGCCATCAGACAAAGCTGCAAAGCTGTGACCAGAGGCTGTGAGACTTCAGGCTGACGCATGTGCTTGGAGGAGCGATTTTCGGTCAATTCCGAAATTAATGACCACTGAGGCGGATCAGGTTGGCTTTGTAGCACCTGGTCTAACTCTTCCAAGATCTTTAGTATCCAGGGAAAGGTTTCTAGGAGCTCCTTGCCCATTTCCGGCCACTGGGCTCCCTGACCCGTAAAGACGAAGGCAATTTTTGGCTGTGAAGATAGCTTTTTCGTCATGGTGAATATATTCTCATTGAGCTCTGTACCTCGTGTGGTCACAAAGGCTCGGTGGAACAGTCGTGTTCGTCGCTCGGAGAGAGTGTATGCTAGCTCTGCCAGATCGACCTTGACCCGAGGGTTGATGAGGTGTGTACAAAGGGCGCGTACATTGGCTTGTAGACTTGCGGCATCGTTTGCAGACAGTATCAGACAATATGGTCGATGGCTTTCTTCTCCTTCGCTGGAGGACTTGCCATCGGCATAGGACGAGACGTGATTCATACAATCTTGGGCTTGGGCTGCTTCGACCACAGCGTGAGCATTGGAGCCACCGATGCCAAAAGAGTTGATACTGGCTCGCCTAAGCGCATTCTCTGGCCAAGGTATGAGAGCACGTGTGGCCTTGACTTTGTTGCCGGCGAAGTTGATCTTCGGGCTTGGGTCAATGAATGTAGGGTTTCCGGGGATGACACCCTTCTCGATCGCCATAACGGCCTTCATGAGACCGGAGAGGCCCGCCGACGGCTCTGAGTGACCGACATTACTCTTGATGGAGCCAATGATGAGTGGATTCAGAGATGATCGAGTGGGTGCAAACACAGATCCTGCGCCATCGACTTCGTTGGCGTCGCCTGCTTGCGTCCCGGTACCGTGGCATTCCAGGAATGCGGTCTGGTTGAAGTCTGAAATGCCAGCATCTGCGTATGCTGCTCGAATGGCGAGTGCTTGAGCTTGTGAATTGGGACTCGCGATACCTGGTGTCCGTCCATTGTGGTTTTGAGCGGTGCCGAGGACGACGGCTCGGATAGGATCTCGGTCTCGGACCGCATCCGACAGTCGCTTAACAATGACGGCGGCTACGGCTTCGGCTTTGCAATACCCATCCGCCTTGGCATCAAATGTATGGCAGAGCGCGGATGGTGAGTGTGCCCCCTTCTGGCTACCCACATCGATAACGTGCTCAGGACTCATGTACAGATTAGACGTCGCCACGATACCCATATCGATGGTTCCCAAACGCAGCGCCTTGCTAGCAAAGTCGAGACCAACCAGACTCCCCGAGCAGGCTGTATCGAGCGTGACGCTGGGTCCCTTGACGTTCAAGAAGTGGCTCAGCCGGTTGGCAAGAACTGTCCGAGCAACTCCAAGAGAGACTCCTAGCGGTCGGTCTTCAGGATCACGATTGGCCATATCCGCGTAGTCGGAGGAGAAAGAGCCAACATAGCAGCCCACGGGCTTGCTGTCCATGCTATCGATTGATATGCCAGCATTCTCCATGCATTCATATACCACCTCGAGCATGTATCTTTGATTGGGATCCATCGCCGTGGCTTCCTGAGAACCGACCTCGAAGAAACCCGCGTCGAAGTCTGCAAGATCTGAGTTTTGTAAGAACATGCCGCCCGGTTGGCGCATAGTCTTTGGCTTCAAGGAACCATCATAATGGCTCTTAATATTGAAACGTGATGCTGGGGCAGTGTTGTCCGCGATATGGCCTTGCTCCTATCCAAGGAGAAGTCAGTCAAATGCAACGACAGAACCACGCAAGCATGGGTGTCAGCTGAAGTGTACAATACCAAGAAATCCCATAGCTGTTGGGGACTCTGACTTCCTCCAGGTAGTCTGCAGGCAAAACCTAAAATGGCTATTGGCTCGGATCCTCTACTATTGCTTGCCATGGTGTTGAAGTTCTAGATTAGGGTGTTGAAGCAATCAATCGGCCCAGGAGATGAAGAGCCGAATCGAGGAAAAAGCTCAGAGATTCAGAGTTCAAAACGAAAATCTAAAATGATGATAGGAAGATTTTCCAATGACTTCAATGCCGCATGCTTCTTCATCCGGCGTGGCAGAGACTATTGGGCATGCTCACGCTGACCGAGCAGTCTGACTTTGAAGCTGAAGTTGCTTTGCTTATGGAGTAATATGAGCTGACGCTGAGCGTAATCTGCACTTTTCAAAACCCTTTGAATTGACCGCTTACCTAGAAACTCGGAATTATCAGGACAGGAGATACAGAATGCATCGACGCCTATACCTATCACAAATTTTTACCTACGTTCTTCGATTCTGGGTTGCTACTTTTTTGTAATCCGAGTCGGCGACACGATGGTACCACTCGAGCCTCATCGAACGATCACCTTCAAAACTATCGACGGCACAAAGCTGGAAGCATGGCTCTGGGAAGTCGACGGACCTGCGCCGGTAATCATCATGTCCACCGGGGTATGTGGGCCTAACTTGTGGATTCTTTTAACATGGCGATGTCAGCGTGCTAATGTCATGTTCGCCTGAATAGCTCAACTGTGTTAAAGAGATGAGCTTAGAGGAGACTGGAGATAATTTCCAGCATGCCGGTTACAATGTTCTCCTCTATGATGCCAGAAGTATCGGAGGTAGTGGGGGTATTCCTCGGAACGAACCTGATCCTTGGAAGTATGTGGAGGATTTGTCAGGTAAGAATGCCTGTACCCACCCAATGCTCATTCAATGCTCGAATGCTGATTCTAATGCGGTTTCAATTAAGATGTTGTAACATTTTCCATGACAATGCCGACCGTTGACCCTCAGAAAGTTTTTCTCTGGGGAATATCTCTTGGAGCAAGTATTTCTGGCTGTACAGCAGCAATCGATAAACGCGTAGCAGGCGTCATCATGGTAGCGCCCATCTTCAGGTTCATTAGACCTGATAAGCGGCGGTCAGTTCTCAACAGTGTCAGCAAAGACCGTCAGTCGCAGTTACGTGGCAACCCGCCGTTTACATTGCAGCCATTCGATGTCAACGGCGAGAACCCCGCAGGATATGCTGGTTCTGGGGGGCAAGGAGGTCTTGAAGCAAAAGCATTGATGGAATTGGCATCAGAAAGAGGCCATCCTAGCTTTCGAGACAAGATCACGATGCAAACATTTTTGAAGTTGGCACTATTCAGACCCCAGAATCTCATGGAGGAGCTCTTAGACGAGACGCCTGTCATGATGGTCACGCCAGCATTGGACAACATGTCTCTTCCTGAACATCAAAAGGCCGCATTCGATAGTCTACATTGCAGGAAAAGAATATACATCGTAGAGGGTAAGGGACATCTGGGTGTTCTGGCTGGGGAAGGATATGAAGAGACCATCAATGAAATGCTCGGATTTTATGGCTCTGTAATTGATGGTACATTCGCGAGTACGATATAGATTTTGTTATGCGGGCTCTATTTTACACCAGCCAGATCAGGCAAGAATGCCCGAAGACATATAAGGCAATGTACTTCGGGACAATATTTGCCAATAATCCCACTTGCTCATATGAAATTTTGGATTAGCACCTAGGCCCTCTAAAGGCATCCTATGAGTCTGTCAAAATAAACTTCTACAAGTAGGCGGCCATAAAATATTTCCATGTCCATCAATTTTGACACGAGTAACAGCGAAACCGAAATGAGTTTAGTCAGCATACAAAATGTGGAATGTAAGCAAATTCACCTAGCGCCTCGGTATAAACAATCTCGTGTTGATTACAGCATGCTCGCTCAATCTCACCATGTCCCTATTTTCAACGCTAGTCGCGTCAAGTTCCTGCAAAAGCTTCTCTTTCCAGAGTTTGACTATCTTTGATCACGATGTCAAACATGTATCCGATGACTGACGTTAAGTGGATGACCAACCTTTCTGCATTGGCAGATTCAACAACTATCGGCACACTCTTGTGCTGTGTATTGTTCATAAACATCTTATATGTAATTGGTCTGGGGATATATCGACGTAAGCATCTTAGACCTTACGCACATACCAATAGGCTAACGTGTGCCAGTATACTTATCCCCTCTGGCTTTGATTCCGGGTGATAATCTTGCAGGTGCGTTCATTTAGTATCTGTAAGTATTCAGATCGCTGATCTTGGAAACAGCTCTCACGGGATGGTACGAGACTTATTATGAAATCGTCAAAGATGGGCAATTTTTCCGCGCCATCGACAAGATGCACAAGAAATATGGTATTCAAACCTTCCCTTCGGAGCTGTATTTGCCAGGCTCATGTTCAATTGTAGGACCCATTGTGCGGATAGGCCCTAATGAGGTGCACTTCGACGATCCAGAGTTCATTGACATACTTTACCCAAACTCTGGCAGAAAGACCGATAAACCTGATTTTGTCGCTTTGAGAGCTGGAAGTGAGTATTCAATTCAGTAAGGCTGCCGTGATCGTGGGGCTTATATCTCATAGCGCCTGGATCTATCGTTGCAACTGAGAAACACGACGTCCATCGCCAACGCCGCAATGCACTCAGCTCATTTTTCTCCAATGCGAGTGTACGGAGAATGGAGCCAAGCCTACGTGATCATGTAGAACGAATGCTTGCTCGACTCCACGATTTTGGCCGCAGTCATGAGGTTGTTGAGCTTCACCACATGATGATTGCTTGTGCCAGCGACATCGTCACCCTGCATGCATTTGGCGAGTCCTTTAGGTTTCTCGATCAGCCCGATTTCGGTCGATCCTATTTTGCAGCGAGTGGAGTCCTGCTTGACATGACACACATCTTCGCGGCAGTGCCGTGGCTAGCGGGATTGGCTGTGTCAACGCCAGGCTGGTTAGCAAAAAAGATGAACCCGGCTCTGAGCCAGTTCGTTGATCGAAAAGACGTAAGACTCCTTCCACATCTTCGACATGTCTATTACTCACGAGTGCGGTCTCTTTGCAGTGGTGGATCAACAAAGTCAGAGAAATACGAGAGAGCACAGATCCCGACCGAGCCAAGAACAGCATATTCGGAGGTATCTTGAGCAGCTCACTACCAGCGGAGGAGAAGGCCGATCACAGATTGACTAGCGAAGCGCAACTTGTAGTCTTCGCAGGAGAGAACACCACTGCATACACACTAACCTCGGCAATCTTCCAGATCTTGGCTCATCCAGACATACTGCAGAAGATCCGGCAAGAACTGGCATCTGTTGTCACTGATAGGCATGGAATTCCCACCTTTGCCCAGCTTGACCAACTTCATTATCTGAACGCTGTCATCAACGAGACTATTCGCGTCCATCCAGGAGCTATGCACCGACAAGTTCGAGTGTCACCAGAGGAGCCCATTATCTACACCAACAAGCGGCAAGGGAAGACGTACACCGTGCCTCCTGGAACTATCTATGCAATCTCGGCTATCAGCAGCCATTTTAACCAGGACGCGTTTGACAATCCGTACCAATTCCGCCCGGAGCGATGGCTTGAACAGCCTGAAATTGCCAAGGGCTTTGTGGGCTTTTCCCGTGGTGCCCGAGGATGTATAGGGTAAGTAGTGACAACTGTTCCGGTACCGACATCTGAACCAATGCTTAACTGACTACTGATAGCATGGCACTCGCTCGGCGAGAACTTGTTATGATTCTGGGAAGCCTTTTTCTCAATTATGATTTGTACAATGGCCAAGACGGGCCCACGTTGGAATTGTACGACACTTTGCGTTATCGTGACATCGACCCAGTACGAGACTATGTCACTCCCAAACCTATGAAAGGCAGCAAGGGATTACGGGTTATAGTTCGAAACTAGGGTCTACGAGACAGGAGGTTGATTGGCCCTTGATTGATCCAAGGATCACGAAATTGTTGAATTTTTTGAAAAACGACGGTTTTTAGTAGCCATTGGAGCGCATTTTTGTAAACATTATATCTTTAGTATTTCGTATAAGAGTGGCCCATGCAAAAAAACAGTAATTCGACAAGCATGCAATAGATCAAGGGGCATATGCGGCCATCAAATCGCAGCTTTCAAGAATCGAATCACAATCATTATGTTTCGGAAAGATGGTGGAATTCTTTTCTTTGCTCAAAATGAATAGAGAAGAGCCATTTGTATCGTGATTTCCAATCGAGTTTGTGTTTAGTGTTCCCAAAGGTCTCCCATATTCGAGAATATCACCAGGGTACTTCTTTGCCGTTATAACCAATGAAAAGGCCACCATGAGTCTCTTTGGTTGACTTCTCAGCCTCCAATATCAAACAGAATTAGCAACTTCCATAGTTACATGCCTATTTCAACATTAACGTACCTGCTCAAGAAACATATCGACGCACTGCTGAACTGTAAAAAGTGGATAACCAGATGCCTCGGAGAATCTCCTCCCCATCTGCGTATCGACCAATCCAGGATGGAAGACCCAAGCTATGATATTCTTTCCATGCTCGGAATGAATCTCACTGACTACATAATGCGAAGCAGCTTTCGTAGATCCATATGCGGCCAAGGGACAGCCAGCTTTGGGTCCGAGGGTAATACTAGCTCCGAGCGAACCGATCAAGATGAAACGAGGGTCGCCGCTCTGGGAGCTGAGCAAGAGCGGGAGGGTTGCACGAAATAAAAGTAGGGGCGCGATAGTGTTAATTTGGAAAGAGTCTCTCATGGACTGTGGGGAGACTTGGATGACCGGGTCCATATCTGCCATTATGCCTGCGTTGGCCACAACGAAGTCGATGGTTGTGATGCCATGGTCGGTTTGAAGAGAGGCAATTGCATCCAAGGCGTCTGTGTCGGACCACGAGTCGACCTTGGCGGTAATGAGTTTTGTGTTGGCTGCGACTGGGATGGAGGAGAGGGACTTTGCTAGTGCGGCGAGTAAGTCTCGGACACAAGCGATCACGGTCGTGTCGGGCCTTGCAAGAAGAGTTTCGACTAATCCGCGACCAATCCCTACGCGCGTTTGTCAGCAAAGGAATTTCGAAGGTGCATCACAGCTTGCCTGAAGTGGTGCCTGTCACTAGCCAAGTGGTGGTTCCCATGGTGCTCCAAAGTTCCAGTCTTGTCAATATCAGGGTTGCCCACACTTCCTACAATACTAGACCAGCTGTTTCTGACGATAGACTTGCTTTCTTACAGAGACAATCTATCTGCTCAGCAATTGTATATTGCACCCCAATCAAGAACTCCAATACCTGTAAGCGCCCCTAGATGCACCGGAAATATGTGCTGCAGTAAGCGACCGGTAACCATAATACACCCGTCAGCTTGCACGTATAATCAAGTACAGTACCAACATTTCACACCACAGCGTACCCCGCTATCAAACACGGAGATTGTGCCCTTCTCGAACCAAAAAGACGCTCGATAGGATCGAGTTAATTATCGATCATGATTGCTATCACTATCCTAGTGGCTTGGTGCGTCTTGGTCGTCACTTTTATTTGTCGCCGTGTTGCACGTGCTAGGAAAAACTACTCCGCCGCGAAAGATTGTGGATTCCCGGTATTCTATTCACCGTACGTTCTGAAAGAGACAGTGATGTTATTTTCAGATGAGTTGGATTGACAATTTGTAGAGTTTCGCCCACAGAGCCCTTGTGGTTATTGCTTTATCCGTTGCTCAATCCTCTAATCGACAAGCTGCCATCCTCGTGGACATTTCCATGGCTGTAGTAAGTCTCAAATATTGAATGAACTGTATGCGTTGCTAATGGCCCTTAGTGTCTCCCAGGCATATAGGATATATGCCTCTCGTCATGCAGTGTACGAAGCTGTCGGAAGTGACACTTTCATCCTCGCAACGCCCGTCAAAAATGTGCTCTCGACTTGTGATCCTGCCGTCGTAAGTATTCAGCTTCTCGATGCGAAGTCTCTTCTGACAGAAAATGTTCGCAGATACATCAAGTATTCACCAGGGCGAGGGACTTCCCTCCAGATTTGGCGCCAATCAAGGTATTGGAAGTATATGGACGCTCGCTTGTGTCCACGAAGGGCGATGAATGGAAAGTTCATCGCCGATTGGTCAACAATGGGCTTTCAACTGATGCTCAAGTCCTGGCTTGGGAGGAAGGGTCATTTCAGGCTGAAAGTTTAGTACAACACTGGCTTGACACAGGTGCAAGCGTTGAAAATTTGAGAAGATTTACCTCGACGCTCGTCCTTCACGTACTAAGTAGATCTTTCTACGGCAAACGACGATACTGGGCGGCGGAGGAAGAGGTGCCACCGAACCACACCATGTCTTTCAGTGGGGCCAAGCGAACCTTGCTAGAGAGCTTGAAGCTGATTGCCATTCTTCCCCGCCCACTACTCACTAGATTGCCTTTTGCATCCACAAAAGCAGCAGCGGAGTCTTACTTCGAGTGGTCCGCATACATGAAAGAAATGCGCCAGGACATCCTTGATCATGCAGAAGAGAGATTAAAGAAACCGAAAAAGACTCTACTAGGTAAGAGGAATTCATCATTACTTGACAAAACAATAACATGCTGACTCCTCATAGAACATCTCGTTTTGGCTAGACTTAACCATGAAGATGTACAAAATCTTCACGAAGATTATGCTCTTTCTAACATCTTTCTCGTTATGCTGGCTGGTCTTGAGACAACAGGCAGTACCTTGGCATTCACTATAATGCTCCTCGCAATCTATCCCGAGTGGCAAAAACGCATCCAGTCCCACCTTGACGACTACTTCGGCGATCGCCCACGGGAAGAATGGAACATGCAGCAAGACTACGACGCCCTGCGCGAAAGCGTTCTTTGGGCCGCGATAAACGAATCCATGCGTGTCTACGGCGTCGTACAGCACTTGTTCCGCGAAACAGAAACTTCTGTCAGTGTGCAAGACTCCGCGGGTATTCAACACACTATTCCACCACAGACAGCATGCATGCTAAACTTTGCTGCATGCCATCACAACCCAGCCAGATGGACCCCGGAGGAGTGTACTGCTGAACGGCGTGCCAAACTTGCCGATTCACCTGCCTTAAACTTCCAACCAGAGCGCTTTTTGGCTAACAAGCAGGCTGGCAAGTCGAACCCTGCTGGCCCTACATTTTTTCCTTTTGGGCAGGGATGGAGGCAGTGTCCTGGTGAGCGTTTTGCCGCAGTCGAGATTACCGCAGTGTTCGCAACTATTTACAAGAGCTATTCGATCGAGTTGGAAGTCACTGCGGAGACATTGGCGGAATGCCAGGGCGATGCCCAGACGGCATGGGAGGTGACACGAGACGAAGCAACGAGGACACTTTGGTTTGAAGCGAAAGCTAGTATCCGGGCTCAGATGAGTGCGGAGCGACATCTGAAGTTCAAAGTGACACCTCGAAGTAAAAAGGCTTGAGTGGAAGGAGGTGGGACCATTACAACTGCAGTCAAAACTGGACAGGCAGAGGAACGTGTCGAAGAGATAGTTTCCGTGTACAGCAGATAAAGGCGTCTTCATTACTTTTGTGCCCGAGAGTCCATATGTAACTATTTGCAGCACTACTTCCGCTCCCCAACTTAAATATTCCTGTCAGACATCATGGGTTGCTGGCCTGCTCCATCGTCATGAAATTTGCTGTGCCCGTGGCTTTTCTTCGCGTCCTTGAGCATATCATCCGCAATCTTCTCAGCCAGTCCATCTGATCACGACGTTACTTTCAACTATTTTGTAGACAGACACAGTGTATAACGAGAAGGTATGACTTACACATCGTCGCCTGAATATGACTCGGCATCAGGAGGGGCAACGAAGACGCATCTACCACACGAAGACTCGAGACGCCAAACACTCGCGCGTTAGAATCAAGAACAGCCATTGTTTCGTTCTTCCGTCCCATCTTGGCAGTTCCTGAAGCCTGAAAGAGAGATGTCGCTGCAATTTGGACATATTTTGAGACGTCTTCGTCGGTCTTGATCATTGATGGGGGCGGGAACGATTTCATGCCGACAAGCACATTCGCGAGTGAAGTTTGGTTCAAAATATCTTGCACTCGTCTAAACGCTTGAATTGCGAGTTCGATGTCGCGCTCATCGCTGAAGTAAGCGGGATTGACAATGGGATTGACATGGGGGTCGGTTGAATTGATGGTTACATTACCGCGCGAGAAAGGAGAAACGATTGCTGTTGCAAGTGTCGCCCAGTTCTGACCGTCGGGACTGCCGATAAAGCCATGCGATGGACCGCCATACAATGATAGGGCGACATGCTCAAGGTGTGGCCAGTCTGGTGGAAGGGCGTCAAGTGCTTGCCGAGCAGAGGGAGACAGCCTGTGAAGAAATCTGGGAGGCAGTTTTTCGAAGGCCAGCAGATCTCCCGCATATGTCGTAAATGGCCCTTTGGGTCTATTTGAATGGTAGTCTGCCAATGCAGCTTGCGCATACTTCTCATTCCACTGGAGCTCGGCTGTGGTTGCTACAGCAACCTCGCGTGCAATCCCAATTGCAACATGATCACCTAGATTCTGTCCAACACCGGCGAGCTCCGAGATTAGAGGAATACCATGCTCTCTAAGAGTGTCATGGGGTCCAATGCCAGATAACATAAGAAGCTGCGGAGTCCGGAAAGCCCCTGCAGACAAAACAACCTCTCTCCCCACCAGCAGTGTCAAGAGGACGCCACTGAAGTCAACTAATACCCCAACAGCTCTCTTGTCCGTATCAAAAATAACCCTTGTAGCTAAAGTGTTAGCGTAAACAACCAGATTATTGTTTTTGATCCCCAGCTTCTGCAAATAGCTCGTCTCCGACGACTCTTTTGTGAAGTTTTCACTGTCGACTGTCATAAGTTGCCAGCCGCTTCCAATCAAAGAACCGGACGTGAAACCATTCAGACTTTTTGGGATACCAGCCTGAAGGAAGGCGTTCTTCATCGAAGATGACCAAGGCCATATGTGGTTCCCAAAAGTGATGGATACTGGTCCAGATCGAACGGACTCTAGATCTGGTGCAAACAGCAGAGAGCTGTTTTCTGGATGTCCCAAAACGGGCCGTGTGAAGTTGAGTGGTTTATGTAGCCACTGTCGGAAGTTCTTGAATGAGTAGGACACGTCGTTGACCATCTCCGCCCACTGGTCATAGCTGCTGGTAGTCCCGAAAGTATAGGCTTGATGCCCCCTTGAAGTCGAGCCGCCTAGAGCCTTTCCCTGAGGATAGATCCTCTCTGTTCCAGCTTGGGGTTCCGTCAATTGACCCCAGTCTGTTTGTGGGTTCCTTGGTGAGCTCGGAGAGGTACTTTGAAACGCCGAGGCGTATAGAGGCACCTGACTGAAGTTTCCATTTCCGATTGATGCGTACGAGCCTGCTTCGACTAGCGCAACACGAAAGCCTGCTTCAGCCAAACGTACCGCAAGAGGCAAGCCTGCGTTTCCAGCACCAACGACGACAAAGTCAAATGTTGCATTGGGTGATGGATTGAATATGTCGTAGGAAGGGATGCCGAACGACGATCCTAGAAGTCTGGCCGTGGTGGATCTCAGAAGCCCGAGACAGTAGAGGTGAGTCAGTAACATTGTTACGTTCCCCAACTTGCAATCAATTGTAAGTCTGTATAGATTGAAAAATCGCCTTGAATTGCATAGATTCGACGATCCAGGGGTAAGCTACAAGGGCAAACGAAAATGTGGGGTTTCACCCAGACCACATTGTGCACAGTAAGCTAGAGTAAGCACCATTTGAATATCTTGAAGGGAATACAGTCATCTAAGGAAAAAGAAAAAAAAAAAAAAGGATGTCGACTGCTACTGCAATACCTTTTTGATAAATCAAAATCTACGAGAAATCTATTGTGATCTTGAAAATGAGCAGCAAGATTGAACAACCTCTCACGGTACCGACCGACACGGTCATTCCGCTGCATACTCTCGACGATGCTTCTTTTTACAAAAGAATGGTCACTAGCCTGACGTTCCAATTCATTGATATTCTGGATGCCGAGGAGATGAGGGCTTCCTTAACGGAGCTTATCAGCTTGGAAGGGTGGACCAAGTTGGGGGCTAGAATTCGAAAAAATGTATGCTGTGTCATAAAATATAACCAGTCTCGGACTGACGTACACAGGACAAAGGAGGGTTCGAATACCACGTGCCAGAGTTGTACACCCCAGAGCGCCCAGCTATCGCTTTCAGCAGTGCTGCTTACGAGACAAGCATTCACGATGATCCAGTGGGCTCGAAGTTCCCAATGCAACAGCATGATCCAGCCCTGGTCAGAGTGAACGAGCTTATTCCAGGCTTAAAACAAGTGATCTTTCGACCCGATGCACCGTTCAAAATTGAAGATTACCTCGCTCGCGATGAACCGCAGATCAGTCTTCATATAGTTACCTTCACTGACGCCACTTTGTTTACGATCTCATACCTTCACTCGGTTATGGATGGGTTAGGAGCTGAAGCTCTCCTTAGAGGATGGACCGCAGTTCTGGATGGACGACAGCAAGATGTTCCTAAGATGATTGGATCCGACAAAGACCCCATCAAGCCACTCATCGGCAAAACACCCGGAGAGAAGAATGTTCAGTACGACCGCTATCATAGCAATGCCTGGGTACCAACATCAATTAAAATGCTCGACACGACATACACCTGGCTACGAATTCCTGACAGCATCTTGGCAAGGCTCCGAGACGAGGCGATGCAAGAAATACGACAGCTGAATCCTTCTGGTAAGGAGTTTGTCAGCCGAGGAGATATCTTCGTTGCGTGGCTGGTGAAAGCTCTGGTCCGCTCACAATCCATTCCACCAAGCATGAACGTCCTCATCATCAGTGCTGTGAACCTCCGCTCAGTACTTTCTGAGGTCTTTCCACCCAATTCCGCATTCGTCAGCAACTGTGTCGGGGGCATCCACACGTACGTGACCGCGAAGGAATTACTCGAATCTTCCCTTGCCACTACAGCACTCCGCCTGCGACAAGAGCTGAATCGTCAGAGCACTAGGGAGAACGTCGAATCTACTCTGACTCTCATAGCTGAAAAGAAGGTAGTGGACATGAACGCAATTCCGCTGACGATGTCTGATTGCGGGAAGGCGAGATTCTGCGACTTCAACTTTTCCAAAGCTATCAAGACCCCATTAGAGGAGAGAGCTTCTCGTCGCGGCCGTCCGGCATACCTGTGGGGTGGTGTTGAGTTCTCACCTGTGGCTTTTCCGAACATGTGTGTGAATTGGGGGACAGATGCTGAGGATAATTGGTCGACGGTTCTGTATGTTCCTTCTGCCTCTTTGGATGCACTTGAGAAGGAAGTAGAGAGTCTGAAGCGGTATATGCCAAACTAATCTGAGCGATACTAAGTAGTGAATGGTAATCATCTTGCCTTACCAATACTTATTCTTTTTATTTCCCACAATCGTCTGACCATCTACTTTAATTTCCTAAATGTGAGTCTGATATGAGATGATATAATGGTACTGGCAACCGAGAACGCTTGATATAAAATACGTTGATTACCCAATCAGTCCAGAAGACCACCTTATGTTAAATTTAGAATAAGGAGATCCCGGTAAGGTCAAGCTCGCCTGTAAATCTAGTATTCTAATCCAACCAATGGCTGCTGGCTTGCCTGTTTGATTGTCCGTAGCTAACTACCATTTTTCAACCTTTCTGACTTTCACCCATACCCCGTCTCGCGGAAAGACTACGACTCCTGACGAATGCAGCTTTGGACATCGGATGTCTTTGACTGTTCTAGGAGTTTTGTCGTCAAACTCTGTTTCCAAACGACCAATCCAACCTGCTAATAGACATGCAAACTCCTCCTCCGCAAAACGCTGGCCGATGCACGAACGAGGCCCATGGAGGAACTTTTATGATTTTGTTTTCAGCATCAGTCTGAGACATGAGAAGTCAGGGTAGTTAAATGGGTAAACTTACTGTCATAAAACTGTATGGAGAATCTGCACTGCCATGCTTATTTGCTTTACCGTTAACACCCAGCCAGCGCTCAGGCTTGAATTCTGAGGCATCTTCTCCCCAAAGCTCCTTCGACACGTTGACAGCTAAGGGCGACAGCATTATCGTCGTACCCTTGGGAATGAAATGCCTGCCGATAGTCGTGTCGATGGTCGTGCTGCGTGCTGTGACAGGAACTGGCGCCCACAGCCTGAGGACTTCAGCACACACAGCACGAAGGTAGTGGCAGGCACTAGTGTCAACACCGGCCATGTCTTGGGTGAGAGGAGGTAGAGTAGCGTGGATTTCTGCACGTAGCTTTGCTTGAACATCGGGATATAAACACAACAGCCATATAGCCCAGGTCATAGCCGCAGCACTCGTCTCGTGCCCGGCAAGAAGGAAGGTCATTACGTGGTTGACCAGCTCTTCCTCGCCAAACGCGCCGCTTCGCAAAGCAGCATTAATAATATCAGTGTGACTACTGTCTCCCTTCTCGCGGATCAACTGTTTCCTTTTCAGAATCATGTCGCGGCATGCTTGCTTTATCGCTTTTGAACCAGCAGCAACATTTTTATTTGCTGCCGAGGGAATGTTGCCCAGGATCCAAAACGGAACGTACAATGCGATGAGGCGAAGGATCCAACTTGGATTATCCGTGTGCTTGTAAATGGAGTGATAGCTACCGACGAGAGGGCTAGGCTTCTCCGAGAGTGCATTGAATTCTTGCCCTAAACCTGCCACGCCGATGATATCCAACGTTGCCCTGGAAGCCCAGCTGTTGACTTCGATCGCACCGGGAGAGTGTTCGTGAAGTTCATGACCATTGCTTTTCTCTGCTATCGATGCCGCCTCGACTGCTTTGACCATCTCATACGACTTTGTCCAGAACACTGGGACGAGGTCTTTAATATGCCGAAAATTAAATGCAGGCATGAGGCTCTTCCGTTGTCGTTTGTGCTCTTCACCTTCGGACACGAGCAAGCCAATTCCCAGTATCCGAGCTAGACTCTGACGGTACAAAGCTGGTTTCTCGAAGATGTAAGGCTTTTCTATCTAGATACCCTCACCCAAAAAAGATCAGCCGTGCTGAATTTCGAACTAATGGTGACTAGACAGATTTACCTACCATGACTTCACTCAAAGTGCTCGGAGAAGTGAGTAGAACACGAGATTGTCCAAAGGCAAAATAAGCCAGCAGACCATCGTTCGGGACACCCTCTTCGATCCAACGTCTTTGTGTACCAAAAGGGTCGTCTGCAATCGCCCATGTCTGTCCCCAGAACCAACCCCAGCGTCCGTGATCGTTGGGAGGATGAGGCAGATGACGCAGAGGACTCAGATAAATGCGATGTATTGTAACCTTCCATAACGCATATGCGAACAGTAGTGTCCAGAAGAGAAAGGCAGTGGTGACGAGAGGGTACGGAATGTGTTGAGCGCCAATAATACGAACGCCTGCGATGATACTGGCAGTGACGCCAGCCACCTTGAAGCAGCCATGAGTCATCGCTGCTGATGATAGAAAAGAGATGGTGAGGATTGAAATCAGCAAGTCTCTGCAGATGAATTTGAGACTCATGTATGGTGTTGCGTTTCCACAGTCTACCCATGCCTCGTCTCAAGTGTCCATGATTACTCGCCTGAAGGTAAGCAGGCCGCATTCCAAAATCCACTCTTACTCCTCTCTCCATGACGTTTCTGTTGCTCGTCTGGATCAGTTCACAGATCAGGTAGCGACTTTGTAATTTGTCGACCGAATCATTGACAAACTTTCTGGTTCCTTTATAAAAAAAAGTTTTACGTACGAACTTTTAACTGTCTTAAAATTTAAGTGCCGGAATTTATCTTATATTGGATGTTTTGTTTCCAAAGCGAGAGTTCTATGTTTGTGTAAATGTACAGCCGTACGGCTGCCAATTGTATTCGTGAATTCTTGAGAGAAGGTATGCACAGGCCAAACTTTTACTCCACTCCTTTCGACAAATGTGATCACAAAAACAGGTCTGAGCCCTGAGGGCGTCAGACACGACAAAGCCTGCCTTCACTATCCTCCCGCCAATTTACGTCAGACCCAACAGCCGCACGTTGCCAGAAGACACCATGCGGATCATACTTTCTCTTGATCTTCAGCAATCTCTCATAATTTTCCCCGTAATAGTCCTCCTTGAAATGCGGATTATCATACGTCGCTTCGTTAACATACGCCCCACTGCCCGGCGTGACATTTCTTAGCAAGTCTTGATACTCGTTTACTTTGACTTGGTAGAATGCAAGTTCCTGCGGCGAGGCCGTCTGTGAATATACAATACCCGCGCTCGCTGTGTATAGCGAGTCTCTCCAGGCAGGGAGGACGGCGTTGGAGCCGGGTTCGTTTCCTGCGACTGCGTGGGAGACGTTGTTGAAAGCCCCGGCGATGGCTTTGAGAGGCACCCCATCTTCGAGAAGGACTTGTTGATAGGTTGCGAGTAATTTGTCGAGATTCGCCTTATGTACAGAAGCTCTGGGGATCAGACGACCTCCGAGATTAATGTTCATCGGGAAGGCAAATTCAGGCGACGTGACGGGTAAGCCGGGAGAGCTGGGTGGGTATTGCGAGTAATGGGCTTCGTAGGATGCTCCATAGGTGAAACGTGTGTTGACTACGGTAATGTTTAGCGCTTTGACTTTCTGTAGAAAGGGCTCAAAGATTTTCTCGATATCCGGCTGAGAGGCTCCCGGCCAAGTGGCTACGATAAGACGGAAAAAGGAATTCGTAAACTCGAAGATCGCCGAAAGACCAGGGATGGAGTCAAATATCAGCAATTCCTCATGCCACAGTCTAATAGATTCCCAAAAAGCACTTGAGTTAGTTTCTGTATACTCAAAAAAAGCACCCGCAATTCCTCCATCGGCAAACGCTTTAACGGTCGTGGACAAGACCAAGGCGTAGTTCCCAGAGCCACCTCCGCTCAGAGCCCAATACAGGTCTGTATTATTGGTAGGCGAGGCAACGATATGATGGCCTTCTGCAGTCATGACTTCCCACTCCAGTATCTGGTCGCTCGCAGTCCCATAGCTCGAACCCAAAGGTCCGTACCCGGCATTCTGAGAGTATCCACCGGCGAGACCGATGGTCACGCAGTACCCCGAGAACACTCTCAACCCGTATTGCGAAACGGCGGAAACTGCCTTATACGCTTCCACGCCCGCTCCTATTCGCAAGGCCGGACCAGTGTACGAGAAGCTCGTGTAGTTTAAGACTTCTCTGCTGTCCAAGTTGTGTGTCCACAGGGCTAACGAGCCTTTCCCAGTGGACCTGCCAAGATAGTCATGTCCAGTATTCTTGATAGTCAGGCGAAGATTCTTTTGCTGAGCGAACTTGATCCCCGCCGCTGCAGTTGCAGCATCAGTGACCTCGACTGCATAAGATGCTAGGTTTCCAGATGTGCACGTGCCATTCGCGGCCGAGAGAGGGTTGCACGTATCATTTTGCCAATATCTCGACATGACATTAACGGGATCATCGATGCTGGGAGTCTTTGTTAGTGACGCTAAAACTGGGTAAATAGACAATGCATGCGTACAATAGGAGTTCGCCTCCCCAGTCCTCCTTCACATTGGCACATGCTACCGAGTTGAGCGTCGGTGCGAAGCATGGCGAACCAAGTGGCTCCCCACGTATGAGCTTCCCTCCAATTGATGCATTGAATTGTTTCCATTCCCTTGTTTTGGGCCATCCCTGGTCTCCAGGAAGAACGCGACAAATAGAATTTTCTGACGGGAGAGCGAGCGCGCTCGTGATGAGGATGCTGAACAGAAATTTGCACCAGAACATGTTGCTTTAGATGCAGTCTGAATCAATGTCTGGTTTCAAGAGCGTTCCGATCCCACAATCTTCAAATTATAAATTTTATCTAATGCTCATTTTAGCCCCAAGTCAATGGTACTACTATCGGCCAGTAAGCAAGCATGCAGGTACCACGCATTAAGTGTACGCAACATCTGGGAAAGTGCTGGCCCGAATCCGGCGAGATGACGCTAAAAACGATTACTGTGACTTGTCGTAAATTGCATCGTAAGCTGTGGTCTCCTGTAAGAGCCAGCGACAGCGATCAATTGCTATGAAGTCTAAATTTCGAATATCCAGCAGTACATCATGTTTCATGGTTCCAACTAAATGTGATCGCCCGAAGCCTGGTATTATTCTATCTACAAAATCACTCCTTTGAAGGAGGTTGCTCACTAATGCTCCGCGCTTGATACCAAGTGGTACCTTCGTCTAATATCCTGAATTTCACCATGTACCAGCAGGCAAAATGTCAAAGAGAGAATTGAATTATAAAAACTTGAACTTGACGTTTGAAATATCTGTAGAGCGAAATATACACGCTTGGTTGACGCTGGCTTTATGGAATGCTTTTGGCATCACTGATACGCTTTCTTCATGGCGATCTCAACGACATCCAATTGCGTCCCCTTCTTCACCGTGCTATGAAATGTTCCATACGGCAGAATCTGTTCTAACCATGCCACTAACGCATAAGCTCCTCGCCAAATGAAAGGTGGCGGCTTTGATTTCGACAAGTCTCCAACCACTGCTGCTGCCCAGACTGCAGGGTCCATCCCGCTTGCCGTATGTTTGTCGAGGCGCAGGATTGCTTCCATTGTCTCCTTAGCCGGCTTGAATATGGAATTGTCAGGCAGGGCAGATTTGTTGTCTGCATTTCGTGCGACCTTGGTGTAGTTGTTCTTGATCATGTTGGTAGGACCCACAATACCAGTCCTTAAGTCGACCACCCTAATGCCCACACATTCCAGCTCAAGGCGCATGACATTCGAGTACATAGCTGCCGCAGCTTTGGATGCGTCGTAAGCAGCTTGCCAAGGTAGTGCCATGGTCGCGGCGACAGACGTCTGATTCACAATCATACCCTTGGTTTTGAGGAGGTGCGACACGAATGCTTGCGACACTGCTACCATTCCCCAGAGGTTGACGTCAAACATTCTTTTCGCTTGCTCGATCGAGGTGTCCATGGCAGGCATTGTAAGCATCACTCCTGAGTTGTTGACCAGTATGTCGAGGCTCGGCACTCTAGCGGCCACCTCAGCAATGGACGTTTGTGAGGTGACGTCCATTTCGATGGTTTCGATGCCCAGCTTCGAGAGCTCGACCATATTGATTTTGCTTCGAGCAGTCGCGTAAACGTGAAAGCCTGCATTGTGGAAGGCGAGAGCGAGGGCAGCACCTAGGCCGCCATCGGAGCAGCCCGTGATGAGCACGTTTCGTTTCGACATTATGGGTAGCGAAACGTTAAGGAATAGGATTCGTTGGGTAGAGTGTAGTGAAATGGTGTGCAAAAGGCAAAGTAGTGCGGATTAGCCTCTGTCAACTTGCCAATGCTGTAGGAGCTGGCTGCGATGAGAGTTTGCAAAAGCTTATTGTGTTTGTGTGCTGACAATATTATGCTTACGCTTATACTGCAGATCATGTAGAGATATGGAGAAGTTAGAATACGATCTTACACTTACTCTGCCGACAGGTGCAGAGGTGAAGAGGTGGAGATTCTGAGAGGCCGGAGGTTACGAAGGGAGATAAGCGAGGTGCTTATCCACCGAAATAAAGGTAATCCGCATGTGTGTCTACCTGTGAGCGAAATTAAGCTTACCCAAAATGCTTATACAGGCACAGTGATTATCTTTCAGCCCTGTTTCCCTTGGCATTATTCCCCCCACCCTACCCCCCATGTAACCATAACTACAACAGTAGAAGAAATCCACAAAATTGGACTGTTGTATCCCTTGAGACTTAGAGAGTATAGATATGGTAATCATGATTCGATTTGACTTCTCCTGATGAGATCCCGGTATCGTGAAGTTTGATGGCCAGGGTATTGTCCAGTTGACAGGGAGTGAAAATACCCGCTGTACGTAGGTAAATCCGAACGTTACATACATTCCCTCCCTTGCTTCTATGCATTACCCTGTACCCTGCATGACTGCGAATACGAACGCGTGTCAAGCGAGTTCGGATGGATCTGTACATCTGTACCAATTAAGATAAAAGTCCGACGGCACGAAAAATTCCTAGCACCTATCATGCAGTCCTGCGCGAATTATCTGCCGCTTAATTATTTCTTCATCTGGAGAAGTGACTTCATTCGATTTTTGTGCGGTTCATTGGAGATTGGATTGGTCTACCTAAAGCACCTAATGTATAGCAGGTCGAGGGATTTATCCCTTTCGCCAGTGACATCTCACTACACTACTTCTGATGGCTGCATACTACAGTATTTATTATCAGCCTCCTAGTCAGCCAATGAATGACATCTAGGATACGAGCATTCTTTTCCTTCTAGAGCACTGCATCCTTTTGGAATCTCGGAATTCAGCATCATGATGACTGTGGTCTTCGCACCGGGCAACGTGCATTCGCGCCCGCAGCTAGTAACGCCTCAACAGCCGCATCGAACCCAGTCTGAATAGAAATGTGCAAGGGCGTCTGTCCATCCTGGTTGAATGCGTTCACAATACGACTCTCGCCACGACAGTATTTCAACAGGCTTTTGAGTACTGCCTCCCGTCGGTGAAGCACCGCCCAGTGCAAGGGGGACTGTTGGCTCCCATCGGAGCATGAGATGGCTGCACCAGCGTCGAGTAGCGTGTTGACAATCTCAATGTCACCACGAATGCAGGCATGCATTAGGGGTGAAAAACCCGCATCGTCTGGATCATTGAAGTCTACGCCATGCTTCAGGAGCAAATCCACAATCTTAGCGGAACTCTGTCGAACGGCCATATGGATCGGAACATGTGGTACTTCTGCTACAGTGCTCTCTGTTTCGGGTGGCGTTGCTTCGGCAAGATTTCCGAATTGCTGGAATATGTCTTGCGCGGGTTCTTGCGGCGGTGTCGACATAAGCGAGAAAATGTTGGCGTTGACTTCGGCAGATAACAGTCGGTCGTTATCACCAAAGTCCATGAGATCGTTCAGTGGATCACTGGCTGGAGAAAATGCCATGTCGTGAGTTTGCTTGGTGGTGAGGCTAGTAGGTGTAATGGAGCCAGAGATGGAAGCGGCGCGAGTATTGCGGTTTGAAACCTCTGCTCCTGCCGTTGAACCCGATGATGATACAGGAGTGCGAGGACGACAGTCGTAACTTCGATTTCCGTGACGCTCTTGAGAAGTAAAACAAATGGTCAGTATGATGTACTGATTTGATTTTAATGGCACAACACCTTAGACTTCTAGCAGTGCAATTGATACAAAACAAGAGAATAATCACCTCGAAATTTCCGCTGCGCACGACGATTTTGCTCTCTCCTTCGCTCAGACACGGTGCGCTCATCTGTATCTCTCGTGGTCATTGTCCAGACTGTAACGAACGAAACCGTAATTCATGAATGTGAAAAGGTGGCGTGTTACTTTCAAGGCCTCAGGGCGAACAAAAGTGCTTGGATCCTAGTGCACCAAAAGCATCAAACGCATCCAAGAAATGATGGGAGAAAAACACCCAGTGGATTGACTTTCTATGGACGGCTCGTAGAGGAAAAGATAAGAAATGAAGCTTTCGTGGTACACTGTGGTACCGCGGAAGCTTTTGGGCATTGTCTTGGAGATGTTTACCACCTTATGTATACAGCATTAGGTGCTGTGCCGCAGTATCTCACCAAGTGTTAGCAGTATCTGATAGCTTTTGCAGAACTGATCATCAAGCTGGATCTTCCTGTCTCCGTACATGTGGTCAGCGTCAATAGTTGGCTGGTTAATCTTGGGTGGCTATTTAACGTAGGACCAAATCAACCCCTCACATTGGCCAACAATTACCCACGATAAGTGAACTGGGGTCCCATAGGTATGGGGAGGATACATTGTCCGAGGAGCGATACACAGATGATCCCCTTGTACGTAACTGTGGGGCTCCCGAAGCGGAGATCAGAAAAGACGGATAAGGAGAAGGTTTGTCTCAGCTACTAAAGTACGCAGTCATTGACTAGCTCTATAAGGTACTTTACACATAATATTAGTAGTAAGAAGAGACTCTAAGGACCTTTTGGGTATATTCCTTGAAGTCTTACTTGTTTTGATTTGGTTATATCTTCCTCATAAATCTGATGAATATGTACCTCAAGCCTACATTATCTTTATCGATTTTATGTAGGCTCATGGGGGTTCGTCGGTGTATCTGCCGCGCTGCTGCCAATGCTGACCTCCCATTTCAGGGGGTGATCCAATTGCTACAAACCACTACTCCAGGGATCGCACCAAAGTTTCAACGAGATCAAATGCTTACGATCCCAAACTGACAATAAATCCTCCAATGAAACGAGACGGGGGGGCAGAGCCTGCCAGTATCTCTACGGCCAAATTCTTATCTGCAGCTGCATGATGTACTTCTGCAAATGTCCTAATCTCATGTCAGACGTGCTCGGCATCCTCTAGATCGCGGCCAAATAGGATTAAATCCGTCGAATCTGCGAAGCCAACTGCCTTTTCTGACGCATAAATTAGCCGCGTCGATTAGATACATGCTTAGCATGTGGGGCTCCCCGATACCACTGCTTTTCTTATCAACCAATGAGTATATGGCCTGGGGAGCAGTACGTAAAGAACACCGTGCACACTAGTAAGCAGAGGTGACATAATACCAGGACGCGTTGTACGGCAGTGCTGTGTTCTTTTGACTTTCGAATCGGCTTTTTGAGTACGTCCGTACACCGAGCCACGATGTCCCGAAACCTTGAAGACTTGGCAGAGCTTACTTTGATTGTACTGCCGAAGGATTGGGGAAATATTCATTCTAAGGCAGCCGAGGTAAATCAGAGACGGGGAGCTTATTATTCTAATTTTCCGGAGATCTATCCATGGGAGGTGCATAAGCCAGAAGGGGATACAGTCCAGTAAAATACATGTCCTACGGGGCATGAGGGTCAACGACCCTCAAATATCAACGGCCTGCCTGTGCCGAATTGCTCCAGAGCACGCATTCTATCGCTGCTCTTCAACACCACCTCGTAAGCGAGGTTTTCAGCCTCCTCGGTTGAAACAGACACGGCCCCTAGAGCGGCCCGGATCGCCAAGGGCCCACCTCGTGTAATTTCCCGAGCTAGGGCTAAGCCTGCAGCACGCAACCGACCTCCTCGCTTAGCTAAATCTTCCCCCTCCTGTTCCCCATCCCAGCAATCTACTTCTCCTACTTGCACCTCAACAAGCCGGCTGCATAAGCCCAGCCGCAGAGATTCAGCCGCGTCGACCCTCCGGCCAGTCAATATCATATCCAATGCATGAGCACGCCCAACCACCTGCTGTAAGCGGTATGTTCCCCCCGCACCAGGGATGATGGCGAGGCGCGTCTCAGGCAAAGCAACCACGGCACTGCTCGCAAAGACTCGCATGTGACAGGACAGCGCCAGTTCGAGTCCTCCCCCGAGCGCAACCCCAGCGACGCATGCTATGGTTGGCACAGGGAGGGCGGCCAGCTGTGTGAACGTTGCTCGAAGTTTTGCCAAAAAGCGCTGCGTCTCGGCTAAAGTCATGGCTTTCCGTTCTTTCAGGTCTGCACCAGCACAGAAGGCTGTGGTGGAAGAGCTTGTGATGATCAGGGCACGCACTTGCTCCGAGGCAGGGCTGTGGCTGCTGGGGTGGTGGACTGAGGCCGACTGCTGCCAGACATCTTCGATTGCACTGGCTAGCTCGGCGAGCAGCTGCTGGGAAATGGCATTCTTCGCCTTTGGACGATTCAGCTCGAGGATCCTCAGCCAACCTACGTGTGGCGCTGGGACATCGGAGATTTTGATTAGCTTAGGTGGGGGCGTGGGCGGGGGCGAAGAAGGGGTGGCATCTCCCAAGGAAAGGGTCCTTGCTAGAATAGAAAGATCGTTGCTCGGGACAGTCCAACTGAACGAATTGAGTTTGAGTGGTGAAATTGGGAATGCTGGTGATGCTGGAGGTGAGGGCTCGATAACTATCTGCCAGTCATCCTTGTTTCTGGAAGGATGAGGAGACATAGAGACTGGTTCTAGCTTTTTGTTCACTGCTACTGCCAATTGTACTCCCACTCCCACTTCCCGTTCCGCATCCCCGGCGAGTCAGCATGACTTTGGGGGCTGAGACTGGCTCTTGTCGTCTTCAACATATTGCGACCATAAATCATCCTCCCGAAGACTCGCAAACACTTGAGGAGTCTCGGTCAAGAGAAACTCGCAGGACCCATCGCGTAGCTTGGGCATGACGATGGTCTGGCCAATCATCGAGCCCCTCGGTGGCTGGCGAAAAGCTTGAATACGACCAAGCTCTCCAAAGTCCATAGCATGCATGTCGAAGGCGAAATGGCTGGTGTACATGATCGCTGACGTGGACAGATCTTCCCAGAAGCTTAGTCGAGTATGCGTCTGCTTCTGAGTCCGCTCGATCAATCCAACCATGTCCCTGAACCTGTCGGCTGTGACAGCATTAACGTCGCTGCGGATGGCGCGAGCCGCGAGGCGGATTCCGTCCTGCCCATTGGTGATGTCGGCCATTTGCACGTCAGTACGAAGAAAATAGATGGAATTCCCAAAGTACGGTTCCGGCAATTGCATCAGTTTGCGACAATCGTAAGGCTGCCCGAATTGCACCTCGTGTCGCATCTGTAGCTCTTTAGCTCGGTGGCGTGCTACAATGATACTTCGCCACAACAGTGCTGCAATGGCGTCGCCGGTCGAAATCCAGTCGTTGTGATCTTTTGGTTCAACGGGCGACACATCTCTCTTGAGTCGAGCCAATGCATCTGCAGGGATACGAAAGGTACGGCAAGCGAATCCCTTGCCTTCCAAGTTCGCATGTGCATATCCAGACTGCGTCAAGGCCGAGTGATTGGCCAGATTACCCAGCTTTCCAGCACTTGAGACCAGACTTCTTCGATCGGACACGTAGGTCTTGTCGTTCGTGAGTAGCGGGTGCCCGATTCTGCCGGCTTGAGCATCTCGAAACTTCTCAGAGAAAATCTTGACGACTTCTGTCACGCCCCATCCGTCGATGGCTACATGGTTGATCTGAATCACGAGTAGTAGACCGCCATCAATAAAGTTGGCCTGGATGCGGCAGACTTCGACTGGCTCTGCCTGAATATACGCCACCTGTGGCAGGGAGCAGAGCTGATCGGCATCAAACAGTTCTTGGTCGAAGTTTGCGGCCGCCAAGGATTCGAAGCTCATCGAGTTGCTGAGGTCTTTGATGTCGAGATATGCTGATCCCTTTGGAGAAACGTTACGTAGCCAAGGTCGGTTGCCTTCTTCTTCCGAGAACGGTACGATGGAGCCTGCGAGGAAAGGAACACGTTGGACGGTGTAGTGGAGGGCGATATGCAATTGATCAATGATTTGCTGTTTGTCTGCATCTTTCGGCAAGGAGAAGCACAGAATGCGTTTCGAATGGGTTGGTGGAAGGGTTCTGTCGAAATACGACAACTTCAGGTCGAAAGGTGGAGCTGGAACCGCAATGGATCTGATTGGGGAAACCATGGTTGATCTGAACAATACTCTGGGTGACTTGAAGGAGGTTTTTATTGAGGTTTCTTAACTTGCGACTAGTTGACCAAACCAGAAAGACAATATTCAGTCGCACTATATCCTACACTGAAGGCTTATTTCATTCTTGAGTGGCTTCTCTCACTTCTGACTGTTCTATTAATCTCCGATTCTTCCAAAATGACGCTGGGCTCAGGTTCTGGGATGCTCAGCGCATGCTTATCACCTACTACATGCAGTAAAGACAATCAATCCGTTGGGCAGAGAAGTAATCAGTTGTTGCCCGGATTATGCTTATTTCACGTCATTCACGGTCCCCAGATCGCGCGGGTCTCGTTCTGGTACGAAATTACCAGTCTCGTTGATGTCCATATCCCTTTGGGTATGTGTTGGGAAGTTTGCTTCGCTTTAACAGATACCATCTAACCAAATTATCGCTCTTCACCATGTCTCATCCACGCAGTACGGCAGCACGCCGTGTCGAAACTCCTGGCGAAACCAGCCCCTTACTGCCTCAACCAGAGGAGAACAATATATTCTCAAACACAAGCGGCTTCTCTACTCCCCAGGATGTCACTGCAAAGGCTGCTCCTGTCAATGAATACATGGCAGGAGTCAAGCTTTGGCTATTGGTAACGGCCATTACGCTCGGCACGTCTCTGGTCTTGCTGGATATGTCCATCATTGCGACTGTAAATGACCACATCATGAATAATGATGTTTTCCTTCTGATAGAATCTAGGCCATCCCCCAAATCACCACAGAATTCCACACCCTGGCCGACGTGGGCTGGTACGGCAGTTCGTACCTCCTAGCCAGCTCCGCTCTGCAGCCTTTAACGGGCAAGCTCTATGCTCGTTTCAATATCAAGGTCAGTCCAAAAATATCGAGAGTTGGGACCGGGAGCAACTCACGGTGTTTTCGTGTCACTAACACAACATACACAAATCAAGTATACATTTCTATGCTTCTTCGCTCTTTTCGAAGCCGGCTCTTGCCTATGCGGCTTTGCACCGACAAGTTACATCTTCATCGCTGGGCGCTCAGTCTCGGGCCTTGGGGCGGCGGGCATCGTGAATGGTGCATACACAATTGTGGCTGCTGCGGTGCCCATGGAGAAACGACCTGGTGAGAAGAATACATAGCTTGGTGGCTAATGAGCATCGCTGATATCCGAGATAGCGCTGATAGGCATTATCATGATGGGTATAGCTGCCGTTCTTTTACTTTTTCCTCTTTTCTTTGGAAGCCGTACTTCAATCATGATGTTAACATAAACTGTAGTTGGCCAGGTTGGTATGGTCGGTGGACCCATTCTTGGCGGACTTTTGACTTCGTATGCGAGCTGGCGGTGGTGTAGGTCTGCCCACTGAAACGAATGTGGGCGTGCTTTCATTGTTGACCATATATAGGCTTCTTGATCAATATCCCGCTTGGTGCCATTGTGGTTGCTTTTTTGGGAGCAATCGATATTCCAGAAGTCTTTGCTGGAAGAGTGAACAGCAACATCAAGGTTAATCTTCTGTCAACCGTTCTTAGCCTGGATCCCGTCGGCTTCTTGCTGTTCACGGCTTTTTCCATCATGTTTCTCTTGGGTTTACAAGGAGCTGAGCGCTCATCGGCTCTTGGTCTCTTCCTAGGAGCAGCAGCTACTTTCGCCATCTTTGGAGTGTGGGAGTATGTGGCCAAGGAGAACGCCATGTTTCCATACTCCATGTTGCGTAAGAGGGTTGTTTGGTCATCCTGCGTCGTAATACTACTGTTCCAGGGTTGCGCGCTGGTCTACTCTTTTTTCGTGCCCATCTATTTCCAAGCCAGCAAGGGAGCCGCTCCTGTGTGGAGTGGGCTGTATAACTCGCCGGGCATCGGAAGTCAGATGATTGTCGCTGGAGTGTCGAGTGCTCTGGGTAAGTCTTTGTCCAGAGAGGTAGAAGGAAGCCTGTTCAGGTCCCATTTGCTTATGTCGAAAAACAGTTGGTAAATGGGGATACTACCTGCCATGGAGCATATCCAGCGCCATCTTGGTCATCCTAGGATCGTGTTTGATGTCCACACTTAATCAGCGTTCGAGCGCACCCCAATGGGTGGGCTACCAAATCATTGCAGGAATAGGTAGGGGTTGCGGTGCAACAATGGTAAACCACATCTATTCTCGTGTACCCTTAGTTCGTAGATCATGCTGACCGGTTCACTCCAGCCAATGGTCGCCGTCCAGAACATACTTCCCCTTGAACAAATTCCCCTTGGGATGTCCTTGATAAGTTTCTGCCAAACTTTTGGTGGGACCTTGTCACTCTCCGTTGCGCAGAACATCTTCACTTGTAGTCTTCGAGAAGGTCTCGCACGATTCGCACCAACGGTTGACGTCGAGAAGGTCCTCAACGCTGGCGCTACGGGCTTCAGAGATGTTGTTCAGCCAAGCGATGTTTTTGCTGTGACTCGAGCATTTGATATGAGTCTGAGACGCATCTTCTATCTGGCAGCTGCTCTCTCCTTGGGGTGCTTTACATTTGTCTGGGGTATGGGCTGGCACAGCGTCAAGGCAAAGAGAGAGTCGCGAAGAGATCCTGCCCCAGAGGCTTGATAGACCGAGTAGATAAGGGGGGAGGCACCCACTGGGTTTGAATCTGTTTACAGAGAATTGTGCAGCCCCAGACTTTCTCGTGCGTGCTGTTATTTTGTTCTTACACATACAGTCTCGGAGAAGCATCATAAAGTCACTTCTCGTCATTGAGGGCAGTCACTGCTCTCGATGTCGTCTAGCTGGGCTCATGGGAGACCAGTTAAGAAAACAGTCAACACGTCTACAATAGAACTCGTAATTATACAAAGACCATTCAAGTTATACTCGGGATTCTGAGGAAGTGTGTGATCATCCATTCACTGGTGTCTGTAAGCAAGTCGTCTTCGTTTAGCGATGTCAGGGCCCGCTTAGTTCATTACAGAATTTATGGTAAGCACCAGGACATCTAATGCTAAACTGCATTGAACTTGGGTTCTTCATCTAATATTAATGCTATAAGTTGCTGTAGAATTAATTTTTGTTGACGGGAGACCTTCAAACGTCATTCACTCGCCATTTCTATATCACTATGCCTGCACAAAAAGATTTCCCACTCGATGTCGAGATCGTCCTAGATGCGTTCCGTGACGTCAAAAACCAAACAGACACTTTCATCGCAAAGGTCCCATCGGCTTCAACTTACGCGTCAGAATTCCTGCCAAGATCTGATGAAGTCTCGATAGCTGTGCTGTGCAGCACATTCGAAGAGTTGGGCTGCAAAATCCGATCTGCCTCCGCTGGAGCGAATTTGGACCGTGTAAAGACCGCAGCTACCTACGAGAAGCTCGTAGATCACCTGTACAAAGTGTTGGAGAAATCGGGGGGCTTGATAGAGCTCAAAGGAGACCAAATCATTCGCACAAGCACGCCGTGTCCCTCCAACGACATTGATGCTCTCCTAGACAGCCTGCTCTGCGATCGACCAGCTCAATATTGCGAAATTGGTATCATGAAAGCCATGGCACACAAGTATGCAGAATGTCTGCTTGGTCATGCAGATCCTGTGCAACTCATTTTCGGCGATGAAAAGGTCCGCAAACTCTTCTCGGAGCTCTACTCATCGTCAGACGCGTGCAAGGTTGTTCTCCAGCAGTTCGAGGCTTTCATCAAAGATGTGGCCGGCTCAGCAGATGCCTCACCCCTACGCATTTTGGAGGTCGGTGCAGGTACAGGCGGGACAACACGCACGCTCGCCCCAGCTCTGGCTGCTCTCGGAGTACCTGTCGTCTACACCTTCACGGACATCAGTCCATCCTTGGTATCACAAGCAGCATCCGACTTTGCTCAATACCCATTCATGACCTTCCGTCCGTTAGATCTCGAGCAGGAACCCGACCAAGAGCTGCTCAATACCCAGCATATAGTTCTCGGGTCAAATGTCATTCACGCGACGCGCGACGTCTACAAGTCTCTCAAGTGTTGTCACAAAATGCTACGCGAGGACGGGTTCTTGATTTTCCACGAGATGACCGCCCAGATGTTGTGGACAGATGTTGCATTCGGACTCATTGGAGGCTGGTGGCGTTTCAGCGATGGGAGATCCCATGCTCTTCAAAACGCACACTTCTGGTCAAAGGTGTTGAAGGCGGTTGGGTATGGCGTCGTGGATTGGACCGATGGCAAGCGACCAGAGACGAAGCTTCAAAAGCTCATTTTTGCAACCGCTTCAAATCCAGGCGAGTTCTAAGCAGGGGACTACATATGTTGTCCTTGACCGTGAAAATACATGCATCATATGGGCAGAAAAGGCAATCACGACTTGACACGCACTTTTGGGCATGAAATTCTGGCAGACTTAAGCTTGATGCAGGAACTGTTGTCAGGGAGACCACTTGTATCCCAGCATATCTATCAATGACATCTTGATGCTGAATTGCCATACAACATGATACCATTACAGCAGTTCTGAAGTGGATGGATCCATTTCATCTACTATACCAAAAAAACCCCACGTTCACAGTGCTGCATGAACAATTCCATGCACCACAAATGGTACCGATGACAATCTGAGCCGCAACCTGCAACAGCGTGAGACAATTCAGAAGTGTAATGTCATCCCATTTACTAGAGGGACCAAATGATGTTTAGCTATAAGCCAGTAATCGCAGTAAGCGAGTGGCACTCAATAATCGATATGTTTTCAGCAAGCTCTTCCCTGACGAGGTCTTACATCATTTGGAGAGCGCAAAAATCGACAAGCGATAATTCCGTTCCAACAAGTAGGAGCGAATTCAATTGATTCATGCCCTAGATTTAACTATGGCTCCGCAGACCCCACAGTTTAGTGGGTATAGAGAACCAATTGCTGTCGTTGGGACTGGGGTTCGTTTTTCGGGATCTTCTAACAACCCTTCTACACTTTGGGATCTCTTGCTCGAACCACGGGATCTCCTCTCCCAGATACCAGAGGAACGATTCAACGCGAACGCCTTTTACCACCCGCACGCTGATCATCATGGATCCACCAATGTCAGAGGTTCCTATTTTCTGGACCAAGATGTCCGCCACTTCGATTCGAACTTTTTCAATATCAAGCCTAAAGAAGCTCATGCCATCGATCCTCAGCAACGTATACTTCTCGAAGTCGTGTATGAAGCACTAGAAGCGGCTGGTTTGTCCATACGATCATTAGCCGGGTCTCAAACTGGGATCTATGTTGGCTTGATGTGTTCGGATTACGCAAATCAGCAGCATCGAGACATCGATTCTATGCCTGTATATACAGGCACAGGAATCTCACGAGGCATTATGTCTAATAGAGTATCTTACTTCTTCGACTGGCACGGTCCTAGCATGACAATCGACACGGCATGCTCTTCGAGCTTAGTTGCCGTTCACCAAGCTGTTCAGTTACTTCGTAGTGGAGACTCAGATGTCGCTGTGGCAGCGGGGGCAAACTTGCTACTCGACCCATTGCAATTTGTAGAGTTCAGTAAGCTCCACATGTTATCTCCAGAGAGTCGATGCAATATGTGGGATCAAGATGCTTCTGGCTATGCTCGTGGAGAAGGCGTTGCGGCAATCGTGTTGAAACGGCTTAGTACGGCAATTGCGGATGGTGACCACATCGAATGCATCATTAGAGAATCAGGGATTAATCAGGACGGTCGGACAAAGGGTATTACCATGCCAAGCTCGACAGCACAAGCTCAACTGATTGCCAGGACGTACGCCAGGGCCGGTCTAGACCCCAGAAATCCGGAGGACCGATGCCAATATTTCGAAGCCCATGGGACAGGCACCCAGGCTGGTGATCCAAGAGAAGCGGAAGCCATAAGCACCTCCTTCTTTCTGCCCGGAGAGGTTGTTGACGATCAGGGCCGCGAGCCACTATACGTTGGTTCCATAAAAACTGTGCTCGGCCATACCGAAGGCACTGCGGGACTGGCCGGTCTCGTCAAGACTTCTCTCGCCCTTCAGCATGGCATAATCCCACCCAACTATGGCTTCAAAAGACTCTCTCCGGCCGTTGAACCATTCTACACCAACTTGAAGATCTTAGATGTTGCCCAAGACTGGCCCAGTCTTCCGGAAGGCACTCCACGCCGTGCCAGTGTGAACTCATTTGGCTTTGGAGGTAATTGAACCCCGTTATTGTAGCTTCACATATAGTGCACAGTATTAACAGTAGCGACGCTAGGGACAAATGCTCATGTCATTCTTGAGAGCATCGTGACATCGACCAAGAGCCATCAGCAACAAGATACGGAATCATATCGACAACTGACGCCTTTGAATTTCTCAGCAGCTTCGAAAGCTTCATTGAAGACATTGCTAGCAAACTATTTGTCATATCTACAGAGTCATCCTGGGATAATTCTGAGAGACCTCTCACACACACTTCACACGAGACGGAGTGACCACGCCTCAAGAATTAGCATCTCCGCCAGTTCGATGCCAGATTTGGTGACCAAGATCGATTCCATCATTACAGAAGATGACAAAAGCATTGGTACTCAGGCAACGTCCCTTCCAGGTCCTCCGCGAATTCTGGGCATTTTCACAGGTCAAGGAGCGCAGTGGGCACGGATGGGCAAAGAGCTGGTCATGAACATTCCACAGATGCATGAAACTATTCGAGACATGGATGCAGTGCTCCAAAGCTTGCCTGCACAAGAACGGCCTTCTTGGTCTCTCCATGAGGAGCTCTTGCGCGATGCCGAAACGTCTCGAATCAGCACAGCAATCATTGGACAGCCTCTTTGCACCATGGTTCAACTGCTTCTCTGTGATCTTTTGAGTACCGCTGGCATCAAGTTCGAGTCAGTAGTTGGGCACTCAGGGGGTGAAGTTGCTGCTGCTTACGCTGCAGGCATGGTTTGTCGAGAGGATGCACTGAAAATCGCATATTTTCGCGGTTTGATAACTGACTTAAACCCGTCGAACTCTCCAGGGGGTATGATGGCCATTGGAACCTCAGTTGACGAAGCTTACAAGCTCTGTGAAAGGCTTGGTGGGCGTGTTGTGGTTGCCGCTATCAACTCTCCTTCTAGCATCACGATTGCGGGGGATCTCGATGCGATCAACAAGGGCAAAGCAGAGCTTGACGCTGATAAGAAGTTTGCCAGGGTGCTCAAGGTCGACAAGGCATATCATTCTCATCATATGGTTCCTGCTGGCCATAAATATGTTGAGGCTCTCAAGGGTACGAAAATCAAGGTCCGTCGCCCATACAACGACTGTCCCGTATGGTACTCCAGTGTGTTTGAAAATAGGGTCATGGGTGTCGATGATGACTTAGCGGCTCAGTACTGGGCAGATAACATGATTCGTCCTGTTCTGTTCTCGCATGCACTCGCCCGTGCCACGGAGGATACAAATGTCGATCTCGCCATTGAAGTCGGTCCTCATCCAACACTCAAAGGGCCGGCTCTGCAGACGCTATCTCCCGAGCTCCCCTACACAGGCGTTTTATGGCGCAACAAAGATGATGTTGAAGCGTTCTCAGATAGCTTAGCGTACATATGGTCCAGCTTCTCGCCGTCAATTGTTGACTTTGCTGGGTACGACAGCTTGGCGCTTGGGTCAGAAACTAGGAAGTTGGTAACTGGCCTTCCGACATATCCATGGGACCACCAAACGCCATTCTGGCACACCTCACGGGCCTCTGAGGCCTTTCTGCATCCAAAATCTCCACCCAATCCCCTTTTAGGCTCATGGTGCACAGGTGTCGCTCATGGAGAAATGCGATGGAGAAATTCACTTCGACTAAATGACCTTTCGTGGATCCGCGATCACAAACTTCAAGGCCAGATCGTATTTCCTGCCGCTGCTTATTTATCCACTGCCATTGAAGCCGCACAGCATTTGATTCCAAAAGGGGAGCATATTAGCATGATTGAGGTCGAAGATTTTGCTATTACCAGACCTCTGGTGATTAAAGAAAGCGACAATGGCATCGAAACAATTTTCACGCTTCGTGACATCGTCCGCGACAAGGATGGAAGCTACATAGCATTCTTTCACCATGATGCATGTAGCAGTAGTGACACGAATACCCCGTTGAATCATGCGAATGGAAGGATTGTCGTTACTGTTGGCAAATCATCTTCATACCTTCTCCCGAAAATGACAGCTTGTCAGCCAAACTCAATCAGTGTCCCCAAAGAGCAATTTTACACATCACTATCCCCTATGGGATATAAATATGCTGGTTCATTCAGGAGCGTCTCTTCAATCATGCGAAAGCTGGACTTTGCTTCAACGACAGTCACGGTCCCTGCACAAAACGAATGCCCTGACTCAGTGCTACTACACCCTGGCTTACTAGAATCTGCACTTCAGGGTATGCTTCTTGCATACTCTCATCCCGGCGATGGCAGCCTCCAAGAAATGTATGTGTTGAATAGACTCAGGAGATTTCGTGTCAATGTTCCGCTCTGCAACCGAGACCTGTTGCCGAACAGTGATCTCCTGACTTGTACTCAGTTGACAGCGGAATCTTCGCCAGGTAAACAACTGAGCGGAGACACAGACATCTACTCAATTGACGGCACAGGTCTCATCCAATTCGAGTGCATACAGCTGGTTCCTCTAGCTGGGCCAACACCAGACAATGATCGCCGCTTGTTCGCAGAGAGACGATGGGATCTGGCTTTCCCGAGCGCCCAGCTAGCAATGGGTGAAGCACAAGCTACAGCAGAAGACCACGACTTGGCCAACGCTGTTGAGAGGATATGTCTGCACTACATGCAACAGACTCTTGCTCAATTTCCTGCCTCGATTCAACAACATCTCAACTTACCATGGCATTTCTCTTACCTTTTCAACTTCTTCTCACATATTGTCGACACTACCCGCAATGGTACTCGACTGTGCGTGGATCCGAAATGGCTCGCAGACACAGATGAGGATATCGCGGGCTTGAAGAGACGCTATGCAGACTTCGTAGATGTCGGTCTAGCATGTGCGGTAGGGAACAATTTATCATCTGTCCTTCGAGGCCAGACAACAATGCTGGAACACATGACGAAGAACAATCTTCTCGACCAATTCTACGCAGAAGGGTTGGCTATGAGGGAGTATTCAACGTATCTCGCTAGAACCGTAAAACAGCTGGTTCACCGGTACGCTAACATGAATATCCTTGAAATCGGTAAATACCCCTTCCGAATATACAATATTTTCTATAGACTAATAGTCTCAAAAAGGTGCAGGGACAGGAGGCGCAACAAAACTAATCATGAAACACGTTAATCGGTCCTTCTCCTCGTACACCTATACAGACATCTCACCCGGCTTCTTCGAAAATGCCCAGCAAGTCTTCTCCTCTAGCGCCGATAAGATGATTTTCAAGACCCTGAACGTAGAGTGCGACATCTTGTCCCAAGGTTTCGAAGAGCATTCCTACGATCTAGTCGTTGCATCTCTGGTCCTGCATGCAACAGTCGATCTAAATCGCACCATCTCCAACGTCCGGCGTCTCCTCAAGCCTGGCGGATACCTCATCATGACCGAAGTCTCCAACAACAATGTTTCGAGGATCGGGTTCATGATGTGTGCCATGCCGGGCTGGTGGTTGGGACATAATGAAGGCAGGGCACTTTCTCCTTGTATTCCCGCATCACAGTGGCACGACTTACTTCTTAGGAATGGCTTCAATGGCATTGACTCAGCTACGCCGGATTTGCCTGGCATGGCGTTTCCTCTGGCTGTTCTCGTTTCTAGAGCTATTGATGACCGAATGGAGCTTTTGATTCAAAGCACTTCGCGGCAGTCTTTGCAGGCTGTTGTTGACGGGGGTTGTGAAGTTGTCCTGGTTGGAGGTCAGACGCCTATGACTGCTTCACTAATCGACGAGATTGTTCAGATGCTTGGAGAAGCCGGTATCAGGTTCACGGTATTCAAGTCAGTGGCCGATGTCAATGGCACCAAGAGAATAGGAAAAAGCATTGCTTTGAACTTGGAAGAATTCGACCGCCCGGTTTCCTACACACTACCAGTACAGTCACATTGCGGCTTAAAGGAGCTATACTCAACTCAGGATGCCATACTTCATGTAGTAGGCCCAATTAAGATATTTGAAGAGCCGCGGACGAGCACGAATCCAAGCTATCCCCGAGTTTTCACTTCATCAGAAAACGTGGACTGCGCGATTCAACTTCTCGAAGTGGACACTGGCATAAAGCCAACCGCACAACACCTCTTGCAAGTCCTCATAAGTCTATACCACAGCAATGAACTGGCCAAATCTGATTCGGGGTTCGACATGCTGTACACGAAAGAGCCTGAACTGGCTTTTAAGGATGGTCAAATTTTTGTGTCTCGCATCTACCACAACAATGAAGCGAATGAGCGGCTCAATGCCACAAGAAGAACGATCTACCAGCCAGTCAATCCTCAAAACACTGCCGTGGAGCTTGTCATTGCGCCAGATTCGACATACGACCTCGCTGTGAGCAACGTGATTCCCGCTGCTATGACTACCGCAGAATCATTGGCGGCTTCGAAAGACGCCTGCATCAATGTCAGCCACTCGATTGCGAACTTTGTGTCCAATAAGACGTCGTCACCATCATATCTGATCATCGGAACCGACGCAACAACAAATATCACAACTGTTGCCACCTCAAGCAGTAACAGTTCAAAGGTCGTGGCTCGCAAAGATAAGACCGTGGTAGTGCCCGAGCTTCCAGAAAAAGATAGACCGCAATTCCTCGCTCAATTGTACATTCAATTGCAAGTTGAGTGTATATTGACAGGTTGCACGGCAGGTTCAAGCCTGCTGCTCCACGAACCTTGTCGTGAGCTTGCCACTGGCATCATAGAAGGTGCTTCTCGCAGGAACATAACCCCTTTCTTCACAACCTGTTCACCCGTCCCAAAGGGAGACGGTTTCTGGATTAAATTGACCCAGTATTCATCAAAGCGTCAGATCCTTTCATCTTTGCCCGTCGAGGTCTCAGTATTCATCGACTGCTCCACGTTCCCTCCTACAAAGCGAATTGGATCCTTGATCGGGTCCTGTTTTCCAGATAATTTGATCAAATCAAGTCTGATGGAAATTTGTGCCACGGAAAATATACTACTCAGCTCGGCAGTATCTTTCAGTGGTGTTTGTCATAAAGCTTTGGAACAACTTACCTGCTCAAGTGGAATACGTCTGACTGTTGGCGAGGTCAATGAGCTTGTCGGAACATCATCGGTCAACTATGAAATCCCAACCATCATCGACTGGAAATCATGTTCTGAAGTCCCAATCCCGGTTCTTCCCATCGAGAGCCAGGTTGCTTTCAAAGCCAATCAAACATATGCTCTCTTCCAGTTTTCAAGTAGGCTCAGCCAGTCTCTCTGCGAATGGATGTTTAAACACGGCGCACGGAATATTGTCGTCAGTAGCCAGGATCATATCGATGAGATGTGGCTGCACTATGTTCGATCATTTGGACTTAAGATCAAGGTGTTTGAAGACATGGTTTCTGATAAGCACGCACTCCTCTCTTTAGTGAATGGCCTTCAAAAAGATTCGCTGCCAATTGCAGGTGTTGGGTATGGGGGCATGTTCATGCAGAACCATATGGCATTTGATGAGACGTCAGCTGAGATGCCGTATCATCATTTCAAGAGAACAGTTCAGGAGGCGCAGAACCTTGGTGAGATCTTCCAGTGTTCCTCAGCGGACTTAGATTTCTTCGTACTTTTCTCTTCTCTTATGGCCGTTACTGGCGAACCAAGCCGATTCATTAGCCATGAAGGTGGCTCATTCATGTCCGCGCTTGCGCGGCAGCGACGAGAAAGGGGACTGTCTGCTGCGGTGTTACACATAGGCGATGTTGTAGGACTGCACACCGGAACACATCACTGCCCTGTTCAGCTCACCCAGGTGGAAAAGGCCACAGCTCAGACCGTATCAGAGCGCGCTTTCCACACCTGTGTCGCGGAAGCAATAGCCACATCACATCCACTTTGTCAACGAAATCACGAAGTCATCGCAGGACTACCACCAATTGTCCAGGACGACGATGTTGCCCCTTGGTCCAAAGACCCACGATTCCAGCATGTACTACGAACAGAGGAAAGCAGTAAACCCCCCATGGAAACCCTACCAGAAGCCGTCTCCGTCAAGATGCAAATCCTAAGCGCCCAAACATCAGAAGATGTATTCGAAATCGTGGCAGGGGCTTTCTTCATCAAGCTCAAGGCATGTCTTCAGCTCCCTCCCGACCATGATAGATCCCGCACCCTATCTTCAGGGACAGATGAGCTTGGTATAGACTCTTTGGTCGCCGTTGAGATTCGTTCGTGGTTTCTACGGGAAATCGAAGCCGACGTTGCTGTCTTCAAGATCTTGGCTGGCGACACGATTGCAAAGTTGGTAGGAGATGTTGTCCAAGATTTGCCTTCGTACATGGCTCCGTGTGCATATGAAAAGCTTTCTGAATCGAAGCTTGAAACGGAAGAGAAAAATGTAGTGGCGGGCCGGCATTCTTGGTCCACGAGTGACAGAAACGTCACGATCAGTGGTTCGAATAGCATGGGCTCTAGCGATCAGAGTGATGAACAAGGCGACGCGACTGATACAACTGTTTCGGAGGAGTCTTTTGAAAAGCATTAAGCATAAATCTAGATTGCAATAGATACAGTAGTCTTCCTAGTCTTACGGATGCCGTGGCATTGTTAACCTCTCTCCATCGTCCTCTTCGCCTAAATCAAGCCACTCTTCGATATCTTCCTGCGTGTCACTCCGTCAAATTATATTCGCTATTCGAAGTCCTCTCGCCTTTTTCGCGACAGCTTCCTCTTACGCATTGAAGCACAAGAACAAAGATGTGACGGCAGAAAGACCATCTGGCAAGTCATATCACGAGGGCGTTACAATTGGCGAGAATCTCACGACTTTCCCATGTCTCAAATGTAACCATGTGCTTACAAGCTGATCACACTCAGATTATACCCGGACTATAAGCGAGATCAATTTCAGATTACGACGAACGAGACAAGTCCTTATTCATACCAGCTTCCTGTCCTCTGGCTCCAAGTCCTCGAACAGCCATCTCATGCAATTATGTCACAATTATCAATCCTGCCACAAAGTTTCCTAGGCCTTGCTGGTCTGGTGTTGGCCAGCTCGATAGCTTACCAGGTTTCCATTTGGATCTACAATGCCTATTTTCATCCTCTCGCAAAGTTTCCCGGCCCCAAGCTAGCTGCTGCTAGTTACTTCCCACGCTGCTGGACCGGCATCAAAGGAACCCATCTTCAATGGGTGATGAAGCAATTTGACCACTATGGTGGCGACGTAGTCCGCGTATCTCCGTGTGAGCTTGTATTCCGGGGCGATGCTAGCAAGGACATCTACGGCCACAAAACGAATCTGCTGAAAGATCCTACGACTTACAGACCCTTGGGTAATGGTGAGTGGCCATCTATCTAAGCTTTCAATCGGTTTGTGGACGACACTGACGACAATTACAGAAGCTGCAACCATCTTGAACGCAAATTTTGAGGGACATGCACGACAGCGCAGAATCTTTTCCCATGCCTTCAGCGACCGCGCGCTGAAGCTGCAAGAACCTATCTTCCTTGAGTATGTGAACTTGCTATGCACCAATATCCATCGAGAAATCAAGGAAAACTACGGTGTTGCGACAGCAAATGTCGTTGACCTGTTCAACTTTACCGCATTTGATATCATGAGCGACCTCACTTTTGGAAAATCGCTGGACCAGGTTGAAAACTCCGCGTATCACCCATGGGTGCTTGTTATGTTTGCTTCCATCAAATTTGGAGCGATCCTGTGCGTACTCAAAGCTCTCATGTTGATGCCACGTTGACCCTTATGCTCAGTACACCTCTCCGATACTATCCGAAAAGACTCGGTATACTCCTTCGCTTCATTCGCTTCATCCCTTTCATGCCAGACAAGGTGATGAAACAGCGCGAGATACACAAGGACTTCAGCAAAAATCGCGTCGAAAAACGACTGGCAAATCCAAATCCACGACCTGATATTTGGGGCCTGACCATGTCGAATGAAGAAGGACGCGGCCTCTCCAGACCAGAAATGTACGGTAACTGCCGCGTCTTCATGTCTGCAGGCACCGAAACAACCGCTACCCTCCTCTCCGGCCTTACATACTATCTTTTACAAAACCCCTCCAAGATGTCTAAACTCGTCCACGAAATTCGCTTCGAATTTCGTACCAAAGAGGAGATCACGATCGAGAGACTCCCATCTCTCCGGTATCTTTTTGCCTGCCTTGAAGAAGGCTTACGCATGTATCCCCCAGTCGCGAACGGCCTCTCGCGGACAACTGGGCTCTCAAGCGTCACAATCGACGGTCACGTAGTGCCCCCTAACACAACCGTCAGTGCAGCCAATTACCCTACATTCCGGAACCCCAAGAACTTCAAACGGCCCAACGAATTCATTCCCGAACGCTGGATGCCAGGTAATAAGGAATTCGAGTCAGATCGGAAATCTGCCTTCCAGCCTTGGAGCATGGGACCAAGGAACTGTCTGGGCAAGAATCTGGCGTATCATGAGATGAGAATCATTTTGGCAACTTTGCTTTGGAATTTTGATTTAGAGCTTTGTGAGGAGAGTAATGGGTGGCCGGACAAGCAGAAGAATTACATTGTGCTTTGGGAGAAGCAGCCGCTCATGTGCAGGTTGAGAGCTGTCAAGAGATGATCAAGAACATACAGTTTCGAAGTAAGGTTTTAATATTGGGTAGAGAGGGTCACTTCACAATGGAGGCAAAGATGAACGAACACCTAGTGACTGCAATCAGACTTCTCACGAACTACTTGACCCGAGGGGAAGTTGCAGGATGCCGTTCTGACGAAATGCGACTGAACATCGGTCTATGGATGACGATCCAGAGATTATGAGTAGCTATGTGAGAGGTAAAAGCAAGTAACAGTGCGTCAGTAAAAATTCTTGCACGAATCGGAATAACCATTCTATCTGGTTCACACCGCTATTGTTAAAATGCTGGAATTCTTGCCCTTATCATGATTTAATCAAACACGACACAGGCTACAGAAATCAAAAATGCAAAAGTCCAATCGCCCATCAGGAATCTGGTGAGCCTCGCAGTAACATTAAGTGCGCTAGCTAGTAAATCCGGCCAACCACGAAGATCTAGAACCAAAGTTCCAGGACGCCAGGCTCTCGGTTCAGGCACGAAAACAATGACGATTGTTCCTCTCGCCCATAAGCTGTGCCTTTGTCTTTTTCCATGCTCTGTGAAATAATTTGAATCTAGGTGTGTAATCCGTCGCCAGTGTAGCTAGTACCCTGGTAGTCAGATCATAAGCCAGATTACAGTAATCCATAAGCCTTTACATCATGCAATCTTAGCTGACTTACTGTTTCCTCAAGAACAATTTCATAAGCAGTAATCACCGTCGGTCTATCGATCAACGACCGAAAGAAGCAGAGGACTAAGGGCAAACCAGTTGATATTCGTGCAATCCGTCGGATTCTCCAAACAACTGCGATCTCGTCTATCATTACGCCTCTCATTTAACGGAATGATTTTGCTCCGATCAGACTCGATTGTGCCGATACCTCCGTAGCTGTCACCAGAAATAGCCTCTTGTAAGCCTTGTCGTGATGGGCTGCTTACCTAGGATGCTCCTCGTCATGGCCGGTTATCATAGCAGCCGTTCAGTACATGAGGCCTGTGGTGAAGGTGCTAAGCCAGTGGTGGATAGCCTCTAAACTGGATTACGACTGATAAAAAGACACCTAAATTTTCAAATCAGATAGTATAAGGTCAAGTAGCAGCCTTGAGTGGTAGGTCGCTGTTAAGTACGAAACTTAACAGTGACCTTGTCCTTTCCCAATCTTGTTCCTGGCCGACCGCTACAATGACTGAACCCAATGGCAAGCCTGATCCAACACCTGCTGCATCAGATTCCGCGGCAGAAATTGCGCGCACCTTTTGGGATCCTCGAGATCCTAAGCTTGGAGAGCCTCTCCAAGAGGTGCTGAGATCATATAGCGGTATCGTTGACGAGAACGCGCAGATCACGCATGTGAAAGCCGTCGTAAGTGATCTGTCAGTCTATCTTGAATCGATTCGTAATCTTGATCACTTTGATAGCATCGTTGACCCATATGATAGCGTGACAAAGCATGGCAGGTCTTCAAGTACCCCTGCATAGGATTATACGCTTTCGTCGAACTACACATCCACGAAATGAATGGTTATAACGACATTGTCAAACGCATCCAATCTGGTCAGAAATTCCTCGATCTCGGATGTTGTTTAGGTCAGGAAATTCGGAAGCTCGTGTTTGATGGCGCTCCCTCCGAGAACATCATGGGTTCGGAGCTCCACGGCAAATATGTCGAGCTGGGCTACGATCTCTTCCGGGATCAAGACAAGCTGAAGTCCAGATTCGTCGTTGGAGATTTTTTCGGGTTGACACGCCAAGATTTCCATGGTGAGAGATTCGATATCATTTACCAATCAGCGTTTCTACACCTCTTCAATTTGCAAGATCAGACAGATCTCATCATCAAGATTGTCACAGAGCTATTGAAGGGGCCAGGTTCGATGTTTGTTGGTCGTCAGGTTGGTGCCTTAAATCCTTCAGAATATCAGTCGAGGGCGCTGCGCTCAGGCGCTTGTTATTGGCACAACGAGGAGACATGGCAGCGCATGGTCGACAACGTGGCTTCAAAAATAGGCAAGAAGTTTGAATCGAAGTTTGAATGGGGTGAGAAGCTTCTCAGGTCGAATTACGATTTTGGGCGTGATGATGTGGTTAACTTCGGGTTTTCTATGACTCTCTTATAGGAGAAATGTTTTTTGTTTCGATCAAATGTCAAAACAATCTATCCATCTCGTCTTCAGCCTGCATCGTAATTCGCACTCCGGGGAGCCCAGCCTTGGGGGCAAGAAGCTAAGGCACTCGTCTTGCACGACACCTCGATTTCAGGCAACTCAGGGTTCCAAGATTACCAACTACAAGATGTCGATGTACGTCCTTAGCATAAGAAGTAAGGTTCAGAACTCTTGCATCTTATGGTTGTAACCAGAGCTATGAAACGTAAGAGGGAGTCAGAAGCAAGAAACTAATGATTGATATTGATTTATGATGTTGAAATGCGGCATGAGTGCCGGAGATTTCCGCGACTTGCGATCGAGAAATGTATCCAACGAAATGAGATAATACATAGCATGTCTAGATCCATGTCAAAGACTGTCCTTTATCTTTTTCTCTTCCCCATCTCCTTCTCTTGACGGACGGATTCTGGCTCTTCAAAGGAACCACGTAGCGGTGGCGCTCAATTCCAACATGCGTTCTCCCATCTGTCCCGATAAATCTTCCATATGCATATCGATGGTTATCGCCATTTTCGTCATCTGCATTCTTCTCGTCGAAGTCTGCTACTGCTCGACTAGCAGCCACGAAGGCAATGATAGAAGCAATCGATGTTGGCATTCGTGGAAGGAATCGTCTTGGTCGATGGGTGTAGTATAACCCAGCGACAATGAGCTGGATGCCGAGGAGAATTATAGCAATTTCGAACATCACCGGGGAGATAAAGAGGCGAGATTCCTCCACCACTACATCCAAGGTCAATGGGACTATGTCGGATGCTTTTGCTTGAGCAAACACTTCAGTATTGAGCCCGAGCAACAAAGCAAACAGTTGTTTGTAGAGCGTTTCCGTGATTGCAGTTGCATTGGCAAGACGGGGTACTGGTGCCTGAGGGTCGACCAGAACTTTGGAGTGTATTGTTTGCCCCAGCAGAGAATTGAACCAGTCCGATGTGAAGCTGTCGTTGTGCCAACTAAAACCATTCGAATTCGCAGCTGCGATAAGATTGTTTGCCTGAGATAGTAGAGAAGTAACATTGGCAGTGATGCTGGAGCTATTCAAGAAATATTGTGCTGTGTCCGAGGAGAAATTGCTGGTTTGCCGGGCAGAGAGAATGCGTCCGTCAGGATCAACAGATACGTTGAAAGAGGCAACTTGGAGTTGCGGTCTACAACCAAGGAAAATGGAAGACAGTTTCCGACCATCATTGGTGCTGTTCTGCGTGTCTTCGACCAGGAAAGAGCTTTCATTTGCACCCAGACGTACCCATCCTGCGACAAGAAGCGTTTCGCAGAATCCACCATCGTCGACGCCTTCGACCGGGATCATAGGATTGAAAGCTTCGAAGGCAGTTGATCCATTTGGCAATTCTCCTATGAGAACCTTTGTGCCATTGGTGCCATGATGTAGTTGGTTTCCAGCGCATTGAACCCTAGTTCCATTCTCGAGGAGGTGTGAAGTAGAGAAGTCGACACTGTCGATGTCTGGAAGTACTTTGAAAAACACACTGTTGCTGTCGGCTTGATCAGAAGACAGTTCGAAACATTTCAGCGCCGCACCAAACCCAGTCGTTGGTCCGCGAATGTCTTGCAGAAGCAGAGGATTTCCAGAGCCTGTTGAAACTGGAACTGCGCCGATGTCAAAGGGGAGATAAAAGCGGTTCTGGTCTATCCAGGCGGGAAGCGGCGTCCCTCCTGTAATATTTGACATTGCTGTATAGAAATGGGAATAGTAGTTGATGTTGAACCTGTTCTCTCTGATTGGAAGGCCACTGAACTTGGCCAACAGCTTTTGGGAGCTCTTCATTGGAACTACTTCAATTGCGTTGCCTTGAACAATGAGACCACTGAGCGATACAGCCAAAATATTCGTAGACACGGCGATGAGACAAACCGCAGCTAGAAGGAAGTGTCCCGATTTGAGAGCACGCCAGACTACGAGTTGTGGAGGCAAGGATGTGTATTTGGCCTGAATCGTCTTTGCGGATGTTGCATTTCCTTTTCGCAGTTCATCGAAAGGCTGCAGAAGACACAATATGCGATTCAATATCACCCACGCCGGTTCCAGAAGTGTGGCGAATATTGTTGGTAAGTAGTTCTGAAGGATGGAAAGAACAACGGTGTTCCTCGACGGCAGTGTTATCCCTTTAAGGGTCAGTAGATTGTTGCAAAGCTCGAGAAATAACCCTTACCGTTGTTTTCCCGGCTCCTGATATCCAAGAACACTATTGCACCCATAGAAGACAGAATTGCGAGCATTAAAATGGACCCGACAGTGAACTTGAGCTCTATGGGCCGAACAGGTACAAAGCCTCCACTGCTCATACTGGTAGATGAGGTCGTACTGCCTCGAGTCGAAGGTTGGATAGTTGAGGATTTGTTCGCCTTCAGTTGTACGCTTGGTATGCCTTGGACCTTGACAACATCGATTGTGAAGGCCATAGAGGATATTTCCTGGCTCAGCGAAGGAGCGGTCATGGTTCCATCATTTCTGAACAGCTCTGAGACACTGTCATGTCTGGAAACGGACATCACATCTGCGATAGAGGCTGGATCTCGGATGAGGTGACTCGGACGTCGGCTGGAATAATACCACAAAATGATTGCTAGGAATATGATGACAGCGAGAACGACCTCTACGATAATTGAGATGGTCCTGACCATAATGATAGCTCCAACCGTATCCTGTCGCATTCCCGATCGCATATTTTGCAGATCCGTAGATGTTTGTGCTAATGTAAGAGTGCTGAATGCAACTCCAAACAGGAGTTTGTGAGCACGCTCAAAGGCGTCATGCAGACGATCTGGATCAGCGAGACCCGCGACTGAGGTTGTGTTCTGAGCAATTCCAAACCCAACCATGTTGGAAACTGGCCAAGTCAGATTGTAGTCCAAGAGTTGCGGAAACTGCTCCAGCAGGGCCGTGTCTGGGAAATCGCCCCTCTGCTGATCAGGCTGCATACCTACCCCAAGTAGATATTCGAAGTGTGTCGTATTGAATGAGTCGCTGACATTCTTTCCAATCTCCTTCGGTGACATTAAATCAGTGGTGGCGACCATACCGTCCGATGCATTCACTTTCACATACATTTCCTGGATGTGGTAGCTTGGACGGCAGAACAGAGCAGTCAAGTTTTGGTATATGCCAGATCGAATGAGAGAATCTCTGGATGCCCAAACAGCGAGGAAGTTGTTCGAATGCTCCAGGGAGCAATTGGGATTCTGAAGAGACCAATCTAGGACTGCGTTGTTGTGGTACCCGATGTAAGCTACCATGTACTGGGTATTGAAAGTAGTCGAGGCCAATACCATCTGGGAAACGGAGCATCCTCTCCCATTGCTAAAAGTGTAACCTTTCGGTTCGATTTTGACATCTGCCGGGGTGCAATTCAGGCTGGTACTGTATATCTCCGCAGTGGTCGACCATGACTCCGTTGGAGAATTGATCGATGCCGTTATCACGGGTTGGAAAGGCACAAGTGCAAAGTCCGAGGTGGTAAACTTGGGAAGCTGTTGACCCAACCAGGAAATCCCATATGCCGAGTTGAGAAAATTGACATTCAGCCGGGAACTTTGAGACTCAAGGGAGATCAAGCTTGCTGATGTTCCCATGTTCGTGGGAACTAATCTTGTGACAGTTCCGGTGTTGAATATGGCCGACTGTAGAGGCGTCACTACCCAGAAAATCAAGATCATGATCGTACCAGCTAAGAATACAGCCCAATGTCTGTGTGAATTGTCAATGTCTCGTTACAGAGCCAATGCATGAATGAGGGCATGATTCCGGTCGGGCGAAAACTTACTTTCGGCGGAAGGCCGTAACTGGAATGAACGGCAGGAAGTCGAAAGGATATTGTAACAACAGCGAGTCATCGGCTGTAGCTCCAGCTGTCTTGGACATCTGGAACCAAGGTTCGAGCCGCTTCGTATCGAGGTCGACCCAGCTTGGCATGTCAACATCAACGGTAGAACAAGGACAACAGTATCTTACCTCCATATCAAGCTATATATAACAGCAAGAATGGTTGGAAAGTAAAGGTACCTGTGCCAAGAAGGTCAGCTTTCCACTAGCTAGCGACAGACAAGGAGCCGCCTACCCAAATTCGACACTTGCTGGGAGATCGTCTGGATTCGGTGCAAATGCGAGCCCACCCCCATTTGACGGTCTCAAACTGACGTGGGACAACACTTCGAGAGTGACTGCAATTGCCAGAGATACGAAGATGAAACCACCGAGTATTGGACTGCGGAGGGTGGTGGGCTTCCAGCCCCCATCACAGTCTGAAAGCTTGTATTAGGATAGAGAAATCAAGAATGAGGATCACACGAACAAGTGTCTGGACATTTTCGGTGCAGCTTTGTCCAAGGTCGCCACTGCAACCAGTAGCTGGCCTTTCGATTATAGCGAGTTGCCGTTGGCCTGTACCGGTCGCTAGCGACAGACTTGACTGAAACATTCGCAGCACTTTTGCTTTTGAAAAGAGAAGGATACAACATTGAAAAAAAAAAAAAAAAAAAAAAAAAAAATTTTGTACGCCAATCGTAGAAACAGAAATCGAGACGAATAAGAGAAGTGATGCGATGATAAGAACGGGAAGGGAATGTGTTCACTAAATACGAAGACGTTCAGCCTTGAAACACCAACAGGATCGACAGCAGCCGGATGCCGTCGAGGAAGAAGAGCGGCAACCTGCTTGGGGGCGGTAATCTAGAGCATCTCGTTGGCTGTTTGACACGACCTGCGGACCCTTGCGGCTAATATCCGTCAGAGGGTCGTGATAACAGGCGCGGGGTGAGGCCTCAAGTCCATGAACGAACAATACAGAGCCGAGTTTCTACGGGCTTTCCTCAATGCCCGTGGATCTGAATCGACACATACGAAAGTCTCCTTCATGTTCGTACTTTTAACTGCAGCTGTGCTTGATTGCTGTCAGTTCCATCATTTCAGAGACGGATTTTGGGAATAGTGAGAGAATGGGACTGAGAGAAGGTTCAGAATAGAACTATGCTATGTATCCGAAACCGCGCTAATGTCATCATCGTAAGCGCCCACTGTCCTGAGTGGGTAAGCGCCGCTGATGCACCAACCGCCGTGCACTTCCCCAGCCAGCTTTTGAGATGAACGAAGACCTTCAAAATGAGGTCGAGGCCATCAATTCCATTTATGGAGCAGGTTCTCTCGTTGCTACCAGTGAGCAGAATGTCTATGTGTTACGACTTCCCCAACACGATACCTCGTTGAGAGTGAGCTTCCCTCCGGATTACCCCTCCACACCGCCCTCTGTCCTCGGCACAGAGAGCTCTGGAGATTATTCTCGGAAAGGCGATGCTGCACATATCGTCGATGTCTTCCGCAATGTGCTCGGCAGACTTTACCAACCTGGTGAAGTTTGCTTGTTCGATGTCATCGAGGAAGTGAGCAGTAGTCTCCCAGCACCTGCCGAAAAGCAGGTTCTGGATGGTACGGATCCACATGAAAACGAGCGGCCCAAGGACGACACCACACCTACCGGCGAAGATGATCCACCGGTCGAGCAGCATGTTCCATGGACACTCTCGGAAGTTGTGATAGAGATGAAATCGGTATTCATTGCTCGAGCTGTGCCAGTCTCGTCTCCAGACCAGGCCAAAAACTATGTCCAACATCTGATGGATAGCGATAAGAAAGTACGGTCTGCAACACATAATATAACGGCATGGAGGATTAAGGGAGACAACGGAGTCACATACCAAGACTGCGACGATGACGGGGAGACAGCTGCTGGAGGACGTGTGCTTCATCTCATGCAGCTGATGGATATCTGGAATGTTATGGTGGTGGTTACTAGATGTACGTTGTTCGGGCAGTGCTTGTCCCCTTCTCTCTTCCCATTACGCGAGCGACCATACGGTGCTTTTCTCCCAAATGTACTCCCGAAACATGGGTGTCTGCGTAAATGCTGACATCCCGATCATCGCAGGGTACGGCGGTCATCAATTGGGGCCAAAGAGATTCAGCATTATCAATACGGTTGCGAGGGACTCGTTTGTGAAGGGAGGCTTCGTGCAGGAAGAAAGTCCGGCGGTAAAGAAGAAAGGAAAACGTTGAATCGCTGAAAATCAATATCACACGCAATCGAAACCGCGTCCGATCCACAGAATTTTCGCTGCGAACCAGGTTACTACGGAAATGTGGCCTGGATTGGCAATCAGGCATCTCATGCATTACCTTTTCGCGCCGAAATAGTCATGTATTGGACAGGGATGGCTTTGGGACCTTTGGCTGAACAAGTACTGGTAGACGATGGTACCAGAGATGGCGTATCACCATGGTACCCCAGCAAGAAGGCGAGGCTCGAGCTGAATGAAAAGGAACAGGACCTTTCGAATATTGTCTGCAGCTATAAGAATATGTATACCAAATTGTATACTTGCAAGGTTACCAAATGGGGCAATTCATAGCAAGCCAGCACAGAGCTTAATTTCTCAACATAGCCTTGAGCGAATTCCTGTACAGCGCCCCCACCGCTACTGCTCCAGCAGTGGTAAGCAGACCAGCGAGGAGCGTTGTGTTGGAAACCTGCGTCTCTTCAACAACTCTTGCCCATTTGGTTGTGCCCTCAGCTTTGACCTCGGCCGCCCCAGAACCACTGACATTGTAATCGTCCCAGTTTATGGAACTGGTCCTCTTCTGATACGGAATCACAGCATCCGACCAATTGTTTGTAATCAAGCCCGCCTCATTCTTGTACCAGGAATTGCAATTCTGGTCAGCAAATGCAGACTGGGCTAAGCGAGATTGAATCTCCTTGTTGTAAGTCTCGGCGACTGCAGGCTTTGGCTCAATGCGAAGTTTCTGGCCTTTGGCTTTTGCGGCTCTCACCTTACTGATCAACGTGTTGATATACAGAGCCTGGGCTTCGATCATGAGGATGATGCTATTGTGTCCGAGATTGGTGTTGGGACCTAATATATCATCAACACTGCCAACGTCATGAGGAGAAAGTCACTTACCGTAGAGCATACTGAAATTCGGGAGTGTGGGAACTGTCATTCCAAGATATGCAGATGCGCCAGAAGCCCAGATGTCCTCAATCGACTTGCCCCTCGAGCCGTATATCTTGATTGGGTACATGAACTGGGTAGTCTTAAAGCCCGTTGCTAGAACAAGAAGGTCAAAATCATGCTCCTTTCCACCCTCAGTCTTGACACCATTTGGTGTAATCTCCTGAATTGGGCTGGTTTCAAGGAGTACATTGGGCCTCGTGAAAGTTGGAAAATAGTCGTCGGTGATGATGACTCGCTTGCACCCGACCGCGTAGTGAGGCTGGAGCTGCTCGCGTAACTTGGCATACTTCTCCCCCGGCAGTTGGCTCTCCATGTGGTTTTTGGAAACAGACATCATGAACTCGTGCACAGGAGATTTGACATCAAAAACCACATCGAAGAACGATTCTCTGAAATCCATCAAGCCTGCACGATACCTGCGGCGAACAAAAGGTAGATACTTGTAAGCGGCTTGACGCATCGGGGTGATGGGTTTATCGTCCCTAGGGATGACCCAATTTGGAGTCCTCTGGAAGACTGTCAAGCTTTTACAGACTTTTGCAATCTCCGGGATGATCTGGGCGGCAGTGGCCCCATTGCCAATGATTCCGATCTTTTTGTTCCTCAGATCGTAATCCCAGTCCCACCTAGCAGAGTGCATCAACTTTCCTGCAAAAGAGTCGATGCCGTGGATGTCGGGATACTTGGGTACATTCAGTTGCCCAACACCAGAGACAAGGAAGTCTGAAGTGATTGTGTAGCTCTGTCCAAACTCGGAATCCTTGCTGCCCAACCTAGCGATCTTCGTCTTCCATGTGTACGTTGTCTCGTCCCATCGAGCTTCTTCCACAGCTGAGTTGAAGCGGATATGTCTGTAAAGCTGGTACTTGTGTGCGAGGTCCACTAGGTAGTCGAGAATTTCCTCCTGTCCAGGGTATTCTCGAGTCCAGCTTGGGTTGGGTTCGAATGAAAGTGAATACAGGTGGCTCCAAACGTCCTGCAAGTAATCAGCTCAAAAGATTCGCGTGTAGGAATGGCGAGCATACGCAGCAGCATCCAGGATATCTTTGGTCATTCCATGTTCCTCCAACCTGATTACCTTTCTCAACGATAATGAAGCTCCGTCCATTGCCTTTGCGGATCATGTCAATCGCAGTTGTCATGCCAGATATTCCCGCCCCAATGATCAAAACGTCTGCCATATTTGTATTTCTGCCGTAGTCAACCGTCGGAGAGGGGTTTGGGTCAGACATATTGATTTCTGCGAGAGGGGTGTACTCTGGATAGGAGATCGTTGAAAAGCTGTTCAGAGACCTGGTTGTGGGAATTGAGTGATGGTTCGCTAGCAGAGAGGGGAAGAACACCAGTTGTTATGAAGGATGAAGGCTGGGTGTACAGGCTCCCCGGCGAAGTAGGACTACGTCCCCTACTCGCAGGTCGGAGTACCGGTTCATCAGGAGCGGAGGCATGCTGGGCAAGGTGGAGAGTGGCTGCGTGATGAATAATCGTAAATAACTGTTTGCGGCGGACGAAAGGGTACAATCTCCAGCGCGAGACGCGCGAGACCGAAGCCGTACAAGGGCTGGAGAAGGTTGGCTTAAAGTTTCAGGAGGGGGTATCTATTTCGAGGTAGACTTGTTCGTTGGTCCTCGGCTGGTCGACAGGATAACGCTACCCCACATTTCGCTTAATTTTAGGTTCTGATGCCAACCGATAGCCGAACCGTTCTTGCCGTATCTGGGGAAAAAAATATCGTGAGGCCTTTTATCTTTGGTTATCACGACCTCTGACTTCACACTTCGACATGCTATCTGATTTGCTGATTGAATCTACATTCATCCAGTCCAAAAATATCCGGCTGTCACATTTGACTTTACTTGCTGTATCTTGCATGCAGCCTTTGAAACAATCTAGTTCTCCTGCTCGTGCGCCCCGCACATGTCAAATGTTTCTTCTCACCCCCCACATGAACCTAATGTTGAAGTCAGACAGTCAATGTGCTGGTTGCGACAAGCTTCCATGACTCAAGTCTGCCAAGATACGACTTCACATCAGTTGTCACATCACATTGCAGTGTATGAAGATCATTTTCATATCAAAGAGTGTCTTGATTCATTGGGCTATCGATGAGTGCGAACTGCCCTTCTTTTGTATCTTCACCTGGTATATGCACCTCTCAACTCTTCACATCCCACGAACTCCTCCTCCTCATGATGCCAAAAGGGTATGTACAAGAAATTTTCCAAACGCCATCCTATGCTGTATCCCCAAATGCAAAGAAAAGAAGGGCTGTTGCTTATCGACCGGCGATGAAGCATGGATCTAGGACTTGTGGATGTGGCGTCGGACATGGGCGTTGGAAAATCTAACAGCACGCTTCGCCTTCCCACTGGCGGTGATATTGATGGCAGCCGACTGTCCACCGGAACAAGTAGTACCAGCAGCAAGTTGTTGAACAACGGACCAAGTACCGCTTGCACATTGTTGGAAGGACGTTCCACCGATGCAGTTCCACATACCTTCCGTGGTGCATGCACTGCCAGCGACTTCGGCAGTTCCTGACCCTGTTGTCCCAGTAGATGTTCCAGAGCTTGGTGCTGGGGACGCTGAAGAGGCGACTGGGCTTGCAACAGGGGCGACACTGGGGACTGATGATGCTACCGGAGCGGCAGAGACAGCTGAGGTGGCAGAAGCTACTGGGACCAGTGTTGTTTGGCTTGCGACTGGGTTAGGAACTGTTGCGAACACTCCTCCAGGGATACCGGCGGCAGAAGTCGGCTTCTGAGTTGCCTTGGGAGAAGAAGCGGCTGCTGAGGTAGCACCGGTAGGTTTTGGGGTAGAGCCGGTAGCGCCACAGGATGGACCGTTTGGAGCAGTTGGGGAGGCCGTTGCCAATCCTAGCTTGACGAGAGAATCGCCAGGATCTGGGAAAGCAAGATCCTGAGAGTCAACAGTGATGCAGTCTGAGGACGGAATGTTTGCAACAAACATGTTCGGCAAGGCATCGAAAGCTGCTGTGTCGCGCTCCATGAGCTGAGTGGCATTTCTGGTCTCGATTTCACTTTCATCGTTTCGTTTGGATGACCCCGAGGTAAGAGTGATTGGCGCGCAGTTCATATACATCTCACGATTACCGATCTTATTGAACCAAGTCCAGGCCATAACAGCAGTCCCGGTTGGCAAGTTCGAAGGAACTGTGAAAGAATATGTGTCTGGGTTGACAGCGTTGGCATTGTCACCATTGTTGCCGGCCACGCCCTTGATGGGGCAGCCACCTTCGATAGAATGGATGACCTTCCAGGTGCTATCCTTGGTAGGGGCTTCGTCATATGAGATGGATACCTGGCATGAACCGCCTCCGTGAGTTGCACTGCCGGTGAAAGCGAGGCTTTGTGTCGAGCCCAAGGGCCATGTGTTGCTGGCTCCTTCAGCATCGTAAACGCCGGTTCTTTGCTTGCAAGGGAAATCGGAACCGGAGCCATCCAGGGGAGAGTTGTTGAGAGAGGATTTTCCGAATGGGGTTGGAGTGTTCATGATCATGTGCGAGCTCCCGAGAGCTGCAAGTCCGAAGACTGCGATGGTGGTTGATGAGAGCATGTTGATTTTAATTGAGAGTGATCGTTCCTGACGAGATTGTGTCTTTGGATGTCGTTGTTGAAGGAGTGTGACTTGGCACTTGATGATATATGTACTGGTTGACCGTGTGGTCAGTGGGTGCTCGAAAGCTCGAGGTCGTCTGGTGAAAGAATGTGTTTGAGACTGCCACAGGCAGGTATCGAAGGCAAGGAATCAAAAAAAGGCGAAGAACAAAAGGACTAGCCCGAGAGAAATGCAGAAGACTCGAGAATGATGCCAAGAATGTCGATGTTCAGAAAAAAATGAAACAGAGGGTTGCCGGCCATCTTATATCCCTCTGTCTGTGCCCATTCTGGCTATTTTGCCGTAAGGGGCACAGGATGGGTCTCTTCCTAGCACTACCAGGACCCCTGTGTTCCCCAGCTTGCTTGCAGCTGCTAGATCGAGAGGATTGCTGCAGGGAGCACGTTAAACACAACCTTGACTGGCCACTGCAGGTCGAAGCCAAGACAGTCCTGGTTGTCAAACGCGCACTGCGATGGCTCCACAAACGCCACTCTGTGCTCAGCTGGTGCTGGATGGGTCTGAAAACTTGAGAGACGAGCAAACCACTCGAGCAGCTTGCCTCACCGAAGTCTAGCAATTCTGAAGCTTAGATGATCGATTGGGCACAGGGACGAACGCTGTTCAGACGAGCACTGACGTGCGGAATGCGCAGGGGCTCGATAGGCTGGTGAACATTTGTTTCGATGGTTGGCGAAACATAGTACGGGGTTGATCACATCGCCTTCGTGCCGTGCTGCCCCTGGCTAAATATGTCGGCTCTTGCAAGAACAGTCTAGCCAGGAACCAAAAGGATAGGTCTTTGTGACATCTCACCACTCAGAAAAGTCCATCTCCTGAAAGTCAGGATCTTTGCGAAGGATTGAGCAGTGGTGTGCAATTCAGGAGGTGCTTTTTGCCGTGTGCGCGTCCGAAGGATGTCTCTATGGCCAATGACCTTACATGATCGCCCTTCGCCTATGGTAGCGTCGGAGAGAAGAGCAAAGCTTGGCAGGGCCTTCAGGGTGGCTGGCCAGTGAGGTGGCCTATCGTCCCAAAGCCACGCATGCGGCGCATCGCTCCCTGGTCCAGCCGGTTCAGCAAATGTGGTCCCCTGAACATGCCTGAAGAGCGCTGAACCTGTCCCTTCTGCCCCCCTATTTAGTCATGCCTGGCCCCTGTCTCGCCCAGCATGCTTGGCCGTCCGAAGGTCAACCCCAGACGACCGGTCTTAAACCCAGCCCCTGACCACTGACTGGCTGGAAGAAGTCTGACTGGTGCCGACTAGCGAGGTGCTGCCCACTGAGTTGAAACTTGGACTGTCTCGTCACGATCGAATAGGAAAGTAGGGACGGCGTCCTCGAGGCTTTTGTCAAATCCAGACCTTTGAAGAAAAATTCCTTCGTGTGATCACAGAATGAAAAGTTGATGGATCTTACTCGTGCATCGGATTCCAGCGAGCGGCAATGATCACACTTTTCCTTGCCCTCGGAAGTTGAAGGAAGGGGGCGAGGGGGGCTGGAAAAGAGAATACCAGAATTACGAAATATCTTTCTTTGGACTCAACGCCACCCTATTCTGTATGAAACCTCTAAAAGAACCCCGCTCCGATGCATACGATGATCATCGTAGAAGTCCCGAGATATTTTGCACTCAGCCACACGGCATCAACGATGAATTTATCAAATTTGTCCGGCAATCGCATCGCATGAATTTCGACAGCTTAATGCTTTTTTTATAATTAAGTGGCAATGCTCATCCCTACAGTCAACTCGTGGCCGAGGCGTTTTTAAGAACATCAAGGCTTTCTTTGGAATTGATCCGCGAACAGGTTGCTTGTCGAGCTGGAACTTTCGCGAGCTTACGTGGTTACGAGGGGTCAGCATGAGTCTTCGTTTTGAAACATTATAACGCAACCTCATTGGATTCAAGCAGCCAAGCGGCTGTCAAAAATCAGGATAGGATGTCGTAAGTAGGACCGTACCCGACGTGGGGACCGTTTGTTTCTTGCGAGTTTCCTCAACTTTCGACGACCAGCAATCATTTTCCTCCACAAGAGTTCTGGATCCCTTCTAGCCAGTCGGAAGCTGCTTCTTACCACGACACAATTGTAGCCGCGACTTCATATCTGTGGATTCAGGGGGAAAAAATTGATTGTAAGGCCATTCCAGCTTTTGGCGAGTCGTGGTCGGCACCCCCAGGCATACAAGCAAAACTACACGCTGCCACCCATCTTGGATTTCCATTTGTTCAATTCCTGTATGTCTCTCAATTTGCGTCCTGACTCCCACGCTTCGATCTTGGCTGCTGTCAGCTGCAGTGCGCTGAGGCTTCATCACGCAGCAACGGCGGCATTGTGACAACCTGCAACATTTATAGACATTTTCTGATGTTCGCTATACAACTAGAAATATTCAATCCTCAGATGCACGTTCCGCGACTTTTCGCCCCGTGCTAATCACGGAGCAGCTTTAATACGAACGCGTGGATGATTTCAAACATTTTCGCCAAGACCAGCCCTTCCCAGTGACATGGTCCGCAGGGAGTCTTCGCCGTTGGGACAAAACCAACGACCTTTCTTGCAAGGTTGTTTAAGCATAATAATAAAAACCAACTGCATATGAGCTTATTCTGAAGCTGTGTGGGCGTATGGTAAGTAACCGCGGCCGACCGACCAGCTGCAACCCTCGGCGCTAAGGCACTTCCACATTCGATGCCAAGGAGTCTAAGGAAATGTTTGTCTTTATTTCCACGTCGATTGAATGCAAAAACTTCGGCATAAAGAGGTCAGTGAAATTTATGCTTCTTTTCATAATTTTCTTGTCAACATCGGTCGCCGAGATACAAGGTCCGATCTTCATTCCTAGCGGCTAAGGTCCTCCCTCGCCACGTTCCTCGAGAACCCCGAGTCAACTTGATTTCTCAAGACTATGTATCCACTCGTCAGGCCACTAATCTTTGAAAGTACATCATAGCTCCTGGCTCTGAAACGCGAAGGCATTCTTCTGGGGCGGTTTTCTTCCTTTTTTTGTCAATTTTTTTTCCTCGGTCAGCCTACGAACTGTTTCTGCTCTCGACCCGAAGTTTCCATCTGTGGGTTTCTACTCTAAGAACAAATTTTATTACGGACAAATGCGGCGAAACATGGATACACACTTTTCTGTTCGTTAAGCACAAAATGGATCATTTCCAGGCTTCTCTTTCATGATGTCCGCTACTAAACTTTAGCCGATACCTTACTCATGATCGCGGATGATCAAAAGCTTTTATGGAGCTGGAGGGAGTGAAAAGAAAATTGAGATGGATTAAATCTCTGCTTCGCCACTCGTGTCATCACACCGAATTTTGGCCCAAAATGATCAAGTGCCGTTGTAACAAGATCTCAGACTGCAGCATTCGCAGGCATATTGTTGTTTCTTTAGATTTGATATCATGCACTGTAAGAAAACAGGGTGATGGCATTTCGCCACTCACTTTTCAGGTCTAAACATTTGTTTCATCTTCGGCTTTCTATGATCATCCTCACTATTCTTGTCCTTCCGTGGCAATTTATTTCGGGCGTGAAATTTTTTGAAAAGTTTCTAGACAATGAATGTGCCGTTCGCCCGATACTGTTGGCAATTGTGAATGGTCATTTAGGGTTGACGAAATACTGTCTCTCCCTAAATGGTCTTGATTGTCACGTTGTAATGAAACTACCGGAAGTTGGTTAAGTGGTGATCAATGATCGATTCATGCGCTCAGAAAAAAAAATATAATGCAACAACTGCGGTGCGTATCACCTTAAAAAGGCATCTCGAAAATGGCATTTCAATATATCATACAATCTTTCCAAATCTGAATAACTTCTTGGGTTAGAAGTCAAAGCTAATAATGGATTTATCGACCTGTACATACACAACATGTAATAACACTTGGAATTCATTAATCGCACCGCACTGCAACTGGATTATATCTATAGCTCGGTGCTCTGAATCCAAATTCTTTTCAATTCATCTGCACTGTGACTTGTGCAGCTACCGAATGACTTACGAGCTGTCAAGTGTGTAGAATGGAGGGGACATTGCGGGCAAGGGCAGCAACGGTGAGGAATCCCCCCCTGTGAATGAGAAATATAGACTGCATGGAAACATTTGCATGTAGGAGGCGTCACTTTACGAATCTCTCATTCTAGATGTTTAGACCAGTTACTAGTCTAAGAATCACACCGGATGATCAGTCAATTGGCTTCTCGAGATCCTTTGAACAATTATGTATTGTGGAATCACATTGTTCTGTTTGCGCAAACATGAATGATACTTACCTTATTCATGATCGCGAACAAATACGAAAATGGATAATGGCCACCTTTAGGTGACCAATTTTCGCCCATTACTGCCCTTGATGCTGAATAATACTCAGCAATGCCGCAGCATCGATATCACAGCAACTTATTACAGCCGCTTGAAAGATCTCAAAGTGATCTTGGAACTCCACTCCACTTCGGGCGACTCGGTTATTTGCATACCATGGCCAGCGATTCCGAATAAGTCTTTCATTTCCTGTAATATTCTGCATCATCGAAAGACCGAACACGTCTTGGGAACAATGACGTGGTTGTCCCATATTAGTTTATATATGTGTTCTTATTTTTATCTTTTTCTTGACATGTTTGATGTCCTAATAGACTAGACAAACCCAGAGAATACAGACTTCGAGGAATGGACAAGACGCGGCATTCCGAGTTGGCCTAAAGCCTGCCAGCTTTCAGAACACCTGACAGGCAACAGATGATCAAAATATGAAATAGGACCACCGCTCAGGCTCATTCTACTTGATTTTGGTGCTTGGTCTTGCCTTGCTCCAGTTCTCTTGCTCGGAATGCCTAACAGCGCATCGCATCATTTTTTGTCTTATCGGCCAATTTAATTTGACGGTCGACACAAGTGGGCGTGCCATACAATCGACCCAGACCAACGATTTTGCGGCCGACACGGCCACTTATCTTTTATGCGAACGGAACCGTTAGCACTGACATCACGGAACACATTTCAAGCGAGACTGTTTTATTTCAGCAAACAGCAGCGTTCGTGGCGGGATCTGGCGTTGTCGACTTTGCCCGGCATAACGATGGCTTGACTTCCGACTGGAGAATGCACTCCTGGGACATTAAGCCCACCTCCCTTGTCGACCCAGCATCAGCAGTCCCGAACGTTAATTTCATTGATCCAAAGGTGGAACAGCCATATGAACAGCTTTTTCGCTCTCCTTCTATGTCTCAATACCCAAAATTTCCCAGTTACCGACAAAGGCTAAGAGGCCAATGCGTAAGCAATCTACCTCGAAACGCGGATCTTCGGCTCCCAAATCATGTTCAACTTCACAGTGGTCATATTATTTATTCACCTCATTGTCGCTATTATATCTTGTATGTATCGACTAAAGCGGTTCCTTCCACGAATGTCGACTTTCCTGGCCGCTATCATCGCTTTTGTTTCTGCGAGTCGAGCCCTGGAGGGTTTCAATGAGAAACTGGATGGGGCCGAGGGGATTGGGGATAAGCGATTTGGGTGTGGACGATTCATAGGGACGGATAGAAAGACGCATATGGGAATCGAGCAGTAACGTTTTGTTGTGCCACTTAAAGGAATCTATAAGTGAGGAGGAGGTAATGGGGTTGGATTTTTGGCAAGGAAGATGAGAGGCAGCCAAGGACCTGGCTATAAGCTCACGGTCATGAATACCAAGATATCTTGAAGTAGAAAAGTAAACCAGCCCTTTATGGAAGAGGTAGAGGTAGTTGTATTTATTCAGACAAACACTCAGTCTTTTGGTTGTACCAAGTTTTGAATGGAACCAGTAACTTTCTAGCCTCTCAAAAGTTCATAGCATTATGGAAGTTTCTTTTTGGCTTAAGGCTGAATGCGTTAGTTATACTTCCGTCATCAACGGATCCTAAAAATGCATGCGATTGCGGATTGGCTTGTTGTTGGGGTCAGAAATCCACAGTTTGTTTGGTTTGGTCAAGGGTGATTGCTCGGTTATTCAATCTGGCCAATAAAGTGCCGAAATTGGTGGGGCTAGCTAGCGGGGCCGCCGGCCGCATATAAGCACGTGACTATCGATTTTCCAGTACTTGGGGCTCCCCCAGAAAGTCGCGACACAATTTCCAGAGCCTCATCGAAGTGTTGAAGCCTTGCCCTGCCCCCCGCAACACTTCGTCCTCCGCCCCACTGTCTTTCCTTTCTCTGTAACAATTTTGTTTCTCTGAGCGAATACTCTCCCTTGAAACTACGGCAGTAACGACCAATAATATTGTGGAGGATTTGCGATCGCGTTAAGCGTATTTCTTGATCCGCCAGGCTGCTAAAGCTTCACGAAGCTATCCGGACACGACAAACATCTCGAACACTTCCCACCGCCACAACAACCCTGCGTCACAGAGTATTCTGTCCAGCGGCGAATACCCATATCGAATGAAGGCTCCATCGTGAAGGCTTGCGCCAGTGCGAGTGCAGTTGTCGCAGCCATGGCTTCCAATACCATTGATCTGGTCGTTCAGCGACTGAGCGACCCGGCCACAGGTATGCAATGGAGACGGAAGGATCCAGCCAGCGTCTCAACACTATATACCAGTAGCTAACTATTTCCTGTTTTAGATGTTAAAGTGAAAGTAGAGGCCGCAGGGCAGTTGCGCGACAGTCTCGAACATTACATCTCGGGCAATATCTATGGTCCTTTCCTGAAGAAACTTGTGCCAATCTTCATCACCATCCTCAAGAGCCCTCCGGTCTTCATCAGCACATCTGCAGAACAGGTATACTTTTTTCGTCTTCTGAGGATATATGGCGGGGTACTGATTCTAGATAGAAACTCCGAAACTGCATCCTCGAAATCCTCCATCGATTGCCTACGAACCCTCCAGAGCCCTTCGAGCCACATGCCGAAGAAGTGGTGGATTTATTGATGAATTTGGTTAGAGTTGATAATGAGGAGAATGCTTCGCTGTGTGTCAAGACGATTATGGACATCATGCGCCATCAGACGAAAGTGCTGCAGGACAAAGTCCAGCCTTTCCTCAGCCTGATCCAGGAGCTTTTCGACCAGATGGAATCGGTGGTCAGAGATCAGCTCGACAATCCTACGCCGAATGTCCCATCGACTCCTGGGAGCTCGCAGACCTTCCAAAATTCTCCCCGCCCCGGTTCGCCTGTTGCTTCAGTGTCGGATTTGGGAGCAGACCCTCAACAACAGACTCGCCCATTGTTGAAGGGTATGCAATCGTTCAAAGTACTTGCGGAGTGTCCGATCATTGTTGTATCGATATTCCAGGTATACCGAGCGACAGTTGGTCCTAATGTAAAGCTTTTTGTGCCTCTGATCAAGAGTGTTTTACTACTGCAAGCCAAACCTCAGGAACAGGCCCACGCCGATGCTGCTGCAAAGGGAACGATTTTCACAGGAGTCAGTCCCAATATTCGGAATCGAGCTGCGTTTGGAGAATTCATCACGGCCCAGGTGAAGACCATGAGCTTTCTCGCATACCTCCTACGAGTGTACTCGCAACAACTCACGGACTTCCTGCCAACTCTTCCAAATATCGTTGTTCGTTTGCTAAAGGACTGCCCACGTGAGAAATCTGGAGCGAGAAAGGAACTTCTGGTGGCCATTCGACACATCATCAATTTCAACTTCAGGAAGATCTTCTTGACCAAGATTGATGAGCTCCTTGACGAGAGGACTTTGATTGGCGATGGCCTCACCGTGTACGAGACCATGCGTCCACTGGCATACAGTATGCTTGCCGACTTGATCCATCACGTCCGTGATGCTCTTGAGCCGCAGCAGATTCGGAAGACCGTCGAAGTTTATACCAAGAATCTGCAGGACAGCTTCCCCGGTACCAGTTTTCAGACGATGAGTGCAAAACTGCTCCTGAATATGGCAGAGTGTATTGCGAAGATGCCCAACAAGGCAGATGCGCGGCACTACTTGATCATGATATTGAATGCTATTGGAGACAAGTTTGCGGCTATGAATAGGCAATACCCAAATGCCGTCAAGCTCTCGAAGTTATATGCTCAGCAGTCGATCGATGCATCACCTGACAACTATCTTGCTGATAAGGAACATCCTCCGGATTGGGACGAGATCGACATTTTCACCGCAATGCCCATCAAGACGTCAAATCCTCGGGACAGAGGAGCTGATCCAGTGGCCGACAACAAGTTCCTTTTCAAAAATCTCATGAACGGATTGAAGAACACGTTCTATCAGTTGAAAGCATGCAACGTCGGGGCGCCAATCGACGCTGCCAACGCTCCGGCACACTGGCAAGAGGTATCTTACGGCTTTACAGCGGAAGAAGTGCAAGTCATCATCAAGCTGTTCCGTGAAGGCGCTTACGTCTTCCGATATTACGAGATCGAGAAGCCAGCAACCGAATCCCAGTACTCCTCCCCTGTTGAGTTCATGGCAAACCACTACATGATCTCCAGTAGCAAAGAAGAGAAGGATCTTTTGGAAACTTTTGCTACTGTCTTCCACTGCATCGATCCTGCCACTTTTCACGAAGTCTTCCACGAAGAGATTCCGAAGCTCTACGACATGATCTTTGAGCATACAGCACTTCTCCATGTGCCACAATTCTTCCTTGCAAGCGAAGCCACGTCCCCCAGCTTCGCTGGTATGCTTCTCCGATTCCTCATGGACAGAATCGATCAAGTCGGTACCGCTGATGTCAAGAAGTCATCCATCCTTCTTCGACTGTTCAAGCTTGCTTTCATGGCTGTAACCTTGTTTTCAAACCAAAATGAGCAGGTGCTTTTACCCCATGTCCTCGACATCGTCACGAAGTCCATTGAGCTCTCAACAACTGCTGAGGAGCCAATGAACTACTTCTTGCTTCTCAGATCACTCTTCCGAAGCATCGGTGGCGGGAAATTCGAACATCTCTACAAGCAGATTCTGCCACTTCTAGAGATGCTTCTGGAGGTCTTAAACAACCTCCTTCTGGCCGCGAGAAAGCCTGCTGATCGTGATCTCTACGTGGAACTATGCCTCACCGTTCCAGCAAGATTGAGCAATTTACTTCCTCATCTGAGCTATTTGATGCGACCATTGGTTGTAGCTTTGAGAGCTGGCTCTGACCTTGTGGGACAAGGGTTGCGGACACTTGAGCTCTGTGTCGACAATTTAACAGCCGACTACCTTGATCCTATCATGGCTCCGGTGATTGATGAGTTGATGACAGCCCTCTTTGACCATCTCCGCCCCACGCCTTATAGTCACTTTCATGCTCACACCACGATGAGAATTCTTGGAAAGCTTGGAGGTCGCAACAGAAAGTTTATGACAGGTGCACCAGCGCTCACGTTCCAGCAGTACTCGGATGACTTGACCAGCTTCGACCTGAAGCTCATCGGGTCTAAGAAGGACAGAGCATTCCCTGCTGAGATCGGAATCGATCTCGCCATCGGAAAGCTGATGGAAGTTGCCAAAGGCGCGGCCGCTAAGAAGACCGACTCCTACTATAAGAAACAGGCTCTTCATTTGATCAAAACCCAGCTCAAACTCCGACTTGGCACTGACAACCTTCCTGAAGACTTTGGACGGCTTGTTCGCCTCCAGGCGCAGGATCTGTTGGCCCGAAAGTGCGAAGCTGATCTGTCTGCACTCGAGTCTTCAGACAAAGAGCGCTCGGTTTTCAAGAAAGAAGGCCAAGATATGATGCTCAAGAAGCTCATCAAAGCCTGCATTTTCGCTGTTTCGCTACCTGAGTTCACAGGCGAAGCTACAGCACTACTGATGAACACCTGCAAGCATCTCACCATTCTGGAACTCGGAAGGTCCTTGGCAGAAATGCGACAAAAGACGCTTCCTTTCGATGTCAAGTCAGGCGAAGGTCCACTTTGTATCGACAGCCGGGTGCTTGGGGATGCAATTGTTGAGTCTTTGTCTTCTGACATGCCAGCTGTGCGAGAAGCTGCTCAAGCTGCGATCAAGGAGGTGTACGACACTACCGCCACGATCTTCGGATCGAATACGGAAATCTACCGCCTGTCTTTCTTCGCATATCTCAGCAGTCTGTTCTGCCACAACTGCTACGAAGAGGAGTGGTTCTCCAAGGCCGGTGGAAGTCTAGGCATTCACTACCTAATCACAGAGATCAACTTGGGTGATGCCTGGGTCCAGGATCGTCAAATGGAGTTCGTCAAGGCTCTCATGTATGTGATCAAGGACATGCCGCCTGATCTGCCTGCAAAGACTCGACGAGGAGCCCAAGATACGCTTGAGCTTCTCCTCCATCGTTGCTCCAAGAATGCCTCCAAAGACGATCTTCAATTGCCACCCCCAACGCAATCTGGCCAACAGCCTCGTCCATCGAAACTTTACCAACTCTGTGCTTTCTTGAACGTGGAGCTGTGCCACATGAACAGGTATGTTCGTGAGGCTACCAAACGATCTTTGGAGATCATATCCAAAGAGCTTGGAGTTGAGATTCACGAACTTCTCGAGCCAAGCAAGGATCGATGCATTCAGCCAATTTACGCTAAGCCCTTGCGTGCGTTGCCATTTGGGGTTCAAATTGGCTTCATCGATGCCATAACATACTATTTGGGCCTCAAGGCAGACTTCATCACATTTGATGATCACCTCAACCGACTTCTGATGGAATCTTTGGCACTGGCTGATGCTCCTGATGAATCCTTAGCAGGGAAGCCTGCCGAACATCGCACCCATGAGTCCATCATCAATCTAAGAGTCGCCTGCATCAAGATGTTGACGATCGCAATGGGCTTTGACGACTTCCAGAAAGGGGCTGGTAATCCTACCCGAACAAAGATCGTGTCAGTCTTCTTTAAGTGCCTTTATTCGGATTCTAAGCAGACCATCGAGGCAGCAAATGAGGCTCTCAAGAAAGCTCTCATTCAGACCACTAAGCTACCGAAAGATCTGCTACAGAATGGACTGCGACCTGTACTCGCCAATCTTCAAGATCCACGACGACTCAGCACTCACGGTCTCGATGGTCTCGCGCGATTATTGCAGCTCCTGACCACCTACTTCAAAGTGGAAATTGGTTCCAGATTGCTCGACCACATCAAGGTCTTGGCAGAGCCCAATGTGCTCCAGCGAATATCCTTCACCTTGATTGAGCAGAATGAGCAGATGAAAATCATTGCTGCCGTCTTCAACATCTTTCATCTTCTTCCACCGGCGGCAGAACAGTTCAAGGAGCGCCTGATCGAGACTGTTCTCGATCTGGAAGAGAAGCTGCGCCGGACCAGATACAGTCCTTTCAGAGCACCGCTGTACAAGTACCTCAATCGTTATCCAAGGGAAGTGTGGATGATGCTTCTGGGCAAGATTGAGGATCAGAAGTATGGTCGTTTCTTGGCACAGGTTTTGGAGCATCCAGAAAGCGGCCCTCTGCGAGAAGTTGTTGTGAACGGTGTTGAATCCTTGATCAAGAATTGCGGGGATATGGGTGCCGAGAATAAGGAGACACGGTATGCAGCAGTCATCAATGCAATCAACATCATGCACTCGATCTCGAAATTTGAGAATGACAAGACCAAAGAATGGATGGACAAAAAGGAGAACATGGCGTGGTTCAAGATGGTGGGACAGAATCTCGAGCTCCATCTCCGAACAAATACACTTCCCCCGAACCTCCGACTTGCAGCCGAGCAAGCTGGGGAGCAACTCATGGTTATCTTTACCAAATTCCTCGAGTATCATCCCAACGACTTGGATGAGCTTTTCAAACTCGTTGACTTGGTTACTGCTGAGAGGTTGAAGCTCAGTCAGACACTGATCAAGTACATATACGATCGCATCATCAATTCTGACTCCACAGACTACTGGAAGACTGTTGTGATGAGATCTTTGGAAGTGTACGCTGGAAAATCGGGTTCACAGAAGACCAAGACCTTCTTGCTCCACAATTTGGTTAACCCGATCATTGCAATGGATGTGATGAGGAACAGCACTCATGCGTCTCCAAGCAGAGGCACTCGTTTGATGGACAAGGCTGTAATCGAGTCCATTCACACAAAGATCTGGAAGGTCAGCTTCGGAGACTCCAACGATGATCTGACACAGCCGGGCATCGATCACACTCGCATGGAGGTACTGCAGTTGACTGCCATGCTGGTTAAATATCATCATGCCATCCTTCAGGATGCAAGGAAAGACATTATCAAGTTCGGTTGGACTTACATTCGCTTGGAGGATGTCATCAACAAACACGCTGCATATGTTGTCATTGGGTACTTCATTGCGCATTACGAAACTCCAGCCAAGATTGTGCAGCAAGTCTACTTCTCTCTGTTGAAGACAAATCAGAACGAGGGTCGTGCACTTGTGACGCAGGCTTTGGAATTGATCGCCCCGGTACTTCCCAAACGCTGCAGTCCTGCTCCTGGTGATCGTAATCCCGTCTGGGCAGCAGCTCCCCGACGCATCTTGTCCGAAGAAGGCCAAAATGTTCAACAGATGACAAGCATATTCCACTTCCTCGTCAAGCACGCAGACCTCTTCTACGACTCTAGGGACAAGTTTGTCAACCTGATTGTCAGCTCCCTTAGAAAGATTGCACAGCCTCCAAACCCATCGAATGAGAGCAAGAAGCTGGTTCTCAATCTGATGACTTTGATCTGGCAGTGGGAGCAAAAGCGTGTCGAAGGGAAGGATGCGTCTCCTATCCGTGCCTTTTCGGAGTCCCCAAACACAAAGAAACGCAAGCTTGAGGCGCTCAATGATGTATCAACGTCATCGCCTTCGCCCTCCAAGCCTGGGTCATCGAACGCAGCCGAGAAGCCGGATTACAAGATACCTCCGCCCGTTCAACAGAAAATGATTAAGTACCTTGTTGAATTCATCGCTTCGCTCACGGAACGCTTTCCTCTCCCTTCAGCAAAATCCAGAGATCTCGGATCCTCTCACGCTCCGATGCAGCCAACTCCTTCGGCAGAGATGTGCAAGAAAGCCATGGCTCTCCTTTATGGCCTCTTGCAACCTCAATATTGGGGAGAGTCGCTCGTCGATTTATTTCCAAATGTTACGGACACAGTTTTGGCAGGCGACAGGACTGTGGCTGCTTTGGCGAGTGAGCACTCAGACAAGGACAAGCCTGATGAGAAGTTCATTACGAACATGGTCAATACACTCCAGATCGTTCGAATCATCGTCAACATCAAGCCCGACGCCTGGATTCTCTCGAATATGGGCAATCTTCAGCGAATTTTGGAGAAGGCTTTGAAGTCAGAGAACCCGGAACTCCAAGACTGTCTGCATGCTGCCGATGAGAAGATGGACGAAGGTCGCAACTTGAAGCCCCTTCTGAAGCGTATCCTTGACGCAGTGCCCGATGATGTTCCAATGGAAGATGCTGATGCTGAGGGAGAAGCTGAAGCGTCCACTTCCGAAATCATCACTTTCCTCTCAACCATTGCCACTGAGACGCTCTCGGCCAATAATTACATCTCGGGTATCAACATCCTGTGGACTCTGGCGCAAAGAAAGCCTTCGGAGATGGACCAGCACATTCCTCAGATCATGAAAGCGCTGCAGTCCAAGCTCGCCCGTGAACATGTCGCTCACTACAATGCCATACTCGGTCAAGCTGGACTCGTTGCTCCAATTCGCCCCGGAGAAGCGGAGCCAGCTGGTGTCATGACTCCGTATGACCTTGAGATCCAAACTGGCCTCATGCTGAAGGCAATTGATGTCATCTCAATGAGAATGGACGTTCTTGGTGATAATCGACGTCCGTTCCTCAGCGTTCTGGCTACATTGGTTGAGAAGTCTCTGAGCAATCCTCTCTGCTTGAAGATCTTGGACATGGTAGAGACATGGGTCTTCAAATCCGAAGGATCTTGGCCCACGCTGAAAGAGAAAACTGCTGTTCTCCACAAGATGCTGACGTTCGAGAATCGCACAGATCAGACTCTGTTGATGAAATTCCTTGAGCTAGTCATCCGCATTTACGAAGATCCAAAGATCACCCGCACCGAACTCACTGTCCGCATGGAGCATGCCTTTTTGATCGGGACCCGAGCTCAAGATGTGGAAATGCGAAATCGATTCATGGCAATCTTTGACAAGAGTCAGTCGAAGACAGCCAGCGCTCGTTTGGCTTATGTCATCACGGCACAGAATTGGGATACCTTGGCCGACTCTTACTGGCTTGCACAAGCATCGCAATTACTTCTTGGCGCCGTTGACATGAACAGCTCCATTCACCTTCACAGAGAGGACTTCAGGACCATGCCTGCTTCAGCACTTTTCCAAACCTACGCCAACGATCCTCGATCCCCTACTCTTCCAACCGATACTGGGTATGACAGCTTATTGCATTCTCACCGAAGGTTCGTCGCAGAGCTTGGAGATGTCAGAGTGCGAGATGTTATCGAACCTCTCACTCAATTGCAGCATCTGGATCCAAATGTTGCCCAAGAGATTTGGATTGCTCTCTTCCCGATGTATTGGGCGGCCATGCCAAAGGATGAGCGAGGTGAGGTCGAGCGAGGAATGGTGGCCCTGCTTACCAAAGATTATCATTCTCGCCAAGTCGACAAAAGACCCAATGTCGTACAGTCACTCCTCGAGGGGGCTGCGAGATCTTGGCCGGACTGCAAGATTCCTCCCCACGTGCTCAAATTCGAAGCAAGGACCTATGATGCCTGGTATACCGCCCTTGTTCAACTGGAGAACGCTGCCATCAAGCCAGAATCTGACAGCGCCCTGGTCCGAGAAAGCACGCTGGATGCGTTAGTCGAATTGTATGCTGGCTTGAATGAAGACGACCTGTTCTATGGAACGTGGCGTCGTAGATGTCTCTATGTAGAGACGAATGCTGCACTTTCCTACGAGCAAAACGGCATGTGGGACAAGGCTCAAGCTGGGTATGAGGCAGCTCAGATCAAGGCACGCACCGGTGCTCTTCCCTTCTCTCAAGGCGAATACATGCTCTGGGAAGACCACTGGGTTCTGTGCGCAACTAAGCTCCAGCAATGGGAAATCTTGTCGGATTTTGCCAAGCACGAGAATTTCCAGGATCTGTTACTCGAGTGTGCTTGGAAACAGATCGAGATGTGGAACTCGGCAGAGAATCGTGAGTCTTTGGATGGTCTCATCAAAGGTGTCATGGATGCACCGACTCCTCGGCGAACATTCTTCCAGGCTTTTATGTCTCTGCTCAAGCTTCACAACAAGACAGAGTCACCGGCCGAGTTCAGCAAAGTTTGCGATGAAGCGATTCAACTTTCAATCCGCAAGTGGCATCAGCTTCCAAAACGCATTACCAATGCACACATTCCTTTGCTGCAAAACTTCCAGCAACTTGTGGAGCTTCATGACGCCAGTGTGATATGCCAAAGTTTGGCACAAACTAACCAGGCCAATCTTGACATCAAATCTGGCGAGCTCAAGTTACTTCTGGGCACCTGGAGAGATCGCCTTCCAAATGTGTGGGATGATATTACCGCCTGGCAAGACCTGGTCACGTGGAGACAGCATATCTTCAGTCTCATCAACACAACCTACCTTGGTCTTTTACCACAACAGGGCCAAAATGCAAATGGAGCTTCATTCGCATACCGGGGTTACCATGAGACTGCTTGGATCATCAATCGATTCGCTCACGTCGCACGCAAGCACCAGTTACCGGAAGTCTGCATCAGCCAGCTCAGCAGAATCTACACTCTGCCTAACATCGAGATCCAGGAAGCTTTCCTGAAATTGAGAGAGCAAGCCAAATGCCATTACCAGAACCCCAACGAATTGAGTAATGGACTTGACGTCATCAACAATACCAATCTCAACTACTTCGGCCCCAACCAGAAGGCAGAGTTCTACACGCTCAAGGGAATGTTCTTGGAGAAGCTAGGTCAACGAGACGAAGCTGCCGAGGCATATGGTATGGCTCTGTTCTTCGATATCAAACTTCCAAAGGCTTGGGCGGAGTGGGGATACTATAACGATCGCCTTTTCAAGGAGAATCCCACAAATTACACATATGCCAAGAATGCTCTGAGCTGTTACTTGGAGGCTGCTGGCTTGTTCAAGAATGCAAAATCTCGGAAATTATTGACCAGAATATTGTGGCTGTTGAGTCTTGATGATGCTGAAGGTACCCTCTCGGCACAGTTTGACGACTACAAGGGCGAGACTCCTGTTTGGTACTGGATCACCTTCATTCCCCAGCTCCTCACTGGCCTGGGCCACAAGGAGGCGCCGAAAGCCCACAACATCCTGGCAAAGATTGCGAAGGCATACCCACAAGCATTGTACTTCCAGCTCAGAACCAGTCGGGAGGACATGATGGCGATCAAGAAGGCTCAGGATATCAAGGAGGAGAAGGAGCGCCGGATGAAGGCTAGACAAAATGCAAATGGTACACCAAATCCGGCTGGCTCGCCAAACCTCCAACGCCAGGAAACTCCAGCTGGAGGACGTCCAGATTCTTCCGCAGGATCTCGTCCGGCAACGGCGAACCCTGAAGGCAACTCAGCCGTCAAAAAGGAACCTGGCGACGCAAATGGAACAACCGATGCCGCAACCAATGGTACCCAGGTCTCACCACAGAAGAAGCCTTGGGAGCACACTGAAGAGATTTTGGCTGTGCTCAAGACTGCATTCCCTCTTTTGGCCCTCTCCATGGAGAACATGGTGGATCAGATACAGAAGCACTTCAAGTGTCCCCCAGATGAAGATGCGTATCGATTGATCACTGCTCTGCTCAACGATGCCCTCTCATATGTCAGTCGCGCTCCAAACTCTTATGCCCAAGACGTCAAACTCCCAGCTGCCACTGAAGCAAACATCACCCGTTTCGCAGAGACAATTCTTCCTGCTCATATCAGAACTTCTTTCGAGGCAGACTTTGTTCGGACCAAGCCGACCATGCATGAATATATCCACAAATTGCGGAAATGGCGCGATAAATTTGAATCCAAGCTTGACCGCAGACGGCCATTCGCTTATTTGGAGACTTACAGTCCTCACCTAAGCGAGTTCAGATTCCAAAAGTTCGACGAGGTGGAAGTTCCCGGCCAATATTTGCAACACAAGGACAAGAACCAGGACTTCGTTCGGATCGAGCGCTTCCTGCCAACTGTTGACCTTGTTCGTGGTATTGGAGTCTGCCATCGACGTCTCAAGATCCGTGGTCATGATGGCAGCGTGCATCCTTTCGCAATTCAGCATCCAGCAGCCCGCCACTGCAGACGCGAGGAGAGAATTTTGCAGCTTTTCAGACATTTCAATGGCAGCTTGAGCAAGCGCAAAGAGAGTCGACGCCGCAACTTGAACTTCCACCTCCCACTTATGATTCCATTGGCTCCACATATCCGGATGGTTCAGGATGATTCAACCTACATCTCCTTGCAAGGTGTGTATGAGGATCATTGCAGAAAGAGTGGCATGTCAAAGGATGATCCAATCTTATTCACAATGGACAAAATGCGGGCATTGGTTGAGACCAAGGTAAGACACACTGATTTGCCGAAGAGGACGAATGCTAATAGCTGGCAGAAATACTCTGAACAGACACTCCCGGCCAGAATGGAGATTTTCACTTCCATTCAGGAGAAGTGGGTTCGCCATACTCTTGCCTTGGAATACTTCACGAAAACCTATCCAGGATACTCCGAGTTCTGGCTCTTCCGACGTCAATTCTCATACCAGTTTGCAGCATTGACATTCATGACATACATTCTCCACATGCACAATCGATACCCGCACAAGCTCAACATCGCCCGTGGCACCGGAAACATCTGGGGCTCTGAGCTAATGTCATGTATGGCAGCTGGAAAGGCATTCTTCCACAATCCCGAGCCAGTACCTTTCCGCCTCACGCCCAATCTACAAACCCTCATGGGCCCTCTTGCCACGGAAGGTATCTACAGCTGCGCGATCATGGCCATTGCACGCTGCCTTACAGAGCCAGAATACGAGCTGGAGCAGCAACTCAGCTTGTTCGTGCGAGACGAGATGATCCACTGGTTCACCAGTCAGCACCGACAGGGGTCGATGGCTGACGGCCAGCTGAGAGAGACGGTCCAAGCAAACAGCGAGATCATCGTGAAGAGAACATTGAGTCTCGCGCAGAGTCCGGCAGGGGCATTACCAGCGAATCAAACGGTCATTGATCTGATCGCCAAGGCTGTCAACCCCATGAACTTGGCTCAGAGTGATACCTTGTTCATGCCGTATTTGTGAGTGAGCGGCGGAGGAGAGGATGTGAGATAGAGGAGGAGGAGGATTTGCTAGATTGCTGGACATGATATAAGATTTTTGCTGGGAGCATATATTTGTATTGATACGGGGTTTTGGAGTCTGGAAGGTCGTTGAGAAGGCGGGAGGGACTCTTACTTGCTTCAGCTTTAGCGTGGCGTTTGGCTGTGGCTTTGCTTGCTTGGGAATGGAGATAAAAAATGACTGATGGGATGTTCGGCTTGAAAAGTCGTGTTGTGTGGTGGTTTCTTTGTACAATTGACGATCACTTAATAATTTTCATAGCAATGTATTGCTTTTCCTGAAAGTCCTGCCTGTATCATCGAGAGTATTTTTTGGGTGTATTTTTTTTGTTTGACTGAATACAATGCAGAAGAACTAGCTACTATACAGTCTATGTACCTGCAAATTGCAGACAAATCAAATACCTTCCTTTCTGTAAATCTTGATGCCCAGAAAACCATGCCCGACAACTACCCAGCAACACACAGCAACATTCAACATCCAGTCGCTCACCCATCAGTCTCCAACACGTCTACATCAATGCACCTCGGCTAACTTCTTGCTCTTGACCTTCCCAACGATAACCGAGTTGACGACATTATTGTACGGGTGCACAGCCAAACAGATATCCAGGCACTTCAGAACCTTCTCGCTGGTTGGGTCGAATTCCTACTATCGTCAGCAGATGTTTTGAAGCAAGCATAAGATTTGGTTAAGAGCGACTTACAGCATATAACACACGTCTCAATCTCTCAGCGCTTCGAACCACCAGATACGCACCCTCTCTCATTCTCCCAACGACACTCTCCAGTAAATCTTCCTTCTCAGCCTGGGTGGATCCAACCAGCGCAGCGAGGTAGACTACATCGAAAGCGGAGAGGTCGAGTTCCGGTGCGGTTGCTGGACAGCATTGGAACTTCATGCCACCGGCGCTAGGACAGAGTAATTCGCATAATCTTCTGGATTCGGAGATGGCGGCGGGGTTCATATCGATGTTCAGGACTTCGACTTGAATATCGACTGTGGTGAGATGGCTGGGGTGAGTGAAGGAGCTAGCAGTCTGGTAGATACAGAGACTGGTTAAGGGGAGGGGACCGGAACCGATGAATGCGAATTTAAGGAGGGGCGGGCAGGTTGGTGTGAGGAGGGAGGTGAGGGCTGAGAGTTCCATGCGGGTGAGGGAGGTGTAGTTGGCGTAGTAGGGGAACTCGAGTAAGCGGTTGAAGACTGGAGTGGAGTTTAGTTTGGGGATGGGGGGGATTGAGGAGGAGGAGACTACTTACCTTCTTCGGATGTGGATGAGAGGTCTCCTGATATGTAGTTTGCCCAGTGGGATTCCAGATGGCATTCAGCTGTGCTGCAGAGTTTGTGTAGGGAGGGGAAGATAGAGACTATGCGGGGGTCGTTGAGGACCTAGAATGTGTGAGGATTTTAAAAATAACGTCCGAGGAAGTCCAACGTTCTTAGATCGTACCTTATTCGTCACAATCTCACTGATGGTCTTGATACACAACCCCACCAACTCTACAAAAAGCCGATCAACCTCATCACCAGGCTTCAAAAGCTCGCCTCCAATACTCTCAAGCTTCCCATGAATATCCAATAATCGCGAGATCAACTCCTCTGCTTCCTCGTCTCCAGTTTCTCCGGTCATGGCAAGTGTAGTCGAGGATGTTGAAGTAGACGGTGTGGAGATAGGTTGGGGCTGCTTAATAGATTGAAATACGGGTTCCAGATCCGGCTTGATCTTACATGCAGCGAGCATGTTGGAGAGCAGGAAGGTCATGACTTGCTTGCCTGCTTGCTTATATTTTGGATGGTGAAGCTTGATTGATATGTGAAAGGAGATGTGAGAGAAGGTAGATCAAGAGATATTGACTGGGAAGTGTGAAAGATTGAATGTAGGGAAGTTTGAGGACGTGTAAAGAGCAGGAATTAATGGAAGGAAGCCAGTTTGAATAGAGGAGAAGGCCGTCTGTAAGTAAAGGAAAGAGCGAGGTTTCACAGTTATTCACTGATTTCGTGACTTTGGCACCCCACCGTATGCTTGCCAGGTCACTCTCATTCCCTAAAGAACAAAATTATCTCCTTGCATATGCATGGACAGGGTATCTATGCGTCACATGGTCGAAGGATCAGTTTTCCGTGCTGGGAACATGAAGTAAGTTGTTTGCCTTTCATACATTGTCAACAGCGACAAAAGGAAAAAGCATTTCAATGGCGGTATTTTCATGGTGAATGTTGAATATATACAACTTTCACGAGGCTTAACACTCTCAGAAGAATTTCACAGCATGGTTTCTAAAGTTTGGGGTAAATGGATGTCCCTTATTTGGAAGAGAAGTGAAGGCTTGGAAGTACCCATCAAGGTAGTTGAGCTAGAGTAAACTCTTGCAGACAGTCAGCCCTGAGTCTAGGAGGGCATCCAATGTGATCGAGAGGATTACATATGAGAGTTTAATTTGTATCCCGCGATTACCGCATGGAAATCGTCTCTAACTCAAAAATATACTGTTATTTAGAAAAGCAGTATATCACGTGTGGGGGGTATAAAGTTATCACGTGAAATGTGTATCGTCAATTGTTTTTGATGGTAGAGCGGAGGAGCATTTGAAGTTATGTCAGAATATGAATAAATCTCTGCATTCCATCAGTAAGACTTCTTAGATGTCGTTGGAGCAAGTTGAGTAGGTGGGAGTGAATGTCCGGCCTTTACCGAAGGCCCTGCCTGGCCTTACTAGCTTCGAGGATATTCCCTTACCTAGGTAAGAGCCCAGTTTGTACGAAGAAACTTTGCGAGTCATAAGAAACATCCCCTGAACTTTCCTTTTGATGAATCGCAGATGCCTGCGAACATTTGGCAACTGTCCGCCAACAAACAAAGTTCAACTTCATCACTTCTCTCCCTCGGCCCTCCCCTCTGTTCCCTTCCTCATCAACAGAATCCAGCAGCGTTCTCTAAAAGACACTCTCATCACCTCCCTATCTCCCTAACTCGTATACAGACTCTCCTCTCATCTCCACTCCTACCTTCCCTTAACCACAACACTTAATCCTTCCTCACCCTCTCTCCTCTCCTCTTATCCTAATCCCTTCCTCAGATCTCACTCATAAGGGTACGTCATTGCATTGCATCACTAACGAAGTCAATACTCTCCCTTCACTTAGGAGCTTGGTAAGATTCTCTCGGTAGGGAGGCGACGAAATGTGATGAGATAAGCTGTACCTGACAGTACTTGTTGTGATTGATTGACTCGCTTATTTTGGCGGTTGCAAATATTACTGGGTGGCTGTAGGTTCATGTACAGATGCGGACTTTTGGGTGGGGGGTAGGGACGACGTGAGTAACTTCGTAAAGCAAAGGATACATGTAGGTGGGAGAGGGAGCGATTGGCAGCTAAGTACTGTTATGCAACCTGCAAGCGATGAGGCAGTCCATGGAGTCAGGTGAAATGATTGGAGATTATTGCATTTCTAATACGATGCCTCTGGTCACATTATCACGAATATACTAGCATAAGTTGAAACAGGCTTTAGGAAAAGACTTTAGGATACAGACGGTGGTGTTGCGCAGACTACAAGTAACGCCACGAAAGAAAGTGGTATCTTCGCTACAGTACTTCCGTCCAGTCCCATCCCGACTAACCAAAACACTAAAATACCCATTCTCCATCCCATTTTCCTGCCCACATGCAATTCTCCATTCGTAAATTTACTCCTTAATCTCATGAGCAACCGGCTGCTCAGGCAAAGCCTCCTCATCCTTCTCCCTGTACAGGTGTCCCGTGGGCAACATATTCAAATGATCCTCCTCCTTATCCAGCCCTCTATACTGAAACCAGAAGCACGTCCCACCAATGAAAGCCAAGACAGCCATCGTACCATAATTCCAGACGAGAAGCGGATCAGCCGAAAGCGTGACGAAGGCCTCGCCGAGAGCTGCTGAGATGGCGGACATGAAGAGGTTGAAGGACATCACGAGAGATCGCATATTCTTCGGGGCTTTGGAGAAGGCGTATTCCAGGGTGGTGATGGAAGCGAGGATCTCAGAGATGGCGATGAGAACGTATGCACCTGTTTGAGCCCAGACATTGATGTCCACTGGCGGGCACGTAGTTTCGCCGTCTCCACCTAGGGAGGCTGGAAGTAGCCCTGCAGCGTTTCTACCGCAGATGGATTTCTTGTAGATGTATGCTTGGATCACGGCAGCCCAGATCATGGCTGCTGCTCCCGTATAGAAGCCCATGGTGATCTTCTTGATTGGTGTGAATCGGATCTTCATTTTACGGAGGAAGGGCCAGAAGACGAGATCGCAGAGAGGAATGAAAATGATGAGTGCAAATGGGTCGAGGTTGGAGAGGACATCGTTGGGTAGGCCGTTGAGTTTCATAACTGCCGCTTGGGATGTGAGGTTGTTGTTCAGTTGGTTGTAGGTGAGCCAATAGAGGGGAATCCAGCAAAATACGGAACAGGCTGCGAATCCTCTAGCAACCTCGTCCACCCATTGGTCGTCGAATGTCATCCAGGCAGGGCGGCGGGAAGGTTCGATGTGGGATGGCTTAACGTTTTCCCAGAATGTACCGTCGTAGAGTCGTTTATATGTCTTCACTGGATTGAGAGACCAGCGCCCTTTGTTGGCAAGAAGGAAAAGTCCGACTGCTTTGCCGAGCACGGAACCTTGAGGTGGAGCCATGACATATTTGTCGCGACAGTACCACACGACAAGAGGACATACACAGAGGAGACACGTCGGGAGGAGGAATGAAAGCCAGAATCCGACGTACTTTTCGGCATAGACCATACCAACTTGTCCGACAAGAGCACCGATGTTGATGAAAAGGTAGAAGTAGTGGTATACGCGACTCTGTGTGACGGTGGGGTCGATGATAACCCGTTCTCCATCCGGTCGGTCGCGGACGACAAGCTTAGTGACATGAAGCTGTTCGGCAATCAAAGGGGAAATGTTTGGCTGGGTTCATATTAGCAAGTGCTGACGGTGTTGAAGATATTAGATCTGACCTTAAAGGCACCAGTTCCGACTCCCATAATGATGATACCAATAAGGAAACAACCGAGGGAATTATTTGGGTGGACAATCACAGACGGAGTAGCCGAGACGACCATGATGATGTGGCCGACAATTGCGATTCCCAGAGCATAGCAGATGGTCTTGTAACGACCCAAGTACTTATCTGCAACATAGGCACCGAACAGTGGCATGAGGTAAACCCAAAATTGATTGAACGTTCCGATGCCTGTGGATGCCTGTTGTCCCTTATTGAGTGCACCAGATTGTCCATCTTTGAAGCCAGCTCCAGTCTTCGAGCCTTTGGGTAAAGGCTGCTGGATGAAATTCGTGACTAGAGATGTCAGCAAATATATGAATGAGTTTCCTTTCAGCACTTACAAACAACCGTGGAGCCGTAGTACGAGAAACGTTCGACGAGTTCGACGAAAGCAAGTGTATAGACTCTCCAGGGGATAGAATCGGCGACACGACGAAGGGTGTGCAGCTCTTCTTCGGTTGGATACTCGCCTTGCTCTATATCGGAGTCATCATAGTCATTGAAATGACGAGAGTGTGTAGGTTGGCCTTCAACTACAAGAGGAGGGGTAGCCTTGTGGTCAGCTGCCGGACCTTCATGCTTGAAATCTGGAGCGATTGCGACTGAAGGGTCGTGCTTTATGCCAGCAGCGGCATCATCGATGTTTCCAGGCATTTTCGCGTTTTTCGAGAGTTGAATTACGTGATAGAGGTGATTTCCCTGAGTCTGGGGAACGTCTTCATAAGGGCAGGGCATGAAGCTATATATGCTTCAGCGGGGTTTGTCCAATGTCACAGCTCCCAGAACATAACATAGAGATCAACCATGCACAGAGGGGTGTGAGAATCCTGGTCCACACCAACAGCAACGTTTTAGGTGGCAATGCGCCTTCATGTTACACCCTTGGCTTGAAGCATATAAAAGTCACCCCATGGTATTGGTCGTCGGTCGAGCCGTTGATCGACTGGCACGGATCCTGGCGGTTGCCCCTACTCTGATTGTCCTAGGGAGGTATCCAAAGTCAAGCCACCTGGAGAGTTCCGATGCTGTGCAGATTGAATCTGGGAAGTTTGGCCACCAGCCGATGAGGATCGAGCTAGAAGAACCGAAGAATACGGTGATCTGAAGCTCCGATTTGCTGAAAGATCTCCCCGGCGTAGGGATGAATGCCTTTCATCCAACCATGCCACGGCAATAAAAGGCATAGGCATGTGAGAAAAGGGCTTTATTTACGTTCATGGCCAATAGAATGTCGAGAGTATGCTCCATGACAGGGCAGAAGCACACCCCGAGTAATTTCTTCCAAGTTCTGAACCACACTTCTGCAACTCGATAGTGTAGCACCCGATGATTCGCGGAGGAAAGTAGGTTTCGTGCATGCATGCTGAGGGGTGCCACCACCAACTCGCGGCACAAGACCAACAGCCGACTTTGATATCATACGAGTCGATATATTGAGCATACCAACAGTCGATGTTGAAAGCGATAAGGATGTGACGTTTGAGTCGTCGAAGATAACGTCTGTTCACAATGAAAAGTTGAATGGGGGTCCCTGTATAACGGGAGCATGAACTGACCAGAGATGTTAGATGTCTGGTCCCCGCGATGGCATGAACTTGTAGGGTGGCCAGGGAGAGAGCTGTGCCCATGCATTCAAAGTGCGGGGAGTGCTACCCCAGCCAGCTAAAAGTTTCGCCATGCAAAGCTTTTTCCCCAGCGCCGAGCCCTGGCACGAAGGCTTGACTTGACCCCGTTGGATATAGACCTAGCTATCGACCTGTGCTTTATGATTTTTCCTCTTCGATTTTAGACCGAGATGGATGTCGAAGGCAACCTGCGACGGCTATCCCGTGAAGACTCGAAGAGATTCTGCATACCTCGGCCCGTGGATATGCGAGCCGTTGGATAGAGTTATCTCCAGAAATTTTTCTCTTTCTTTTGCGAGATGGCGACTTTGATCTCTGCTGGGCTTCAAACAGTGATAGTCATGACGGAGATGGCTCCAAGGCGTGGAGTTTGACTGGTGAGTTCAGCGCCACAGCTCAAGCCCCCTCTCAGACATGCCGCACCAGTGACACCACGAATTGCTGCACCATCCAGGCGAGGACCGTTAAAGCACATTATTGCCAAAAGCCTCGTCGACCAGAAAAGGAAGGTAGTAATGATGGGTGTATTTGATCAAGGATCACGAGATGGCATAGTGATAGAGCTCGGGATACGACGAAAAGCAACATGCTTCGAATTCGCTTGTTGAGATTGTTGGCTGGCAGCCTGACCCGAGGCACAGTCATGAATGCATGGCTGCGTGAGGGAGATGAATGTGAACACGGCGTTCTGATGCGTCGTTGCGGGAGCTTGAGCTTCTCAGGTTGCTTGTTTCTGTTTCCTCAGGGTGGTATAATATCCTAGTCGCGAGATGGACTGAACTTCTCCCAAGACAGATATACCGGCCGGCTCAGATTCGGTGTTGCGGTCACTCCATATCGTCAGAATCGAAGAAAAGAAGAAGAAAATTTGGACAGAACCGAGATAACAATATTTATGTGAGTAAGACGGAGTACCTAAAGAAGTACTTTCCCAAACAGGGCAGGTTGTCAAGTCCGCCGCCGAGAGATCCGAAAGTCACGCGACTTTCACGTGCAACGAGACATTTTCTCCTAACAAAGTGGCCTTGTCGGATTTCCGATCGAATTTTGCAATTTGGTATCATGCACCTGATCAAGGATTGATTGTCTTGATGATTGTCAACCCTCAACCAATCTGGCACAAAAGAGTGAAATTCAAGCGAACAGTGAATCAAAACAAAACAGTCTTCAATTTTACCCATATATACATCTCTATTCCACACCTCCATAAACACACACACATTTTCTACATCCCATCTTCCTCATCTCCCAACAGCCACTCAAGCCAGCGTCCCCGTCAACCTCAAATCCCTCGAACTAGCACCAACCATAACACTAAACCCGCCACTCGGCAGCACCCACTTCTTCGCTCCCGAGTCCCAATAACTCAAATCCTTCCTCCTCAACGGAAAGCTGACCGTAACTTTCGCCCCAACCTCCAAGAACACCTTGCTGAAACCCCTCAACTGCTTCGGCGGGCTTGAAGGCGCTGAGCTGGGAAGTCCGATGTACAGTTGCGCGACCTCGGCGCCGGCGACGGTCCCGTTGTTGGTTATGGTCGCGGTGACAGTGGCTAGGACGTCGTAGAGGCCTTTGGTGCCGCCTGGAGCGGGAGTCGTGCTGCCTGGTGTGGTGCTAAGCGGAGAGATAGTGAGGCCAGAGTACGAGAACGTCGTATAGCTCAGCCCAAAACCGAATTCGTATCTCGGGGCGATACCATTCTTATCGAACCGTCTGTAGTCGATGAATAGACCCTCAGGGTAGCTATCGTCGCCATTGATGACCGCGGTCCCGTAATCGGAAGCCTGCTTGGCGATCGTGTAGGGGAGTTTGCCGGAAGGGGAAGCGCTGCCGTAGAGGATGTCTGCGAGGGCGTTGCCGGATTCTTGGCCTGGGATACCGGCCCATACTACGGCTACGACGTTGGGGGAGGAGAGGATGGGTTCGAGGATTAGGGGGCCGACGGAGTGGATTATGACGATGGTTTTTTTGTTGGCGGCGGCGACGGCGGTGACGAGGGCGTTGCCGTTGTGCCAGGGGTCGAGGTTGATTCTGTCGCCGGCGTTACCTTCGACCTGTGGGGTGTTAGTGGCGGTGGTTTAAGGGGTAGAGAGGGATATGTACTGTGATATAGCCTTCTCCTGAGTCGGCGTTGATAAATACTAGAGCCGTGGCTGCGGCGCTGGCTGCTGAGGCACCGGAGGATGGAGTGTCGTTTGGTGAAGATGTGACGGTCGTACCATCCTTCGATGCTTGAGCCTTGATAGCGTCGAGTGGTGCGATGAGATACTGGTGAGCGTCAGCGTTGTGTTGTGTTGTTTTCAAGCTCGCTTAGCTTGGCGACGCTTACAGGAAACTCAGCAGTGCCAGATCCCCAACCCTATTTAGGTCAGTGAGTACTTCAAGTTCTTCAAATGGCCAAACACATACCATCGCTAACGTCCCAGTGTTACAATTCCGATCCACACATGCATTCGCGCCCTGTGGATTCACAATAGAATCCGAACCCACAACTGCCAAACTCGCCGGTTTTTTCAACGGGAGCGCACCATCCGTATTCTTCAGCAGAACAATACCATCTCTTGCCAATTTCCTCGCGAGGGTTTTGTGATCACCTTGGACGTTTGGTCCGCCTTTCCCGCCGTTCCAGGAAGTCCAGCCTGTGACTTGAGGATAGTTTGTGTCTTGGCCGACGAGATACCACGCCGCGAGGATGCGAGTTACCATGTCGTCGACACGGGACATGGGGATTTGATTTGATGAGAGAGCGTTGGTGAGAGCGGTGCCCCAGAGGAACTTGTTGTCACCAAAGTTGTCGCCTGGCATGGACATGTCCTGATCTTTTCAATTTGTGGTCTGCACTTGGACAAGGGGAGATCTTACCATCCCAGCTAAGGCGCTCCCGACAGTTGTGTGCTGGGCATTCCAATCTAGGATTGGAGGATCAGATTTTACTTCATTGATCGCGGGATGATCAGAGTGACATACCGCTTACAACGTAACCCTGGAAGTCAAGTTCATCTTTTAGCAAATCTGTGAGCAGTGCCTTGCTCTCGCAAGCCCAAGTAGTATTCAACTTGTTGTACGAACACATCACGGAAGAGACATTGGCTCTGACTGCTTCAGCGAAAGGCCAGAGATAAAGCTAGACGACATTAGCGGTGTGACATCAGATTTGAGATTTGACGGAGTAACCTCGTGGGTTGTTCGGTCGTCGATATTGGCGCTTTGGGTATCGCGGAGACGCTCTTGCTCGTTGCCCACTGTGAATTTATTAATCGGATGATATCGGCCAGAGTGTGATAAGACTAACAGTAATGCTTTGCACAAGCTTGGACACCAGCTGCTTGCATGCCGCTGATCGACTGTTCGAGAGTCAGATCTTCATTGGGGGGATAATGACGGGGCATAAACATACATTTGCCATGGCTACGCCTGACAAGTATGGATCATTCGAGAAACCCTCCCAGTTGCGTCCTCCCTACGTCTCTTTAGCAAGGAAATCAAGCACTGAAATATGGGCTCAATATCTTACCGTAGGAATCTTGCCTAAGGGTCCTGCAACTGGTCCAAGCTGGACATGAACCCCAAGCGCTTTCGCTTCAGCTCCTACAGACCACAATCAATACTTGTTCCTTTTACATTTTTGATGACAGCTCACCGAGCGCATTTCCGAAAGCGTAAAAGAGAGATGTATCCCACGTCGACCCCGTCGTGATTCCAGCCGGGAACGCAGTAACCTGCTGTGCATACCGTACACTTCACCCATCAGTCCATTTGCTCCCTCAAAAAGATCTCCCATGAAATCAACATACCCCAACGGACCATCCTGTAAACACAAATCCGGGAACCCAATCGCGGCAACAGCAGCAACATTCCCCACACAGGGACCTTTCATCCATCCTTTCCCGGTCACCATACCTACCTTGTTGGCCGTTGATAGCTTCGGCAATGCTGCCTTTGCTTTTGTGTATGCAGCTGCCCAATCGCCATCGCCTGGAGCGGCGTGGATGGAAGTGGCTAGGGCCAGGAAAGAAAAGGAGAGGAGCTTCATTCTGGAACAGGTTGACAAAAAGACGAAAAAGCAAAAGAGTGAAAGATGAATGAGAGGTACCTACTTCTCTTTAAAGCAAAGTACCTTGAATGAGAATTAGGGTTTCGGGTACCTCCCTCCGGTAGTGCTCGTTGTTAATTTGGATCGTTGTGTAATGTGCCGGAAGGTACCATCGCGTGAGAACCAAGGAAAAGTATAACCTTACGTCGTCGTGCTGAAGCCGGGCCAAGGGTCTTGTCACTTTACTGAAAAGGTATGAGTCCCTCCAATCACATCGGATCTGGGCCTCGATTGGCATCAGTGGCTGATCACCAGGTCGACAGATCCGGCGGGCGGAAGGTCATAAAGATGCGGGCAGGAAGCCACTGTCCACGAGACGGAACGATCTTGATGAAGTGAGGCTTGGTGTGCGTGCATAGGTACCCCGCGAATGTTTGGTGTTGAATGTGTGAGGGGTGCGATTGGGGTTTGTGTGGCGCTGGGATGATCTTACCGAGTTTGAAGGTTTGGGGGGATTTATCCTAAATTGATACAAAGGACTAGGATGAGGACGGGCCGAACATCCAGCCGTTGAGGGTTGAAAGTATGATGATTCATGGAAAGTGGTTTAAATCTTGAGATGATATGCGTAATTCGAAAAACCTACCTGGTTGCTTGGTCTGGCATTGAATCACTTACAATTTGCTTGAATATGTTGCATTTTTATGTATCAACATCGTACAGAACATCTGTACGAATGACATATTTTGCTGATGGTTTCGTTCCCTTCCGAACACCTGTGCCTTCATGTAATAAACTGCCTTCCGTCTCGCCATGAGGAAACAATGCAATGCTTCCCTGAATTGGTTTGACTGGATAGGCATTCATGCTTCCTTCCCTTGCACTTGGCAGGAAAAAAGTTGTCTCTCCGGCTTCGAAATCGTCGCTCAGGTAGATGAGGAACGTGAATAATGAGGACTGCTTCTTCTCTGGGGGAGAAGAGTCGTAGATATATGCATCGGTTGTGGGATTAATACCAGATGGCGGCCAAGCACCATCTGACGATGTTAGTCGATGGACTTGAAGGACGAGGACAACGCTTACCAATATGAGCTCTGTACTCAGCACCAGGAACGTATCTATATACCCGAAATCTTCTATTTAATCCCCGTACCTTCTTGCCTCCAACATCCACTGGCACAAATGCGGACACTCTAGCCCAGAGTTTGTCACAGAATGCATTGTCCACGATCCAGTAAAAATTGTGTGCCAAAATACTGCTCTCCTCTCCCTCTGCACGAATTGGAGCATCGGGTGTAAAGCCGATCATCTCGGCCGCAGCAATGATTTGTTCACACTCGTTCGGTGATAAAATGTCCTTCAGGAGATGTAGATTTGGGACAATTGGATGCTTGTGATGTGACGACTTGGGCGGGTGTGGGGAGAGGAGTATAGCATCGTCCCTTGAGGCATGAAGGATTGCTGGGTGGAGGTTCGCGGGTTTTCGTTGAAGGCCTGGTGTCGTTTCGATGATCCGGAATTGATCTTTGAGGTTTACAGGAATGGTTTGGAGGATGCTCCGATCCAGCACACTATCGTAGACCTGCCTCCTCTCTCTGCCATCTCGCAAGTCCCATGAGTCTCTTGGGATGATCGGACCGATGAAACTCTGTCCACCAGACGTATAGTCGGTTGGTCCAGTGAGGCGGAGGATCGCATCCAAAACTACCAACAGCTCGGCTTCCTTCATTGATCTCTCCTCTCCAGCCAGTTGTTCTGCCAGCCCACTGACAACATCCAAATCCCGGACCCAACGACATAGAGCACCAAGTTTTGGTTTCTGGCCTCTGATCCTCATCTCTGCCAGGAGGATCCGAGCCTCTGTATATCCTCCATCTGCCAATGCGCCGCTGATTCGAGCTGTGAGATTCGTATCAATTGCAGCATTGAAGCCAGTTGTACAAGCCTGGCGGAAGTCGTAGACAGCCGTCCGCAGATCTTTGCATGCCTTCGATTTGATCACATTGGGGTTCTGGGCCAAAGTGGTAAGGGTATCGATGGCCAATTCGAGATCATCCTCAGTCAAGCCCACGCTCTGGACGGTTTTGGGTTCGAATCCATTCTCTGGTGGTGGTGTGATTATAGTCGTCGTCTTGATCTTCTTTGCTGTTGAATTGACCGGCAGACTCTCCTGCTTCCGTTTGTTCTTGGATTTGGCCATGTTTGTTGTCGAACAATGGCTACAGAACAAAGTTTCCCAAAATATTGAGGGTTGTGGCGTGAGGACGGACTTTTGGAGGGGAGGCGCCCCGCGGTGGATATCGGAACTCTTGGCGATCAGTGCATCCAGCCCATACTGTGAACATCCATCTATCTCGCGGCTGGCTGCCGCTTCCACTTCACATTCTCTCTGCTCTCTCTTATCCCCTCTTGATCATCTCCCTGTCCTCTCTATTACAAAACGTAGAGTCGCCATCTTTCAGGATGAAGCTATACATAAAGTCAAATTCCATGCTTCCTCCTTATCCTACATAACTGCACGGATCTTATCTCTCTTGCCACGGGCAGCCACATCCTATCTCTTGCTCAAGGCTGAATTGTACTTGGCAACGGCCAACAGGTCTCTTCTGGCTCGGACCCATCCTAATGCAGAAGGCAATATACTACTCAACAGTCAGCGACGCATTCTTGTCCAATGGCAATGGCTGTGCAAAGCCTAAGCTGCAGTATCTTGTATCTTTCCAGGGAGCTGTGCCTCGTTCGAATCACGAGCTTTATTCATCTGCTTGCCGCCCTCGTTTTCTTCTCTTCTTTCCTTCCAATTGCGCCTGGTACCAGCAAAGTCTGCAGGACAACGAAATTCTCTTTATATTTTGTTGATTTTAGATTGTTTTCGCTACCATTGTTTTGTGGGTCTGATCTCAGCAACCCGATCCGATCATGTATAGTTTTAAAGCATCATTTTGCAGCCTCTTGCTCTGTGCATCACTTGTTTTGTCACAAGGTATGATATTCATTTGGCAAAGCTCCTTTCATTTCATACGGAGGATCACGTACTCCTAGACGAACATTATCAATACCGCGTGCCATTTTCCCCAAGAGCTTCAATGTCCTTTCTGTTTCACTGACTTCACAGTGTAGCTCCGACGAACGCTACAAATCCATGTGCTCCTGGCCCGGCGTTTGATGTGTACATCAAAACTCAAGACGACGTAGATTCGATCATAGATTGTGTGGTAATTGAGACGAATTTGGTAATAAACACGAATTTTAGTCTTTCTCTGCCCAACCTGGTGACCGTCGAGGGAGATGTGACTGTTGTGGAGTATATTACTCAGAAAGAAGGGGGCATCTTCGACAGGCAGCTCGAGCAACCCGATCAAGCCCTCGTTAGCCTTAGCTTCCCACGCTTGCAAACAATTCGTCGTGTTTTGCTCTCACGAAGTGTAACTCTCGGAAGTTTGGATTTGCCTTTACTATCAACGGTTCGGGAGGTCAATCTGGAAACAAAGAATCTCGTAACATGGACAGGAACAAACACGATACAGGCAATTGACACAATCTGGCTGTTAAGACACAACATCAGCAAGCTCGAATTCGGAAAGCTCGCAAATACTTCGGAGATATTGCTTAATTTCAGGAATCCTTCTGCAGTCTATCTCAACGGAACGCTGCGCGGTGGTAAATATGGCGCAAGGGTCCAGCTGGCCAGTATCAGCGACGTCTACGTCACGAGCGACTTGCAGAATACCGATAATGCTACATTCTACATTCAGGGTGTCCAAAATATCACGGTGAACGCTCGAACCCTGGGCAGTCTTAGTGTAAGCAATTGCTCGAAGCTGGAACACCTTAGTTTGCCATATCTTACACGTGTCTCAAACGCCAGCGACGTTGACATGGGTCTTGACCTTCTACAAAGCCCTCCCAACACAGGCAGGATTATCATCGAGAATAACGAGTATCTGCAAGATATTAACTTCCCAAGCCTAAGGTCCGTCGATCAAGAATTGGTGGTACTTGACAACCCTCTTCTTACAAGCTTTGGGGATGGATTTCCAGCGCTTGAGAGTGTGGGTAATCACATTAAAGTTGGAGGCAACATGACCTCGTGGGTCGCTCCACTCCACCGCATCATGAACATGTCTGACAATTCGCAGCTTCCACATGCCAAAGTCCGTCGTAGTTGGGAATTCTGTTTGGGTCAACAGCTCCGTCGACACATTCGACTGCTCGCAAGTCACGCAGAGCTTCCCCAATGGTACGGACATATCCTGCAACCTCTACAAGGATCGGGATAATTACACCACAATCGCTATCCCTGAACCGCCCAAGCCCAAACCCAAGCTCACCTACGCCGCCAAAATCGGGCTCGGCGTCGGACTCGCCGTCTTCGTCGTCCTCTCCTTCGGACTAGGTTGTGGATTCTGCCTGTGGCGCTCCCACCGTCATCCAGATCAATCCGGGCGAGCAGCGACCATATCATCGAAACTCTTGCGTCTTTGGGCAAAAGAGAGTTTCCAGAAGAAACCGCCGAGCTATCCTCTTCAGGATCTAAATCGGAGGGATGAACCGCTCCCGAGTTACCAGCCGAGGCCGTCGTCGACTGCGACGACGTTAGCTCCGGATGGGGATGAGGTGTCGAGACCGGGAACTGGAGCTGGGACGCATGGGTCGCGGAATTTGGGTGAAGCGGAGTTGGATTCGAGATCTGTGTCGCCGGTTTCTGCGGTTTCGGTGGTGCCTCCGACTGCGGCTCCGGCTCCTGCACATCTTACGTCGCCAGAGGCTCCAAGCACGTTACCACCAGGTTATCGACCATGAGGGGAATTAATTTGAAATAGTTTCCAGAGCAATGTTGACTTCAATGTTGCTGATGCTCGCATACCAATCTCCTTACTCCTGACCCCCCTAAGCCCTTTCCCCCTTCCTCGCAGAATGCACAACTAAATGTCGTCGACGGAGAAATCCAATGCGTTCTTCTCGAGTTTAAAGAGTTCCAAGCTCGATGCACTACCAGTCTTTTCATTTCTCTGCCATCTATCTACCTTCCAATCGCTCTCCAGCATTGCTGTCCATTTCCAGGAAAACAGGAAATGCTCCTCCAAGCTCGGAAAACATGATACGCGAAGAAGCAGTTGCTAAATGGACAACAGACAATGCGAAATCTCTCATTCGTAGACTCGGGGAGGACAGCCTCAGCCTCAGCCTCATATATAGCGAGGATTTCAACATTGCTATTGAGCTTGTTGATTGATGGGATGGACGTGCGAAGTGGGGATGTGGGGTGAGGACCCCGAGGTGGTGGCGGAGAAGGAGGTCTTCGAGGACTGTGCAGCAGTGCTGTTCTTGGAGCGAAAGGTTGAGCGGGGCTGGGCTGGGCTAGGCTGAGCATGCTGGAAAGGAGCTATGTGTAAGTGTGTAAGGGAGGGAGGGACATGTTTGCTAGGAGTTGGGAAAGAAAGAAAGGCGGATCAGAGGACAAATGTGGGAGTCGAAGTCGAAGGCAAAGGTGGAAAGCTATGCTAAATAAAGGCTTAGGGCGGGCGGTTTCAACGGCTACCTAGAACATGATATATTGGCGAGGATGGCTACAGAACGGTCGGTCACTTTCAGAGAAGAAAGAAAAATATTGAAAGGGGTATGATATGATATGACATGGTTGAGGGGAGGGATCAGTGCAATTTCCACCAAGTGATGTAATGTCATCCGGAAATTCTGTCACTGGGATTTTTGAGGTGGAAAAATGTTTCAGGAGCTGAAGCCGAGAGACGGTTGATTGATTTGTTGATTGATTGGTTGATTGATTGATTGATCGACATCCTACTGTCTGGCTGGAAAAAGCGATGGCATGGCATCGAAGCTCATTTAGGCTCCTTTTATACTTCACATCATTTCATATCATATCATAGTACAAACTCACATCTACCCTTCATCGTCTAACCCTCATCCTCGTCCTCCCCATCAACCTCATCACCACTCCTCCTACGCTGATGCTCCACCGCATCACTGAAATAATCGTCCCCCTCATCCTCATCATCATCTAAATCGCTAGCTAGTGCGTTCCTCTCGTCTTCGCTGTCCATGTCATCATCCTCATCTACATCTCCCTCATCGTCTTCATCGTTGGAGGCGTCGATGCCGGGGGTGGTGTTATTAGCATCGTGAAGGGCAGTGCCAGGGGTATGAGGAGTGTGAGGTGTATGAGGGGTGCTGTTTGATTCGAAATGATCGAGGGCGTCGTCCATGGGCTCGTCTGTGCTTGAGTCTGTTGCGTTGCCAGGCGGTGTGTAATTGTCCTTGGATGGAGGCTGGATGACGGGGATGGGGAGGGGTGATGCTTGGTTGGATGTGGAGGGTTTGCCTGGAGCATTTTGTTGTGTGAAGGGGGGAGGTTGAGAAGCATTGTTTGGTATAGGTGAAGTGGCGGCAGGAGAAGGACTGGGAAGCGTGGGTACTGCGCTTGTATCGGCAGTATCCGGGGTTGCACCATCGCCTCCCGCGCTAGTCTTCGCCTTTCTAACATACTTCCTTTTTGCCTTAAGGTCCTTAGCGGGAGGAACTGGTTCATTCGGATCTTGGTGAACCACACCGCGGATACGTTCCTGCCTCGCCTTATAACTCTTCTTATTCCTGAACCACCGCTGAATAGTCGTCGCCTCGCTTTTACTCAACGTACCCTCCTTGGTCATATCATCGAGAGCGTTCTGCGAAAGGCCGAGATCGGGGAGCGGGACGGGGATGAGCTTGCTGAGCTTGTCGGGTACGATGTCAGGGACGGCGAGCGCGGGTTCGAACTCCGAGTCTGCGACCTCGCGGCGCGCCTTGACGGCTACGAGCTTGGTCTTCATGATGCCTTTGAACTTGGCGATGGTGCCGTTGCAGTACCATCCATCGGTCAGAATCTCGCACTTGTCGCGGTAGGGGGCGTCTTCCATGAGGTTGACGAGGAGGGGCACGGTGATGTCGCAGACTTGCCAGATCTTGCCGTCGAGGGTGAGCTTCTTGCCGTCGAAGACGTGCGTGTCGTCGGTGGTGTGCGTGATGCCGTGTTCTTTCGAGAGGTTGAAGTTCTGTCGGTTGTCGCGCCAGGGTTCGCCATCGAGCTTCTCGGCTTCGTCGTTGAATTGGAAGAAGAAGGTTTGGTATTGGCGGTATCGGGGGTCTGTCCTTGGGTCGACGCCGAACTTGATGAGTGCGTCTCGCCAGGGTCCGCCTTTGAATTGGTAGCCGACGAAGGGGATTGCTTGCTTGAATTGGTAGATGCCGGGAACGCTGCCGACGCGGTTGAGGAGGGATCTTCGGGTCCAGATGGGGCGCTCCTTCATGGCTTCTTTCAAGGTGACGATGAGTGCTTGAATGGCTTCGTCCGTTGGTTCTTCTCGATCTGGTTCGGTGGGGATTTCTTCCACATCATGACCAAGATATATGACGCCGCCCTTCTCTGGCTTGGAGTGATTGATTAAAACTCGATTTCCTTCGTTGTCTTGTTCTTGGCTGAGATGAGCAGCTTGATGCCAGCCCCAATTAAATGGTAGTGCATGGCTTGACATGATTGGTGGGGGAATAATATGTTCGTTTGGTTTCCAACCTCTTCGTTCGTCCAATTTGAACCTTCGTATATCCTCGACTATGACTTGTTAGTTTGTTGGGACAGAGCAGGCGATGTGAGACTTACTTCGACCAGTGAGAACTGTATCCTTGAACCTGGGGATAAATTCTGTATTGCTTGTAGACTGATGGAAATCGGACATGCCTGTAAATGTCAGCCAATCTCTAGTCGTAAGAATGAAGAACTTACCTCTGTACCGATGACTTTGTCGAATTTCACCAACAGCCTCGACCTTGTACTTGTTAACATTATCCTTCATCTTCCTCAAAATCTGAGAAGGCTCGTCCATCCTCGAAACTGAACTGATAATTTCCGCTGGTGGACCTGAGGTTGCTGAATTGGAGGTGGTCTCTGGTGCATTACTGAACTCGTATGGATCCTGTGAGCCTCGCTTCCGCTTCCGCCCTGTCCGCTTGGGGACGGTAATTTTGAGGAGGACATTGTTGGTTGGAGCGTTGTGTGACAAGATAGGAACACACATAGGGTCGTTATGTCTCAGATAGAGTGGTACGCATTCTTCTGGATCAATGGAGTTCATGATCTGAGATGTGTTAGCTGATGCTGAAGGAGATTTCAGTCAAGAGTCTAAGATTCCCGTGATGAAGGGGGAAGAAACCAGAACAGAACTCACTCTTTCAAAAGGTTTATTGGTACCGAAAGTCTTGAGACCATTGTCCAGATTCTGAATGATCAGAGGATGTTCGACTGCTGTGATTTCTCTGGGGGCAATCTTGTAAATGGGTGCTTGTGTCTGCTTTGGCCGTGCTGGGCCTCTGTTCAGCTTCGACATTTTGATAGCTGCAGGCGCACTACGTAAATAAATGTCTTAAATTTGTTTCTTTGGGCTTGTGTCAGGTCAACAGTTTCTTCCATGAGGGGTCTCCTGCTGCTGACATAGTTCGTTCGGAGGTTGAGTGCAAATTGTTGCAGGGATTTGTTGTGTATTTCTAGAGAGATATCAAGAAGTCCATGGTGCATACATACATATAATTCAGGTGTTCGGCTGTCTGGTCTCAAAATCAATTGCATCGGTGACCAATTAGGGAGGTGGGTGATAGATGCCTTGCCGCAGTGACGTTATGCCCTAATGTTCAGGCTTCAACTCCTTCTAGCGCAGCCCACCTTGGTTTAGGGGCAATCACATCCCGTGCGTGGAGGGGAACAACCAAACTGACACCAGCAGCCCAAAGAGTAGAGCGAGCACTGAAGTCCAGCCAGACTGATAATACAAATACAGATACAGATACAGCTCCAGGTCGCGGTGCAGTGTTGAGTCGTTGCTCAGAGCCAGTCAACCATAGTCCATTGACCTGTCGAGAGTCATCCAAGACCTCTTCTCCTGTCTCGTCAATCCATATACTACAGCTCGTGGTGCGCCGGACGCGTTCGGTCTCCTTTGAGGTCGGTCTCGGTCTCCATCGCCTCAACGTCAGTCAAGTCAAGTCAAGTGTGAAGGAGCGGGAAGAGCCTATTCACCGCCCGCACCCCAGGACTATTACCGCTGCAGATTCACAAGCTTCCAACAGTTAACGGAGGACTCTATTGAGAGGTCTTGGTGAATCTACGGTATGTGCGAATCATCCAGACACTTGCGGAGGTGAAGAGTAATTTGGGCAATGCGCTGACCAGATCTCCTTCATGCAGATCCCCACGTCCCCCCCAAGCGCGCAACAACATTGCCAGCTCCTTTCACGACTTCACGCCGACCACGAATCTTCTCGAATTTACAAGCTACGCATGTGCAGGAAGATAGACGGACAGTTCAAAACCTGCGGCAGCTATTCAGCCTGCGGGGAGCCTGGTTCTTGAGCTCAGGGATTCCACAGACAAGCCTCTACCCGATCCGAAGCTCCATCAACCCAAGTGGCATCATACAATTCTTCGGAACTCCTTCGATTGACTGTGGCATATTGTCATCTTGCAAAGAGTGAACTCTTCCTTACCAACACGTCATTGTTGAGAACACCCTAAGATCTTGATTGCGCAGAAGCCTCGTTAACTTCCCCACCATCGAACATCTGGGAGTAAATCTGGTCTGCGGAACATTAGGACACTCAACTATTGCTTGTGCGGAAAGTAGCGACAGGCCGAAGAAACCAAACTCCTTGATCTGTATTCCTGCTCAAGATGAAGGGCTTTAGGCAGAGGGTTGTAAGTCTCCCTGTGACCTCGTCAGGCACAGCATACTCTGCGACGCGCTGATATAACCATCCGTTAACAAATGCTGACCCATTCAGCATGAGCAGCTCTCGCGCGCAAAAGACCCAAACAAATCGTCCAAATCCAAGAACAAGGAGTCGAAAGACGGAACATCTTCCCCCTCACAAGCAGGTTCATCAAGAGAAGCAGCACAATCTCCGATAACAACGCCATCCTCGTCAACGACCGCCCTCAATGATCCAAGAAATAAGCCCCTCCCACCAAACGATGGCGGTGCTACAAACGCTTCGAGCCTTGCTCCTCAGCAGGCCAACTCATTAAATCCTGGCCATGTTGCACCGGATCGCTTCAATGCTATGGGAGGTGGTTCACCAAGTGCTGGTGGACCTGGAACTCCAAGTCGACATGGTCTTCCTCCTAGTGTGATTATCAGCCCAAGTGCTCCAGTACGTTGCTAAGAAGCATATATTCAAGCAGATACTGACTCGGCTTTGCAGCATATCCCTCCTCCAGGTGCAGCAGAGACGATGCCACACGATCTTGCCCCGCCAAAAGCTGGCCAGAAGTCGTTGATGTTTGATCGGTTACAGGCAACACCGAAGGATGTACCCGAAGGAATCAGAACACCCAAGAGACAACACTCGTCCCGATTTGATATATCCCCACAACGAGAGCTCGAGAAGTTGCCTGGTTTCCATGAAGTGCCCCCGAATCGTCGACAAGACCTATTCATGCAGAAAATAGATCAATGTAATGTCATTTTCGACTTCAATGATGCGAGCGGGGATATGAAGTCAAAGGAGATCAAGAGATTGGCATTGCACGAGTTGCTGGATTACGTTGCGAACAACAGACAGGTCATTACGGAGGCAATGTACCCAAGAGTGGTCGACATGTTCAGCAAGAACCTTTTCCGACCAATTCCGCCACCGATGAATCCACAAGGGGAAGCTTTCGATCCGGAGGAAGACGAACCAGTACTTGAGGTTGCATGGCCCCACATTCAGGTCGTCTACGAGTTCTTCTTGAGATTTATCGAGAGTCAAGATTTCAACACGAACATCGCCAAGGCATACATTGACCACAGCTTTGTTCTACAACTGCTCGAGCTGTTCGACTCTGAGGATCCCCGCGAACGAGACTTCTTGAAGACCACACTCCACAGAATATATGGGAAATTCCTGAACCTAAGATCGTATATCCGAAGATCGATCAACAACGTGTTTTTCCAATTCGTTTACGAGACGGAAAGATTCAATGGTATCGCTGAATTGCTAGAAATTCTCGGGTCTATCATCAACGGATTCGCCCTCCCACTCAAGGAAGAGCACAAGCTGTTTCTAACAAGAGTGCTTCTTCCGCTGCACAAGGTCAAGAGTCTCAGCATGTACCACCCTCAATTGGCATACTGCATAGTCCAATTCCTGGAGAAGGATGCTGCATTAACAGAAGAGGTATGCTTACGAGGAATATCCCGGGGGGGTTCAGGCTAACGGAAACAGGTCGTCCTTGGTCTCCTCAGATATTGGCCAAAGGTCAATAGCACGAAAGAAGTCATGTTCCTCAACGAGGTTGAGGATATCTTTGAAGTCATGGATCCGGCCGAATTCGCCAAGGTCCAAGAACCTCTCTTCCACCAGCTTGCAAAATCCGTTGCCAGTCCTCACTTCCAAGTCGCTGAGCGGGCGCTCTACTTCTGGAACAACGAATACTTTTGTAACCTGGTTAGCGACAATGTTGAAATCATTCTCCCGATCATGTTTGCGCCTCTCTACGAGAATTCAAAGGGCCACTGGAACAGGTAAGTGGACGATTACTCGCTTGATTATATCTCTAATATATCCAAGGACAATTCATGGTATGGTCTACAATGCGATGAAGCTGTTCATGGAGATCAACCCTCAGTTGTTCGATGATTGCTCCCACGATTACACTGAACATCAAAACAACGCCGAAGCTCGCGAACAGGCCAGAGAAAATAAGTGGAAGGCTTTAAGTGAGCAAGCAAAACGAGGGAAAACGAACGGCACAACTCGACCATCGGCAGTAAGCATATCATCATCGAGAAAGGGAAAGCCAGACGAGTTGGATCCAATCACCGAAGACAACCAGAAGAGATTGGATTCATTGAAGTTGCAAGATGGAGAGCGGAGGGAACGGAGACCAACTCATGATCGACAAAACTCGGTAGGCTCCTCCAGAAGCCAGCGATGATTGTCTTTGTACTATGCCGCTCCCTTCTGCTTGTTTTTGGAGTGCCCAACTGTGTGTGAAGTTTTGTCACGGATAGAGTGTTGGCTCACGCATACCTACCTCCTTGTTTTCACTTCCTCCTCAATACCTACACAGCATCATCTCAATCAATCTACTTCACCTTGTCTTCTATCCCCGCTTGCGCACCCACCTGCTTATTATTCGTCACCTGCATGAAAAGTTCAAATCAAAAGATTCAGATCGGTTTCATTGACGAAGATGTCTCTCACTTCAGAAAAATACAATCACGAAGACGACGAGTAATACGAGTCAACAGAGTAGAAGTCGTAGCCGTTCGGGAAGTGGAGGGTCGACTGGGGCCGTTGTCGGGTTGGACGTTGGACTTGGTCAGGGTTTGACGGATGATCAGGCTAGTCATCTATCATGAGCGATTAGGTGGTCGGCTGGTTGATGTTGGTATTCTTCGACTTTTTCATTTTTCGATAGGGCGGCGTTTAGGGATGGAAACGATATGAGGCAAAGAGATGTTTTGGAAGGGAGGATTGCGAGATAAAAGTGTGGTCTAGTCTGGTCTGGTCTGGTTTGAAGCATGAGATGAGAGGAGAATACATGAGAGCTAGTGGGGTGGGCGTGGAAAGGTTTGTGGTTGATGTGGATATTGAATGATCGGATGGGTGGATGGATCGGATTTTAATGACGCTCGTATTCAAGCGAGCAAACGGATAGACAGGCAGACAGACAGACAGACCTTCGATGAACTTCGTCAATTTTTTTCTGCATTTTCTTCATCTACCACGTATTTCTCTCCCGTTTCTTCTCTCCTCCCTCTATTAAAGAGTATAAGTGTGTGTAGAGAGTTTTATCTATTTTTATATATGTATATATACATATATATATCATAGCCAACGACGGTCCCGGGGAAGTTTCTGAACGTTCAGCGATGTCCGGTTCTACTTGCACTGTATTTTCGGCGTGGTTATTTTGGAAGCCACCCGTATCTACTTCCATCGGCACCGCATCTAGCGGATTAGTCGAAGGTCCAGCCTCTGAGTATGGCTGGGCATTTCTGGGAAACTATTTTGGAAGGCTTAAAAACACCTGATGGAACCCTTTTTCTCGTAGAATTGGCTCACGCAAGGTGGGCAGGGGGTCCGGATTATGAAAAAAGCCTCGCTTTAATTGTTTGATTCAGCCCGAACCCCTAGTTAGATTCAGGTTCGATTCGTTCAAGGCCCTGATACTTGATTCGTGCTCGGATGGTTCATATCACAGCCCTATTCGCTGAACGGCGGAAACACGCGCGCCCAGGACGGACGCCCAAAGTCTGCCTGGAGAGGGTCACATTATTTCCCCCTCATCCGCTCGATTTAATTGTCAAAGTTTTGCACTTCGCAGTGCTACTCACCTCAATTGAGCAACGACTAAATGTCTACCAATCACGTGAAATCGGGACTGTGGGTTGAATACAGCCAAGCTGGCCTGAATCGTAGGTGCGATAGCCTTGTGTCTTGCGGACGCATATTGACGAACTCCTAGAACGACAGATTCTTGTGACTGATTACGAGTCTGGCATCATTACCAATGCTCTTGCCGTACTGATCACTTTAACGGCATCTCCAATCTACAAGCTGTTCAAGCGCCCGCTATATCTTTTGTGGAAGAAGATCTCCTCGTCCTGGGATCCTACGCCGCCAGTCGCGCCACAAGACGAGCCTGCCCATGGGGAGTTAATCGGGATAGCTATGGAGAGTATCGCCGGAGACCGCTGGCAACATATCTCACTTGGTACACCGTCTGCACCAAATGGTCCTCGTGGACCTCTAGGATTTTTGGGAGTAGCTTTCATGCTTGTTCTACTCGTCGGTCCCTCAATTGCCCTTATAGCCACCTCGATCGTGTCCGCAGGCCTTGCGACAAGCAAAGTTGCTCTGTCCTCAGATGCTGACTGCGGTGATTACGAATTCGAATTTAATCCTCGAACATACGCAGATCCTTTCCTGGAATACGAGCGTCAAGCCGAAAGCCAGGCAGCTGAATACGCTCAGAAATGCTATGGACCTACTTCAATTGCCACCGACTGCAACAAATTTTACAGCCAAAACATCACATATAAGAGGAATGAATCATTATGTCCTTTCTATGGTGACGTTTGCCAGGGTGGGAGGAGTGGGGCTTACAGGCTCACTACCGGACTGGTGTCAAGCACGGTACTCGGGATCAATGCGGCAAATCCGTATTTCTTTGGGAGAACAACAACTTGTGCCCCTGTAATAACCGAGAATAGTTATGTAAGGGTTGGTGTGTCTGATCGCGGGGAAGAACAATGGGAGTATTGGTACGGTAGTTCACTAGCGGACTACACTTGGGCCAATCCAGTCAAAAAGAGTAATTGGGAAATCAAAGGCTACTCTATGGGGTTCGTCACTTTCACATCATTGAGTGCTTCTCGAAAAGCTGACCGCAGCCAGAGTTCACTGTTACGATCCATCCGATTCCGAGCATAATTTCAAGCCTCTCCCATGGTTCCGATCAGGCCCTTACCCCGTCACTTTGATATTCATATCCTCCCACAGCATTTTTTATCCCCACCATCGTGAAGACCCCGTGTTTCCAGCTCGTGATAAGGCAATATTCGGACCAGACTACAAGGGTCCGACTTACTACATCAACAAGTCGACTCGAGCTGGGGTTTTGGGCTGCGTGGATGAATACGAAATCTGCAAATCTTTGACAGGACCGTGTTGGAACAATGGCAACATTTCTTTAATTCCACAGGCGCCAAGTGACAGAAATGCTACAGAGGAGGAAAATGTGGTGTATTTGCTGAAGAGGGCATTGGATTTTTCGACATCCTGTGGCACAGTCCAATTTCGGCAAGCGGAGGCCCTCGACGCTCAGTCTAAGATTGCTCACAGTCAGTCACTGCCGCTACCTCCCAGGCAATGGGAAGTTGAGGCCGAAAAAATATTCCAAACTTCACTGGCACGCATGCAGTTGAACGTCTACGACATAGTGAGGGGGACCGCAGCCAGCTACGGAGGATATCACGACGTGTTGGCTCCAAACTATCGTGGGATCTGTAAGATGGTGAAAATTCCGGTACTGGGTCAGACGAACATTAACTTCTGGGGTTTGCTTGGAACCCTGTCGGCTGTTATTTTGGTCTGGGCTATGAGCCTGAGATGGAAGACCGCCTCAGGTGAGAAAGCCCTGATGGCTGTTCTCCTCTGGAAGAAAGTCCTCGCTCCAGTGATGAAGTTGATAGGGAGCGCTGGAAAATGCATTTGGACTGAACTGGAACCTCTTCGAGAGTTCCTGTGGGAGTCCTTCGCTCGACTCTGGTGAGATTTTGAAGAAATCGTATTGAGCCACAGTGTAGATTCCTTCTAGGCTTGTGTTGCAGAGCAGAGCCGGCTTAGGCTTGGCTCCTAGAGACTACCCAAAATTGGCTCAGTACTGCCTCTACCCATTTATTACCATAATTGCAGTCCTGGTCACGCCTCCCTAGAAAACCCTTTCATCTCACAATACCCAGAAAAAGACTGTAGCTGCAGCTAGAACCCTTGGGAAAGGGAGCCTCCCACTTCCAAGCGACAGTTCCAGATGAACCAATCCCGCCTTCTCAGTTGTACTGTCGTAAAACTTCGCCACCTATTGATAACAGTTAATCCAAAAACTTTCGCGTCTGCCAGGAGGGACTACTGTTATACCTTGATCTGTGTGCTGTGAGTAGTGTTGACTGTTCCTTGGCGCTCTTCCAAAAACGGCCCGATTGATAAGTGACATTTCCTTATACTGTGCATGAGCGACTGGGACGTGGATTGCAAAATCGGGTTCCGTGTACGTCTCGCTCGTTGCGGTTGAGGAAAAATATTCACCATCGAAGGTCCATCCCCGCCCAAATTCATCGTAGCAAGTATCCATTTTATTCCCTTTGAGGAGTATCGGTAGCCGATAGGAGTCTTGAATGCAAAAGTCCCTAGCGGAGGGGGCTCGCGGTCTTGCTATCCCAACAGCAGCAGCGAGTTCTTGAAAATTCGTTTTGACGGTGAGCAATCGTAGAAAATCGAGGCTGTGAGTAAAACCGGATAGCACATGACCTGTCGACCCAACGCAGCCTCACTGGGTGGGGAGTAGCTCAATCACCAGCGCCATCTGGGGGACGGCGACTGAGCACCTGTACGATGGTGTCCTCTACGAACCTCCAGTACTCGTAAGAGTGTCTGCAGAGCTAAGTCTACTCAGTCATTTGATGGAGTCGCGATGGAGGAGGAAGAGTTGACGCGTGGCCGGGGGCGAGCATGGGACCGCGGTTGACTTCAACCATTCCCACATCACGAATCAAAGCAGCTATCATCTTATGATAAGGCCGCTCCCTCGAGAACCTACACAGACGAGCACACAGATTCACCGTTAACCAGTGCCGCTGCCGAGGCTCCTCATTCTCGAGACTCCTTTGGAGCACTAGCGCGAAACCATTTCATCACCACTTTCGACACCTTCTTTTAACGCAAATCGACACAACTTCTAAACCTACGGAGAACTGGGGTGGCAGGCACCCTCTGAAAGCATATATATATATATATATATATGTACTGTACGTATATATATTATACACATATACATACGTATACTCTTTATTGGGACGCTTAACGAGCAATCGGCACAGAGAGGGAGGAGACATAATGGATTTTATATCAACAATACCCAGGCATCTGCTAAGCCACCAAGTTAGGCGCAGAGAAAAATATAGGTGTGGATATGGAATCAGGCTGTATATTGGCATAGAGAAGGGTGGCAGTTTCTACGGGGTGGGGGAAAGGATGGGGGTATGGGTCTTTTTTTGGCAGATTAAGTGGAAAGGAGGGAAGGATTCCCGTCTTTGCTTTGGCATGGCGCCTCTCACGCATATGAGTAAAACTAGGGCATGGCCCTCATCAGCTATAATAACAACGCCCCAAAGGGACCCCTACCAGTACCACAGATCACTCTACTTTACAAGCAGAACAGCTGGAGAGCGATATCTGCCATGCTACTATAGTTCTAACTCACACTACATGTGAAAAGGAATAACCAATCGATCGACCAGCGCCATCTGGAAAGCAATAAATGGTATGTTGTTAACTCAAGTTCTACTCCGACAACGGCTATTCTGATCCAAGCACGTGCAGTGAAATCCTAACCGTTCAAAAGTCCTCACATCAAGTAAACTGTCGAAGAGTCCTACCCTCTATCCCAAGTATGAGCAAAGCAACGAAGGAACGAACATGCGAGCAGGGAAGAAGAAAGTACCTTTATCCGTCCATTGCTGGTAACCTTGTCCGCTCTTGGGGAAACGCATCGAGCCAAATGAAGTCTCTGACCTTGCCAAAAGGTTGTCGGTCGCCTCTTCTGTGGCTTGCTCAGTGGTTCGCTGTCGCAACCTTGTTAGATACCAATGCTCACTCGTCAAATATGCGGGGCTTCGTCACCCTCTCAGAAGAACTCACTGATGTATAGTCCCGGAGACAGCTCGCTTGGGGGTGCAAATACCCAAATCGGGTTTCAAGTTCCTCTTCAGAATCCGGATGTACTGATCCAATAAACCAGACCTTCACGTTATGTTCAACCGAATATAGCCTTGTATAATTAAGTCGGGAGGCTACATGGAGTCTGTGCTGGGGGTCGTAGGAGACAATTCTGATCGGCCTTGAGAAAAAGCTGTCGTCTTCGTCGTCGAACTTCACTGGCATCTCAGTGAAGGCGATCGCATGGTCCCCAGTGATCCCAGCCTTTGTCGTTCCCAGACCGCCATAGGTGTCTATTGCTCTGCTCATCATGTCAGAGTGAACTGGCCAACCAATGATGCCGCAACTTGATACTCACAGGCAGACACAATGACCCTTCCTTTGACGGATGATGATGAACCGTCGACTTCCTCCGCCGTGTTTCCCGCTCGACCACTGTTCTTCCTGCAACTCACTACCTAAGACAGGATCATATTCATTACTGGCCTCTATGAGTTCGGTCGAAAGAATCTCGAATACCTGTCTTTGGTCAGTAATAGATGGCCATCTTGGCTTAAGAAGCTTCTACTCGACCCCATGCAAACTCGTCTCGCGGGTGAACTCTGAAGTCTATCACCTATCAGTAGAGTCGGATAGCTTCACGGGGAGACAAAGCTGACTAGGATTCAACTCATCTTCGGAGGTGTAAGGATTATTGGTAGTAATGTGATTTCCAGTCGTTTCCAATGGGCTATAGTCGTACTCAAAGCCTGTGCAATTACTGAGTCAGGAGTCCGAGGCTTAGAACATGTCTTACCAGTCGGTGTCAGTCGGTGTCGTACTTCGCAATTTCTTGAATGTCGCCTCCATTGACTCCATTGAGACATTGTTACTTCGTCGGATTCGCAATGTCGAGCAACGACAACGTACGATAGGGTCTAAGTGGTGGTAAGCAGGACGCCGATGTATCAGGTGCCAACTTCTTGGCGTCCACCCAAGTCTGCCTTGTCGGGCTGCATCGGCTCGTCACCAACCAAAAACAACGCACTTGCCTTTGCAACGGGCTAGCGGGCATCTGGGAGGGGCAGCCCCCAAGCCAACCGGTGCAAAACATCATCCACGAAGAGGGGTTCGACCAGTTTGAAAGGGATATGCTTATTAAGTGGGTCGAGGACGAGCTCGATGGGTTGGGCCATATGGTACATCCAGCAGGGGAGCCGCCTCCGAAAACCATGCTGGTCGATGTTAAAGCATGGCTGGAAGACCACATGGAGAGGCCCTGGCCAGTACCAGTTAGAAGCTAGAATTGTAATTTGTTCGATTGAGCATCTGATGTACAACGCATAATAAGAGATTATTAGTATAACGTGGTTTATCACCGAGTCGGACATATCACCGAGTCGGACAAAAAATTTACATACAAAAAACGTCCGTGCACCCTAGACAACTTCTTTAATTATTAATAAAAAGCTTAAATAATTTTTATATAATAAATTTAATAAATAAATATTTTATATTTCAAGTTTGATATAAATTCTATTAATAAATAAAAAGATATTAATAAAAAGATAAATTACAAGGATTAAAATTAGCGTTATCTTAATTATATAATAAGTAATTAATAATTTTGAAAATTTTGAATTATAAGATGTTCTTTTATATTATAAATAAATCAAGATCTAAATTTTAAGTAATTTTATTAATAATTAAAGAAGTTGTTTAGGGTGGCACGGACGTTTTTTGTATGTAAATTTTTTGTCCGACTCGGTGATATGTCCGACTCGGTGATAAACCACGTTAACTATAATAGAGAACTTAGATTTAAACTTAAATAAAAGCTTTTTATAAATTATATGAAAAGATAATAATATAAATCCAAAAATTCCTTTAAAAAGAAGTTAAACTTAAAATAAATAATTGTAGAATAATTTTCTATCCTCGATAGTCATCGCCGATCTTGTATTGTAATTAAGAAGAAAATCGTTTCGTTGCTAGCTGACAGTGTGGTCAGACTATAACCCCTTTTGTGCGCTCGTGTTTATTTTCCGCGTTCATTCTGCCTTTCTTGTCCTTGAGACATATTTTCCCCTGTGGATATTTTTCGGAACCGTTCTCTAGCGGGAGAATGCTGTAAATGCTTTGCCTTGCCTTGCACCCCAATTCATCCTGTTTGAAGATCGGATGATAAAGCCAATTGTCCCAAACCAATATCACACTCCTCTGCTGCCGTCCTTCATGAAGTCGTCAAATCGTGATGCATCACTCCTTACCCAGTTCACCTCCTTCGCATTCCCCCCTCCATTCCCCTCCCCCGCCCGAGCATCCTCAACACCCAACCCTCACTGCACACCAACAACCTTCGTCCCCCTCCTCCTCTGCTCCAGCATCCCCTCAACCCAAACCCTAACCTCCGCCAACGCCTTCCTCGGATCCGTTTTCCTCTTCAACAAAAACCCTTGGATTTCAGCAGGCGAAAATTGATTGTCGGGGACTTCGAGGGAGAAGAGCTTGGCTGTATTGCTGAGTTCTGATTCGGTGAGGGGGGAGGTGAGTTCTTTGCTTTTGGGAGAGATGGGGAGGATGGGGACGGGTTGGGAATTGGCTGAGATGGGAGGCTGCGAATTGACGGGCGTTGCTGGGGGAGTAGGTACTGAGATTGTGGTGTTCATGGAAGGAGGGGAGAGGGAGGTGGGTGGGGGTAGAGTTTGGGATTGAGATTGGGATTGAGATTTAGACGGCGAAGGAGAGGAGATGATGAGCTTCGTGCGAGGAAGGTCATTCGTGTACATCCTTTCGAAGAGCTCTTTGATTTGAGTCTGTGTGGCGTTGCCGAATGCTACTTGGTGGTCGACTCGACCGGGGCGGATGAGTGCTTCATCCAGTTTCTCAGGATGGTTGGTTGTCATTACCAGGACTCTACCTTCGTGGGATGCGACGCCTGGGATAATTTAGTACCGTAACGAAATTTTGAGAAAGACTTGGAAATTAGGACTTGGAACTATATGGAAGAGAAAACAAGAGACTTACCATCAATGATATTTAACAACCCTGAAAGAGAAATACCCTTCTTCTTCTCCTCTTCCGACAACTGATTTGCTTTCTTCAAAGCTTTCGTCAGGTTGACTACATTCCAGTCATTCTCTCCTGGGTTTCCAGCCGCTTGACCTCCGCTCTTCTCATCTTCAGATGGTTCACGGATAAGTCCTGCAGTGTCAATATCTTCGAGAAGGACGATACAGCGAGCTGGGAGGTTGGTGAAGAGCATTCCTAGTTCTTCTTCCGTTAAAGTAGGTTCGAGAAGTGAAACGACGTGGATATCGAGGCCAAAGACACCAGCTAATGCGAAAGTTAGAGAGGTTTTGCCGGTGCCGGGAGGTCCGTAGAAGAGGTATCCTCGGCGGTAGGGGATACCTCTGTTTGCGTACCACCGTGCAGTGGCTGGGTTCAGGTACTCGTTAATATCGGACAAGACATCGAGTTTGCGCTCCTCGTCCAATACAACCGTCTTCATGGGTCGACAAGGTCGCTCTGCAATCTTGACCCAACTCCCTCTTCCTCCGAATCGTCGCATATCTTTCGGAGCAGGACGTTTGATGACAGTCTTAGCATTATGTCCCAGATGGTAATGTGCTTTTGCATGCTGAATCAACTTCTTAATCGGTTCAGTAGATCTCCCAAAACACGACAGAGTCAACAACTCCTTGTCCTTGAATGCCGCAGCTCCACCTCCCAGCTCATCAAACATCGAAACTTCTTTCCTCCTCAACTGGAAATACGTGCCCTTGTGCCAGAAATTGTGAGATCCAATTGCAGGAGTGAATCTCGGCTGCGACTTGGCTTCTTGGTTAGAGAAGTTGAGCCACTTGATGTTGCCCTCTGCATCTAAGCTCGTCTCCTCTTTCTCCGTATCCTCGCTGTCGAGTTCCCAAGCGCTTTTTGACGGTGTCTCGGCCATGAGACGACGGGATGAGTTGATTTTGTGTTGGTTTGCGAGAAAGGCGATTAAGTGGCTGTGGATCTCGTCTGTGCTGCTGACAGTGATTTCGGACATGTAGTTGCTGCTTATGATGGAGTAGATGATGGTCCATACTGAGCGGAAGATTCGGGCGCCGAGGAAGAGGCCAACACCGAGGGAGACGAGGACCGTGACGTCGAAGCCAAAGGAGAAAAGGAGGAATTTGTGAATGGGCCCATAGCCCGGGACGAGGGCTTCTAGGATTGTGGTGGGTGAGAAGGCGGTTATTGGGTCGTTGGTGGTGGAGTTTGAGGGAATTTGGGGGAATGTGGATTGCATTATTGTATTGAAGGGTGATTTCTGCCTCATCTTTGGAACGGATTGACGGGCCTATGAAATGAGTTTGTGTACGTACAACGGCTGTCGATGCAAGGTGTTTCCTGCTATGTGTAATGCGAAATTACCAGATACTGTTGGTTGTGGTGGAATATACTCCTTAAGCCAGGAACAGCCTTCGAGGATAGAATATTGAGTGAGGGAGCGAGCGAAGAATAACGTGGGACGAAAAAAAGACGGTCAAGGAGAATTCAGTGTCTTTTTGAAAGAAATAACAATGTTGCTGGCAGTACAGCAGATGCAGGCGTTGTTGTATGCGGCCACGACGAATTAAAGGAAGGAGCGAAGAACTCTCAACCAATCCCACTGTACTGGTGTCCAGAGTACCACGACTTGTGTCTGTCTGTCTGTCTGTATGTATGTATGCAGACAAGGATATTAAGGATGGTGACTCAAGCAGAGCTAGACTACACATGCTCGGTGAGAGGATACAGTATTATAAGTACGCTTGATAGAAACACAAGGCACGAATTGACGTTGACAGAGACTCAAATGGACCGGATCAAGGAAAAGATGTGTAAGGGGCGATGCTTAGTTTCAGGACTCCTATGACATCTATGATCTCTATTGGACCTGCTGACCGATGTCTGTCAGGCACCGGTCCAGACTACTCAAGCTACTGCAAGAGCATGAATAGGAAGAGGGGATATCCTGCCTAAGAGTGGCGATCTGAGAGGCAAACACTCTAGAGAGGTAAGGCAACTGACATGCGCGTCAGAACTCCACGCGACCGGGACAGAGGCGCGGAGAGGTGAAGATGACAAGGCAGAAAGGTGTGGTGGAAAAGCAGTGCAGTGCAGTGGAGTGGAGTGGAGTGGAGTGGAGGGGCGGACATTCGGACGAGGCGACTGGAATCTAGTTTTTTTTGGCGTTGTGCTGTGCAGGACAGTACGAAGGTACGGAGCTGGATGGAAATGGAAATGAAATACGGTGTTCCAGTAAACGAGAAGATGAACTCCGGATGGCTGGGCCGGACAAATCCACTGCCAAGCCATGCTTCAAGATACTGTCTCTTTTTCGATCAGAGCACTGTGTTTGAAATAATATACAATTATCAGCGCTGAAATCCATCTCCTGAGCAAGGATATCTACTTTTATGCCACCTTGGTTTTCGAAACAAATAAGCCAATAAAAAAAAATGCAATGTGATATATATTGAGAAAATTGAATTTCCAAACATCCCTCCCTTGCCTTCCCCACCTCCCGGGATGTCATCCTCTGCCCTGCAACAACCTCGCCTCGTACAACATGATGACAGGACTTTAACCACTCCGACCAAACATACCCGCAGCCATCAGTCACCTCGACAGAAAGGAACACAGCAGCAGCCTCCGAAAAGCAAAATCCATACAATACAGACAGCCGTCGCCGTCATTATTCCAACCATACCAGACCCAAGACCCTTATCAGTGTCTCGTACACCAGCTGCATCTTCTCTTCAATCCAAAGCAAACACCACCACACCCATCCTCTCCGCCTCTCTCCAACCCGCACAACGTTCCCCAGAACAACTCTCCAAATCCCTCTGCTCCTCTGATACACAGCAGCTTTACCACGCGCCTCGGCCAGCTACATCCTACCACGAGGCTTCTGTGTTCGCTCGCGTTCGCCTTCCCGGCCCGAATACCTGGTCCATCTCCAAACACGGTCAGCTCGCAGAAAGTGATACAAGTTCTCCGCAGCGGCCCAGGTATCACGACATAAATCCACAGCACCAGGAAGGGAAAGGACAGTGGATCTTCACTGCGGAGCATCTGCACGCCATCTCGATCCCCACGAGCTCTTGCGCGGGATACGTAACCAATACCGCAAACTGTGCGACACGAGGCTGGAGCAAGGATTGCCACGAAGGAGAGCTTTAGGTTGAAGCTACGCTTGGGATATCTGGCATTGGGAAGGCCGCTTTTGGTTGATGCAGGGAATCCGGAAACTGTTACTTGGGGATTGAGCTGCCTGCTAGTATTCACATCTATAAACACGCAATCATGATGTCCTCAACCTAAGAAGAGGATTCCTTCCTCCAAGTTCAAGCGTACGTCCCCTCTCTTTCACTCAATAACAATCCTGCTTTAGAAGTCACAGCTAATTAATACCCCCTCCTAGCGACGTCCTCTCCGCCGTCTCTACTACCCGCCTACTCTTTATATCCTACCTACGAATCCGCTCTCTTCCTACCTCCTCTAGTACACCCTTCTTCGAACTCGTCTCCGCGCAAGCAATCCTCACCTCGGCTTCCTTTCCTCACCTTCCTGTAAATAAATCTAGTCGATGTCCCCTGGAGACGGTATAACATCGTGCGGTAGGTACCGTATCGTATTACCCCCGCTCTCTGCTTTGCTGTGATTGTTTCGGATTTCTTCTGTTATGGAAGAACGACAGATCGACAGCAGCATCAATATAGAGTCGGTCAGCACAGTACCAGCTTGATCTTCATATGTACAATCTCCCCTTCCGTCTCTCTCCTCTTTCTGTTCTAGTCTCTCTCTTCGTAGCATTCTATTTCATTCATTCATTCATTCATTCATCCTGCCTGCCTGCCTAGCTAAAGCCTTTCCGACAGTTGAGAAGGATGAATTTGATTGAATTACGTTCGTTTGTTCGTTCGTGCAAAAGTATCTTGATCTAGTCTAACCCAATCCAAAAGAGTAGGTTATTCTATCTATTCTAGCGTAGTGAAGGAAGTTCAGTCAGAGGATAACAACAATGACGATGATGTTGTGAGGACTGGGATTCTTTCGCGATTGATTGATTATTCTTAGTTATTTACGAGGTTTTTCTTAGTAGTGACTGAATCTGCCACACCTACCCCAATAAAATTGTTCTATGACAGGCAGGATTACTCCATCAGTCTTACTTGTAGCTAGCTAGCTAGCTGTCCCCCGTATACCCATATTGCATTGATTACAGCGTTTGTTTATTTGGTATTCGTTACATTTTTACGTTTTGCTTTGTTCGTTGATGAGTAATTGTATTGCCATAGCAAAGCACTGTCTTGAACTTTATCACATAGTTTCTCGTATACTAGTTGGGTGGCGGGGAAGAGAGGGCGGGTTCCTCAATATCTCGTTTCGGCTATTTCTGATGCTTGGATTGTTTGTTCTGATGATGATATTCTCGGAGGAGAAAAAAGTTCAGTTAGGGTTCTTACGATTACCACAACGTCTCATCTCAGCTGTTTTTCAATGCTTAAAGTGTTTGCTCTGATGATACCTCGGAAAAACGTTCAGTTGGGATAACTTTCCCCAATGTCTCGGCTTCTAGGGTTGTTCTATCTGATCCCCTCCAGAGAAAAAGTGAAATGTGTCTCTCGCTACCCAAGACTCACTTGGTGCAACTTCACGTATTGCACTACTTACCACTATTGATACAGTTGAACAGACTGATGACTTGAAGCTCTTGAGAGAATGGACCGGCGCTAGTGACACATGATACAAATCCAACCCAAAGCAAAGCAGGAAGTATCCATATTATTATTGTGTTGTATCAAGAGTCGAGGCGCGCGACAGACGGACACGTACGCGAAGAAGCACTCCCTCTTGCCCTTGTTGTTATGGGTGATTCGCTTACGATATCGACATGTACAAGACTTTTCTACATCGAAGGTTATTTAGGATTTAGGACAGCCGACCGAGAGTTGCCCTGCAAATGAGGCTTCAGGTTACAAAGCCTCATCTCGAGGTTACTTAGTTGAAGGCTTGCGGTGGAATGCGATATGAGAGTAGTAATATGCTGTAACTTACGTGGCTTGTCTCTCTTTGGAGGAGTACACGGAATATTTAGAAAGTAATCGAAACCAAAGTTTTCTGTGCACACGTTATTGAAACTTACTTAGTAATACTAAAAGGTTTATTGTTAACGGTGTTATTAAATTTCCGTCCGATCCTTAAAGAAGTGGCCACGTTGTAGCAAGGCGCAAGCAAGTGCCAATTAAGATATCAGGTATAGAATTGTCGTACCATATACACTTTCATAAGGCGTGAAAAGTATATAGCGAGACTTTTTGTATTCTCTGTTGATTCAGTCCGAAAGTAGAGGTGCTCTATAGTATAGATAATCCCGAGCGACCCGGATTACTATTTCCCCCGTCCCCCTCTCCCGGTTTTAATGTTAAAAGTGAACTTTCATCTCTTTGTCCGCCATGACATTTCCTAGTACTAGGAGAGGTCAAGTATGAGGGGTTATGATTAGTCAAAAATCACAGAGACTTATCATTCGCCGAATAGTAATATCCCCCGCTAGTATTCTGAGATGTGTCTCGGCGAACGAAGGAATGGGGCGGGAGTTTGTTCTTAAGATTTAAATAGCTAGTAAGTCTAGGAATGCCTGAAATTATACGTCGGATTTAAGGCTATTAGGAAGGAAAAAGTAATTTTTAGAAGGATCTGTAATCCTTTAACCCCTAGTCGAGGTTGGATGCACAGCCTGATCTACTAGATAGATACCAGAAACTATTTATACGAGGTCCAATTTCTTCCCACATTTAACATTTGGACCGGGATAGTAGCACTATTCGTTCAGCTGCTACTGGGGTTAGCTTACCGCACATGACCTTGCTACAGCCTTGTAGCTTGAAAGTAACGACCTGAAGCGGGAAGTTAAACCTGGCAGGCGCTGACCGGATTTGTTGTGATACTTTACGGAGTTTTCCGAACTAAGCCGACTTCTTCGAAACTTCTAGCTTTACAGATGAATGGTAAGTTTTGTAGTAGAACTTTGCATGCGAAAAATTTGTTACGCGAACTTTCATAATCTTTGGAGGTAACATCGAGAGCAGGTTTGGAAATATAAAAGGCAGGACATGTTCCTTTTCTTCAATCTTTCTCTACACAGCATTCGCAATTTTGTTTGGTATTCCTCTATACTGCACACATATTTTTGTTTGGTATTCCCGATTCTCTCAAACTTCCGGGTATAGTTGTCGGATGACCTTACACCAGACATTCAAGCTGACGATTAGATTAGACTACAACGTCAACAACTTTGTACCTAAGACCACAATGGTTCAATTCAACCTGAGTCTTCTCGCCCTCCTAGCGGCCGCTCAAGCTGCCTATGCAGCGCGCACCACGATGCAATTTCCAATCTCGACGACAAAGGTTCCCATCGACTTCTTTTACAAGGGAAGGGATGGGTCAGTCGGCCAAATAACTACCAACATGTACCTCAGTCGCAACGCGGCGCCGACTTTCGAAAACCAGGCTCTTGCTAGCGTCACCTGGAGAGGCCAGACGCAGGTGGTGAGCGTGACGGGATATCACAACACTGCGATTCCCAACGATCCTCACCATGCTCACGATGTCGGCTTTGACGTTCGGGGAGCACAATTCAGCCGACCAGAAGTACATGTCACCGATGAGGGCGTTCCGCGATGGACCATGACGACGCTTTTCGAATTGAACTATATCACCGTCACTTTCGACAATGCCCGTCAAGGTGCGACCTCTGTCTGCGATGACTGTGTCTAACCGTAACCCGGAAGGTCTGGCTGGGCGTGAGTTGAGGTTGGTGGAGAGGGTCATGGGCCTATCAGGGCTGGATAGGCTGGGAGAGTTACATTCGAATGTCTCGATTTCCTTTGTCATTAATTAGGGTAATAGAATAGATTCAACATCTATATACTTTCATCAGTGTTTCGAGAGAGCAGAGACCAATAAGTGGGCCAAAAAATTGTGAGACAAGATTCAAGGAGAAAAGACTTCATAGCTTTAATATAAATTGCAAGTCGAGAAATCAGCAACCATATAACGGATTGTTTCCGTGGACCAACCCTAACTAAGCCTTTTCTTTTATTGCTGTTTTAGCATTGTAGTTGAACAAATCGCGTAATGCGGAAATCCGCCAAGGTGCGTCGGCTGCACAAAAGTATAGACTGAAGTTCACGTTTTTGAATTGAAGTAAATGATATGCGTATATTATTTCAATTTCTTGACTTACATTTTATGCTTGAATTATGTCTTTGCTTTCGTTGTGTTGTAAGGTTATGAAAGTGCCTTGTTTCACTTGTAAAGATCAACTTCGCTCTTTGTCTCCAAAGAGTAGTAGTATTAGATTAGCTATTGTCGAAGGACGCGATGACAACCGTTCTCCTGATTTTGTACTTCTTCGATGATGGAATTTGTTCTGATATGTATATGCTCGTTGAATCTTTCTTGAAAAACAAATCTTTTTGAAACCCATAGCATGTGTCTTCGAATGGAATCACAATGCCTTTCTCTTGAATGTGCTTTCTTCACTCCAATGGATTTACCGGAACGAAACTATTGATGACCGTAATTCCACTGTTTTCTCCCCCTCGCTGCCGCAAACACATTCCCTGAAAAAAGTTCTTAGCCCATCCATTTCTACCAAGGCAGCAAGATCTAGCCACGTTGTTTCAGCTGATTTATACCCTTTGATAGCAGGGAGTTTCTTTGAGAATTCGAACCCTCTCTTGCACATTGCGTGTGCCAGAATCAAACAAACCTCTTCACATTCCTCCTCCACTCCCTTCCCAGCTTGTTTCTGATCTTGATTCCTGAGAGGTAATCTAGAATTACAAAGCGGCAACGCACATTCCAATGCCGTCCTCCCCGTCGCGTCGCCAACTAGGACATCGACTCCTGCTTCAAGCAAGCGCTGAACTACGTTTTTGGAGCCGAGTCGTGCTGCGAAATGCAAGGCTGTTCCCTGGCAAATTCTTAGGTTTAGAGAATCGCCGCGAGAGAGGAAGGTATCTCCCCTCTTCGCCATCGAATTAACAATCACCTCAATAGTACACTGACGATCTTGAATTTGCTGTCCGTGTTCAACGCACGTGTTGGCTTCTAAGGCTGCCAGGAGAGGTGTCAGGCCGTGGATATCTGCTGCGAGGGTGTTTGCCCCGTGGGAGAGGAGGATTTGCACGGTGAGTGGATCGCCGCGGGCGGCGCTTAGATGTAAGGGTGTTGCTTTGTCGATGAAACGGGCTGGGGAGATAGAGGTAGGGCCGCCTGCTTGGAGGGTTAGGTAGAGGAGCCGGTGGATTGTGGGGGGTGAGAGTCTGGTTGGGGATTTGAGATTGTGCCTGCGGTGGGAGAGGAAGTGGAGGGGTGATTCGGAGTTTGAGTTTTTAGCGATGATGTCCAGGGCGGGAGGTGGGAGTGAGTCGAGGAGGAGGTTGGTGACGGTGTCGCTGCCAGAGCGGACGGCGAGTGTTAAAGGTGTGTCGCCGTTGTTGTCGAGGGTGGAGGTTGGTGCACCGAGGGAGAGAAGGAGAAGGATGGTTTGTTCATTGGAGGGGTAGAGGGCGCGGTGGAGGATGTAGTTTGTGGGGTTGGATTCTGGATTGGCGTCGGTGGAGAAGAGAGGTTCTCCACGTTTCTCTTTCTGCTTTTGAAGTCCTGAGATGACGCATTGAGCGAGAGGGAAGTTGTTGTAGCTGACTGCGAGACAACAGAGCGGTATGCCCATATATTGCGAATTCTCAATTTCAGCACCGGCGTCTATCAATCTTTGTGCTATAGCAACGTTAAGAGTTCGAATGGCGTAGCTCAGATAACTGCGCTCGAGCTTATCCTCACGATTTACATCGCATCCTTTACCGAGTAGAATTTCTACAACAGTAGTATTCTTCTGCTCAATAGCATGGTGTAGCAGAGTCCGTCCCTCTGAGTCAGCATGCTCAATCATCGATGGATGGAGTGTTCGGATGTAAGAGAGTAGCGTCCTTGATGACCAGCGGAACATGAGTGCGATACATCGTGGTGTTGGGCGGTGGGCAGACCAGTTTATGAGGGTTCTTGGATTTGAGTTTGGGTTGAGTGTGAGTTCAGGTGTGTAGAGAAAGGGGGTGAGGAGTGTAGCGAGGTGGATGTTGGCCTGGAGGAGGTTGTTAAGAGGATGTGGGGAGAGGAGGGAGGCGATTTGAAGGATGAGTTCGTTGGGGAGCGTGGGCAGGGACATGCTTTGGAGATGAGACTATCCTTGAGCGAAACGATGGCGATTGCTTTGTTGAAAGGCTGGTTTGGTTGGCACAGGCGGTTACTTGGTTGTGCTATCGAACTGAAGTAATGTTGTGTTGTCGTCGCTAGCTGCCTGGTGTAAGCGAGACAAGACAACAAAAGCGGGGCGAAGCAGGGATCAGGACTTACATGCTCCATAAGGAGATTTTCTGTGGTAGTTTCTTTTCGGAATGCTTGTCGATGCAGATACAAATAGAACTTCATCCATGAGGTGGAACTTTCTCTAAAATTACAGCACTGTATATATGTGTAATTGGAAGGCTTGACTCAGACAAAGATAGCCGAGCGGTGCCGCATGACTCATCGGTGCTTCCACTCCCCTGCATCAGGCCCTTTAAAAAGTATCATGAAGCACTCGTCAAGCTTGCATTTTAGATTTTATCTTTTCCGTCTTCCACATTTGCGAATGCAATAGGGATAGTGAAAATACCACAGAAACGTTACAAACCAGCTTAACATCTAGCACAACTCCACGCCGACGAGTTGCTGTGCCTCACGAATGATATTTACGATGGCTTCACCACAATTTGGGATTGCAGCCGAATCTCGAGTGTCGTCTGTTCTTACAGCCACTTCGCGCGTGTTCGCCATTCCCGAGCTCTTCGAAAACATCTTAACACACCTCCCAATACGCGATCTCATCCTCTCACAGATGGTCAGCGCGGGCTGGGCAAGTACAATCTCATCTTCTCCAGTCCTGCAGCAAAAACTATTCTTCACCCCCACCTCACCAATTTCATCCCCAAATACGGCCCCAGAAGTCAACACCCTCCTATCCTCCCTCTTCCCGCCCTTTTTCTGGCATTCTGACGGAGATTTGTACAATTGCACGGCCCTCAATTCGCTGTGTTTTGAATCATGGTTCAAGGATGAAGGTCGGCGAGCGAAGATCTTGAGAGAGGAAGCGAGTTGGAGGAGGATGTATCCTATACAGCCTGCTAGGATGGTTGGGAGGTTGGAGATGTGGGGTGGATGTGGGTGCGGAAGTAGGGATTTCGAAATTTGGAGCGTCAAGGAGAAGTTTATGGGGAGAGCGATGGAGGTGGAGGGAGGAGAAGAGATGGATGGCGAGGGGGGAACCACGATGGGATTCTTGTATGATTTGATGGTGTGGATTGCTGATGAGTGGCCCGAGGTTGAGTTTTGGGCTGATATGGGTGTTCCTCGGCCTGATTCGTCCTTGGAACACTCGTCTGAGGATGAGGTGGATGGTGATGAGCGCTTTGAAGATCATGCTGGCTCTGGCGTTTATAATGACAGTGAAGAAAGATATGACAACGAAGTGGCAGAAACAGGACCATTCAGAATCGTCGTTATACACTCGCAGAGCTGTTACTCGTCGCGCGGAGACAAGTTCACGCCTAGTGGATTGATGATTCGTGGGTTTGAGGAGGATGCTATTGAGTTGCTGGGAAGTAGGGAAGGGTAATGAGGAGATGTGATCGGTGGGAAACGGTGCTCCGTTTCCTTTACTGTGTGGGTATCGCTTTGGGCACGAGAGCTATGAGATAAATATGCAGATCTGGAAAGGCGCGTATTATGAGGCATGTTCTATCTTATTGAATGAAAGGCTCACTACTTGTCACCAGTATTTGAGAAGCGACCAGACAGACACAGACAATGTAATCCTCATACAGAAAGTCGACTTTCTCTTCTGAATCAGCAAAACATAGCTTTTTAATGATGTTCTCTCCTAAATTCCGATACCTCTAATCCAATCATCTTCTTGCTTAACTGCTACCGCAGCTCCCTTGATCTCTGACTGAACATCGATATGATTCAGCATTAATTTCTCGGCTCCATTATCGTCCATGTTGAGATATGGCAGCATTAGCCGAGATGTTCTAAGTAGAGGTTGAATCATGACGAGACGCGAACCCCCCTCCCTAAAATGAAGTTCGGGGTATTTCGAAACTCCAATGGATGAAAATCATCAAAGGTCATCTTCATAGAGGAAGTGTATCGAGGAAGACTCGACGAGGAATCAAGGTGGAGGCGGCATTTCTGGGCGTTGTCGGCTCTGGATTTGAAATTGGAGAGGAAACTGACCCTGTTAAAGCTTGCAGTTACACCTCCACCATTCCAGTGAACAAAAAGGGCTAAGCAACTTTCACTGAGTAGCATCCGACTGGGATAAGAGCAGGATGTTGATATCGGACATACCAGCATCACGTGTTCTCCACTTCCATCTCGGCTCGTATTTAGGAAAAACCTTATTCCGCATCGGACATAGACTTGGTCCAGAAAAACAATATCCGATGCTTCTTCACATTTGCATTCAGGAATCCGATGATGTGTCCAAATTCCGGTGTCCATGTGAGATCTCTCACTCTGATTACGTCTGAAGCGGACATTGAGATGTTGCGAGACTCCAGTGCTGGCAGAGGAGTACGCGCGTATGAAGGTGCTGACTGTCTGTAGCTTCAGAGTTGATGACGGGTTTCGACAATCTACTGAGTATATATCTTTCCTTGAACCACTTTCTCTTTCGTCCCATTCCATTTCATAGCATCTAACATCCCATCAAAAATAATTCATCAGCGAATCATTTCCTCTCAAACCTCCTTTTTCATCAACAGCAATTTCGACCAATCGCTCGACAAAATGCCGCCCGTCTCGCAACTTTCTGCATTGTTCCCACCATCTCCAAAGTTCACAGAGCGTAATCTTCCGTCCCTTGTCGGCAAAGTCTACATCGTCACTGGTGCAGCCTCTGGTGTTGGGTACGAGCTGGCAAAATTTCTGTATGGCGCTGGCGGAACCGTTTACATCGCGGCACGTTCAATCGAACGCTGCGAAGGTGCAATTCAGAAGATCCTCCAGCAGACCAAGTCCAAGGACAATGGGAAATCTGGCAAGATGGAGAGCTTAGTCGTTGATTTGTCGGATCTGAGAAGCGTGAAGGCCGGCGTCGAAGACTTCCTTCGCAGAGAAACACGGCTGGATGTTCTGATGCACAATGCGGCAGTCATGACGCCGCCAAAAGGAAGCAAAGACAAGTTGGTACGTGCTCGATGCTCGTAAAGATAATCTTGAAGCTACTGACAAGATTGCGTCTTACAGGGCCACGATCTCGAAATAAGCACGAACTGTCTGGCGCCGTACCTGATGACCCTTCTTCTCGAACCAATCCTCATTCACACCGCGAACACGCCCGCCACACTTGCGAACAGCGTGCGCGTGGTCTTCGTCATCTCTATGCTTCAAGAAGGATATGTGCCTGGAGGAGCCATGTCTTTCGATGCCAGTGGCACACCCGTTATTCTTACGGATAAGTTCATGGCGAACTACAGTAAGTTCTCCAATTTCACCTCTCCTTACCAATCTTCTCTCGGAAGGATTGCCTTTTCCGCAAATTCAGACAAGAAATCAAGCTATCCCAGTACTCTGATGTCGTTTGGGAAGAGCGTTGCTGATATTGAGCCTTCAACAGTGCAAAGCAAGAATGGAGGTGCTTGGCTGGGTCTGCATTTTGCGGAACGACTCGGCAAACATGGTATTTTGAGCGTTGTGAGTGAATACATAGGAAAATTGAATGAAAACTCCTGACTGGAAATAGAGCTTGCATCCTGGTTTAATGAAGACGGATTTGCAGCGACACTGGGGTATTGGAATGAGGGCGGTGATGGTTCGTCCCTTTGTAATACGCCCCCAGAACATGGACTGATAAATTTGCAGGCCATCACGACCAAATCTCCCGTTTACGGCGCCTACTCCGAGCTGTACGCCGGCTTCTCACCCGAAGTTACACCTGAACATAATGGTGGGTATATGATGGCTTGGGGAAGAATAGGTAAGTTGTACTTGATGAGGAATAAAAGGCCCCATCGATCCCGTCATACAATGACGGCTTCGATGGCATCTCAAAAACTGCACATCCGTGGAAACGTCGAAGCCATAAAGGAAACTGCTGACAACGATTGGGTGTACTTAGGAGAACTGACAAATGACGTTAAAGATGGGTGGAAAAGCGAAGCTAAGGGCGGGACTGGCGCCGCGAAGAAGTTCTTGGAATACTGTGGTCGCGAGACTAAGGATTTCTTGTAACCCTATGGGATATGTATTTGTACTGTACTTCGAATTGGGTATACATTTGATAGCGGGGTTTGGAGTCTTAGAAGATCTACAAATCGTATAGATCGTTCATATCGATATTTTCCATGCCGAGATTCTGAGAGAAGTCTGGCCACGGCTGGTCGGCAACCGGTGGGGGTCGAACATGATTATCGAAAATTTCCTGGAAATGTTTAGCTTCCTTCCAGTATCTGAAGAGTACATGCATACCCAATCAAACCCGTCTGGCAGGCCAACCATATCTCCCAAGAGCTCCATGGGAGATGTTATGGGCTCTGCTTCCAGTGGCATTCCGAGCCCCGATGATGGCGTGGTACTTTGGGTGGTGCCAGCTGTCATCGCCGAACGAAACAAAGTATTTGTAGATTGGAAGCCTGCAGGGTCAGCTAGAATCCTTGGAACAGCGAAGGGAAAGTACCATGGAGAGATAATCCCGAAACTAGATTCGCAGTTTTCATTTCGCAAGCCTCCATGTTTTCGTGGACTGATCTACTATCCGACTCCGTACCAAGCGCAAGGTGAACCTTTTTTATCATGATACTAACCACTGCGGCGCATTTTTTCGCTTCTGCAGAAATTTCTAGCATCCCCTGCCAATCGGAATTTGATTGTTCGAGGATTTTTATGAGGCGTTGCTGATCCTCGGTGAGATCGCTTCGCGGTACTCGACGACCATCAGCGCCAGTGAATCCTTGCATTATGCTAAGATAAACTATCATGTTCGCGACGAGGAAGTTGTGTAGAGATATCGTACAGAAAAACCACTTGTCTTGGGCTAGTGGTCCGCCTGGGGAAGCTGCTTCGTGGATCGAAGCCTGGCAGCGAAGCAGTTGTATCGACGCGTCCAGACCAGCCACTTTCGAGTACCCATACTCGGGATTCGCTTTCTGCATCAAGAGAAATCTCCGATGGAGCATGCATCGACTTGAGTGGTATAGAATCTCAATGCTGTATTTTTTGATGATGATATCCGGGGATTCGGTGATAGAAAGGTCAGACAAGTCGAGCTTGTAGAATTGTGGGACTTGGCTCCAAGCTTCGTACAGGAGGCGGTCGAGATCCAGAACTTCATCGTATAAAGGATCTGTAACCAAGTTTGCTAATGCCGCAATTTTTGATACGATCTGACAGATCCGCCCTTTACTGATGGTGTACGACATTGGAGTCAACTCGGACTCAGGCCGTGAAGGGGGTACTTCGGCGGAATCCTCGTCGAAATCCTCGTCACGTAGGTTCTTGGGAGGCATTGAGTCGCTCGAGATACAACTGACCATCCCTGGCAGGCCCATGTGAGTACTACCAAGTAAGTCGATCTGATAAAGATAGAACCATATCCGTCTTCGCATTTCTGCTTGGAACGGGCTAATGAATCCCCCACCAACTTTAGTCGCGTCCCGGTGCAGACCCATTCGAAGTGCGAGGCGAATGGCGTTGCCAATAAGCAAGTAACAATGCACCAGGTCGCCAAGGCTAAGGAGAAATTCAGTCTCCATGTACAAAGTGAGCGTTTCGATTGTGTATGGCCCAGGCTTCGTGTAGTTTGATAGAACCAGACATTGCACACAACATTCTTGGTATGAGTGTAACATTTCCATTGGAGTTCCTCGAACGTCTGGAAAGTTTTCGCCAGAGCCAAGTATTGCGACTGTGGCCTGTATCATAATGGAGTAGATCAGAGCTAGCCATGAGATCGGGCTTCCTTCTGGATCTGTCCAGAATCTTTTGTACTAAGTGACTGTTAGAGCTGATGACTCTAAGTGTCATTCCGGACACAACTATCAGAGCGTAGCCAGCGACTACTTTAAACCTGTATCGAACGGACTCACTGCTCTCTGGAACGATGGGCGATGCATAATTTCTTTACAAGTTAGCCTAGACGTTCTGACGTTTGCGCATTCCTGATACTCACGTAGACTGGTGCTGTTCGAATTAAAATATCTTGAAACAAAACGGTCGACCACAATGCGCGATGGCAATGCAGCCATAAGATCAGACTTCGTGGCGGGAGTAGTGGCATTGAATGCGATAGAGGAGAAAGGCCGGACGTCATCTTCGTCCAGTGCCTCCTCCGTCTCTTCGAAATAGCTTTTGACTTCTTCGATCTGATCGATTAGTACAAGCTACGATATATGAGATTCAAGAGCTAACATCTTCCAAAATTGCAGCCCAGTGAGTAGCGCCGACATATGTTGCTTTCTCGTCAGGTCGGAACAAGACACCACCGGACTGGGGCAAGGGGCTGGTGGTCAGCTCTCCCTCAGAGGTCGTATGAGCGCCGGATGAATCTGAGATTATCGGTTCCCTTGAGTTGGGCGAGTAGTCTGTCGAGGTTTCATGCTGCGTTGCTGACAGTGGACTTTGTCCACCCATGACATTTTTGACTAAGCTCTCGAGATGCTTCAATCGGTTCTGCATGCTCACTGCCGGTTTGCGCCGCGTGACTTGCTGTGGGAGAATACATTCCGAAGGCCTTCCTCTTTTGACGCATTGCGAACATGGCTGCTTTCTATCACATTTCAGCTTGGAGTGCCTGCAATTCGTGCAGCTCAATGCGGGACGATTTCTTTTCTGTGTCTGTTTTGAGCTGGAAGTGTCATGGTTAGGATTTTCTTGTGCGTCTGAAATGTCTGCATGGGCTGAGTGTCCATCCGCTGGGAGGGACATTATGGTTGTGCTAGCTGAATTGTCCTCAGTTGATTCTGCACTAATGTTGCGATAAGCTGAGAAAGGCAACGCGCGGTAGAGGTGTTGCCTTGACTGTCAGCAACACGTGATCTGAAGAAAACACCAAACCTGGAGCAGTCGATGTTAAGGACTATTATATATATTTCTATGATGGCCGTGATTCGTCTTTTCCGTGCCACATATACGATTTCAGGTCAAATCCCCATGTGTAAGTCCAAAGTCACGTGTGACCAGTTTGTGTTCTCTGTTGAGGTGTGAAAATCTTCGAGAGACTGCCAGCAGTTGAATTGAAACAATCGGCGGGGTGTTAGGATATTACTCTATGTGCGAAGGTTTGGTTGTCAGCCGTGGTTTCGAAGAAAACGGGGATTCACATGGCTTCGCGAAAGGCACCGTCGAAGAAAATATGCCCTGCAAGGCATAAAGTCAAGTTATAGTCGAAGCCAGATACGATTCTCGATTCTTGCTGGTCTAGAGACTCTAGGAAACATAGGTCTACTTTAGCCTGCGCAGTCTTATGCAGGCACCTATTCAATAAGTTTGCTAAATTCAGCCGGTACAGCTTCAATTGAGTCCGTCATCCAGATCTGTCTTTCATCTTCAACCGGCCATTCTTTGTCAAACAAGTCAGAAAGCTAGCGTTTGAAAAGCTAGATTCCATGCAGGAGAATAAGGTTCTAGAAGGAGTTGCATGAGAACAGATGTAAAAGCACTGCCTTCTTCCCTAGATTTTTTCATTTCGGCTAATGTGATGGTAAATGTCAATCACTAGGTTTCACTTTAACCATAATTTCTACGCGATCTAAGAACTAGATCCGCGCCAGAGTAATCACACGACACAATTTGTTAGGATCAGAGGCCCGTAGGCGTCGCATGAGATGCCAAACACAGAAAAATAAATACTAGAGCTTTTGACAGTGGCGCTAGTTTGCAACCTGATTGGAGGACTGCGAAACACTTCGGATTACAGGACCGCTGATATAATGAATTTTACGTAATTAATCCTTTTACACTCATTTAATACTACTCTACTAGTGGAGCTGATGCCCCCAATGACTTAACAAGGGTTACTATAACATGGGATCCCAAGGGAATCTGCATATATTTTTGCGAAGGTAATCCATGGAATGAAAGAGTGTTTTCCACTAATGAGGTCGGATGTCCTTCTGCTTAATGTAAATCGCAGTCTCCGCTATAAATGGCCATTATCGCCGCCAAGAATTTCGTTCTCCGTTTTTTCAATAAGTACTTCAGTGCAATGTTATTCCATATGTTTCTCAACCTAATCGCCGTGTCAGCCGTGGTGCTAGTGGCATTCGCAGCTACCATCACAGTAGACAGCAATTCTCCGCTTCAGCAAATTGATGGCTTTGGTTTCTCCCAGGCATTTGGACGAGCCACGGAATTGCAGAACGCGGCATCTGGCCTCCAGAAACAAGCACTCGATTACCTTTTCAGCACAACAACAGGCGCTGGTTTTAGCATCATTCGTAATCGAGTTGGCTCTGGTGGAAGTGGTGACAGCATCGAGCCAACATCTCCTGGCTCACCAGGAGCAGCTCCTCAATACACATGGGATAATAATGATCGTGGCCAACTTTGGTTTTCTAAGCAAGCTGTCTCTTATGGTGTGAAGACTATCTATGCTGATGCTTGGAGCGCTCCTGGATTTATGAAGACAAGCGGTAGTGAATCCACTGCAGGGTTGGTATTCTGGTCAATGATTCAGCATTGGCTTTTAATTCTGACACATTTAGATATCTCTGTGGCACCACTGGCCATACCTGCTCCTCGGGAGACTGGCGACAGGCGTATGCCAACTTTCTCGTCCAATATGTCAAGTACTACTCTCAATCGGGCATTACAGTCACGCATATTGGTTTCTTAAACGAGCCAGACTATTCGTGAGTTTAATTACATAGTTGGCCGTCTGTAGAAGCTAATTGCCCCATGTAGCCCGACTTACTCTCAGATGCAAATTAGTTCAAACGCCCAGGAGGCTATTTCATTCATCCCTATCCTACACTCGACGGTCGCGGCAGCTGGTCTAAGCACGCAAATTGCGTGTTGTGATCCTGTCGGATGGCCAACAGCAGTCAAATACATGCCTTATCTCGTTTCCGCTGGCATGGAGCAGTATCTTGGAGTCATCACTTCCCACTCGTACAGCGGTGATGCGACGTCCCCTTTGAATACCAAGCTACGTACATGGATCACTGAGTCCGGCACCAACAGCGACGGACCCTTTGGGCCTACTTGGTATAGCAATGGGGCCATAGTAGAGGGTTTTACGTGGGCGAACAAGATCGCTCAAGGTATTATCGATGCTAGCTTATCAGCGTATTTGTATTGGGAGGGCTTCGAGAATGGGCAAACACAGTCAGCCGCTCATCTCGTCGACGTCAGTGGTGGTAATGCCGCGGTGAGCGGCATCTACTACGCATTCGCCATGTGGTCTCGATATATCCGACCAGGAGCTCATCGCTTGACCACATCAGGGTCCATCTCTAGCGTGCGGACTGGTGTCTTTAAGAACCCGGACGGATCTGTTGTGGCAGTCTTCACCAATAGCGGAACCTCTCAGCAATCCGGCAGTTCTCTCTCATTCAATGGTTTCACTCCTAGCTCTGCTGCTGCGTATCTGACCGACAATACCCACCAGTTCGCAACAACGTCAGTCACTGTATCTGGTGGATTGGTGACTGTGAATCTTCCACCACTGAGTGTTGTCACTGTCAAAATATCTGGTAGCGGAGGAGGATCAGCCCCAGCCCAAACCACTCTTGCTACCTCAACCAAGACTACAACGTCTCAAGTAAGCACACCAAGTAGTGCTTGTTCTCCACTGTATGGCCAGTGTGGAGGTATTGGGTACTCTGGGAGTACTTGCTGCGTGCAATCAACCTGCACGTTCAGTAATGATTATTACTCGCAGTGCTTGTGAGTCTTGTTCCTCTGAATAGCTTCTGTGAATGGATTTCAGTCAGAAGTGAGGGTCGGTTAGTGGGAAAAGGTTACAAACAATCGATTCCTGAATCTGGTGGGCGACGAAAAAAAGTAAAGGTTTGGCTGGTAGGAGATCTTCTCGGCAGCTGGTATTCATTTCAATAAGTGGTCAAGCTAATGATCATGGACTCTGGTCTTTGGGTCGATTTTCTGGCCAATGTGGTAACGACTGGCTTTCTTTGTAACCCTAAGCGAGGGACGCCATAGGTTACAGGTAGTATCTATTTATGTAGTATTGTCTCCAAATTGGCTCAAAATTGTTCTCGAATATTGGACTTGGGAACGCAAAAGGGGGTAGTTCCCTCGCCACAACGTGTGTTCTACCTCCACCGCAGGTGACATTGCTTAGCAGTTGCAGCACGTCTCCATAAGCTGTACACACTTAGTAAACCCCATTACCAAGTTCATGTACTTTAACCAAATCAATATGCAAGGCCATTACAAGTACATAGCAATGGAGTGATTGCAACATTGACTATATAAATAGAATAGAACTTTATTGACTTATACTTCGGCCAAATCAAGGAAAGTTGGCCCTTTTTTTCAGTAATTAACATGCACCCTCCAAAAGGACTGACTTGGTTTCTCGCATCGGCACACCCAAGCTGCAAGCCAACTTGAAGAATGAATTCCCCCAACCAAATATTCGAGTCAGTGCCAACATGCCGAAAAGCTCAGCATACAGAAATCTACGCCTTTCGGGTAAGGTGATTGAGGGCCCACATTAGCAGTTCCTGGACAACGGTCCCACACGCTTGATTGACTTTAAGAGCTGTGGATGATGATCCACAAGCGAGTCGATTGCCGAAGAACTCTGCACAAACGCGGGGCGGACAGTCCGTGGGATGGACGGTCCGGACTCTTTCAAAGCTTCAAGTGTGACATCAACTCTTTCGCCAAGCACGAAATTACAAAGCTACTCCCAAGTCCAGAGACGTGGATTTGTGTTCTTGGTGTTTCAGTGTGTCTTCGTAAGTACAAAAGGCACATATCATATTCGATTGAACAGCAGAGTCCGAGAGATGTGCTACCAGCTTAGCTGCCGATATGCGAGATACTTATTTGTTTTCAATTTTCAGAAGCCGAAAGAGAGTTCGTACTGCATTTCGCCTTTCAATCCAGCGGCACTTGGGGTATCCGGACAAGTTAAGGTTTGACAGAATTAAGTTACCCGATATCTTTGAACTCAAATTGCGATTAGACCACAAACCGCGTTTCCCATGTGGAGAAATAATGGACCTCTTATTCTCAATGGCTCATCTCTCTCATTCTGGTTCCTTCTAAGAGAGACTCTTCCGAGCTGGATGTGGCCGACGACATAATGTGAAACGGGAACCCCACTGCCCAGCTTGCTGTGTGTCCTGTGCATGAAAGTGGAACGCTACGTTATGTAATTTTGCTTCAATCAGTAATCATTGAAATGAGAATTACCGCCGAAGATAGATTTTATTATCAGATGAAGGGGAAAAGATGTTCTTGCCTGAACTTATAATTATCAATCTCGTATGCCCCTTCGTCCTCCTTCTTTGCAATTGTTGAGTCAAAGGCCGTTAACAACTATGTCTACCGAAAGACCAACTATCGTTTTCTTGCCTGGAGCATGGCATTTACCAGCTGGCTTTGATGTCACAAGAGAACTTCTCCAGAATCTTGGGTATCCAACGGAAGCCATTGCTCACCCCTCCATTGGCGCCGAACCACCAACCAAAACCCTCGAAGATGATACGGCTCACACTCGTGCTGTTATTGAGAAACTAGCAGATGCGGGGAAGAAGATCGTCGTCGTTACGCATTCATATGGCGGGGTTGTAGGTTCGTGTGCTGTCGAGGATATGGGGTTTGCAACGAGGAAGGCCGCTGGTAAGAAGGGAGGGGTCATAAACGTTGTGTACATGAGTGCTTTCGCCCTGCCGAAGGGTGTCAGCCTTATGGATACCCTGGGAGAAGGCCCTTTACCGTGGATGACCATCAAGGTACGAGAAGCTTAAATCTTTCCATGGCATTTCTATGCTTTTGGAAATTAAGTGCTTACAACTATCTCTCTACAGGACAACTACGTGACAATCAATGATCCCAAAGAGCTCTTCTACCACGATATATCGCCCTCTGAGCAAGAAAAATGGATTGCGCAACTCACACACACATCCCTAGCTCCATTTTCAGGCAAATCGACGTACGAGCCTTGGCACCACATTCCTTGCACGTATATCTACTGCGAGGATGACAAGTCGATTCCGCTTAGTATGCAGCAGGAATTCGCAAAATCGATGGGAGAAGGGATTACGACTTTTGGCATCAAGGCATCGCACTCGCCGTTTTTGAGTGTTCCGGAAAAGTTAGTGGAGGGGATAGAGGTTGCGGTGAAGGCTGGGTTGGAGAAGAGTGGGTAGGATGACCGCGACATAGGGACAGGCGAACTGCGAAATCGAGTAGCCAAGATTTGAGCGACTGAGAAGGAAATATGAATTTACTGCCCCATTCGTTCTGCACCCCGCGATGTGATTGAGAGACCGGGGGTTAAATGCTCCAAACGCGAAAAAGTTTTACGCTGTGCGTGGTAGTCAAACTCAATAAACCTGGGCAATCGAAAGTCATCCACAGAAGGACGCAAAGTCGTTGTATCCATCGGATCTTATGTCAGACAAGCTTATTGTTTATCAAAGTTTCGATTCTCCTCGGTTAAACGTTGCCGCACCATACAAAAAGGGGTTTGTTTATCACAGGCTCCATCGGGTGAGATACTCGGCTGAAATGAAAGGAAGAAATCGATTGAAGCCAGAAGTCCGACTGATAAATTAATCCGACAATTCGAACATATAAACTATGCTACCCGCTCTTCGGAACAAAGGTAGCGTTCTGGCGACTGGCCTGTTCCGCTTGCCGACGTAGCGATTATCTCGTTCTGCTCTGTGATCGGAAAATCGTTATCTCTTCGGAGGGCACACACTAGTCAACTTCCAACGTGATTGTTTGTATTGATATGGTAGTCATGAATATTCATATGTCGATCCAGATGGCGGACATCTATGAAGCACCGGTGATTGGTAGCTCGACCGACTCCGAATAGGCTGCATTCCGGCCGCTTTGCTAACTATGGAAGAATGGTATTTTCCGTACCGCGCACGACAGATTTCCATCTTGTCCGATCGGCATAGGGCATGTGGAATGATATAACTGTTGATGCCCGGTCACGTCTGATGTCTGAAACAAACCGTCGTTCCCTTTCGTCGAGGTGTCGCTAAGGTACGTGCGAAGTCTCACATAAACATCGATTTCTTTTGCGTCCAAATCTCTGTAGATCTCTACTATGGTCTCGAAAATTGTGTTCATTGCTGTTGGCATATTTACTTTGGCAAAATCAGGTCTCGGTCAGGAACTGGGACTCGGAAAGGCAATCATCACCGGCGTTGAATATGCTGGTAGCGGATGTCCAGAGAGCTCTGTGACCGTCGCTGGAGCTGGAAGTACTGGGTACCACCCCGTCTCCCCTTCCTTCGCCACCCTCGCGAAGCCAAACTAACAACTTCATATTCAAGATTCGCAATATATTACTCGGCTTTCAACGTCACGATCGGGCCTAGAACAAACCCTACGGTTACCAGAGAAGATTGTACTGTCACATTAGGCATCACGTATCCGGCTGGTTTGCAGTTCGCTGCGGCGAGTTTCAACTCGAGTGGGTTCTTTGAGCCGGAGAAGGGCTTTTCGGGACAGCCGAGTACAGCGTACTATTTTAGTGGTGGTAAAACTCACTCAATTTCTTACTCCACTTCCCCCTGAAATCTTATCTTTGCAAATCGCTTGTAGTCAAGTTCAGCAAGCTGACCCCACCCCAACCCAGGAACTACCCAATCCGGCCACGACGCTCGCTTCACAGGACCAAGCAACGACACCTACCTGCTCACAGATCCGAATCCGGAATACTTGGCTTACTCACCGTGCGGTTCCACGTCTGCACATTTGACCATTAGGAGTTCGATTCGGTTGAGGAGGGATGATTCCTTTGCGAGGAATGTGGCGGGTGTGTTTGCGTTGACGGATGGGACGGTGAATTATGTGTATTGGAAGAGATGCCCTACTTGAGAGAAACCTGGCAGCTGTGGGAAAAGTTGTTCTAAGAGGATATTCAGTAGGATGAATGGTGAATTATTTTAGTGTAGGATTGTTCTTGGGACATGAGGTTTTGGGCTGGAGTTTGTTTGTTTTGTTTTCGCTTCCATTCGCTTCTTTGGCGACGTGCCAGCTGCTACCTAGCAATATAATTACTCTGATGAAACGCCTTCGTTGATTGGCAAATTCTGAAATTAATCATTGTGTATCAGGGCAGATATATTGTGCAATTGGATTTGGCATGTGATCCTCGGCGAGATGCTCGCTTGGGGTTTTGTCCTCTACAACTCGCCTCCATCGGGAAATATTTACCAACGTCTAATGGCATACAGCTATCTCTAAAGGAGCTATTAAATAGAGAATAGGAACAATTTCATAATTGATTCAAGTATTGCATGTTAATGAAATCCATATCTTCGCAGCATGATACTCACACTGCGTCTCTCCAGAGCCTTTGACCCGTCTGGGATATGCAAATAATAGAGCAAGAGAGAAGTGCAATTTAAATAACACTGCGGGCCGGAAACATTTCCCAAATGATTTAAAAAAGTCTTGTAAATATTTAACCATTCTGACGAGCGGTAACGCATCGCAGGGCAAGATCTGTTGGTAAAGTTCCGGTTGTCGAAGAGCAGACGCACCTTCCTGACTTTGGAAAATGAAGCATAGCAACCAAACACTCGATCGACAGCTATTGCGTTCTTTCCTCAATAACATGTAAACAGGACTAATTAAGCTGGATCTCGCACTCCGTTCTTCTCTTCTCTTCTTCTTCTTCTTCTTTCATCAACAATCCATCTGCACAACACCATTCCGCCTCCTCTCATCAAGACTTCATCGCACATCGCATCTCGTACATGAGTTCATGCATCCACGAACTACACCACACACCACAGGCAATTTGATCACGAAATCGAGCTCAGTTCTCGGAGAACAACATCTTTTGTCCCATCGCCATCATCATCGCTCGATCAGTAAGTCCCCCAGATCCCCACGCCAAGTAATTTCCAGTTCCGGGACATCAACCATTGCTTGAAATATACTGATCGCTTGGCTCCAAAGCAGGTTCTCCGGTTGCTCCCTCTGGCCTTGCAGCACATATTGCTTGGCGTACAGAGTACTTCTGAACCCAGGTAGTCCTTTCATCAACTTCCAGCGGACTTCATATGGTCTGGTCAGGACCACCTCGGCTTTTGATGCTTGTCATACTCCTTGGTACGAACAGTTACCGCCCACGGTCTATCCCAGCTCAGGGTAGCATCAATTATTCTTGTCTTTGGTACGTACACTCACGCCCCTTAAAGGACTACCTTCTGGACTTTCAGTGCCATGAAGGCTCCCAGCTCTGGGCAAGATCAAATCCCCACACCCCGTCATCGGGTCGGCGACCATCGTCCGTTTCCGTAGGGTGTGGGGGACAAGATAGTACAAATCGTCAGCTTTTAGGCTGACGTGTGTTCTCTCAACGCCTCAATGGTTTAGGGCCGACTCGATCACAACGAACAATCTTCGCTTCACGAGTTCAATCTCTCGTCGGTCTACTCACGGTGAGCTCAGCTACACATCATTGCTCTGCCAAGGTAATATCTCCATCTGATGTACATGAACTCCCGAGCTGACATTGACAGACGAAGTGTATCATCGACTACATCGCAGACAACCTGTTCTACATCATGCTGTCGAACTGTCGACCAGAACCTGAACTTCTTCAAGAACACAACAGACAAACAACAACAGCCACATCAAAGAGGACGATAACGATGTCTCGAGATCGGAAGCAGAGGGCCGGAAACATTCCGTTGATCCTGGCACAGAGGCTTTCTTGGAAGTGGTCTTGGAGGTTTACTCAAGTCGTCTGAGGTATGTTGCGCACAGCACTTTCAGTGAACAACAAGTAGGACTGACAATGACACAGAATGAGAGACTGTCCACAAACTTTCCTGAAGGTGCAATGCCATGTGCTGAACGACGCAACTCTAGGGAAAGAACAGCACGTCGGGAATCTTGAAAAACAACACAGAACAGGACAATCAACTTCAATATGAGCAAGTACGAAAGACCTCCGACTTCAGGTCAGTCAGTATCTTTCAATCCCGTGAAACTCGCTGACATCTTCGCATTTAGCACCACCTTCAGCTCGACTACCTGTGCATTGAAGCTAAGTCAGACGTCACCATCAGCCATCATACACGCAGCAGCTCCCTTGATTGCGGAAGACAAGGTGTGTACAGGATCCAGGCGAGGATCTCAGGCACTAGTGGTACAGCAGACAGATGTCCTCAGAAATACAAGGAAGATTGCTTGGTGGACATGTATGGATTGATGAGGACAATGACGATATTGGTTTACTGGTGGCCAGCTGGAAGCAGGAGATCTGAAAGGAGGATATCGCTGATCTGCATTACTTGCGGCTGGAACTATGTCAAATGTAGATGGATTAGCAGTGAATTCAGTGAGGGCCATTGCCGGCATGTCTTTTCTCCATTTATTCGATGACCGTAATTGATGAGATCAAAGTGCTGCCGACATGTAACAACTTACAATACGTTGTTCGCGAACAAATCGTTCTATCGTTCGTGAGTTGGCTCAGAGATGAAGTCTGTGTCTCGCGATGAGGTTTTGCAGAGCGGAAAGGAATGATTTAATTTGGATGGAGAACAATTCAAGCAAACAGGAGAATGAAGTCAGGAAAATATAGTCGTGAGTGTGCGGCGACTAGTGACTGAGCTATGGAAAGTTTGAGGATCGGCCGTCATCGAGGACGAGTACGCTACGTTCTAGCTTCCGCGATTACCTAGGTAGTGGTTTGTGAGTGATGATGCACTAAGATAGTGTGCCACAATAAATATATAGGTTGTGGAACTATTTTATTACTATAATTCAAACAAGAGAAGAGATGTATGGAATTTCGAGATGATGAACTGAATGCGAAGAAAAGCAGCTGCTGAGCAATGAGATGATAGAGGCAACCTACCACGCCAAACGTATCGTAGATACACACTCCTTATTCAGCACGAGATCCGAGAGCTGAATGTGTTCATTCACGACTTCAATATCGCACTCAACTTCTCAATCTCCTCCCCATTCGCAACATCCCCCTCCTCACCAGTAATTGCACTCGAATGATACGCCTTGGCGCCCGTCTCCTTCACAAGCTCCCTCAAATTACTCGATCTCACTCCTCCACCAACAATGATCTCGATCCTGCCCGCTGCTTGCCTCACCAATCTCGCGAGTACATCTCGCCCTTCGAAAGCGTTTGCTGCACCGCCGCTGGTGAGCACAGATGTGAAGCCTAGGGTGATGAGGGTCTCGAGCGCGGAGGCCATTTCTGAGGCGGGGATGAGGTCGAATGCACGGTGGAAAGTGGTGTGTTTTCGTTTTTGTTTCCGGTGAGGCTCTGAGTGATGGCTTGAGGATTGTGGGTGGATATGGTCTAGTAGCTCTTTACACACTGTTTCGTCAATCTTGCTCTCGGGTGTCAAGACTCCGAATACGAAACCATCGACATGTACGTCCTCGGCGCTGAACGTGGTTATTTCATTCTTCATTTGAGTTATTTCTTGGCGAGAACAAACGAAATCTCCGCCGCGAGGACGGATCATGACGTTGATTGGGATTGGAACGGCATTGGTGGTTTTGATGTGGGTTGTGAGTGTAGTGAGGGTCTCGAGGGAGGGAGTTGTGCCGCCGAGTGATTGGTTGGCGCAGAGTTCGATGCGGGAGGCGCCGTGGGTGAGGGCGAGGATGCTGGAGGGGGCGTTGAAGGTTGCTATCTCTAGGATGGGAGGAGACATTGTGTGTGGTTGGGAGATATGTTTGCCAAGATATCACTGATCTGATGAGATCTGCTCTATATCTTCGTAACCAATGCCGATTCCCAATTCTAATGACCCTTTGAGAAGGCCGGAACTATGAGTTGCTGTTAAAGTGACTAATCAGAACGAACTGGGAGTCTTTAGTTCAAGCTCTACCAGAATCGGAAACACAAGCCAGATCCACACACGGCCGGGGATACCTCTCCGTTTCGAGATCTGGGGTTGGATGAGGAGTGTAATGTGAAGAAGATGATAGGAGTATTCCTGCCGACTCGCTACCCGAAAGTGGGAGGTCCATCCGAGAGCCAAGCCGGGTATGACCAAGAACCTTATCTCCTCCTTATCGCTTACCGAGTGCGTTTCTGCAACGACAGCTCTTATGTTGAGTAGATCGAAGGGTTGAAGAGATTGGATTGAGTCGTGTAATAGTGCGGGATGGATGTGGGTAGGTGGGTAGGTGTGAGTTTAAAGAGAGAGAATCCCGTGGATCTGGTTATCTTATCTTGTTCTTCCCTCTTCTGTTTCACTTGGCTCATATTCCTGCCCTGACTTCACTCTTCCCCTGTTCTACTCCACACTTTCCATCTCTTCTTTCCTTCTCGTCCATCACCAGTACTCTGTCTTCCTCTCTCCATCTTGGTATCTTCACCTACAAATATTTCCAGGAGAGCTGAGGTTTGCTCTGCTCCAAGCCACAGTCATGGTCCGTCATAATTTCGAGTATCCTAAAGATGCCACGAATACCGTCAACAGATATAAACATCAAGGTATCATCCCCTTCAAAACGAACTATCTCACCTCAACGCAATCTGACACCTCGCAGCCGATTACTCCCTCCAGAGAATCCAGTACGTACTGTACTTCTCATCTCAAGATTCTCTTCTCAAGCCACTACTCTGTCTCTTCTTCTCAGGGTTCATTTGGACACTTGAATGCCACTCCCATATCCGATATCCATTCTAACCCACCCCCTCACCACCCAGTTCAATCATAAACTCCAGCCCCATCCTCCACGTCTCCTTCACCCCCGACCCCTCCGACCCCTTCCCCGTAATCCTCCCCATGATCGGCCAAATGGGTTCGTTCTCCCGGCCCTCCGCCTCAATCGGCGACACCCTAGACTGCTACCTCCACGGCTACGTATCCTCCCGCATCATGAACCTCGCGCGCTCCTCATCCTCCCCCTCTCCCTCAACCTCATCCACCACCCCCAAGCCCGGCCTCCCAATCTGCATCACCGCCTCGAAAGTAACAGGCCTCGTGCTAACCCTCACGCCAAACTCGCACAACTACAACTACCTCTCTGGGACGATCTTTGGATATGCAACGCTGGTGGAGACGGAAGAGGAGAAGTTGTACGCGATGCAGCTGATTACGAATAGTGTTTTGGAGGATAGGTGGGTGAATACGAGGGTGCCGCCGAGTGGGGCCGAGATGGAGAGTACGGCTATCTTGAGGGTGCGGGTTGAGAGGGGGAGTGCGAAGGTTGGTTTGTTGCTTTTCTTTTTGCGTGTTTGAGTTTGAATTTGGATTCTTGGGTTCGGGGCACGATGAGGGGTACGGAGAGGTGGAAGTGTGTGAAGGAGGAGGGAGGAGGGAGGAGGGAGGAGGGAGGTAGGAGGCTTTTGCTCCAGCTTCCTGTTTTGATCTTGATGTTGATCCTGATTCGTGATTTTGTAATATTTGAATCGTACACATACTAACTTCCGGAACAGGTGAGAGAGGGCGGACCCGGGATAGATGGGGAGTGTAGAGCGGATTTGAAGGATGCGGCGACGATGGGGAGGGTTTGGACGGGGGTTTTACCTGTTTGGGAACAGATTGGAGAGGTCGGTTGATATTCCCCCTTCTATTTCTCTCTTTGTCTCTTCCTCTCCCGCTTGCTTTCTCTCCCCTCCTCTCTTCCACTTCCCTCCTACCAGCCAAAAGCTCCCCCAAACCGAACCCAACACAACCCTAAAAAACCCCGCACCACACTAACTAACCTCCTCACAAGCCCATCCCAGGACCCTACAACGAAGTCAAAGACGTACCAGAGCACGTCAGGGCGTATAGAGAGGAGTTCAATAGGGAGAGGAGGGAGTATTCGGAGGGGGCGGCGAGGAAGGATGCGCCTGTTAAGAAGGGGGTTGATGGTGGGGATGAATGAGAGTATTGGGGGGTGGGGGTTGAATGATAGTGGGGTGTGGAGATGGCGTGATGGAGACGGAGGGGGGTGGTGTTTTGGAGATGATTCATGTTTTTCCGATGTTCATTACTACGTGCGGCTTTTGGGTTGGAGTTACAGTATCCTAGGCTCTTGGAAAGATGACATTAATGTAAGAGGTTTATTGACTTACTGCCCTCGCTTACATGAGAAGAACAAGTCACTTTCCTCGCTTGAGTCAGGGGTAAGAAAAGACAAAGCTTCCTGGGGTATCAATTATTCATTACTCATAGCCACCTTATCTCTAAATATTCCCACCAGCTTCCTGCCTGACCCTGACCTCCCTAACCAACGCTTTAGCCTCCTCGACCTCAACACCATCCTGACATAGTTCCGTCGCTAACTGCATAGCTCGATTATAATCACCTGTCCTCATGGCATATTTCGCCAGCCACATCCTCGCCTTCGACGTCGCAGCTGTCACACCCGTGCCTGTGTCTCCACCACCCCCGCCTGCTTGAGGCCTCGCATCGTCGTCTGAAGATTGGGAATCGGCGTGAATATTGACGACTGAAGAATCGAGGTTTTCAGCCGCTCCTTCTTCTTGAGCCACGCACATCTCCATATATGATTTTGCTTCCGCTTCGTCTTCGAGTCGTTCGTACATCCCTGCAATCTGAAGTAGAATTTCGGGATCCATGATTGCAGCCCTTTCCCTACCTCCACTTCCAAACGAGCTACCAACTCCAGCATCGTAGTAGCTGTCAGCCTGTAGAGCTCGCTTCAATGCCTTGATGCCTTCTAAATCTCGGCCCATTTTCTGAAGACATGATCCGACGGCCATCCACATTTTCCCGTCCCATGGTCTTAAGCCTGCTGCTCGTTTGTAATACCACAGTGCGTATGCATGCATTTCCAGCACTTCGTAGGTCTGGCCTAGCCCATACCATGCTCTGTAATCTCGCCTGTTAACATCCACTGCTCTTCGATATGACTCGATAGCTGCATGTGTATTCTTCAATTCTACATATTCGTGTCCCATCAAGGTCCATGCGCTCAGACATGAACGATCTAGGGTAAGTGCGCGACGGAAGTACTGAACCGCCTTTTCGTGCGAGGAGAGCAGGGAATAATAATTTCCAATAACCACACAAGATTCTGGGCGGAATTTGTCCACGGCCGAGCAAAGATGGGCGAGGAAAGACAGTTTCGGCCGTAAGTTCATGACATAAAGGATATTTGAGTAGTGATCCAAAGAGTCCAGTCGATGTGGATGGAGAGCCAACAAATTACTGAAGTGAGCGTCGGCGGTGACAAAGTCTTTGGTGTGATAAGCTAAAAGAGCCACACATGTGAGTATGAATGGACTTGTTGGGAATACCGTAAGCAATTGACTCAAGCTATCGGCAAGTTCTTGATTTGACTGATATAATTCGAGGGCGGTGTGGATGTTGAAAATGAAGCCAAATATATGCGCGGGGACGATTGAATTCAGTTGATTCAGCTGTGAAATGTTAGGCATGTTCAGATACCAGAATCTTGAAACTTACCTCCTCGACTCTACCAATCAGCGAGGTCATTTCCAACCAACAGCTCCAGTTCATTTGATATAATGTTACACTTTGAATTAGCCAGTGCATGGCCTGGGACTCATTTTTGTCCTTTGCAAGTACCATGCCGTATCTGAGGTAGTCAGTAGTTGTAACCTTTACACTTGATGACACCCACAAGTATTCAAGCCATCCTTGACTGCCATGAACAACCCCGTTCTCGTCGGTATGGTCCAGGAACCAAGTCTCGAGGAATCGACTGATCACAATCAATTGTTTGTTGACTGCGCTGCCACCATCATGTGGGCCCATAACCATTTCGCTATCCTCATCTTTCTTCTTTTCTCCAGACATGAATTTCGCATATAATGCAAGGAACAGACTCTTTTGACTAAGCTTTGGTATAGGCACCGCCGCAGCACTGGGACGAGCCCCCGATATCCTAGTCTTTCCCTTCCCTTGTGGTGTAGAAGCACTTGGGTTCTTTGCGGTTGCGGTGGAAAGGATGCCGGAGAGAACTGTATCTGGGAGGAACACAGCAGCACATCGATCGAATTCGCGGCAATCAAAGAACGACTTCGCCAATAGGTATTGATTTATTTCTTTTGCCTCTAGCACGGCTTCTTCGGGGTCTGGGTTGCCAGTAACAACGATAGGTGGGAGGGGAGTCGATGGCACTTCTGTCATCTGCGAGTCCTCGGGCTCTGTGGATTCCTCGGGAGTGGGAAGTGAATCGAGGAGCTCTGCTGCCCTGCGCTTGGGTTAGTCTATGCTTATAGAATGGGGAGCTTACGAACCATTTGGCAGATTGATATAAACATCGTTCGGAACATTTGACCACGGCCTCTTGCAGGTTCGCGCGCATTTCAGCGATGCCTTGTGGAGTGAGAAAAACCATGGTTGCAAATAGGCCACTTTGGCGCTGTATCAATGGCGTGCAGAGTCGCCGGAGATAGAACTCCTCCTCGGTAATAGGGGTCCGTCGAAGGTCAGAGGCCTTTGCTCGGTATTTGTTGTGCTGGTGATGTTCTTGTATTGTCTCGCCTGACGAGGCTGCGGGCCGAACCTCAGCTGTGGAAAGGAAAGCAAGCAAGCACGCTTGACGCGTTTTGTTGACTTTTGTCGCGTGCAATGGTAGTTGATATAGTATGTATGTATACTCGAGATCGGCAACAAGGAAATCTTTTAAACTTTAATACTCAGAAATCACTCGAAGAATATTTCGCATGAACTTTGTGGCAGAATATCTGGGTTGATCAAATCAAGATGCGATTTGCTCATGGATTATTTTGAATCTTTGACATCTGGATCCCTGCCCAGACTTGACCTGCATGTCAATTCTGCCACCCCCACCATTCACCGCTCTCAGCCATCCCCTGTCCCCCTTTTCCTCGACCGCCTCGAAGCTCCATCTTTGTATGCTCTTAGGCAGAATTGACTTGGTGATACACGTTTCCATACTCAACTATCCTTCACACCAGTCGATTCATAAATACCTCGTCCGCGACAACACCAAGTCCAACATGGCGAAAACTACTACCCTCAAGGAGTTTGAATCAGTCTTCCCCAAGCTGGTTGAGGATTTACTTGACCATGCGAAGCACTACAATCTTCCAGAGGCTTTCGTTGAGTGGTACAAAGCTGTAAGCATAGATTTGATGTGCAATTGAAGCGTGCATATTTAACAATTCGCAGTCCCTTAATGCCAATACCATCGGCGGAAAATGTAATCGCGGAATGTCTGTACCCGACTCAGTCTCCCTCCTCCTCGAAGCCCCCCTCACCGAAGAACAATACTTCCAGGCCGCAACATTGGGATGGATGACCGAACTCCTTCAAGCCTTCTTCCTGGTTTCAGACGACATCATGGACAGCAGCATCACTCGACGAGGAGCGCCATGCTGGTACCGTCAGCCGCAAGTAGGAATGGTAGCCATCAACGACGCATTCATGCTCGAGTCCGCCATCTACACCCTCCTCAAGAAATACTTCAAGACGCACCCTTCATACATCGACCTCATCGAGTTGTTCCATGAAGTGACATTCCAAACCGAGCTCGGCCAATTGTGCGACTTGCTCACAGCGCCAGAAGACAAGGTCGACCTGGACAACTTCTCGCTGGACAAATACCAATTCATCGTCATCTACAAGACAGCATACTACTCTTTCTACCTGCCCGTTGCTCTCGCGCTGTACCATCAGAATATCGCCACGCCAAAGAACCTCAAGCAGGCAGAAGACATTCTGATTCCTCTCGGCGAGTACTTCCAGATCCAGGACGACTACCTGGACAACTTCGGTCTCCCAGAACATATCGGCAAGATCGGTACGGATATCATGGATAACAAGTGCTCGTGGCTGGTCAACAAGGCTCTAGCAATCGTGACTCCAGAGCAGAGGAAGGTATTGGAGGAGAACTACGGACGCAAGAACAAGGAGAATGAGGCTGCTGTCAAGAAGCTCTTTGACGAGCTGAAACTGGAGCAGATCTACAAGGATTACGAGGAGAAGCGTGTGGGCGAGATCAGAAAGATGATTGCGGAGGTTGATGAGTCTGAGGGGTTGAAGAGGACTGTTTTCGAGAGCTTCTTGGGGAAGATCTACAAGCGAAGCAAGTAGACTAGGTGGACATGGGTCCTGTGGAATGTGCATTCGTGAATATGCTTTTCATGTGCAGCCTTTGAGCATTGCGAATCTATACCTCTGCGATAGCTTTGCTCTTGCTGTGTCTATTCAAAACATTAAAAAATTTAATACCTCATCCTTTCATCTCTCCTTTTCTTTGGGGTAGCCTACTGAACCTCATTAGCAAAGCAATACTTCACGCCCAAGAAAAAAGAGAACACTACGTATCTCACTTTGACTTAGCTTTAATCGTTACCCGCTATCAAGTGATGAGATCAAATAGGACCATGTCCTAGCTTTACCAAGCTTCCTCCATTTAGGTGCCTCTTTTGAATGAGAAAATAATCTCGCTATAGTCCGACGAAGCTGGGCGCAGGGAGAGCCGGCTATGTAATCATTCTGTTGGATCTTTGCTATTCCTGTATGCCTTGATATGGGCAGTCGCATTAGAGGATCGAAAAGCTGTGAATCCAGAGAGTGCCCAATCCTCGGAAATCACTACTACGGTGTTGGGAGTTTAGTGCTCAGTCTCATTGTCAAAATTCTCATTTCATTACTATTTTGTTTTCTCGATTTTGCTTCACGACATGCTTAGATTTGAAAAAGTCAACGGCATCATCTCGCTTTGTTGTCCCCATCATCCTGTTCTCGCTTAATCAATCAATCCTCTTCATCAACAATACCACTTCAACAACACCTCCATCCATCTCAACCACCCCATCCACACGACACCAAACCCCCTCAACCCCGCCTCAATCCTCCTCCCCCTAATTCCCTCCTCCTGCTCATGCCAGTCCCCCTCCCCATCCTCAACACCAGATCTACATCCCCACCCTCCAATATCCTCCCCCTCGTCTCCGGGATCAAAAAAATTCAAAAAGCGAAAACGCCAGCGCCAGCAGCCAGAACGCCGTGAAGAGAACCTTCGTCCCTCAGGTGATTTTCTCAGGCAAATCGGGCGTCACCAAGCCGAGCCGATGAGGAATTTGCACATCCAGGTCGTGCTGGTGATGATGGTGCTGGAGATAGAGATGGCTGGCTTTCGAGCAGATCGGATGAAGAGAGCGGGAAGATCCCGGTGGGGAGGCGAGAATCGAACACACCCCAATGGCTGGGCGCAAAGAAGGAGTAGGAGAAATTTGCGTCCGAGATATCGATGAATGCGATGCCCGTTCAGCCTTTCTTGCCTCCCTTGAGCTTCTTCTCTTGAACCGAAAGAGATATGTACATAGCATTACTTGACCGAATTGATTTCTTGTATGAGAAGGGGAACGGATTTCTGGAACAGAGTCTGTCATTCAAAGTAATGACAAGTAATATGAAAGTGCCTTCTCGGATCTTACACGACTAGGATGACTAGGAAGTAATGTTTTCCGTCTAATCTCGACTACTTGCTCAAGTAGCGCCACGGCTTCTTTGACTTGCCCATTCGCCTTATAAGCTCTAGCGAGTTCGTGCTGCGACGCGAGCCGGTCCGGGTGCATCTCAGGTAGTGTAGTTATTCGGATCTCGACTACATGCTCGAGTAGCGCCACGGCTTCTTTGACTTGTCCATTTGCTTTATATACCCTAGCGAGTTCGTGCTGCGATACAAGCCGGTCCGGGTGCGTCTCGGGTAGTGTAGTTTTCTCGATCTCGACTATTTGTTCAAGTAGTACTAAGGATTCCTTGGCCTGCCCGTTCCTGTAGTAGGTCATTGCAAGCGTATGCTGAGAGGCGAGTAGATCAGGGTGCGTCTCAGGTTGCGTAGTCTTCTGTATCTCGACTACTTGCTCAAGCAGCGCAACAGCTTCCTGAACCTGCCCGTTGCCACTCATACTTATTGCTTGAAGGTTATATAGCAATAAGAATTCTCTCGACGGCTCGTTGGGGCTCTGGTTAAGCTCAAAGAACAAGTCTCGTAACAGTTGACTAAGCTTAAAATCTTGACGCATAAAGAGCAGTGCCCAACCACACTTGACAAGGATCGGCGTGATAACTGTTTTTGATACTGACTTGAATGCCTCCTTAACCTTTATATCCAAGTAAGATAAGATATGCGAAAGCAACAGTCTCTCTTGTGTCCGCCAAAGCCCAAGCCTTGACCAAGAGAATCCAAGAACACAGCCAGTCGCGATCCATGCCACACTTTGACACTTTGAACCTTGTCGATCCTTGGCCCAAGCGTGAGTAAGCGCATGCATAGATAACATACTGTTGCCATCAAGATCGTATCGATTGACCAGTGACAGCGAGGCGAGGAGAGAGCTGGCTTCAACGAGACGAAAAGAATCCCATTCGGCTTCTTGTGGAACCATGAATCCTGGTAGTTTCGAGATGTGATCTTGAGAGAGCTCGTGAATGTCCCTAACTTCGTCACCAGCTTCCAAGATCTCTCTGCAACCCTTCCATCCCTCCTCAAAAATCTGCAGAGGAAGTACAGTAGAGCTAAGCATCGACAGAATCTCGAGTAAGCGAAGAGCATCGCTTGCAGACTGCTTTTGGGAATGTTCTAAGATGTCTGCTGAAGCTTCGAAAGTTGCGTAGATATCGCAATACCTCGACTGAGCTTGGGTTGGCCGGTATTGTAAGAGCCGTTGTCGCTGCCGTTGATAAACCTTTGGGTATTGCTCGAGTAGGCAGTGACCTTGGCTGACATATGCTCCAGCTTGTAGTAAGGCAAGTGTGTGGGATCCGAGGAGGTTGACTACTCTTTTAGCTTGGTCATCATGGTCCGGCCACGACCTCGGATCTACTTCAGCCGCTTTGAGTAACAAGTCTTTTGAGTCTTGATCGTCCAGACCCTCTAAGGCTACAAAGGCGTTTGGACTGTATCGCCTACATTCGACAACGCGAGATGTCAGAAGAACAGCACCGTGGTTGCCGGGTGGGAAGTAGACCTGATAGTCGAAGTCCGGGTTGTCGGCATTATCGAGAATTAGAAGCCACTTTTGATGGGTAGTCGCTAGTAACTGAAGTGCTTCGAGGACACTTTCAACTGTGTGGCCGAGTAGTTTTGCAATAGCGATGAAGTCACGCTCAGCAGCGGATGGCTTGTCGACATCGACCCAGAATATTCCCCAGAACCTGTAGCATAAGCTAGAATACTGGTGTTTAGACGCTGTAGGAAGGACGTACTTCTGCTTCATTAAGCTCGCAATCTGTAAGCATATCTCGCTCTTTCCTTGTCCTCCTAATCCTGTAATTATGAATCTCCTTTGCCTCTGCGGTAGAGAGATAGAATCGATTTCGAGAGCTGTCTGTATCCGAGAAAGTAGGTCAGAACGCCCCGTGAATAGACTATTAATAGCCCGCGGTATCATCCAGTGAACATTGCCATATATATTAGCACCTGTACAGAATCCAAGCATGTTAGCTAATTTAGAACTCCAGCTCCCATTAGATCGAGGACTTATCAAGGGTTACGAATGTTACCTTTTGAGCGTTCGTCAATTTCCCTCTCAAGTCGCATGAAGGCATTCTTTCTCCCCTCACCATAGATCAATGGCATGTGCAGGCCAAAAATTCCCAGTAGGGAATAAGCCTCGTCCTCTCTACGCTTCGCTGTTCGTTTTGCCGCCCAAAGCATCCGCTCATCAACAGTCACTTCCACGAGAGGCTTCCCTCGCAATACCTCCACTGAAATCCCCGTAATCTCGTGAACTGATGGCTCTAGCGATTCCTTGTCGCCTATTCGTTCGCCCTCCCGAGAAAAGAATTCGACTGACTTTGGGGCAATAAGTTCCTGAAGTGTCCAAGCTCGAGTGAACCATCTACTGTGCCGGAATTCTGATTCCCATCCCGGTCGGGAGAACGATTCATTTGCATTGCATCGTTTAGAAACGTCCAAAAGGTAAACGTAGCACCTGGCCGCATCCTGATACCAGCGGAACATAGAATTAATCGCCTCTGAAAGCTCTGTAAGATTGGATTTGTTGATACAACACGTGTCTACCCAGAAGTATTGGAGCCCATCTCTTGCTGCTTGTTTGCCACAAAACTCGATCTTTCTGTATCCTGGTTTTTGCGTGTAAAAGCCTGCTCGAAGATCGTTGAATGTGACTTCCTCTGTGTCATTTCCCCAGGTATGAGACAGTATCGCGTAGGGCGGAACATGTTCGGTGTAATCCTCAGTGAGGCTGAGGTTACCACTTTGAAGATGCAAAAGACGCATTTCCTAACCAAGACTCGCTGCACAGAATGTGAGAAATTATGAGCTAAGAGCACAGATCTCGGTACGTGACTGTTGGGTGAAAGGAGGAAAGAAAATTCAAGCGCATTAGGCAGGTTTATCGAAGTTCGAAGGTCGACAAGGCTCGCGCTTAGCCGACTACACGTGATAAGACAGCTTGAGTGTCCCATCGAGGGAAAATACTCAGAGATCACATTATTGTACGATTGAAGACTCACAGGAGATACTGTATGAGAACTTCCTTGGACCAACTCCATTGAGTGAATTGGTAATTTGTTGAAGCACGTTAAGGTCACATGATATCTCATTTAGTCAAGCCGCTGGAGCTCGCTCCAGTCTTCTAGGGTCTGCGAAGAGGAAGTCGAGAGCGACTGTTTGACACATGGAGAAATGCCGGTTTGCAGGGATCTTCGACCATTAAAAGCCGGGCGATGCGATTAGGGGGGTGAGCGAGCGTGAAATGTAAACCCAACTTCAGGACGATTAAAGTCCACGAAATGATATCTCTTCACTTGCTTACATTAGCTCTGGTTTGTTTTAAACAAAAGTTATTTTGCAGGCACTTAAAGAGGCAAGAGATTTTAGTTGACCACATTTTAGCACTTTTGATGTCTTGCACAGTGCTTCCAAACGAACAGTATTCCTATAATTTGCAATGAAAAAGAATCTTTCTTTACGGTCAACTATCGGTCCATGGATCTCATTCGATCGTCACAAAGTTTCTAACCAATCACTCTCCGAAATCCAGGTGTAAACAAAGGCTGCCTTTGTCGCCTCCAAACATCCAAGCTTTCCAAAGCGAAATTCGTTACCGGTGCAAACGACGTCATCCACCAATCTCATCTCAGACGTTCAACATCAAAGAAATATCACCACCGACACCACCTCAGATTCCCAGCGCTCCCTCTATTCAAAATCAAAATGTCCAACACATGGAGCCCTTTCCAAAGACCTAATCCCAGCCGTCCCTCACACCACACGAACAACACCGGTACGTCATTCAGTAACCCCTGGCCCTCCGCCTCTCCACCAACCTGGACCGAAATCCTGCAGTCATCCTTCCCACTAAGTCTGTACCCCAATCTTGCAAAGAAATATCCCGATATCAACGATGTGAAAGTCGTGGTTCCGGACTGGGGGGATGCGGATTTGAAGGCGAGGAGTTTAAACGGCGATGAGTGTATCATTGGAACGACTCTGGGCCATGCAGGGGTTATGGTGCAGTTGCCGCTTGAGGGGACGATGAGATTAGAATCTAGAGGGGCAGAGAAAGTGGAAGGGAAAGAGAAGTTATGGATTGTTTTCGATCCGATTTTCTCTGCTAGGGCGGGGCCTACGCAGTATACCGGTCCGGGGAGGCTGAGGAAAGCACCGTGTCAGGTGGAAGACTTTCCTGGTAAGTTGATCTATCTATTGACTCGTTCATCTACATATCCTGGATAAATGTCGAAATCCGAATTGAAGCTTATTGCCCTTGAATATCTCACTGACAAAATAGGTTGCAATGCCGTGGTCATCTCACATAACCACTACGACCATCTGGACTTACCAACCATTCAAGCAATATTGAAGAAATTCCCCGAGGCGAAGTATTTCGTGCCCCTAGGGAATAAAATATGGTTCGCAGCTCTCGGTATCCCAAATGATCTGATTATCGAGCTCGATTGGTGGGAGGAGAGGCAGTTCAGTTTACAGGACTTCGGCTACTCGTATGCGGATTCAGATGAACTTTCAGACTCGAGCAGCGAAGGTAGAAAACAGGAGACGAATTTAAAATTCACTTGTGTTCCTGCACAGCATAATTCGGCACGAAGTCCCTTAGATCAAGGAAACACACTCTGGTGTGGGTGGGTGGTGGAACAGCTTCTCGTCTCGAATGACTCAAGTCCAATTTCAGCTCCTACATCCGCTTCAACCGGTTCCACAACATCACCACAGACGCAAAGCCAAACCCGACGCAAAGGCACAATCTACCACGCCGGCGACACCGGTTACCGCCCTTTGTCCACATCCACCACCACCTGCCCAATCTTCACTCAAATCGGCCAGAAGTTCGGCCCCATCGACCTCTCCTTCCTCCCCATCTGGCGCGGTGGCTCTCTCTCCTTCTTCTCCACTCTCGGTCTGCGTCTCTCACATAAAGACATCCCGTCGGCACTTCATGCTTCGCCGGCTGATGCGATGGATATCCATGTTGATGTTAGGTCGCGGAATAGTGTGGGGGTGCATTTTGGTACGTTTGTGGGGAGCGAGAATGAGAGTCTGGAGCCGATATTGGAGTTTGAGGAGGCGAGGGAGGGGAGGGGTGTGCTGCCTCTGAGGGAGGAGATAGAGGGTGGTGAGGACGGGAAGACGAGGGCGGGTGTTGTGGATATTGGGGGGAGTGTTGCTGTGAGGATCGAGGGGTAATTGTGGGATGAAACGGCTTTGTTGAGGGTGGAGAGGATTGCGTAAGCGAGAACATTGAATCAATTTGGCGCGTGGAGAGAAAGATGAGATGAGCTAACTCGGAGAGAAGCCGGAAGATGAGCGTGCCATAAATTTGTGCGAAGTTGTGGACTATTTGCGGCGTTTAAGCGAGAGTGAAACAGCGAAGACAGTTTCTTTCGTCAAAGCCAACTTTTTTGACTGAAATCTTCTATTCCTTCTCTGCCGACAACCTATAGAGCAATAAATATACAATATTACCCCTTCCCTTGCAATAGGCAAGCGTTTCTCACTCTCCCATCTAACCAACGACACATCGAGGAGCCACCTACCAAATCGTTCCTTTACTTTGCGTCTTCTCCTTCTCCATCTTCCTCACATCCATCCTCTTCCACAGCACAATAGCCAACACACAAACCGGCATAAACGCACTCCCCGCAACCACCATCTTCCTCTGCACATCCGCATACGCCACCACAATCGCATCTCTAATCACCGTGCCGACCGGATAATCCTGCTGAATCACAAACGAGCTATAGATCGTCGCCGTCAGATTCTTGCTCTCCTCGGGTAACGCCTTGTACAGCTCTTTTGGCAGGATATTGGTCCAGAGCGCGCCGGCAATGGCCTGGCCGATGGCGGAGCCGATCGACCCGAACATGCCCCAGAGGGCGATGGCGACGGCGACCTCTTGGTGGGAGACGGACGCCATGACGGCAAGTTGGGCGCAGGTCGCCCAGATTCCGGTCCCGATTCCGTTGAGGACTTGGCACATTACGAGGAGCCCGACGTGGGTGCTGGGGGTTCGGAGGTGGATGAGGAGGGCGGTGCCGAGGACGACGAAGGGGATGCCGCCATAGGCGGTGAATTTGAAATCGCCGGTGCGGCTGATGAGTCTGGAGATGAGTGTCAGTCGGTACCATTTTCTATTTTGAGCGTTGAGGGGCGTGGAAGAAGCACGTATGGGTAAGGTATACGTGGAAAGAGAACTTACAATCCAATAAAAGGCGAGATGAACGACGAAGTAAGCGAGAACGCATTCAGAATATATCCTGAATCTCTAATATTCTGATCATGCACCACCTGCAGATACGAGTAATAGTACGTATCCCAGCAGAAGATACTCGCGAACATGAAGCCGTACAGCAGGGACGAGCCGATGATGGTTCGGTTCATGAGGTACTTGAATGGGAAGAATTGTACAGGTGCAAAGAATCGCTCCCACAGGACGAAGGCGATCATGGAGATCGTACCGACGACGAGCATGGAGATTACGGTTCCGGATGCCCAGCCTTTGGATTGCCCGTTGGCGAGGGAGAAGGGCAGCAGGATGAGAGAGAATGCTGCTGTGCAGAGGAGGAGGCCGAGGACTAGAGAGAAGTTTGTTAGTTTCTTGTTTCTCAAATAACGTTCGAGGGTGCTCTTACTGTCAAACTCAACAATGTAGAACTTGAACGACTCGAATCTCGTTCGCTTATGCACTCTCTCAGGCAGCGCACCAAGTCTCGCCGCCTTCCTTTGCTGAGCCAGCATGACCGCCACAGCAGGAAGACTCACCCCAATCAAAATAATACAGAACGCACCAAACGCCCACCTCCAAGTCGACTCCTCATAGAACAACTCCGCAATCGCAGGACCTGCAAAAGTAGTCGCAATAGTCGGCGTTCCATTGATAGTGAACGCCAACATCCGGTTCCTCAACGTCGTCATGTCAGCCAACATGACATCGATGACATAGAGGAGGCCGAGATGCCCTACCCAGTAGAAGGTGTGGGCTGCGGCGTAAGTGGTGACGTTCTTGCACACGGCTTTCATGATGAGGCCGAGGGAGACGACGAAGAGCATGAGGAGGAAGCCTTCCACGCGGCCCCAAATGTCGATAATTTTGGCGATGGTGAAGGCGGAGACGCCGCCGGCGATGGTGGCTACGATTCCTGTGGCGCCGAGGAGACCGTGAGAGTAGAAGGCGGAGGTTACGTAGGCTGTGAGGTTGGAGTTGATGGATGACATGAGGAGCTCGACGAAGGAGACGAGGTAGAGACTGTGAATTGGTGTCAGTGCCTTGTCTTTTTCTGCTTCCATCAAGTCTGGGATTAATCGAGGGAGGGCGTACAGGATAAACATCAAAACCAAAGTCTTCTTAGTCCAGACCGTGGTGATAGCCTCAACACGCTTAACACCATCTTGCTTATGCGTCGATCCATCCTCAGAGTCTAGCTTCTCATCGTACAGAACTTCATTAACATTCTCATCATTGACAGGACTCTTCTCGATATCGAAGGTCGAGTCAATCGCACTGTTCTCGGCAGCGGGAGTGATGGACGCCATGTTGTGATTGCTCGCTTGGTTTGGCTTGACCTGACTTGTCGCACCTCAACAAGCGAAGACCAGGGATGTAGTAGGGAGGTGAGGAGTGAACACAAGATCAGATAGATCTGATGGCCAAACCCTTTATATCTTATCTCATCTACTAGGGTAGCTCCATTCGCTCACATGGTATCCCGCACTCGCACCCACCCAAGAAAAGTTAAGATCCACAGGCAATAGCTTCTAGGTTCGTTTCGCCGTCTTGGCTCCCATCTCATCCCAGTCTTCTAGTCCAGTGCCGATCCACTGCATCTGCAGCAAGAGTAAACGAACGCACCCATCCACCAATCCACGGCAAGAATCGCAGCGGTTCTCCCTTGCGATCCCGGGGATTTGGATGGCTGAACTTCGAAATTGATGTAGAAAGGTATCGGTCGAAGTCAATCCAGGAAATCGAAATGGAAGTCATCCCCGATTTTTTTTGTCCCCCACCTCGCTAAACCTTCATCAATAGACCCACCGACCGCACATCCCATCACCAGCAAAAACCTCTTTCAACACCAGAACAGCACCGAAAATATTGCCGCACAAGCAGAATTGCAGTACTCTACATTACGAGAAACACCCCAAAAGCAGTCAGAAACTAAAATGTAAGTGTGCGGCGAAGCAGCGAAAAGAATTCTCAGATGGGCCGATCTGATAAGATAAAATTTTCGCGCCAAGAACGTGATTCCCCGCTCTTAGCGGGCTTGGAAGTTCGTCGGGTGTTGGATGTGGCCAATTACTTCAAAGGATGTGGAGGATTTTGAGTGATAGACATTTTGGGTTGGCAAGCTTATGCTATCTGGCATATGCTATCGGGGTGCATGGAGCTTGGGGATTGTTCGTGGCGTTTGCGAGGGCTGGAGTCAGGTGTCAAGTCAGGTGAGCTTGGTTTTTGGGGGGCAGGATTTCCGTTCGGACGGTTGAAAACGGAGGTAGAGGTTCGGTGGGGAGTGCGACATGACAGTCATTTGCATTCAGAACTTCGAAGAACAATGTTCCATTATGCTATTGCATTGAAGTTCCTGCCAGAACTTGACTCGGGGGGTTATGTATCAAGCTCTGCAGAGTTTTGTACAAAGTTCTGAATCCTTGCAGGCATCTCTCAAATCCACTTGATCAACACAGCTGGACTTACAAATCTACAAAGTCAAAATGAGAACAAATGGTCAAAGGCGCACTTGCCTTGACAGCAGCACCTTAGGGCTTTATATAGATCCCCAATTCCAAAGTTGTTCACCCTTCCAACCCCCCCGCCAGCTATCACTCTAGTTGAATTTTGATGCGACGTTAGAAGGGAGTCAGCAAGATGCGTGCTGCCTGTGCCAGGGTAGTTTATGAAGGCTTCGACTTTGGAGCTCTGCGGTGGCTGTGCGGGGATATTATAGATGTGTTTGTGCTACCGGATGTGCTTCGAGATTCGAATTCGAGGAAGGTGACAATCGTTCGCCTACTTTCGGACCGAGCAAAAGTGGTACTCATGATTTTGTTTATGTGTTCTGCGGGAAAGAGGGGGGTGATCAAAACGATGCGTGTCGCGGCTTGTCCGAATCCAACAGGTCGAGATAAGTAGCAGTTCAAACTCCCCATTGCAGCCCAAAATTCGTCCAGTCCATGAACTCGCTTCCGTCGCCCTGCTCGCCAACAAACATCGATTGGACGTCACTAAACAGATTGGGGTCTTGCAGCATTACTTCCGGTTCTGAAGCATTAAGCAAAGGAGCACACATCCTATCGACAATCTCCAAGCAGCGTTCAGCTAGCCGATTATTGACTGCTACGAAGGAAAGTAGATTTTTGGTAATGCGAAGATCTTCGAGCCAGGACGGCGCAGAGGGAGAGGTTGGCATTGTGATGAGGAAAATGATTGGGATCAGACCAGCTTGAAAAAGAAAGTAACTAAAGAGCCTCAGTAATGCAAAGGTATCATTGAGATTTGAAAATGGCAACTTACAGCATGTACCAGCTTCCAAGTCTCGACGTCAAATTACCCGACATGTATTCAGAAATGCTAGCAATAGTATCCCGCGCACTCTCCAAACAGAGCATTCGGCATCTCTCATCAGCTTCGTCAGCATCTGGATTGATCACTGGACCTGCAGCCCAGAGATTGGCTGCCCAGCGTAGAACGGTCGGGCGGAAGAGAATGATCCGTAGATTCCAAGTTCGCCATGATAGGCGATAACGTGCAAGGACGAACGCATCATTGGCTTGAAGCTCTGGACTGTGGATCTGAAAGTAGGGTTGAATGGAGTTCTCCCATACATCTAGCCGCGCTTGGAGGCTGAGAAGCTCCGAAGATGTTGGGCCCGGGGTCGAGATGAGTCGGTGGTAAAGCTGGTTCGTGGTCAGATGTAACGCGGATTGAGCTTTGAGACCTGAATAGACAGTCGGTAGAGCAAGTTCTTGCGGCAGCGATGTTGTTGTTGCTGTCAAATCCTACGCACTATATCAGATGGGATCCCACGTTCTGAGGGCCGACCTCACCTCTTCGTGAATGTTGAGAACCTGATTTGTGTCCATGATACTTGCTTCGGGAAGAAGTACTGGACGACCGAAGGTGATCGACGCTCCAGAATCAAATATATAGAGTCCCCACCATACCCGTCTTCTCATTTCTCTTTGAAGTGGGCTGATCTTCCACTCAGGAAATTCTTTGTGCAAGCCAAGACTCAAGGCCATTCTGACAGCCAGGCCAAGGTAATTCCAGCCTGTATTCGGCTTATTCGTTTTCTGTGTGTAATTACTGAGAAGCAGAAGTGCCTGCACCAACGCCAAGTTGCCAACTTCGAATACAGATGCGTCGTCCTGCCAGAGAGAATTCACTTCTTGGTAGAAAGTCCTATCAATCGTTGAATCGTCGTCACCAACACACCAAGATCCAATCGCAAGGACAGAGTTGAGCAGAATTGGCCATGTCTTGCCCTTTGGACGCGGCAATTCGCCTGAATATTGTGCTCGAAATGTTGCTTCGTGAAGAAATGGGTATGCAGTATGGTAGTAGAGAAAGTACGCATCAATGAAAACCTGCTCTGATACCCCTGACAGAGGCGGCTCCAGGAATGGGGATTCGAAGCCTCCAGTATTGAGTTGTCTACCAAATGGAGGCTGTCTCGAAGAACCCATATCTGGATCTCCAATCAATAGAGCACGAAGAGGCATCACGCTCGAAGTTGCACCTGGGCATCAAATCAGTCGCAACGTCAGACGTGGTGGAGTGGCGTTACCAAGATATCCAGTCCCTTCAGGCTTGATGGACAACGCTGCCATCCCATCTGAAAGTCCGCTAAGGGTTGTTTCTTCTGCCCAGTCAAAGCCGTCTGCTTGCTGAGGTAGAGCCTCCTCTGCTCCTGGGGACGCACTTTCCCTGATGAAGTCACGTGCTTTGGCATCAAGAACTCTCGATTCTATTGTCTCTGGGATTGGACGACGGGAGCTACTCAATGGTCTGTCCGAAGCAGGGTCTAGTAACTGATCGAGATCGACATCTGGAAGGAGCTCTGCAAACGTAGCCTCGAGTCGGCGTATACGGTCTTCTGCAGCGGTAAGGTTGCTACATGGTATTCCGGTCAGACCAGCTACAGAATTTATGACAGCGCAAGCAATTTGGTACTACATCGCGGAGTACTTATGCAGGTTGCTGCTTACCTGCGTGTCAGAGGAGTTCTCTCGACTCTTGGGCTGTAGATGCATTGCTTCCCTTGGCGCACACAGACTGCGCAAGATGGCAGCTCCTTGGTACACTGCTGTCAATTAGCGCGTATATAATTATGAGTTTTTCCAGAAGGGCAGGCATCTACTCTGAACTTCCGTATCCTACACTCGTCGCACTTCGGACTATCTCGTTAGGATGCTGTCTGAATGGTGACTGGATGCTGGGGCTGCAAAGTGGACACGCTAAGCAAAGCTGGAAATGGATTGCGTACAGCAAATCTAGGAGCCTCTTCGCGTGGCATGCTGCAGAAATAGCTTCTACCACTCAGTTCCTTGTGTTCTTCCGTTCGGCGTTAAGTAAGCAAAGGTACAGATACGGCAGGTCGACGACGGTGCATTTTTCATGGTGATTCAGGGCTGCTTCAACATCGTCACGCCCCGCCACCCACCACTCCTTGCGACAGTCCCCGCAGTTTGTCCGCCTCGCTAAACAATTGGGGTGTTTCTAAACATCGCGCCAGCACACCTATGGCAGCACAGTATCAACTCAGGTCCACAGGCTTTCTTTAAGACGGTTTTGAAACAGATACAAGTTCTTTTACTCAATTCAAGCCCGATCAATTCAAATATCCATGAGAACGTTACTTTCCCAAGGCTCCAAGCAGCCAAGTCCTGTCCACATGCTCCGTCCACGTAACCTCTGTCCACATAGAATACTGAACGGGACAAAAGTGCCCGAGCCTATTTCCCCAAATATCTTTTTCGCAGCTCGCATGTCCACCTCCGAGATACTTCAACCCCGCAAAGTCTCTTTGGGGTCCCCAGATCCCAGGTACTGAGCACTTCAATCTGCTTCTTCACGCGACCCCAGATTCCCCCGAACACTAGTCCTGCAAGTGGTGGCAACCGTAATCTAGTCCTTTTCGATCAATTTTCGGTCATTGATGCCGCGGTTCAAGAGCTGCTGACGAAAACAATAGCTTGCAATGGCGTATTCAACAGTTGCTAGGGAAGTATTCGAAAATGAACACAAGTCACGAGAGCTCAACAATAGCTTGAACAAACAACTAAACCGAGTTTCAAGGGTTAAAATCACGTCAGCTTGACCCAAAAGGGCCGGACAGGACAGTAACGGCTCGACGAGGAGAAATAACTTATCAGTCAGATACAATATGATTGTACACAAACGCACCGTATTGAAAGGATGCTACCCGCCCTCAATGGCATTTTAAAGTCCACCCTGGGCTCTGCTCTAGTCTGTTCCACTTCAGCCATTTCTTTTTCCAAGCCCCTTAGAGTGATGTTGATGGAATTAACCTTAAGCAAAGTTTGCGGGGAACTAGTTTAGAAAGTGCATACCCCGCCAAATTCAAGCGCTTGATGGCAATTGCACTTCAATATGACGGCAATTCGCTGACAGTCTTATTATCTTATATAGCTCAGTATTTGTATTCATACATGTGAAACACCCATCATTGTTATCAGAGCCAAAACAACTGGTTGTCTCGTCACTGTTGTTTCGCTACCCAGAATTTTCGTCATGAGGGTACCAAATATCTTCTTCGTCGTTGCGTGGGCCGCAACTTCTACTTGCTATTCGGCGCCTAATCCGCAGCAAAGATATAACTTAGCTCCGTCCTCACGCTTGGTCAAAGCTACTGGAATTCTCAGGACCTCCGGCAATGTTACCTACGATGCGACTGCAAAATCGGCCGCGGATCAAACTTTTACTTTGTCGGGACCCAATGCAACGATTACCTACGACTTTGGTCAAATGACGGCTGGATTTCCTACAATTCTCTTTAAACATGCTACCTGCAGTGGGCAACCCTGTAGCAAATTTGAACTACCTGGATTCACTTGCTCGAGCCCGTGCCAAGGACTCGGTCTTGCCTTCTCAGAATCGCTGCAAGGTGTTGGCTACGCGTCTGATCTTTCGGTCCTGTACAGCCATGTTGACGGGACACTGTACATCCCCATGGCCAAGGGTTCTTACTCCGTTCCAATTCAATGGGCCCGAGGTAGCTTCCGGTACTTGACTCTGTCACTTGGACACACGACTTCACCTAATACTAGAGTGAAGCTCCAGCTCTCGCATGTATACTTTACAGCACAGCCAAATAATCCACGACTCAACGACTATACTGGATACTTCCACAGCTCAGATGACTTGCTGAATCAAATATGGTATGCAGGCGCCTACACAATTCAACTCAGTACGGTTTCTGCGAACAGCTCGATCCAACGCTCATACCTGGGTCAAGCTTCTGGCTGGGCAAACAATGCACAAGCCAAAGGCCTCGGACCACAAGATGTGCTACTCACTGATGGAGCCAAGCGAGACCGGAACGGATGGGCTGGAGATCTGGCGGTCGCGACCAATGTTGCCCTCGTGTCTAACAACAAAGACAATCTGGCATCGGTTCGTAATGCTCTCAAAACATGTTTCATTCTTCAGGATGCGACTACAGGGTACTTTCCATATGCTGGATCTCCATTCGGTGACTTTTTTCTTTCAGTGGGCGCAGGTAAACGATCTTTGTTTAACCATACTGTGAATTGTTTTCATTGACAGACTTCAAGGCTACATTTCCGACACTTACAACCTCTGGACCATCGCTGGTTTTGCGGAATACATCCTGTTATCAGGTGATACTGCATTTGGCAATCAATATTGGGATCAAATCGTTCGGAGCGTGCATGCTACTTATGCTTACGTCGACTTCACCACCGGACTTTTCAACGGAACCAAAGGAGCGGACTGGGGTCGAATTGGACAAGGTGGCGAGAATACAGCTTTGAATGCACTCTACTATCATGTCCTCAATCTATTGGCAAGGGTGTCGAAAAGTATCGCCACAGACAGCGAAGAAGTCTCAAAGTGGCTGTCAATGGCAGCTAAGATCAAATATTCCGTCAACAATCTTCTTTACGATGAGCAAGCGGGCCTCTTCTTCGACAACACGACGACAGCAGGGCGTTATATTTATCCTCAAGACGGTAACGTCGCCGCTATCAGATTCAACCTCACACTGTCCAGTTCCCAAGCCGCAAACATTGCTAAGAATCTCTCGAAACGACTGACAAAGTTTGGAGCACCGGCACCAGAACTTCCAGGTGCGATAAGTCCTTTCATGGGCTCCCTGGAGGTCGACGCCCAATTCCTAGCCACTCCTGGTGATGCTTCACGAGCACTTGCTCTGATCCGAACTCAGTGGAGATACATGATGCAAGCATTCAGCAATTCCACTTTCATTGAGGGCTATGGCTCAGATGGGAGTCTGACGTATCCTTTCTACCCCGGAGGAAGCACATTCATATCACACGCGCACGCATGGAGCACTGGCCCGACATACTCACTTATGAATCGTCTGGTCGGCTTGATAGTAAATCCCCTCGAAATAAACAGTGCTGATGGTGCTTGGGTTTTCCGGCCTTGTGTTCGAGGCTCGGGCGTGAGTTTTGCAAATGGCGGCTTCAAAACTTTCATGGGATCTTGGTCTGCGGGGTGGAAAGTTGAGGGACGTCGTCTTTCTGGCTCAATCAAGGTGCCATCTGGACTAAGTGGCACATTGTACATTCCGGTGTCCAACGGCAGAAGTTCGGTGAAGGTTGACGGGAGTAAAGTCAAAACAACGAAGTTGACGGGAGGCTTTGTTCGAATACCTAATGTCGCTGGTGGAACGCATACCTTCGAGGTTCTCAAGTAGCTTTATATTCGTCATATTATTTTATGGAGAACTAAGAAAGTTAGTCACATTGGCACTTCTTATCTCATGTCCCTGTGGATATCATTCGGCTGAACCTGATCGGAAAGGGATCTCATAGTCTTGGCTGCCTTTGCACGGAGAGTTTCTCCCACAAATGAATAAAAACGACTCGACGCTGGACCAACAATCGCAATCCACCCATTCTGTACATTTCAAAAAAGAATTTAGACCAATCTAGACACGTCAAAGATCCAGAGGCTCTGGCGTCAACTATATACGCCTCTCTCTTCACACTTCACTACAGGTCCTGGCACTTAACTACCCAATTGACGGGACTCCTAAGCTCTCTGTTTCTCTTTATTTAAGCTACATTAGTCGTATGTCTCGTCCTCCTTATCTCAATCCAATAGTAATATCAATTGCCGGGCACTCGTTCGAGAAATATTAAAGAAGAACGATGTGAGATATCGCTTCTCGCTGACACAATTTGACAGAGCTTTCCCAAACAAGGCCGTGTCATGCAAAATTGGGACTTGAGGGTTTGGCTGACATGCCAGCCAGCATAAGGGTGTTTCGGAGCTTACGTCTATGGGTGGGATCCGAGACCCACACGTTCATCTCAGAAATTGAGTCACTTCAGCTTGGAATCTGCTCTGAGATGGTGAAATTAGTCGTAGCATGAAATAGGGCGTCTTAAAACCTGTTCTCTGCGGAGTATCTTGATTCCGAACGCAAAAACTCCCATAATGTGGTTTCCTATACTCCAGACGTCGCAGTATCCTCAGCCCAAAGACTTAGAGCCTGATCAATATCCAGTGATGAGTACTGCAAATCGTAGAACTCGTGTGGCAATGGAGATCTCACAACCGGTATCCTTTTCTCTGCAATAGCAGTATAGATGATCTTCTCCAACCTTCTCGCAAAGTTTCATCGCTGACCACAAGTCTTAAGTCCATAGATCAACAGATCGAGGCTTCGCGGAATCTCAACTGACAATATTTTAGCATGAACTGAATATATTAGCTTGGACTACTTGATGGGAGTGACGTGATAGTACCGAGATAGAAGCGTGCTGCGACAAATATGCAGAAAATCATGTGCGGACTCATGTTTTCAAGATCAGCATCAGAAACTGCTCGAATGATGGAACTCATCTCGTCACAGGCGCTCAGACATCTTTGTATTGCATGATACCATGGGCCATGAACTTCTCCGAGCCCTTTGGGTGGCAGTGCAAGCCTTTGGTATAGAGCAATCACTGCCCTGGTTTACATCAGTCGAAGCCCCAAGGTACTTGGATAATTCTTACGTGTCGAATGTCACAGCACCCAAAACACCAGTCGAGTCTGATGTGGATGCTGCCTGATCCAAATTCTTTGCATTGACTTCTGAAGATCGCCACTTCATTAATGCATTATCAACATTGATGCACTGTGCTTGCCAACGAGCTCTGTCAACGGCCGATGTCGCATCGTATGACTGTTGCAGGAACAGATGGATTTGATACAGCTGGTATATAACAAGATTCAAGTAGATAGTGAAGGCCGACGAAACTTCTGAGTCGCCGAAGGAAGAGAAGGCGGTTGCATTTTCAGGGAAAGCCCAGACTGTCTCGTTCTAAGGGAACCATGCTTCGTTCTCTGGACGTGAAAGGCTTAAGTTCCATGCCGCGCCAAGAGATGACATGCCGTCGAGGATTTCGGTCATCCAATAGGCTCTGATTTTCTCTTCTTGTTCGATCAAAGACTTTGGTATAGGAAGCATACGCGGTGGTATGGTTGACAGGTTGTTGAAGTTATTGCCCTGGTTGGCAACAAGATCTCGAAGACCGAGCTGAACACCCATCCTTGACGAAAATAAGATAACGTCTAACCCCCCCCTTCCGGCCACCCCCCCCCCCCCCCCCCCCCCCTTCCGGCTACCTCGCTTAACCTTACCGCTCTTTATACTACCTAACTTCAATAATTATTTAATATTCTAATCTCTAATCGATTTTCTTAAAATTTGGAATGTAAATTAATAATATTATAAAGTCTTAGTATACTAAATATAATATTATATGCGCCCTTAAAGAAGTAGTAGATAGCAAGTCCTTACGAAAGGTATTACTTAAGTAAGGTATTCTAAGGTCTATCCTTATAAATCGTAATATAATAATATAATTATATAAGGAAGGTACTAATTACTTATAAAAGCTCCCTATAGTAATAGAAAATTAATTAACTAATTGGATTTTTGTAACGACGCAATATTACTAAGTGCAGAATCAAGTATAGGAGCAAGAGGGTAGGCAAATAGTAATATTATAGGTCTGGTACGAAGGAAACAAGAAGGTAAGGAGCCCTCACAGGGGGAGCGGTCCTATATATACACGAATCTGGTCCGGCTTCCGTCCGGTAATATTCCGGCTAAACCTGAGTACCCCTATTTCCAGCACTTCCGTCACTTCAACGTTACAATTTTAACTTAAGAGGCTCTTAGCTGTAGAGTTATCTATATATAGATACAGGTTTTTAGAGAGAGGCTTTTAGCTCTTTAAGGAGACTACTACTTACTTAGAAAACACTAGATAGTACAGTTTTTAGCCCGGAATCTTATTCTTAAGATTAAGAGGTAAATATATATTAATTCTATATATATTAACTATGCTTATTCTAAAGTTATTAGACTATAGTTCTAAAAATTAGAGATTTTAGATATTAAGGTAATTCTAGCCTCTTAACGATAGAATATAGATAAAACAAGTATTATAGAAGGTTATAGTCTTAATAAATATATCGTAAGAAATATAGAAAGTCGGAAGGTTTAAGGGAAATAGCTAAGCTTACGTGCTTAGAGAATAATTATTAAGTATATATCTGCTATAAGCGCTTTTACTTTTTTTAGCTATAATCTATAAGGGAAAAATAATCTAATAGTAATAGCTTCTATCTTAATTAAATATATTTAATCTATAGTACTTTATAGCTATAGATAATAAGTAGATAACTAACTAAATAGCTCTAAAGTAGCTAGAAAAGGTCTTTATTTTTTAGATAGAACTACGTGATTATTTAGTAAGACTTCTTATTTTAGATAGCTATAAGAGCTATAAGACTACGGATTTCCTTTAGAGGTACTTTAAGTATAATATATATCTTCTTTTCTTACTTATATATATGTTACATATCTTATAACCTCTTAATTTAATAGTTTTTTTATCTCTTAAGTATACTTATTAGAAAAAGTTTTAAAAGTTAAGTTTAATAATCGATTCTACGCTAATTAGTAAGCGTAATTTTCTTATATACTATAAGAAAGCACGCTAAGAGAGTATTACAGCTTTAAATATTAAGTTTAAGTAGAGATCTATAAGTTTATAGCTAGTCTCTATAGTAAAGCTATTAATAAGCCCTTTACTTCTAGAAAATAGTAATAAATTAATAAATCTAATTATTTTAAAGCCTTAAGAGATACTAATATTATCTCTAGAGGTTTCTGATACTTTAATTAAGTTATATACTCTAAAGAATTAGAAAGAAATATATATATAGATTTATATCTTAATTAGGAAGTTATATAACTAATTTCTAGTTAAGTATTTACTCTTTAGAAAAGTTATAAAGGGAATAAATAAAAGAGACTACGAATTAAGGAAAGTAAATATAAGAGTTAAAGAGTTAGAAGAGAGATTAGAGTAAGTATAGCTAAAGAAAAAGAAGAAAGTCCTAACTAATCTAAATTCCTAGTTTATAATAATATATATAATTAGGAAGGCTTAAATCGTAGCTAGAGAGTATTAAATTAAACTTATAGAATTAGAATTAGATAAAGATTTAGAGTCTATAATATTATATATAGAGGTTAATATAGAATAGAGTTATTAAGTATTAAAAATCAAGTAATAGAAATAGCGGGATAGCCGGAAGAGGGGGGTGGCCGGAAGAGAGGGGTTAGACGTTATAGAAGAAAGCTAAGTAGTTCTTAAAAGACTAATAGAAAAAGAAATAGTAAGATATAAATAAGTCTTATTAGAAAATCGATTAGGAAGTAAGAGATTAGGTCTAAGTAACTACTAAGAACTAGAAAACTTATTAGCTAAAAAAGAAGCTAGATAACTAATAAGCTAGCTTATATTAAGTCTTATAAAAAGAAGGTTACTTCTACTAATTAGACTTACTTAAATCTATTAAAGTTTATCTAGTATTCTCCGCAGATAAGTTATAGCACTATAATAATAATCCCTTATTAAGCTAAATCTAAGTAGACTAAGAAGAGATAATTACTATTAATATAAAATAAGAATAAGAGGTCTAGGATATCTTAGACATCTACTTTAAGTAGAATAGTATATTATACTACTATAATAACGCAATATTACTAAGTGCAGTATTAAGTATAGGAGTAAGAGGGTAGGTAAATAGTAATATTATAAGTCTAGTATAAAGGAAATAAGAAGGTAAGAAGCCCTTAGAGAGGGAGCGGTTCTATATATATATAAATCTAGTTCGACTTCTATCTAGTAATATTCCGGCTAAACTTAAGTACCCCTATTTCTAGCACTTCCGTCACTTTAATATTATATTACCCCCCTTCTATAAAAGAGCTTACCCCTAAGTTCGAAATTATATTTATATATAGAATTACTACTATATAAAAAATATAAAGATATACAACTTTAATAAAGAGATTCCGGGAAAAGTATTAATCTAGTAATACTAATTAATAATAATAATAGTATAAGTAAGGTAATAACCTAATCATAAAATTATCTAAAAAACGTTTAAATTAAGTTCAGTAAGACTATAGCTACTTATTATTATATATATTAAGGTACTTAATTACGTAGATCTTCAGAATTTTGACTTTTCTCTTTAAACAACTACAACTTTAAGCTCTATAAGTGAACCTTATATATAGAGATTTATTAATCTATATATATTACTAATAGATTTTAATAATTCATATTAAATAAAATAAGTAATTTAAAAGTAAATTAAGTTCTGAATTCTTAATAATTTAGTAGTGATTTAGTAGTAATTTAGTATATTAATATAAAATAGTACTTACTCTAATCCCTATTAACGCCCTTAAGTCCGCCTACTATAAGCACTATATTTAATATATTTACTTACTACGAAACTAGATCACGTTTATAAATTTAATAGCGCTAAAAGTAAGAAGTATATATACTATAAGAAGTAAGTAGAAAAATATAATCCTATAAGTACTTCCTATTTCCTTTTCCTATATCTAGATTATTATAAATATAATTTAATTATAATCTAAATAAGTTAAAATACTAATTTCTATACTAGATTCCGTATTATATAGCTAAGGAATATTATAAGTTCTCTTTTACTATTACTACTAAAGATAATAAGAGTATTATTTCCGCGGTATAGGAAATTAATACTAGTTTAAGGATTACTACTACTAATACCCCTAAGAAGCAAGGAGAGCTGCAGCTAGAATTATTAGAGGAAACTTATACTCTTTATTAAGCTATTACAGATCTAGCTATATAATAAGCTATAGATTATTCCCTTTTCTTTTTATTTTTTTACTTTTATTATATATTTCACTTATAAATTCCTTAATTTAAAATAAAAATATAGTTTTAGATATACTTATTTTTCCTTAAGTAAGATTAGAATAACCTTTAATTAATACATAAATAAGGTCTAGTTTTAGCCTTAAGCTAAATCCGAAAGAAGATTACTACTAGTGCTACTAAGGTAGCTAAGACTATTTATTGTAGTAGTATTAAGCGTAAGAGAGTAAAAAGGAAGGAAAAGAAGGAGAAGAGAGAATTACTAGCTTATTTCTAGGTAACTTAAAGTAGTAGACGCTCTAGTAGCGCAAGGGAGAAAGAGAAGATTCTAAATAACTTAAAATAAAGGGAGAATAGGCCTTATTTTGAATTAGCTTTATTATTAATTCTTTGTAGTTATACCTTTAGTTAGACTTCTTATATGAGAGTAGCCCCCTATAGTAAAACTAATAAGATATTCTAGCTAAGGTGTAATTATAAGATTATAGTATTAGTACTTTAAATTAAAAAATATTTAGATAGTCTGAATTAAATCTTATTTTACTATTTTACTAACTAGTCTATTATCTTCTAAGTAATTATAATTATCTTCTTTATTTTTCTATATAATTAACTATTTAAGTAAGTTTTAAAGTAGTCCTAAAGTAGAAAGGTTAACTTAGTAAAAATCTTTTAATTTATAAAGTAATCCTATTAAGTTAGTTATATTATACTATATAGTATTAGGATCGTAGCTTATCTAACTAACTTAATACTTTAAGGTATTATAATATAATTATAATATAAGAACTTCTTATACTTTCTATTCTTCTTAATCCTTAATTATCTTAGGGGAGTTTTAGAGCTATTCCTAATTAAGTAAGAGATTATTTAAGTCCTAAAATAATAGCTTAGGAGTAAATATATTATGAATATTCAATCTTATAAGTAACTAGAACTAGTAAGAGTTTCTTACTTAATATAGGATTTTAAATAGCCCTTCCTATTAATTACTAAGCTTATAACTTAATTAGTAACTCTTAAGGTTCTTAATAAATAAGTATACTTTATTACTTACTTAGAAATCAATAAGTCTATAATACTAGTTTATAGCCTTTACTATATAATCCTACGTAGCTTATATATTTAATTTAGCTAATTCCCACGCCTCTTTTATATATTCTATTACTACTTTAGTATTATAATACTTAAGCCTTTCTAGAGAAGTAGTAGCCTTAAGAGAATTCTAATCTTAACTATTCCTTAGATCTAATCCGAATTTAAGCTAATATAGAGCTATACTAATAAAGGTATAAGAAAAAGTTATTTAGGCTTAATCTATTAGTGGAATTAGTTCACTCTAGTTATCTTAGTAAAAGTTAATAAATAGCTATAATCTTTAATTAATATATTTATTTATAATCTTTATTTAGCTATTAATTTCCTTATAATATACTATAAAGAGCTTAATTTTAATACTAATAATTTAGTAGAACTTTTTCTAAAATAATAAGATAAACTATAGCTCTTAATCTAATATAATTAACTCTGAAGTATATTTAAATTAATAGATTTACTAGATAAAGAATTTAGTAATACTACGTATATTAATATCTTAATAGTAAGGAATTATTACGGAATTCTTTTTTAAGTAGTTAATAAATACTAAGATTCTATTATAATTATACTTATCTTTTAAAAAATCCTTATAATCTATATATAAATACTATATAAGATAACTTAGAATTAGTAATAAGTAAAAAAGACTTTACTATTTAGAATACTTAAAGTATAAGAATTAATAAGCTTAGTAATTTCTTATATACTAATTATAATCCGAACTTATTCCGACCTAGTAGTACTTTAAGACTAAGAGTTAATATATCTTTAATTCACTAAGGTAAGTAATAGATAACTAGTTATATACTTCTTTAATTAACTTAGTATAAAGGAGAGTATTATATTATATATAAAGTTGATCTTTAAAGAGTAGGAGTTTATCTTTAATTAAGTAGTCTTTAAGTAAGGATTTTCGTATATTAGTAAAGGTAGTATAATTATCCTAATAAAGCTTTTTAATAAAGTTAAAAGAATCTAAGAGAGTATTTAGAGGAGCTTTTACCTTAATAGTAGTTAATAGTAAGAGAAATACTATAATTATAAAGGAAATAAACTATTCCACTAGCTTAGAATTAATATAAGAGTTAAGTCTTCCTAATACTAATAGGATTTAACTCTAATTATCTTTCTAAACTTATTTTTATACTTCTAAATCTTACTTTTAATAACTTAAGATATTAGCCCTTTAATTATTTTTACTAAAAGTATATATAATTTAAAAATTAAAGTTAAAAAGAAATTCTATCTAATAAGCTTACTTAACTATAAGTACTTTAGTAGTTATAAAATACTCTAGGGAGAAATAATCTAAATATACCTTAATTCTATTCTAAAGGGATATTAATTCTAAGCGCTACTTATAAAAGCTTTCTATAATAGTATATAGTTCTTTATTATAGATTTCCTAGTTTAGTTTATAACTATTAAGTATATATAAATAAAATCTAAGTAAGTACTATTATTTATTATTATACTATTATAATACTACTCTAGCGATTACTTGATTAAAAGTATTTATTTCTAGCTTAATAAGTAATTCCAGCTGAAAATAGTAAATCTATTGAATTAATAGTAATTACTTTTAAAATTCTTTAAATATAATATAATACTCTTTTATCTAATTCTAAGCTACTATAAGTTAAGTAAGCGCAGATAGAGATTTAGTAATAAGCCTAAAGTTACATATGAATTATTAGTAAAAACTACAGAAACCTAGGTACAACTTAATAGCTATTATAATCTTAAAGTACTTCTAATTATATAGTAGTTCAACTTTCTTTAGATCTACCTTAATACTTTTAGTAGTTACTATATAGTCCAGGTACTTAGTATAGGTAATATAGAATTTATATTTCTTAATATTAGCTTATAATCCGGCTTTTATTAAATACTTTAGTATAAATTCTATATAAGCTTAGTATTCTTCTACAGATTTAAAATAAATTAGAATATTATCTAAGTAAGCTATATAAAAGTTATCTAAGTAATTAAAGAGTATATTATTTATATAATATTAATATATACTAAGTCTATTATAAAGGCTAAATAGTAATACCTTATACTTATATAATCTGTATCTAGTCCGAAACGTAGTATACTCCTTAGAGGCTGAGTTTATATAGATATAGTTAAAGGCAGTCTAAATATCTAATTTTATAAATATCTTTATATTTAATACTCTAGTAAGGAGCTTATTGATTTAGGGAATTAGATAAGCGTCTTTCCGTGTAAGGGTATTTAGCTTGTAATAATTAATATAAAATCGCAGGCCTCTATTAAGCTTTTTAATAAAGAGTACTAGTAATATAAATAAGCTTTAACTTAACTTAATAAAGTCTTTATCTAAATTCTCTAAGAAGTACTTCTTTATTACTTTTAGCTTCTTTATAGATTAATAATAAAGAAGAGAGTAAGCGTTAAGTAGTAGCTTCTTAAGATAAATCTTATAATTATAATATTAATAAGATAGAAGAGTATCTATATCTTTCTTAAAAAATACTAACTTTAAATATTAGTACTATTTTAAAAGCCTTTTAAATAGAAATTAAGTAGTATTAAGATCTTCTAGTTTATACTATTCCTATAAAATATAATAGTCTATCTTATAGATACTAGTTTAAAAAAACTTAGTATCTTTATATTTCATATTAAAATAAAAAGTATTTATACTAATCTTATAAATAAATATAAATATAAGTAATATCCTTAATAAGTTATATTTTAATTTCCGGACTTATAAAGGTTCTTTACTTATAGAAAATAATATTAAAGTTAATTTAAGAGTAACTCAAAGGAGATATTCTTCTAGTATTTAAACTATAAAGGAGAGATATTTTTATTATATCTTATCCTTTTAGATTACTAGATCTCTATAAGTTATATCACTCTAGTAGTCTTATCGTAAAAGAAGCTATATATATGGAAAAAGTAGAACTAACTCTCTAAACTATTATTTAGTAAATAAGTAATTAAATAATTATAAAAATCTATTTTAGTTTATCTATAATTTAAAACAAAATTAATATATCTATTTAATACTTATTATTATATCTTACTTTCCTAGATTAAGGATTATAAAGGAATAATTATACATGTATTAACTATTAATTATTAAGTATAAATACATATAGTAAGTAGCGTAGCTTCAAACAGAGTTCTGAAAACTACGTATTAGTATAGTATATAAGAGGGGCTAAATCTTCACTCCTAACGCCTTTAAAAAACATATAAATATAAGCTAATTTATAAAAAAATAATTATTTACTCTAGTATCTACTAATATAAAGAGTGTAACTCTTAATCTATTTATACTAAGTATATAATTAACTATAAACTACTTTTCTTCTATTAAAGAGTTTAAATTAAGTTTTAATAAATTATATTTATATAAGCCTAAAAAAGAGTCTTTTCTTAGATCTCTTTATTTTCTTATACTTAATCTTTCTTATTCTTTATTATCTCTTTAGTATTATTATTAACTTCCTCCTTATTAAGGACTTAAACCTTAGTTAATTTAGGATAATCTAACTTATAGTATCTAAACTTTCTGTACTTATAATACTTTACTTATAAGTTACTAAAACCTTTCTAAGATTTCTGCGTGCCCTTCTAATATAGTAAAGTAGGAATTACGAAGGTCTGCGGTATTAAGTAGCAGTAAAAGAAAGTATTAAAAGAAAAAGTAAGTTTAAGTACTATTTAAGAAGTAAGTAATCTAAAAGTCTTCCGAAAGAGGCTTGACTTAGCTATCCTTTAAGAAGAGTCTAATTTATAAAGACTAGTAAGAGACGAATTAAATTACGTATTCCGCTACTTATTAGTATTAATTAAGATAAAATAAGTTACTATTACTATATAATTATTTTACTATAAGCTCTTAACTAACGTAGTAGTAATATAAAGCTAGGAAATAATTTTAAGCTATATAAAAAAGAACTATTCTATATAAGCTATATTTCCTTAGATTATAGTATTCTGAAATCTTACATGAAATTAAGTAAAGGTTTTACATATATAATCTAGTTCTTATATACTTATATTAAAGAACTTAGTATAAGTCTTATAAGCTTTATTTCTAATAAGAAAGTAAGTCTCTAGTAAAGAAATTATTTTCTAAGCTATTCGGAATATATTAGTTTTAGATAAGTATTAAGGCTCTAAGTAAAAGCAGGCTAGATTAATAATTAATCCCTATACTAAAGCTTATTATACTTAAGTATTTAAGTAGAGACTTATATTAACCTCTAATTAATCTTTAATTAAAGCTTTCTATTACTTAAATATTAGATTAGTTCTATTATTTAAGGAAGAAATCTTTTCTATAAGCTATACCTTAAGTCTTTAAGGAGTATCTAATTCCGCTCTAAATATAGTAAGGAGGGTATTTTCTAGCTTAAATAAGGTATATTTACTTTAACCTATTAATTCGTCTCTTTCTATTAATTAAATAATTAGTAGTATAGTTCTAAGGGGAATTAAAGTAGGATTAGTAAGGGGTACTACTAGTATAACTTAAGTAGAAATTAGTAATTACTTAATATAAGCTAAAGAGGCCTCTTAAGTATAATTTCGATTCTTTATAGATTAAATAATTCCTCTTAATATATCTAAGTTACTAAAGTCTCTCTTATCTTAGTTTATACGACCTTTACTTTTATTACCTTAGGTTTTATAGCTAAAAAAGCTTCTAACTAGAGTTAGAGAATTAAGAGTATTATTAATAGCTCCGCTAAATAAACTTACTATATTAGTAGTATTTATAATAGGAATAGAAAAAAATTCAAGTGTAATTCAGATATAGTCTAAAATAAGAGTTCTAGGAGTATTAATAGAACACTTCGTAATTTCCTAGTAAAGGATATTAGTATTAAAGTAGTTTTTATATACTATAACTCTATAAGTAGTAGAAGTTATGCGGTTACGTTTTAAAAGAGAATAAAAGTAGGTTAAGGGAATTTTTATAAACTTAAGGGTTTTAGTAGTAGTAGTTATAATACCTTAAATTTATTTATAGCAGCCTTTATACAAAGGGGGTTATTTAAAGTCTCTATTAATAAAGACTACTCTACTCTAACTATACTAATTTATAATAAGTAAAACTAAACCCTAGTTTATTAGTTCGCTTAGGAAATCTCTAAAATCCTAACTCTTTAAGGATAATAATTAAGAGCAATTTAAATAAGAATTAATTAACTATATCTTTTAAGTAATAGAATATTATATAAGTTATCTTCGGTAAGAGTAACCTTCTTATTTAATATAATAATATAATATTACTAAGTGCAGTATTAAGTATAAGAGTAAGAGAGTAGGTAAATAGTAATATTATAGGTCTAGTATAAAGAAAATAAGAAAGTAAGGAGCCCTTAGAGGGGGAGCGGTCCTATATATACACGAATCTGGTCCGACTTCCGTCCGGTAATATTCCGACTAAACCTGAGTACCCCTATTTCCAGCACTTCCGTCACTTCAACGTTACAACTACTAAGTATATTAGAAAGGACTTAATCTAAACCTTAAGTTCTACTCTGCTATAGACTTTTATACTTACTTATATAAGCTTAGAGATTTCTACTAAAAAAATCTTATACTCTTAAGCTTACTAAAGCTCTTAAAGTACTAGATTATAGTATAAGAATTAAAGGATAATAATACTTATAAGAAATTAGAAAATAATATAGTAATATTACTAAAAGCTCGGAAATAATTCTTTCATAACTTAAAAATAAGCCTTCCTTAAGGAAGGGAGTAGTATAATAAATAGTCCGTGTAATTATATATATAATATAGATCACGTATATATCGCAAATCACGGGACTTAGGAATTACAAGAGGTGACTAAATATAATATTATAATAGGACTAGTAGCCGCGCCTTCTGTACTTAAGCTCGAGGCTCCTTTTAAAACCTCTTTTCTCCTTGTCTTTTCTACTTTATACTATAGCTATCAATGAACTTCCGTTGAGCCGTTACAGTAAGGCCAAGTTCGTTTTGCAATTAACGGAAAAAGATACGAATTTACGTTAACATACATTTTTAACTTCTATAAACTAAGTTGATCTAAGCACCTGACAACCATCTTCACAGCGACCTTCAACGACTATTATTTTCTGCATCTCGAACTATGAAAGCACTGCTTGTAATGACCCAAGCAAAAAATTCTATTTAAAACAATGCAAAGGTATGCCAATGCCGCTCAACTGCCTTTTCATGACTCAGTTGGCTCCTTGACCGCCGCGGTTTCCTTCTCTGCCCCTTTACTCCCTGTCGATATTGTTGGACCTGGGCGTTCATTCCGAGCCTTGTTCATCATCTCATCCATCATTTTCTTTGCCTCGGCCGCATACTTGCATCGAGATCGAATAGCAGGTCCGTATTTGAAGAACAGGAATGGAAATGGAACACACACCAGCGCCAAAAAAGCCGGCACACTGGAAGCCCAGTGAATCCCCAGGTTCCTGTACATAGGTGTTGCGAAGAGCGGGAAAGTTGCACCGAAGAGGGATCGTAAGACGGAAGCGGCCGCGAGAACCGAAGCAGCGTAGATGGTGTATGCGTCGATCAGGTAGTTCATTATGGAGAGAAACACAAGCACCATTCCGAAACCGAACGGAACCGTACCGATAACAGATACAATCCAATGGACCGAACGACCATTGGTCCACGCGAACCAGAAAAGGCCAACTGGCAAAAAGAAGGAGCCGACCATGGCGGGGACGAGACGCTGCTCGGGAGGTGCCTTGCCTCCTGCTCTCTTACTCGCCCGGACGTACCGACGATTGTCGGGGATCCCATAGGCTACACCTAGCAGCATACCTATCATAACCCCAAGGAATGGTAGGCCAGCGATACCGTCAGACCAACCACGGTTCTGTTGGTAGACTATGGGAAATGCCGCGAACATTAAATAGAGAGTGCCGAAGACTGCGATGTATAGATTAGTATGTATCTAAGAGTTGACAGGTGGGACGAGATTACCTATGGCCATGTAGATAGAAAGCAGGAGCACGATAGGCTCAAGGAAAAGTAACGACCAAGGCCGTGTCAACGCAATCCTGTAGGCTTCACCGACGGTCTTGCGGCCTTTCTCCAAATCTAGTTTACTCCTGTAAACTTTCCCAGTCATCTCGCTTAGCTTCTCTGCCCTTTTTCTCAATAGCACTGGCACATATGTCTCCGGGATCGTCAAAGCTCCAATGATACACAATACACCAGTAAAAATGGCCATAAGGCCCTCCACCCATCTCCAACCTTCTGCCTGGCCCAGAAAGCCCCCAATTATAGGTCCAAGGGTCGGTCCAAGGAACGGTGCGGCAGAAAAGACTGACATGGCTAGCCCACGTTGATCGGGAAGGAACATATCCGCAATAACACCGCCGGCATTTGTCAATGGCGAGGACCCAAAGCAGCCTGCGAGGAATCGGAGGATTATCATGGTTTGGATGTTTTTGCTGCCCGCCGTGCCAGCACCAAATGCTGTAAGTAGCGTATAAGTGCCGATGAAGAGAAACTGTCTTCCATACATCTCCGACAGCGGTGCCCAGATCAACGGCCCTATAGCGAACCCCAGCACGAAGAAAGTGATACCCAGGGTAGCCAGTTCGGTACTAACGTCAAATTCAGAGATGAGCCCCGGAATACTGCCTGTATATGCGGAAGACGAAAATGCAACGGCCAAAGTAGCGACAGCGACGAGGACCGTGATAAGCCACTTTTTCCAGAGAGGGAATCCTATAGGGTTGCGAGGGTCATTGGTAATGAATTCCACACGATAGGGATCATCTTCCGTGCCTGCGCCTAAGTAGTCATAACGCTGTACTTCGTCTGTGACGAGGGAATGAGACGTGACAAGCCGCCAATGGCGAACTTTCTTTGTCGTTGATTCGGTTTGGGGTAGAGTGTCCATGATGGTTTTTGATCGAAGATTTTGGTGGGATTAAGGGTTTGTCACCTCTCTCGTCGAGAGAAGAGAGGAAAGGACCTTCGGAAGGAGAGATGGGATGGGAGAGTTGGGTGAAGGCGGAGTCGGCGGTCGAGCGCCTTGTGATTGTCAACTCCGCTATTCAAAGTGATGGAATGAATATTAGGTGACTTGACGGCTCTGACGATGATGTAGATTGTGTTGTAGGGTTGATCATTTCGATGGGAGGAGGTGAGATCCCCGAGCGAGTAACCAGTGCTTAATCAGCACATAATAAACCTTGACTTGACCGTGTTTGTTGTTTGTTAACTAATTAGAAAACTGCCATGGTCAGGTTGTCGACTTTTGGCAGCCTTTACGGACATCGGACTTTCAAACATGCCGATCACAGGCTGCGTGCTGCACTGCACTGCTCGCATTAGGGAAAGGGGAAGATATCAGAGGGAACAATTCTTCCTCTCGATCTGCACTATTAGCCAGACCTACTTTGGTATACACCTTGCTGCAAGGCGCCTCGCCCACAAGGAGGTATCCACAGAACGCTAACTACAGCATAACATATTTTCATCCGTGCACCATGCTCCGTGCTCCATGCTCCATGCTCCAGGCACCAAGCACATGCACCATGCACCATGCACCATCGACACTCCGCGCCCCAAGCTTTCGCGGAATCCGTAGTTCCTGCAACAACGACAACAACAACATTAATCGCCCGCTGCGAACCTACGAACCTGGACAGATACGGTTGACCACTCGCTGCCTCCGCCTTGGTATATGCAAGTGTCCCCATTAGCTCCACGCGGAAGCGTTTTTTAGGGTCCTCCGAGGCATGCATTGCATGATGCTGCACAAGAGTCCTGTTTTTATTTTTCATTTTTCATTTTTTTGATAAGCCCGGCTTGTTTCCGACCTTCCGCATTTGGCTCTACGCGGAAGCGCTTACCAGGGGCCGGAGGGACCGGGGGGCCAGACCAGCAATTCCCCTTATCGCGCTCACTCCACCCTTGTTCTTTGTTGTGACGAGATCTCGTGTGTGTGTCGTGGCATGGCACAAAGGATTCCACCACATACCTACGATATCGCGCCCTTAACAGGAAGTTCAAGCTTCTTCAGCACACCCTGCAGTTGCACTCCGCGGCTCATTCACATGACCGTGTCCGAATATCCTCAAGATGAACGCGAACGCGAACGCAGACTCGAAGCCGGCGGACAAAAAGCTCTTCACTCCAGTGATAGCCATCATAGGTGGTTCGGCTCACACCCATCCCTGCGCTACGCGAATTATGCGAAGAATCCGTTCACTAACAGCTCGCTAGCCGGTCCCGGCGGCCTGACTCTTGCACGCCTCCTTCAACACCATGGCATCTCCTGTACCGTCTATGAACAAGATTTAAGTCGTTCGTCACGAACCCAGGGGGGCACTTTGGACCTCCACGCCAGTACAGGCCAAAAGGCCCTGGTTGAAGCTGGGCTCTACGACCAGTTTGCTGCACTGATGCGCCCAGAAGGCGAGGCTTTCCGCGTTGTTGATGCAGCAAGTGGCAAAGTGCGTATGGAAAAGAAAGCCCCAAAGCCCAGCAAGTCAAGGAAGCCTGAGATCGACCGCTGCCAGCTCAGGGAGATCTTGCTCGATTCCCTCCAGCCTGACACGGTTCGCTGGGGCCGGAGGTTAGAGAGGGTCGAAGCGAGCGGGACATCTTATAATCTACAGTTCGCTGGGGGAAGACTCGAGGAGGGATTCGATCTCGTAGTTGGTGCTGATGGTGCCTGGTCTCGCGTCCGTTCGTTTCTCACATCCCAAAGTCCTACGTACTCGGGTGTCAGTGGATTTGTGACTTCTATATCTCCGAGCCTCTTACCGTCTGATATCGATGATCTAGTCGGTCAAGGAGCTATGGTAGCTCATAACGGTAGAGAGAATGTGTGGTGCCAAAGATTAGGGGATGGAAGTGTCTCTATACAATTCTATTTGAGTGCCCCGGAGGACTGGGTATCAGAAAGTGGGATTGATTGGACGGACGCTACTCGTGCAAGGACCGAGGTTGTCGACCGGTACTTGACAGAGGGGTGGGCTGAGATATTTGGACAAATGGTCAAGGCGAGTGAAGATGAGCTTCGAGCAAGAACCTTGTACATGCTACCTGTGGGCTTCAAGTGGGAAAGAAAAGCTTGGTAGGGCTTCCACTGTCTCTCTCTCTCTCTCTCTCCTGATAATAGTGACAGCTTGGGCCCTCAAGATTAGTCAGGGTTAGGCTAACAGTGATCCTTCAGTGTCACTTTGATAGGGGATGCAGCACATCTAATGACACCATTTGCAGGTGTCGGAGTCAATGTGGCTATGGAAGACGCTCTCGAATTGGCCCGTGCAATTATCAAGTATAGGGCGGACCGAGGAGAAATGGTGGAGGGAGTATGGGAGTACGAGAAGGCAATGTTTGAAAGGGCAGAGAAGAATGCTCGTCTTACATACAAGAATTTGGTGAGGAGTTTTGGAGAGCCAGGAAGTTGACCTGGATTGATTATCTCTTTCTATAAGTGTTGATATTGCCGCTTGTAACAATCTCAGAATTCGGTTTCTTTCCAGACATAGACAGGGAATGAATGATTGAAGCTTCCATTCTTACCACTATTCCTTGAGCCACATAATCATGTGTCTTATTCGATAGGAAGGAAAATAACGTAGGCACAATATCTTGTCGTGCTAGCTGAACCTGCTCCCTGATTCATTTCAGCAATAATTTTCACTCCAGGCTTGGATTATATTCAGCCAATGCGTATATGATTCCCTATCTAATTCCAAAAACACTGTTTACTTCTCTCCGTCGTCGTCCCGGAACCATCAAGTAAGTGATCATTATCCGCATCTATAGGTAAGTAACTTTCTCGCCTGTCTCTGAGCTGCGATACAAAGCATCAAGCAACCGATGTCTAACCAACGCATCCTCAAAGTCCGGAACCTTCTCGCCCCTCGCAAAAGCCTCAAGCGCCCTCGCCGGGTTCCGCGCCATGAAAGGCAAATCAGCCTTGTCATCCTCCGGCAACTCCACAACCTCCACCGAATCGCTAGCTAGATCATACACTTTGATCTCGGCCCCTGCATGGCCGAATGAGAGCGCTATGGCGGGAGCTGTGATGATGATTTGGCCCTTTTCACCTTCGATCTTCCAGACAATTGCGGGGGTGTCTTTGAATGATCTGCCGCCGCGCATCTGGAGTTAGTTACATTAGCTATGAGTAATTCGTGTGAATTAGGGAAGTAAGGTAGGTAGGTTCTTACGGAGATTGAGGCTACAGCTCCCGAGACTAAAGTGCCATGCACCATGATGTTGTCGGGGGTGTCTTTCTTGACATCCGTCTCCACTGTCTTCTGCGGACCCCCTGGTGGACCAGCCACTACGTCGACGAGCGGGTGCTGAGTGCTCAGTAGAGCGTTGAAGTCCTTGAATTCGCCGAGAACATCGGTGAAGATATCGCTGACTATCAGAAAGGTAAGTATTCGTCCAAAAAAATGATCTCCAAGCTTTCTTCTCACATGCAACACACCAGGCACTAGCCACAGCTGACGCAGAAAATAATTCCCAACCAAGAAAGAGAACTCACAATGACCAAAGAATATCGAAGCCATATTCCCCCCAACTTCCTTATCTACAAAATACCTGTATTTCAACGGCACCTGCTTCCCGACACTACCAACCTCAGCCATCACACCCGAGCTCAGGACCTTTCCCACCCTTCCTGTCTGGACCAACTCTCGAATCTTTCCCACAAATAAGCTCTGCCTCCCCTGCAATCCCACTATCGTCTGCGCTCCCCCTTTCTTCCCCATCTCTACCATGGATTCCACCTCGGCTAAATCCCGCCCTAGCGGCCACTCGACAAACGCAATCTTCCCTCGCTCCAACGCTGGTTTAATCAACTTGAAGTGATCCACGACATTCACGCTGCAAAGTACCATATCGACATCGGGATCCTCTGCTAATTTTTCCGCCGAATCGTAAGTCTTAGTCGAGGGCGGGAGGGAGTGTGTCTTGATTGCTGATTCGCCCGCGGCAATGCTGCTGTTGCAGAGGGCGACAATAGTGTAGGAGGGGCTGGTTCGGAGGTAGGGGATGTGAGCCATGTTGGTCCAGGCACCGGGGGTGGAGGATAGGCCTATGAGGCCGATGCGGATTGGCGACATTGTGAAAGGGAAGGGAAGGGAGGGGAAGGGGACTGTTTGTCTAGAGTTTCTCTTGAGAAAAGTCTTGGAAAAGATAGCTATGCGAGTAGTAGTGGTGGCCGCCGGTACGTAAGTATTAGTGAGATCTTGAATAAGGAGTGAGGGTTATATCTTGAGAGGTGGGATCGGCGCGAAGTAGGTAGGTAGGCTTTGGGAGAAAGTTTACAGAAAAGTACATATAAAGAACTTTATACATAAAGAAGTGGCATTGGAATTTGATCTCTCCACCCCGCCGCCGTCCTCCGCTCCCATCACGGTAGATTCCTCGGGCGCGCATCATCATCAATACCTACCGTATCTACCTACCTATACGTTATCTATCCTTCGTCTGGTGAGAAATTACCCAGCGCTAGCAGGGGCATAAACGAGAAGCTGTTATTCGCCAGAGGATGAGGCTCAACTGGGACCCGTTCTTAGACCATTTAGAACCCTTACCTTGCTTCCCTGCTAGCGCTCGGTAATGTCTCACCGGACGGTCCGCTCCATGGTCAAGGGGCTATCTGCGGGAGTAAGCGAGGTGGCGATAGACCGTGAAGGGGGTGTAAGAAAATATTTACCTTGGGCCTTGGGAGGAGAAAGGGATACCAATACCAATACCGATACCGACACCGAAACCCCGTACCATTCGAAGAAACGAAAGGAATTATCCATCTCCGTACATGCAAAGCAAAGCAAAGCAAGTGGAAGCGATGCTGTGGGGCCCTCCCTTGCAACGTCCGAATGCACTTGTAAGCTGAAGCTTCGTATTGTTTTGTGTAAGCATCGGATAATAAGCCGGGCCTCCGTAAGCTTAAGTCTGACAAGATATCTACCTTCAGTATTTCCGGTTTCAGAGCCCCACTCCGTTACACGGCACAGCATTAGTGCTGATAGTCTAAATGATGATAGCATACCTACGCATGTGATTATCGGGGGTGTCGGTTGTGAAAAAATAGGGTCAAAGTCAATTTTATTCCCAAGAAACTTGGCTTAAATAGGTAGCTATTTACGCATGTATTCAGAAATCTTATTGGACGGACAATTTATCCTTTTTGATAGACGTCTCTAGAAGGCTTGCCACCACTGATACACTCGAGGACCGAAAGTATTGTACTTTCAGGCCGCAACTGGAGTCGGTAGGTTGCAGCGATCCGGAACTCTTGTTACGGAGCACGCACGTGTTTCGGAAAGCTCTCTCTCTGTACAAGGCCTAGAAGCAAGCAAGCAAGCAGCCAGCTGAGGCCAACGGCGAGTAGTCCTCCCTTACCATTCTATTCTACTCTGTACCATGCTTTGCAATTCTTGACCGCTCCTACACGCGCAAGGTCATTAAACAGTCTCTCTGGCTTAAATTTGCTCCCCCTTTGTCCAAATTCTTCCCCAGATCGAGCTTCATGGCGACCCCGGAGAGAATACTCGTCACTGGTGGCACAGGCAAGCAAGGACGAGCCACCATCCTTGCCCTTCTGGCGTTTCAGCAAGAAACCACTATTATCGCCGTAGCTCGATCGCCCAATTCAGCGAGCGCACAATCTCTTGCCGCACTGCACAATGTGGAGGTTATCCAAGGCACTCTCGACTACGCGGCGGCCATTTTCAGAAAAGCCGGCCCTGTGACGGGTGTCTTCTGCGTATTGCCCGTAGGGCGTAATGAAGAGCAGCAAGGGAAAAATATGATTGATTGCGCGCTGAAAAACGGTGTAAAGCATTTCGTGTCCGTTCTTCTCCTTTTCCCAACCCTTCTACAATACCCCCTTTTTCTAACACATGGATACAGGTACGCATCCGTCGACCGCGGCGGCTCAAGATCCTCGGATACTCCCACCCCAATCCTCCACTTCGCCTCGAAGCACAGCATCGAGAAATATTTAGAAACACATACCGCAGGCACTGATATGACCTACACGATTATCCGTCCCGCAGCTCTATTTGAGAACTTATCGAATGATTTTTCGGGGAAGATGTTTGCGGCTGTTTGGTCTACGTAATTCTCACTGATAGCGCCCCCTTTCGAGTTCTATATGACCTGACTGAGATCTTGCAGGATGCCCAAGCATACCAAACTGCAATTCATAGCGACGGAAGATCTCGGCCACTATGCAGCTCTGGCTCTGCTCAATCCGGCACAGTATCATAACTCTACAATGAGTCTGGCTGGCGATAGCTTGACGTTCGATGAAGCTCAAGCAATCTTCCAGGCACAGATGGGAAGTAGCCTTCCGGTTACGTTCCAGGCCTTGGGGAGCTTTGCTAGGTGGGCTGTACCTGATCTGGGAAGAATGATAAAGTGGTTTGAGGAGGAGGGGTATGCTGCGGATATTCAGGCTTTGAGGAGAGGGTACCCGGAGTTGAAGGATTTTGCGGCTTGGTTGAAGCAGTCTAGCGGCTTTGTTGAGGGGTAGCTGGGGGATTTACACAGCTTCAGTAGTTCATAACATTGAATTGACCGAATACCTGATCTAGAATGTTTCCGCAACCTAAATTTGTACATTTGATTCATATCCTTTCAATTTCGTGTCTGGGCGAATTTCTAAGCATCTTTGACATGCTTACACCTTCGGTCGTGATGGTTTGTACGGAGGAATTCTCTCACATCAAGTTCCGAGACATACGCTACGGGCTTGCCATTGTAGTGTAGTGTGGTCTCAGGACCAACATCGATGCTACTGTAACTGCGGGCGTTCTATGGAAATCCCCGAGCACTCGGAGATCCTGCTTACCGAATGTTCAAGCAACAAAGCCTATTGATTTGATCTATCTCGATGTCATCACATTTGATAACTCATAAAGCGGAAATTTGGTTACTAAGTTCGAAGCAGCATCATCATTTCATTGCTACGCAAGTTTTAATACTCAACCACAATTAGAAGCAGGTATATTCAAAGCGAGCAGATTCAAAAGGTAGCACATCCGTCTAGTACTCAGATGCAAGATACTAACAATTTGTACGAGATCTACCTATACTAATTATCACTCCCTTCATTTCGACAAATATCGACATGTAAAGCTTTATAGCATCATCGTTCATTTGAGAACTGTCCATCCTGCCATAAGCTTCACGAAGCCGTCTACCCAAATCGTCGCGTCCAATCCATACCATTTTCAAAATTGAGGCGGAAATAGCAACACCTAAGCACAACTCCCCCTTTCATCCCACGGCAGATCAATAGTAAACATTCTTCCCTTCGAACTCTCCCCTGAAAGACGGATCCTGTAAAATACGGTGATCAGCCCAGACATTCCCTTCATCTTCCCGACGAACCAGGTTCATCCTCATTTCAAGATTTGAGGGGAGGGAGAGGGGGGGGGGGGGGGGGGGGGGGGGGGTTATGACAACGAAGACGAAGAAACTCTACTTACGTAGCTAGGCTGGCCCTGAGTATCCAAACCATCGGCCTCCTCCCAATTCCTAATAATCTGTTTCATGCGCTCATCTGACCTCGGCTTCAGGTCAAACGAAAATTGCAAAGGCCTCGTGATAAGCAGTGTAGAGTAATCGTACGCCGGGATAGGAATCATCTTGCCATGGGCGTCATAACTTCTACCGAGGGTGAAAGCCCAGATGATGCCACCACAGGCATGAGTCATCTCTGTATTCACGATGTCCTGCCCCTGACAGACACGGCGGCCAAAACCAAATTGCGTGTGTCCTAGGATTGTGGGGTACTGGGACAATGGCTCTTTGTAGGTTGGATATTTGGGGTTCAACCAGCGATCTGGATTGAAGCTGTCGGGTTGCGGATACATCTCGACATCACGGGACATGGCCCTAGGTTGGGAATTTTAGTCTTGGGGGAGAGGCGGGAGATGGGAGTCATACCATTCAACGGGATGAATATAACTGCCTTTAGGAATGAAATGGCCTTCCCAGACATCATCTTTCTGCGACTCGTGAGGAATACCTATCTATCAATTAACTTACCAGCGTAGCTTAGAGTAAGACGAGATGACATACCTGTTGGGACAGGAGGTCTCCAACGAAGAACCTCTTTCAAGATAGCTCGTAGAATGGGCATGTTCGGTTGGTCAGACATTGTCGGCATGCGATCGCCACACACCTCATCAATCTCATTCCTCATCTTTGCCTGCCATTCCGGATGGAGTACCATGGCGAGTATGAACGTATTGAGCGGGCTCCCGACCGTTTGAACACCAGCGAGTGCCATCATCCCCACTGCATAGGCCGCTTCATGCTCGTCAAAGCCAAAGAATTCCTTTTGTTCGAAATAGGTCCGTGTCCAGGATGGACGGGCTCGCTTCTCGGCCATGGCGAGCTTCACATCATTCTGGAGGCCGCAATAGAACCCTTCTTCCCATTTATGTCGAACGCGCTCTTCCTTCTTCCACGGGGCTAGAAATTCTGGGAGGAGCATCAAGGCTGGGAAGACGTTGGACGGTGGGCCAGCCGGAGAAATGCCATGGAGCAGCGCGAATGCATTTTTCTTGAGATCTGCGGCTGGTTCTGGTCTGCCCCAGGCAAGACGGGAGATGACACGACCAGTGAACTGGTCTAGGAAGAAAGAGTATTTGGTGGGCTCGTGGAGGAGTCTGTACAAGAGGAATTTTGCTTCGATCATGGGGTAGTCATGATAGTTAGCCTCGTAGCCTTGAGCCATGATGTGATGGCCGTATTTTCTCTGACGTTTCCATGCATCTAATACACCAGTGCCATTCTGTCAGCGCAAGAAATCCTCGATAGGGAAATGAGCAAAAACGCAAGAGGAACACAAACCATTATAGCCAAGGAGAGGTAGATATTCGCCTCTAGTTTTCGACCCGTCGATATTGGGGATGGCTGGGCGATCTGAATAGATGAGTCCGCGCTTGGATAGGAGTTCAGTTGCGATCTTCTCGCTTGATATCCAAACATGATTCTTCCCCAGCATTTTCGTCTGGTAAATTGAACCGTAGACATCGGCCCATTCTTTGAACTTGAACCATTGATGCCTTATAGGAACGTCATGTACGCGACCAATCCACGGCAAGCCTTGATTGATTAGCTTACTAATTAGATTTTGGCATGTTTGCCAGAGTGTTGAAGACTTTCGAGGATCAACACTTACCTATGGGTCCAGGGAAGTCTCGAGTGCCTTTAGGTCTGTTGGTTTGGCTTAACTTAGCGACTAGTGTGATGACAGCGACGACCAGGAAACAGGAAGCTACAGTATAGCTGTTAATCAAAATAACTGCCATGGTCGTATGACAATTGGGCTATCTCAACGAGGTATTGCTAGTCAATGCTGATCTTATGTTAAAAGAAGACCTTGTCACGATCTCTCCTTTCACACAGAGATTTATCTCTCTTCAAGTACTTGTTTACACCGGTGTGTCGGTCATCAAACGTGCCAATTCCAAAGATAAACGTTGATTTCTACTTGAAGAACTTGGCCGACGTCCGTGGTACATGCAGCCCAGCATAACGTGCGCGCTTTAGAGCAGCCGGAGGACCGTGACTATAATTTCCGTCTTCAAAGTTAGCCAATGAGATAGTAATCGAAAGAAATCTCAGTTTAGAATCGCTCTATCACGGAATATCTTGTCCGCAGGTGCCACTGAAAAATCCGATGCTCGAAAAAGTTGTGTTCCGGGACCGAAAAACTCCGCAACCCGCCCGCCAACAGAAAGGGCGGAAGCTAAAAGTCCTGGGATTACGATAACATTCCTACTGTGTCGTTGATTGGACTTTCAAATCCCTAGAATCTGGTCTACTTTTAGATTTTGGTGGATGTGGGTTTTAGTCCGTACTCTTCCAGTGACGATGAGACTTATGTCCGACAACTTGCGGTTCACGAAATGAAACTGTGATGCTTTGTCTTCTAATTTGGGATTCTCTAGAACTGTATATAAGAATTGGGGGTTGAAATGAGATAAAACCTTAACTTTTAATCTTTGGCGTTGATATGAGGCTGTGAATAAAGTTCGCATTACGACCACTTTCTGGATGTTATCACACCTGAAATAGGCCATGAGATATAATAACTATTAACATTTGGATCTTGTATTTGAAGAAGTTAATTTTCTCTCTACTCATAGAGCATAATATTAATTATATATTACTAACGAACTTTTTATTCTTTTTAATAATTGTTAATATAAAAGTCACGTATTAGTCATATAGGACTGGCTTTAACCTTATATTCTTAGAACCTCAAGCCACGCATATTAATACTATAACAAGCATAAGGCATAATTGTAATAATCCGTGCTTTTAGCGCTAATTTCGCAAGCAATTGCTTATATTATAATAGTGAAAGGAAAATGTAATCTTTTCTTCTTAGTAATTAGCTTTTATATTAATTTAAGTATTGTTAGCAATCCTTTATTATCTCTTTAGTTATTTTATTATATTATAGCTACTTTAGTATATTAGTAATTATTATATTTTAATCCCCTTTTGTTATTATTAGCCTAGTTACTATATAATAACTTAAGCTAAAGAATTATTATTAATAGCTTTTAGCCAATTAAAATAACAAGCGGAATCCCTTAGAAATTAAAGAAATGTTATTATATACGACTTGATCTTTAGAAAGTAACGACCCGACTTGCCGTATTATTAACGTCTAAACAATATTTTGAGTAGTGGGAAAAGGTCATTAATTCTCTAAATTTAATAAAACTATTAAAGCCTTTTTATAGCTAACTTAGTCGCTTTGAATACTAACTTATTCTTAGTGCTCAAGGTATAATCAACGGCTCTTCTTCCCGTTTTACAGTATTAGGACTAACTTACTTCGCTTAAGAGAAATATATACTTTACGACTTCTTCTCCACTTTTTAATTTTAAGTGTATAATTAATATTATAAAATAAATTTATATAACTAATGTTCCCTTATTAGTTATGCTATTTATAATTATATTTATAGATCAAAGTAAAACTAATACTAATTAATAAACGTATAAATTATATTACTTTAAAGAAGTTTCAAAGCGGATACTTATAACTTTAAAAGAGAACTAATTAAATTCGAATCTCAAAGAGCGAGAAATACTTTCTTTTATAATAAACTCTTAAGTGTTACGGCTGACTAGAGGCTAATACGACGACTGAGTGCAAGCACCGTAGTCTCACGTCTATTATATTTGGACCTAAGGCGACGCTTAGTATTTAAAAGAAAAGACGAAAAGGAAAGGAGAGCTCTCTATAAGAGGGAAGTCGAGTATAAATACAGGAGGTAGCGCAGGACTAGCTAGTCTTACTAATTAGGACTAGCGTAGTCGCTGTTCCTTGTTCTCTGTTCTCCAGCTATTCCCCTGTACGCCTATTCACCGGCAAGTCGTCCCTTGTTCACGTGATATCGTAATATTAAGTATAAAAACAAATATCTTGTACTTATATGAACTAAATTATATCCTAAATTATAATAAACTCTTTTAAAACGAACGATTAAAAAAGCCTGAAAATTTATCTTATATAATACTTACTTTTATGACCTTTTAAATAACCTTGGCGTATTACTTAAATACGTTAATAAAGAATTAATATAACGTATATAATACGGAAATATATTACTTTACTTTTAATAAAGAAAGCAAAGAAGTGAATTAAATCCTGTGACTTTAATTCAACTTTAATACTTTTAATATATTTTTATAACGTTTATTTAAATATATCTTAAATCTTATATTATAATTACGAGTATAGTTTTTTTTAAGTAAATGTAATTAAAAAACGTTACTTTTTTAATATTATAACTGGCTTATTTTAATCTTGTTAACTTTTTTTATTATACCTCGACTTCTTAATAATAGTAACAACTTTATAAATAATAATATAAAAAGAAAGAATAAATTACTAAATCTTTTTAATAAATAAATAAGAAAATTAAAACAAAAATAGTGTAAGTTATAATAAGTAAAAACATAAATAATATATTACTAAACGACTTTTAAAAACAGTTTATTAAATAAGAACTAAACTACTTTAAGCTTATTATTAAGAAAATAATAAAAAACTTAATATATTACTTGCAAAAAGAAGGGATTATAATTAATAATAAAAACATTATAAAAAATTTCTTACGTTTATTAATTACAAAATAAAACCTTATAAAACTAATTAAATAAATATAAAAATTAATTAAACAAAACATAAAGCTGTTTAATTAAGCTTTTTATAAAACTACTTTATTATATATATAAGAAAATGTAACGGTTTTTACTTTACTTATAATAGATTTATATATATGTATTACAAAAGTGAAGCAAAACTTTGCAATTAACGTAAGTAAAATTAAAGTACTTAGTTATTATTTAAAATATATAAAGAAATTAGGAGATATTTAATGTTCTTTTAAAAGCGCTATATGCTGGCAGAAACTTAAATAAGAACAGCTCCCGCTGCTCACGTGCTAAGTGAGCATTTACTTGTTCTTATATAACAAAGGATTACAATTCTTCTCTCTTAATAATTAATTTTTATAAAAATTACTTCGGTTTCGTAAAAAGAATAATATATGTTTTAAAGTCAAGTTTATAAATATAATATTATAACAAATTCAATGTCCTTTTAATTAATATTTATCACAGGTATATTCATAAAAGCCTGCTTGAGATAAGAACTACCCTCGTTGTTATAACAGTCTTTGCGTTGTATATAGAAGTTATATTGAGTATATATGTATTGCTTTCTGCCTCAACTTCTCACTAAAAAGAACACATTTAGATTATTGAAGATTTATGACTTGGAATTAAAATTTATGAGATAGTTAATTTATACATTAACTGAATCTGAATACAAGTTTTGAGGTAATGACTGATTGGATACATTATAGAACGAATAACCACTGATCCATAGCATCTAAGCAGGAGTGCCACCTCGAGTGAAAATATGACTCCACCAAGCAGCATGGCTTCAAAAGCCAGCCATGACTAGTTACATAGAAATTTGGAAGTCATGCATCCATGAAAAATCACTCGTAAATGTAGCAAAATCTGTTCCTAGTCGTCGATACTAGCGTCCCGATCTGCACTTCCTCATACTCGTTGATCTTCCCTAGATTCAATGTATCATTGAGAGTTTGGTTTCGACTCGGCGGAACTGATCCTCTTTAGTATACACCATTTCTCATTGCGAATTTATCTCACCGTTCTTCAAAGTAAATGTCCCAGAAATCACGTCAGTTCTATGATCAGGATCGATCTCCTTCACACACAATCGTGGTCAGCGCTTAGTTGCCAAAGGGTAGTGGAAAGTGGAAAGAATAGCATACCTGCCATATGCTCCACAGTCTATCGACACCAGCATGATGCATATAGAATATAGGGTCTCCGGGACTTGCGTAGATGTCATTACCTGGATCTCCGCCAATAGTAAAATGTCCGCCCCCATGAACGCCCGTGAAGCCCTACCAGACAGTCAACTTTCCCAGTTCAGGTTTACCAAAGCTCTATAGGCTTACTTGGAGTGTTTCCTGGAAACTGTCTATATCGTGTGTAGTCTGAATCAACTCTGTGACATTCCGGTATGTAGTAAGGCTCGATGACCAGAATTTGTTCACGTCGCGGGATAGACAGCGGGGATTGTAGGCATATCTTGTTGGCAGAAGGTTAGGTCACGTGAGCTCCGATATGTGACATATAGAATGGGAATACGAACCCACTGCCATCACCAATAGGATGGCCAATTGCAACAGGCCCGAGGTTCACCGTCAGGTTTGTGAACGGACCACTGTGCACACACCCACCACCAGTTCCAGGAGGGAGGGCACCGGCAGGATTAGGGCCTAAGGGCGCCGTGATAGTTGCATTGTGTGGAACATAGATGCCATTGCTGCCCATAGAATCGGGCCTTCCATTGAACATCGGACCTGATTCCGGGTCATTACCGTAACGTGGCCAGTCCCAATAGGGTTGAGCGCCTTTGTAGCCGCAAGTATCTCTCAACTCCTTCTCGTAGGACCACATGTAAAAGCGGTGCCAAGAGAGGAAGATTGCCTACATCAGAAATTTAGAACAGTGGTAGAAAAACAAAAGGTTAATAAACAGGCCAAGACAAGCTTACTGTCCAGTGGATTGTATGTGTTTGGTTGATGTGAAGAGCTAGAAAATCATCGAATCGGGTTCTTGCACCTTGAACGACGTCAAAACCCACGATACTCAAATGAAGTCGGAGTCGGAATTACCTGGTACAATTTCGGGAGGGGTCTGAGCAGGCTGGGCTTGGAGACATTGCACCGCATTCGTGTATGCAATTCGCTCTGCTGGTCGCATGCCTGATCCTGATAAGCCAAGTCGGATTTCTTCAAGATATTGGGAGAACTTACTCTCCCAAGCTTTCCTGACCAACACCGTCTTAGGATTGCAATCAGAATGCCGCCCTTCTCTGAATAGTCTAGTCCAGGCAGAACGAGAATAGTTTGCGTTCATCTTATTATACTTAGCGATCCATGGGTCTTTTTGGTTAGCCGAGTTCGCACAGACAAGGTGCAGCAGGACAACCAGCCCCAATAGAGATCGAATGAAGATCATTTTGTGGATTGCAAAACGACGTAGAACGACTGAAAATGTCTGAATGTAAGAGTAATAATGTAATGTCCTGGACAGGTATTATTCATGCGATCCATCGTGAATATATGAGTGCTTGAATGCTTTTGCAAGTTGGCGATCAGATGGACCAATGATGCGGAACACAACGGAGTGGCGGAGGTTCGCTTTGCCCAAGGACCGTCACCTCTTCAATCCGACACTCTCTAATTCGTCACTCCCCGGTATTGGAATCTCTCCCCCCGACCCCAAGTGCGATAACGCAGCTAAACAAAAATGAAGAAAAGGCAAGATCAGTTCGGGGAGGTTAATGTGAATCCGTACCGTCAGAGTTCCGTTGAAATCCGTGGAAACCCCTAGATATCTGCGGATAAGCGTACATTAGCGTCCCCACTACTAAAAGTGGAGGTTTTGTTGTAGCTGATGGTGATATGTGGTCCCGGAAAGCATATCTGTACCACAAGATTCTCCTCTAGGTAAGTAATTGCTTGTGGAAGATCTGGTATTGCCTTTGCGTGTGCCTTCCAGGCCTCTCGGCTGGGAATTTTTAAGCCACCCCAAAACTTTCGAGTTTGTTTCATTCGGTGAGAACGCTAGGGAAATTGTTGAGATAGCTGCGTGGAAGGTGATCTCATAGAATTTCCTAACGTTTTTGAAAATTGGTCGCTTATCCATTTTCCCCAGCGCTTACGGAAGCAAGTTACTTGGTTTGGTGCGCGAGAAGATATATCCTCGAGTTCTCACCGAAGTATCTTAGCTTGTAATCATACAATAAATCTCGATTCGTCTCCTCCTTAACTATCGTATTCCTCCTAGCTGATTGTTACATGCTAGGGTATATTGTTTACTCCCTAGCATCATTAACCCACTTGAGGCATATGCAAGTATATTACAAGTAGTAAGTTCAACACTTGCATAGCTTATAGATTCATGTAAGAGCACAAGTGACAACATGACATACGTTCTCATTTTTTGATATAATCCCCCATTCCACGATCCTGCTTGACATTAAGTACAAACCAAAACTGCCACCGGGTCTCGATCGATTGCGATCGGAATGAACTATATTCTAGTCTCTGATTGCACCCTATAAAGGTTCATCCTTACAATTCCCCCGACTTTACCATCTCGCGAATGACATCAATTGTCTGTCTAACAATCTGCTTGATCATTCCCTGGCGTTTGGCAAACATCTCTGTCTCCTCACTAGATCCCGCCTGGATCGCGGGGTGTGGCCAGTCGATACAAAAAGTCAAATAGAGAATTGACGGGTCGTCAAGGTCGGTTGAGATGATGTTGATGACCACTTCCCCGCTGCCTCTGACCGAGAATGTAGTCTATAATGTATGTTAACTAAGCGCTATATAGAACGGCAAAGCACAGTAAACTAACCCTGTGTGGTGCCCAGTATTCACAATCACCGGTAACCTTTCCGGCTGGTGGACCAAGTCCCGGCTTGAAGTACTCGATCCGAGTCAGTCCGTTGTCGTGCTCGCTCACAATGTCACGATGCTCGACCGCAGCGACGAACTTCTGTGGCTCTCGAGACTTGTAGACCAATCCCCTCCACATTTGATCGAGGGTAAGTACTGGAGTAACTCCAGGTGGATTGATCAAACCCGTCTGAGAAACCTTGATATTGACCATTCTCAAAGATATTAGGTATAATGGTATTGATGATTTTCTAACTGACTTGTGCAAATTTGTTTAAAGATAAGAATGTGTGTCATATTTGCGGCACCTTTAAAGGGAGGATGTCTCATGTTACACCAACGGAGTTGGGATATAGGATAAGTGAAATCGTATGTTGTTGAGGAGAGATTATTCCTTCTACGGAGCAAAGAATCCGTCGTAACGGAATCTTTCGGTAGTATGACACCGATACTGCTTACCTTCCCGTTCGCTAGGCTACAATATACCGTCTGGTAATAGGCCAAATCCTCTTTTTTGCTATCTTCAATAGTCTATTTTAGCAGCTCTCTAGTGCCATGCAGACGCACTATTCAGGCTGAAGAGGTCGACTCCTCAACCAGCAGTAGTAGAAAATACGATGTAGAAAACAGTTGTGTGTAGTAAGGTTGTATTTCTTAGAACGGTTCGTCCCGCGAAGCGAACTATGTGCTAATTACTCTGCAAGGCTGAGGCTCAGCAATGTCCAGTAGTGGGCTGAGATGACGCGGGGGTTCCGATTCGTCCTCGTCTGGAGCCTTTCGTGCATACCAGCGTGGGACAGGTCAGAGGTACTTCCGTACTTCATACTGATCAGGTTATCTAATTATTCCGCGACCGATCAAGTAGCCTCGGCCTTTAATCATGACACGTGCTAATGACTGGGTGCACCATAACCGTGTTGTCCCTTGTAATTGTCTTAGTGAGGATTTAAAAGTGGCAGATATATTTGTTACACTCAGAGCTTACTGACGCTCCAAATAACGCCGCAAAGTTGAATTTATCGATACGGTGTGCTGTAGATATTTGGGAAAGGATTAATTCTTAAGGCAGAAGGGTGGTATACAAAATTTTAAATTGAAGCAGTGTGCAATTTAGTGGCGTTCGGCTTTGCATTGAAGGATTCGGATCGGGCCGGTACGAACGCCTTCAAAGAACTCTAGCAGAAACAAGGGGGGTTGTCGATTATTTCGTTGGTGTGCAGTGGACATGAAACAGCTGGCTTATCTGATGCAGTCATGTCGGGTTAATAATCCTTCCGCATTAGCGAAATAGAGCCAAAATCTTCAAAAAGCAGCTTAACTTAAACAGGTAATACTTTACGATATCTCGAAGCCTTTTCCAAGAACTCTCAAGAAGTCTTGGAGGCTTTGTTTCGCTGGTAGGGAAGTAATACAAACGCAGTGAACATTACCGAATAGGTTTTTTAGATTCTGAATGTATCAATCAAGTAGAATTTTAAAGTTGATTGGTTTGCCGTAACATTAATTTCTGTTTGATTAGTTATAGAGATGGTCAAAAAGAGAAGGTGTCACTTACTAGTCTGCATATGCACAGGTACCATGTATCTTACTAGAATTGCAGAGTTCGTTCTAGGGGTTTTAGTACAGTTATCATCAACAGTTATCAAGTCGCCTTACATTACAAAGAATAAGTTTTCAGATACTGCCGGCTCCATCACTTGAGGAAGCTCGTTTGAGCAAACATTATGGCAGCCTTGATTGATCACACAACTCTGCCCACACTCATTGCCTGCAAGCCTTGTGCAAAGGCAAAAGTTCGGTGTAATAAGGAGGTCAGTGATGCGCGTCTCTTTCTGCATACGACATTTCGATTATACCATGCTTGAGGATGGCTCCTTTTGTCCGGGTCGATGATCTGGTGATGCGTGGTTTAGGATGGTCAGTTGTTCTGGTGTTAATGCAAGGGTGGCTTGCGTGGCTTGTCGGGGATGCTTGTGGCTTCCTCGCCTGATAGGCGGTTTTTGGCGGTTTTTTCCTGAGCAGCAGAGCACTTCAATTTCGTTTTGAGGTAGTACTGAGTATATCTGCTAATGCTGCCTAGGTCCCTTGCAGCAGATGCAAGAGCAAAGGCATTGTTTGTCACATCAGAACAGCTCATCGTCATAGGAGTTGGGATCTCGGAAATATACTCAATGGCTCCAAAAACTCCACGACTCAAAGCTCTGATGCACGAACTTTTACCACACAAACTCCGCAATTAACCCAAGCTAGCAATTATGCAGGCCGGAATAGGACATTTCCTCTTCAGCTAGACACGCTGTCTCCTGAACTTATATGCGATATGGATTCTGGACAGCATAACATACTCAGTGTCACAACAGAGAGTCAGCTCAATTCTGCCTTCTCAGACGCGACCAATGCATTTGATAGTGATGGACATGATCAATTCATGATGACAGGCGCCACTTTTGGCGACCTAGACTTCTCAACCTTCACCGACTTGGTATTACCTGATGTAGATGGCCACAACACAAGCATCGACTTTCGAGAGGACTCGGTGAATAATGCCAATACAGCAATCCCTTCTCAGCTGCAGCTCACCTCGTCACGAAAGGCTCCCGAGACTCCCAGGTATCATCGATTGGTTCAGGATGAGGAGCTATTTGTTGAAACGGAGGCACACTGGCCCATATTCAAATGCAATCCATCGAGAGGATTAAATGAATGTCCCGAGACTGCTGCAATCTACATGGAAGGTCTGGCAAGAACTACGAGATCGACAAATGCGTGGTCTAGGTTCGAACCAGCTGCGAATATTGGCTCTCGGTCTCAGAGTTTCATTGGAGATGCTCGCGATAAGCTGCAGGCTGCAACGCAGAAATTTCTCCATAAATCGATGGATATCCATCGTGTCTCAAGGGAAGAGCCTTTTGGTTTCGGCTTCATCATTTTGCCTCCATGCGCTGTGCTCGATCACTTCGTGCAAGCACATATGAATCATTTCGAAACACATTACACATGCTCTGGGTTCCTGAAGCCAAATGAACTCATGCAGCTTGACAACGATTATATGTCAAGCCTACTGGTACTATTAACGATTGCGAGCGGAGCAGCTACTACCCCAACGCTTGAAGCAAGGTTCTTGACTAGGTGGGTGCAATAGTATACTTCAAACATGGTATAACGAGACTCTACTAACGACTTGAGGGGAAGTGGCCTAACCGAGGCATGCCGAACCACATTCTTCGATCTCATCGAAAGGAACATAAACCTTTCGACTGATACAACGGCTTTGCGTTGTGGATTGATTTATACAAATCTCGTCGCTTGGAGTGGTGATAAATGGCATATGGAGGTATACTTTACCCATAGTCGATTCATTTAACTTTGGCTAACTTGAAGGCTAGGCTGGGATGGGGCAAAAGCGGATGTTTATTTCTGTGAGTTCTCCATTGAGCCATGGTTTACACCGAATATATGCTGATACTCATTGAGATGCTCCAAAATGCAGGGATGTTGGAACTGAAAAGCCCAGAGGTGCCGCCGCTGAGGCTAATGCAGAACCTCGCAAAGACCTGGAAAGATTGGAAAGACCACGAGGAGCGAATCAGGTAAAACTCAAACAACATATTCGGTTAGAAGTTATCTATTAAGGCGATTACAGATTAGTTTACAGCTGGGTTATCATAGACCAAGAAATTTGCCTGTTCTATGACACGGCGCCTGTAATCCCCTTTTCAGACCTTCGAGCCGTCATGCCGAGCCACGAGGCCCTATGGGAAGCCAGTTCTGCAAGCGAATGGTGGTCAACTTATGAGCGCCTCCATGGCGATAAGCCCACAGTACCGCTTTCACTCGTTCAAGCTTTCCGGTATATAGTAGAAGGAGAGTATCCCGTAATCCAGCAACTCAAGCTTTCGCAAATACAACTCCGTCTCTTACTGCACCCGATACAGACAATGCTGTTCCAATTTCGACAGTTTTTGGGCTGTTTCCACGATGAGAATATTCAGCAGAAAGCTTCACCGATAGTGGGCAAATCCTCGTCTAGAGCAAGAATGGAAGAAATACAGGGCCTGCTTCAGCGATGGTATACTCTTTTCCGCCAAGAAAACTCGGAATGCACCAATCTATGCCCTGTGGCATTGGCAAGCCTAGTGCACTTCCACCTTATCAGCCTCTGTACGATGACTTGGTTCTCAGAGATTGAGCGCATTGCAAGCCAAGAGGCCTTACAAGTACCAGCAAAAACGAGCCCGTGGTCTCGGGTTCTCAGCGAAGATGACTCGGAACTAATTTTCTTCCACTGTGGACAAGTAGTCGCTCTCATCCGCGAGATGGCGGAGGACACTCGACCGCACTGGTGGTCAGCAGCATTGTACCGTGTTGCAATAATTGCCTGGGCAAACAGTATGGCGAAGATGGCTGCACCGCCTGTGAAGGATGACGTGCAAGACAATGAGCACTTTGCCATTGACACTCTTGCACTTGGGTTCCAGCATCCGGCAATGGTCCGGTGGCTGAAGTATAGTGTTGGGACACCAACATTTTCTCTCCCTGATGGCTCATTTGTGCTATTGCAGTCACCTAAAGTAGTGGTTTCATTTTTTATAGCTCTGTTAGAAGGCTTGGGCTTGTCTATTCGCCTGGCATATGGGATTAGGAATAAGCTGCAGCGGCTTGCTGAACGATGCGAATAGAAGGTCACGATATAATGCGTGATATAGATTTAGATCTGTAACCATGTTTGTACTTGCGAGTTTCCCTGTTTTTTATTACGTAGTGTTCCTTAGAGTCGCACTTTATTAGCTGATTAGTCTCATTCTGTCCTACTAAAGCATACACACTTGAACTGATATGACAAATGAAAGACTTGCAACTTAAAAAAAACCATAGCTGAAAGTTCATACTAACACTAGAGCCACATAACAGGCTCAAGGAATGCTTTCTCTTTATTCGCTTAACAACTATTTCACTTTGCAAACCATAATTTCGCTTAGTTCAAGATCGACGTGATAAAAGTGTAAGCAAGGTCTGATGGCAAGACAGGTCGATTGTCGTGAAGATAAGTGTTGAAGTCTGTGAGAGAAAAGTGTCCTAGAGGTCTTGGCTCCAAAGATGGACGGGAAGGTTCAGCGGCCCAGTTCTAAGAACGATTCGAGCACGCCACGACTGGCGGCACTTTGAAATATAAGTGATGTAATTCTAGAAGCTTAGAATAGTACTTTGCAACCTGACTGACCATCTGCGACCTTTAAGTTAGAGAAGGTTAAAACCAGGCATCTCGCAACTCTTGTCCGCCAACTCGCTTGAGGATGGGAAAGGACTTGCTCCAATCATTGTAGACTCAGAAATACTTAGTGTGGGCATCTAAGGACCTAGGGTCAGCACATATTAGCTGACGGCATTGGATAGTTGACGGCTATCTCAAAGCTTTCAAAGGCAGTGAAGCCCGCTGGTCGAGTTTCCTTAATCCCGAGATGGGCAGATGACGGAAGAGGTAAGAGTCGTTACTGAGAGATTCTTGTACGATACGACGGGGAAGTGATCACTGGTCGGCCCATCACACCCGCAAACGTACATGTGGTACATATCTCTAAAACGGGCGACCGTGGCTGATTTTACTGCATCAGTAACGACGAACCCATCTGCGATACGACCGCCGCCGACAACCTTTACCGTCTTGGACAGTACTTCTCTCTCCAGGACTTCGTCCCAGACACGACGCAGCCCATAAGTAAAGTCATTGTTGTTGTTGTTGTATTCCATTTACCATGGCCTGTCCTGTGGGATATGCAGGCTACCAAGACTAGGGTTAATCCTTGACAATATATTCCAAAGTGACTAATTACATGCAGACGAAGTTTGAGCCTCGTTAAAGACTGTGATGATTATGTTGTAAATCTCAAAGTTGACTTGTATTCCCTAGCCTCCATATCTTGTGTGTGCCCCTTATATACCCCCCCTTGTATGTCTAACAATAATTCCGTGAACGCTGGAAGTGCTGAAAGCAGAAATTTGGACAGTGGGTCCATCGCCGATGTGCCAGGGGGGATTGTGGCCTATCTGTGCGTCATTTGTTGAATTGAGTTGGTTTGAGGGGTTACGGTTTGTTGTGGAAAAGGTTGTGCAAGCCTTCTAGGTGAGTGTTGGGGTTGGTGAGTTGCGGTGTGCTTTGGCTGTCGGTGTTTTGGATTAGGATGGCAAGGGCGAACAAGGATTAAGAGTGGGTGAATTAGGCTATGATTGCGCTTGAAATCTCGAAGAAGTCTTTAGAACTAAGGCGTAAGTTGGTCTCGGTGTGTTCGTAGTAGTTCCTAGACATTGGGCTTCTGGTGGGCTTATTGGTTCATGTGGCTAGAGTTCTGCGTGGAGCTCTTGTGCGTCAATATGGGTGTGCTTGCGGGATAGGGAGTTCGTAACTGGCGGTGAAGCGTCGATGATAGGCGTGGAGAGATTAGAGTCCCTCAAGTAGGGCTGTGCGTCTCGTGGCGTGCCTGCCCAAAAACAGTTTTCTCGGTATGTTGGTTAAGCAGCTCTTTTGTACTTCCGTGCAAAACGGGCTCACTGGGTCCTACTCCCATACATCCATTTGGCAGCTGAAACAGCGCACTTTATCGCGTTCTTTATTATTTGGGTGGTGGTAAATTTGAAACTTTGCCAGTTGCTGTGGTGTGATGTTCGTATGAGGCCATTCCTGGAAAGAGAGTAGGTGTTCTGGATTTGATTGTAGAGAATGTGGCGGAGATCTGGACAGAAAATCTTGAATTCTATAATGTTCTCATATAAAGTAATAGATATATATTTATAAAATTATAAATTAATTTCATTATTAAGGAGAAGTGTGCAGGTGCGCGTTGGAAATTGTTGTTGGGAATGCAGAGTGTGTGACTCACTCAGGCCCCACTGCGGGAGACAAAGGCAAAGATTGATGTGAGGAGAAAGCAGGGAAAGATTTCTGATATTCCCGCCTGTGATAAGCCCACCAAAAAACTTGCCAGACGTGCTCCAGACTTCGCCAGTTGATAGCTACAGGTTGTGAGAGCACAGAAACAGTTTGAGAAAGAAGGGTGCCAATTTCGAAATGGCTCCCCTCTCTTCAAAGCAGCAGTAGAACATGGGGATCTGGTGTACATTTAGTCAACATCTCGTCTTTGAGCGATGAGGTGGAAAGCAAGTGAAAACTCGAGAATGGATTTATGGAGTTTTCTTCTTGTTTGTAGCAAATTGAAGTTTGGTTTTGAGATGTCGTTGGTCGTTCAAAGCCAAAAGTAATGTTGTCTAGTTCTACAATTGTTTCAATAACGTGCGTCGGCGTCACCGATTTAAGCGAGCCTTATTAAAACGTGTCTAGTGGCCCCGACGCGCATACCTCAGTTACACGCCCCTGTATATAACTTCAATAAACCACCTTTAATTTGCATAGTAAGTAGCTCAAATTGAAGCTTAATATGCGTGCTAACTACTAATAAAAAAGATTAGCGTGTGCGAATGGCTCCTCGATTAAAGGCAAACGTTATAGCGCGTATTAAGGATGCTTTATACGACCCTAGGATATAAGTTAATAAGAAATATCTTCGCATACTCACTAGCGACTTTAGGACTTTAATTTAATTAGTATACCGAGTACTTCATAAGGTACGCGGCAAGAATACAAGCGCCATTAGCGTAAGCTCAAATTGAGGCATCCATCGGGAGAAGCTTTCAAAACCCTCTGTCCAATGTCCATCTATCTGTGACAACTGATCTATCAATGACTTCAAGCTCAATTGCAGCAAAACGGGGACACGTGTGTCTTCAAGCGACTGCAGGGGACGTTGGCTGAGGGACTCGCGTTCAAGACGATGTCTCTGCACATAGCAGGAATTGGATTAGGACTTGAAAATATCATCAAACTTTTAAGAATAAAGGTCGGTTCGAAGGTCACGGAATGAGGGGTTAGAGGCATCCTTGGCATACTCAAATTTGCAACTATTATGTTTCCTTCTGCGGGCGCACACTTGACGAGTATCTAAAGTTGCCTTTGCTGATCGTCACTGCAATTTTCTTTCATGGCTGCAGCTCCGCAGAGTCCACAATGTCCTCAACGCCAAACACTTTGGATTAGCAGCTCTTGAGCAGCTTACACGTGTATATCTCAGGAATTATTATGCGCCAACAGCGCTCGGACAAGAATTCGCGGCTCATCTATGGCGGAAGCCCCTCTGCAGCTTACGATCCAACTCGGTCGCCACCGGAAATACCTATCCCCAGATTCGGGCAGGGAGCCTACACGGTCATGACCTCACCTGTTCAAAGACCCCAAAATGGAATGTTCGACTAATGAGATGTTGGCTTGCTATCGTTTATCGGGAAAAGTAGTTAGAGAGGTAGTGTCGGATGTCCGCCGGACTTGGATGAGCCCAATACGGATCGCGAGCCACGCAGCCCGGGCAGTAGCTGCGCCGAGAAGCAGTGACCTTTCTTCAGTCCTGGGTCTTGTATTGAGTGGACTCTCGCATCCCTTGATCCGATCGGTCCGTTGGAAATTGGTAATTTTTGCAGTGTAATGAAATTAGCTCACATAATGCAAGTTTGAGAAAGCATGATGTACCAACCATCCTTCACAAGCAGTGATCGCGCCATAAGCGGGTCGGTTGTTGATGTCCGACGTGAATGAACGGACATTATCTTTGGACGGAGTCTCGAGGTGAGACAACCTGTAGTATGTGGGTGGTCAAGCACTATAGGTACCAGCCGTTATCTCAAGAAATTGCTGAAGAAACATCTTTAACAGCGCAATGATATCCGACAACGTCCCATGAGTCTCATCATTGAATACCTTTTTTCAACTTCCCGCTCGTTCATTCGGTTGATATAGACTTGAAGGACCCCGAAAGAGCTTGCGAGCTGACCCTAACGCAAAGAGTCTTCATTGCTCAACTTCAAGATGGCGGAGAACATGGCTTTTCTCCTTTTCGGAGACCAAACACTAGATATACACGGATTTTTGGCGGACTTCCTCAAGTCTGGGAATCCAAGTATATTGACACAATCGTTCATCGACAACGTCGGCACGGCGTTGAGAGCTGAGGTAGACCAACTGTCTACCATCGAGAGGCAGCGAGTTCCTCATTTCTCATCCATCAAAGACTTGAACAACAAATACCATGCGAGAGATATCAAGAATGCGGCTGTAGACAGTGCCTTATTGTGCATCACACAGATAGCACATTATATTGAGTAAGTCAGCACGTGAAATTATTGAAGATAGGTAGCTGACATCGAAATCAAAGTTGTGCAGAAAAGATGCATGAGGATACGAGACCAAGCGAGACCAGCTTAGTTGGTCTGTGCACAGGACTTTTTGCTGCAGCGGCGATCTCGTCGGCGCCATCTCTATCAGGACTCGTACCGGTCGCTGTACAAGTTGTTTTGATGGCATTCCGAACGGGAGCATACGTTGCTACGCTGGCCGACTGTTTACAAGGTGATGCCGAAATCTCGCAAAGCTGGACATATGTTATACCTGCGTTAGAGGAAGCGGAGACGAGCTCAATTCTCAACGACTTCCACAAAGAGAATGTGAGTTACCTGATCGCATTGGATAATTGCGGACTCGCATGGATCCCCATTTACTGACTTCTCATAGAATATTCCATTGGCGAGTCAAGCTTTTGTCAGCGCGACTACTGCTACCAGCGTCACAATCAGCGGGCCACCTTTTACACTGAAAACGCTGTTCGGCTCCGATGCATTCGACACCAAGCCATTGTCCATCCCTATCCATGGACCGTATCATGCCCCTCATCTTTTCTCACGCTTTAATGCCGAGAAAATCCTGCAATTGGGAAGTTCGTCCGTTCAGAGGGTGCTTGGCAACCTCGTCCCGAGACATCCCATTCTGTCCTGTGCGACAGGCACCTGGTATTCCGAACAAACCGCCGTTTCGCTGATCAAGACCATTGTACGAGATATCTTGGCCAACCGACAGGACTTCCAGAAGGTGTTACACGCATGCGTCGTCAAGGCTCAAGAGTTCAAGGGGTCAAAATGCCTGGTCGTCCCTTACGGCCTAACAAAAGCTGCCAACAGCCTGACATCAATGCTGAAGGCCCAGACAGACCTTGAGATTATTCAACGGCAACCACTCACTGCAGAGAAACAAGACAACTCTTCGCCCAAGGATAAGGTTAACGGTCCCGTCAAGCTCGCGATTGTTGGTATGGCTGGAAGATTCCCGGATGCTGCCAGCCACGAGAAGCTGTGGGAGCTCCTCGAGAAGGGGCTAGACGTCCACCGCGTGGTTCCAAAGGATCGATTCAACGCCGAAACGCATTGCGATCCCACTGGAAAGGCCACAAATACATCCCACACGCCCTACGGATGCTGGATCGAGAACCCAGGTCTCTTCGACCCACGATTTTTTAATATGTCTCCTCGCGAGGCCTTTCAAACAGATCCAATGCAAAGAATGGCCCTCTCAACTGCTTACGAGGCTCTCGAGATGTCAGGTTATATTCCAAACCGGACACGGTCGACAAAGCTAGACCGTATCGGCACTTTTTACGGACAAACATCTGACGACTGGCGAGAAATTAACGCTGCTCAAGAAATCGATACATACTTTATTACCGGTGGTGTTAGAGCTTTTGGCCCAGGACGTATTAACTATCATTTCGGCTTCTCTGGACCATCTTTTAACATTGACACTGCTTGCTCATCGAGTGCAGCAGCAATGCAGTTAGCTTGCACATCTCTGGTTGCTAGGGAATGTGATACTGCTATTGTTGGCGGCCTCTCCTGCATGACGAACTCGGATATTTTTGCAGGTCTTAGTCGAGGCCAGTTCTTGTCCAAGAAGGGTCCTTGCGCTACTTTCGACAACGACGCAGATGGATATTGCCGAGCTGATGGTGTCGGAACTGTCATTGTCAAGCGACTTGATGATGCGCTCGCTGAGAAGGACAACATCCTCGCGGTGATCCTCGGCACTGCCACAAATCACTCGGCAGACGCTATCTCCATCACCCACCCTCACGGCGGAACCCAAGAGATCCTTTACAAGAGCATTCTCGATAAAGCTGGTATTGATGCCCTCGATGTCGATTATGTTGAAATGCACGGCACTGGTACCCAAGCTGGAGACGGAACTGAGATGAAGTCCGTTACTAATGTCTTTGCTCCCGCTGACCGTAAGAGGACTACGGAACAGCGATTATTCTTAGGTACAGTCAAGTCCAACGTTGGACACGGTGAAGCTGCTTCTGGTGTTACCGCATTAATCAAATGTTTGATGATGCTGAAAAATAATGCTATCCCACCCCATGTCGGCATCAAAGGAACCATCAACCAAGGTTTTCCTAAAGATCTTGCCGAACGCCAAGTTCACATCGCCTTCCATAAGACCCCTTTACGCAAGAGACCCGGTGTTCCTCGACGAATCTTTATCAATAACTTCAGCGCTGCTGGTGGAAACACCGGGTTGCTGCTTGAAGAGGGTCCTGCTGAATCAAGAGTTGCCATTGACCCCCGCTCGACTCATATTATTACTGTCACGGCCAAATCAAAGTCCGCTATGATTAGAAATGCCGAGCGTTACATTGCTTATCTCGAGCAAAACCCCGACACATCGATTGCCGACTTGGCGTACACAACAACCGCTCGTAAAATCCAATACAACTGGCGGGTATCAGTCACTGCGTCCGATATCAAGCAAGTCAAGGCCGGTCTCAAAGCGAAATTGGGCGAGAAGGTAGAACCAGTCTTACCCGTCGCGCCGAAGGTTGCTTTCCTTTTCACCGGCCAGGGATCGCACTATGCAGCATTAGGCAAGGACTTCTATGTGAACTCTACGCTCTTCAAGGAAACCATCGATGAATTCGACAGTATCGCAGCAATCCATGGCTTCCCATCTTTCTTCCCGTTGATCGACGGCAGCGTCGAGGATGTTACGAGCTTGTCCCCTATTATCGTTCAAATCGGAGTCGTCTGCCTAGAGATGGCTATTGCTAAATTATGGGACTCTTGGGGGATTAAACCCTCGGTTGTTCTTGGACATAGCCTTGGCGAATATGCTGCCTTGAACGTCTCCGGAATTCTATCATCTAGCGATGTGATCTACCTTGTCGGTAAGAGAGCAGAGATTTTGCTTGAGAAATGCACTCCAGGAACAGATATCATGGTTGCCGTTCAGGGCTCAGTTGCTTCTATCGCCGAAGCTCTTGGAAACTCTCCGATGAACATTGCATGCATCAACGGCATCAAAGAGACTGTGCTTAGCGGTGCCGTCGAGGAGATGGCCGCCACTTTAGACTTGCTCAAGGATGTAGGCTTTAAGTGCACCCATCTGAAGGTGCCTTTCGCTTTCCACTCTGCTCAAGTCGACCCTATCCTCGATAACTTGCAAATGCTTGCCGAATCCATCCACTTTGGTAAGGCGAAGGTGCCTCTTATCTCATCAGTTCTTGGCCGAATGTTGAACGAGCCCGAAGTTATTGATGCAAAGTATCTTAAGAACCATGCCCGCAACCCCGTCGATTTCTTGGGAGGAATCCAGTCTGCCCAGCAATCCGGTTTTGTCGATAGTAAGACTGTCTGGATCGAGGTTGGCCCTCACCCAGTATGCTCTGGCATGGTAAAAGGGACTTTCGGTCCCTCTACACTTATTGCACCAACACTGCGCAAAGGCGAAAGCCCGTATAAGACCCTCGCCTCCAGCTTAAGCACTATGCATACTGCAGGCCTCAACATCGATTGGAACGAGTACCACCGAGACTTCAACGACTGCGTTCATCTTCTTGACCTCCCCACATATAGCTTCGATGATAAGAACTACTGGATCCAGTACGAGGGCGATTGGTGCTTGACCAAGGGAAAACGTCCTGCTCTCGGATTCGTCGAAGCAGAGAAGGAGTCAGTGCCAAAGCTCTCTACAACATCAATCCACTCTGTCATCAGTGAAACCGTCGAAGGCGGTCTTGCGACTGTGATAACTGAGTCCGATCTTGCCAAACCTGGTCTTCGTGAGGTTGTCAGCGGCCATGTCGTGAATGGCTCTTACCTGACTCCATCGGTATACATTTCCCAACTCCACATAATAATCACATCACTAATATGATTGCAGTCACTCTACGCAGACATGGCCTATACCACAGCTGAGTATGCATACAGGTTAATTCGACCAGATGCCACCGACCTTGCTATGGATGCAGCAAACATGAAGGTCGTCAAACCACTCATCGCTCCACAAGAGGAGGGTAAGACCACCATCCTCACTCTCACCACCGAGGTCAATATCGCTGCTGCTCGTGCAGATCTCAAATGGACGACTGGCTCTGGTAAGAGTTTAACCGAGCATGCCGTATGCAACGTCTTCTTCGCCAAGTGCAATGATTACCTTTCGGATTGGACGCGCACAGCCTATCTTATACAATCTCGCATTGATTGGCTCAAGGCTGCTGAAATCACTGGTGAAGCTCATAAGATCGGACGAGGCTTGGCGTATAAGTTGTTTGCCGCCATGGTCGACTACAATCCTAAGTTCAGAGGAATGGAGCAGGTTATCCTTGACAGCAAGAACTTCGAGGCAACTGCCACCATTAAATTCCAGACAAAACCGGAAGATGGAAATTTCAAGGTCAGCCCATACTGGATCGACAGTTTGGCGCACCTCTCTGGATTCATTCTAAATGCATCGGACGCAGTCGACACTCGTGAGAATGCCTACATCTCTCACGGTTGGGAGTCATGGAAGATTGCAGAGCCTATTTCCGCCGACAAGAATTATCGCTCCTACGTCAAGATGCAAGACACCGAGCCAAATGTCAAGGCGGGTGATGTCTACATCTTTGATGGTGGCAGAATCGTGGCCGCTGTTATGGGCTTGAAGTTCCAATGCATTCCACGCAAGGTCTTGAATATCTTCTTGCCTCCCATTGGCTCTGCCGTCATTGGTGCTGGAAAGCCAGGCCCAGTCCGCCAGCAAATCACCGCTCCCAAACCTTCGGCTGCATCCAAGCCTGCGAGGAAGACTGAGCAAGTCAGCATGACGAGCATTGCGACCGTCAACAAGAAGTTGATAGGTGGGCCCTCCGTAACAACCAAGGTTCTTGAGATATTGGCTACAGAGGTGGGTGTCGAGATGGAAGAGCTCGTCGACAACATCGGCTTCGTAGATCTTGGTGTTGACTCTCTCATGTCCTTGACAGTAAGTGGAAGAATACGAGAGGAGATGGACCTTGACATCGCTTCACATGACTTTAACGACTATCCAACTATTGGAGAATTCAAGAAGTTCTTGTCCAAGTTTGAGACTCAGCAAATTGCTCAACGATCTATCATCATCGAGTCGACCGAGAATTCCTCCACGACATCTGGCAATGAGTCTACGTCTGACGAGATTGACTCCAATCTCACGACTCCACTTGAAGAACCCTCAGAAGATGAGAGGCCAAGTAGCACTGGCGACCAAGGTGGTCTTATCGAACTCATCAGAACCACAATTGCGGAGGAGATGGGAGTCGATACGGAAGAAATTCCTGACACAGTCGATCTCTCCACCCTCGGTATGGATTCATTGATGAGCCTCACAATTCTCGGTCGTCTCCGAGAGACAACCGACTTGGATCTTTCTGGCGATCTCCTCACTGTCAACACGACAATTGGAGAGATTAGAACTTCGCTTGGCCTTGACGCCTCACCACCAGCTCCTGAGAAGGTCGTCCTCACTCCACCTGTACCAGTTACTATCTCCAATCAAGTGAGCACGACAATATCTCGCGCGCCTCCCACGCGACTTGCAAGTTCAGTCCTGCTTCAGGGTAGCTTGAAGACATGTACAAGACAGCTTTGGCTTATTCCTGACGGAGGTGGATCTGCGACTTCTTACGTTGATATCCCAAATCTATCACCCCAGGTGGCTGTGATGGGTCTCAACTCTCCCTATATGAAGGTACCAGAGGAGTATAATATTGGTGTCGTTGGCATGGCTGCATCATTTATTATAGAGATGAAACGACGCCAGCCAACTGGCCCTTATATGCTGGCTGGCTGGAGTGCTGGTGGAGTCATTGCATTCGAGGCAGTTAACCAACTAACGAAGAATGGCGATGAGGTTGATAAGCTTATCCTTATCGATTCGCCATGTCCCGATATCATCGAACCTCTTCCTGCATCTCTTCACAGATGGTTCGCTTCTATTGGTCTTCTCGGCGATGGCGACACCTCGAAACTTCCGAAGTGGCTACTCCCTCACTTCGCTGCATCCGTCAACGCTCTCTCGAATTATACTGCAGAGAAGATCGACCCGATAAAAAGTCCTCAAGTGACTGCCATCTGGTGCGAGGACGGCGTCTGCAAGTTGCCTACTGATCCTCGACCAGATCCTTTCCCATACGGTCACGCACAATTCCTATTAGATAATAGGACAGACTTCGGTCCTAACATTTGGGACAAATACCTCAATCCTGACAAGTTCATAACGCGACACATGCCGGGAAACCATTTCTCGATGATGAAAAAGCCATATGTGAGTAGTCCCTTCATGAACATCCGAGTCCTTTGTGCTGACCCGCCGCAACAGGTTAAGCTTCTTGGTGATATACTCCGAGAGGCCGCCCTTGCGTAGACGGTGTAGTAGCCTGGTGGGATTTCTTAGGTTCTACTGTTTTGGGGTTTAGAAAATAGGACATTGCTTTTCACGCAAGACGATCCTTGATGCCTTTCGCTTGTTTGGGGATGATTGCGATTGCTTTTCATTGGGTTGAGGCGTTTCATGAACATTTGGTCAAGTATAGTATCTTAAGTTGCTACGATAAATGGTTAATCATATGATCTGGATTTTCAATAGTCTGCCATGTCAACAAGGTGAATGGTTCGCATCCGTTGATACAATAACGCCTCGTGATGTGCACCGACAAGTTAAGTTCAAGCTGACGGTGTACAAAGATACATGCGCCCGTGAGCCGCATCGTCCCTTGCCCCTATCTTTCTCGCTTGTCTCATGTATCGCTTGTCTCATGTAGACTCCTGTGACGATAGCCCGTATTTAGTACAGGGGGGAAATAATCCACAATTCTAGGCCCTGTACTCTAGATACTTGGCAATGCTACTTTATTCTTTTCCCTAGTATTTTGTGTACGCTCCTTCAGCTTTAATCACTGCCTTACATCTCTCTGGCATTTCCCGAGTCAATTCTCTAATTCTTTCAATTGTTATTGATTCCTACGCTTCTTGTACTACCTCTCGTAGTCCTTTATAACATCGGTGAACCTCAAGGTAGTTTGTGTCGATATAATCTTTCATTTCATCCTACACTGTCTTAATTGGATTCAAATCAGGAGAATTTGCAGGACAGTAAATAAGAGTGATTCCAATTGCTTCAAATACTGAAGTTGTGTACTTAGAAGCATGACCTTTTGCGTTGTCTTGTTGAAATTCAAGCTCCGGGTGCTTTAATAAGAGCTCTTGAATTAAAGGAATAATGATTCCAGAGTAAGACCCCTTGTTGATCGTCTCCTAATCCTTCTTCTAAAACAACCCCTTATGCCGGTCGTATTTCCCTAATATTATACCCCAAAACATCCACGCGATTTTCCTTTGATATCTTGCCTTTACGTAATCCGGGTGGTTTTTCTTTTCTAAGCCAACTTTTCGTATAACCCAATCCTTTGTATATTTCCCCAGTTGTATCTAAGTCTCGTTACTCCATGCGGCTGAAAACCACTGTTCATCAGTTCAATCTTCGTACTCGATAACCTATCAAATTCGTGCGATTCGATTTGCGTAGGTAAGAAGTTGTTTCCGGCGTGCAATTCGCCGGCCAAAGCCCTCTTTTTTGAATGCCGTGCGGATTGCAAAAAGCCCAATGTCCTATTTAAGAATCGAAGGGATCCTAGTCCACGAGATACAATAATTTGTACGAGAATCTATAACCTATTAAATAAGGTGTTTGCATTGTGGAGTATTCAAGTTAGCTTTCCGGCCTCTCAAATAGTGCTGAGGCGTAAGACGAGTCGGTAATGCGTATTGTACTTGATCCCGAGTAAGGTTTAATTAAAAGGCAATTTAATCTTGAGTCTAACCGGCCTCAAAGTAAAGCGTTTAACAGCGCAATCGTTCATCCTAAGCAGTGTATCAAAGAATTATTCAAATCAATTAAGTATTATCGTATTAGCCTGAGGCCAGCCGTAACATTTAATAATAATCTCTTAAAATGAGATATTTTAAAACTATTATCTTCTTCTAAAGATTCGTCGTTTTATTAATTATTATTAAAAAACTCTTTGAAGCTTAACTAACTTGCGTTTTGAGTGGAAATAAAAGTAATTATTCCTAAAGTAATATTAATAAATATTATTAATAAAAAAAGCTATTTAATAAATTAACTTACTTAAATTAATATTATTCTTAATAGCTTTTATATTATTAACTTATAAGCAGCTCAAAAGTAAGTAAAATAATTACTCGTAGGATAATTAACTTTTTGATTAAGCCATTTTTTACAATTTAAGTTAATATAATTCTTTATTAATAAATTTAAATAAACTTACTTATAACTATAAATTAAATATCACATAATAAGAATATTATAGTTAAGTAGCTTTTCGGATTTGGATTAGCTTTATTAAAGGTTTTTGATAAGTACGTAAACTTAAAAAGATATTGTTATAACTTAAGAGGATTTAATTAGAATATAGCCGAGTTTTACTTAATATTTAAAGCAATTAAAGTCAATTATAACATAATAAAATATATCGAAGATAAAATTATAATAACAAAAGTTTTATAAGAGTATAAGTTGTTATGGATTTATTAAAGTATTTATATAATAATAAAAAGTCGATTCATAAGAGATTTAATTATTCTTATAAAAAATAAAGTCCTTCTAGAAGATTCTTAAGCTTTCTAATTATTAATTACTAATCCTTATACTTAAAAGTACTAAAATTGAATTTTCGTTAATTATTAATATTCTATTTATAAAACTTATTAATTAATATAGAATTAGAAGTATCGTCTCGATTTTAAGAGGTTCTTTGTCACTAACCCATTTAATAAGTAAAAAAGCGAGATTTATACTTAAAAAGAATAAGTAATAGCTAAAACGGGTATAAATCCCATAAACCTGAATCTTAATTAAGCGAAAATACTCAAAACCGTATTAATTAGTATATTATTCAAATTAATTAATTATATTCAAATTAATTAATTATATTCAAATTAATTAATTATATTCAAATTAATTAATTATATTCAAATCAAATCAAATATTAATTAGGAGAAATTAATTAATAAAATCGTTGATTAAATTTGAACAATAACTATTATTCAAATCAAATTAAATCATTTGATACACTGATCCCGAGAAGTGTGTCGTTTTGGAGTTTTTAGCGTAGGTACACTCAATACAGAATCCATGGTAAAAGCGTTGATTTCTAGTGTAAAAGCGGCGAATTAACATTGTTATATCGTTAGTAGTACCCCCTAGTCAAGGCCCTTGTCAATGAAAACCTCTAGAATTGCGCTCAGACTACGTATGTGGAATATTTACCACCTGTACTATGTATGGTGTGGAAGGGCGTTCAGAGTGGGTTCAAGGGTGCTGGTTAGGCGCCTGCAGCATACATAGCGTCAGTGCGCGGAATTTTTAAGTGTGCAGCGATGGCAGGATGGATAACTCAAACAACTCAAACAACTCAAACAACTCAAACAACTCAAACAACTCAAACAACTCAAACAACTCAAACAACTCAAACAACAGCCATACAGCTACAAGCTACCTAGTTCTCTTGCACTTGTTAGGTATCATAGCCACCACCTGGGGTTGCAATTACCAGCTTCTACTAGATCTAGTACAACAAGTATAGTTAGTGCATTTACTCCAGCCCAAACTACCTACCAGCCTAAGTTTCCTCCGATCACCGTCAGCCTCTCGGATTTCTCGTGGCGTTCAAAATGTGTGGAGGCTAATTACCGTATCTAATCCGGATCGGATATCCGATGTAAGATTACTGTAAGATTATGCACAATCATCGTAGCCGTGCGAAGGACCCTTGAGCAGTCTTAGTCCTAGCTCCCGACGGACACGGCACCACTCCGATATGCCATGTATCGGGGTCTGTGGCTGCAAGGCTTACCTTACCGTAAGGTGCGGCCATTTACGCACGTCTTTGAGCGCGGAAGAAGGATTGCTCCGTCACCATTAGCGCGAGCTGTTCCGCTCCACTCACCAAGTACCGGTCTGGTGTAATTTTTCGATAACTTAATCATATTACCGGACATTTGATCAAATAGGCAATTTCAGTGAAACCATATATATTTTCAACAATATTCAAAAATATTTTTTAATATGGTTAAATCCGGAGAGTACAGAGTTTCACTGACGTAAGGAGTGCGTGCTCAAATACATCGATATTCCTCCTTGAAATTAATTTTGATTAGAAACCAATCGATGCAGCTTCAACAGAGTCGGAACAGAGCACGCAAGAATTCTTTCCCCACTACTGGCGCTAGAAACCTTTTCAGTTGCAACTTCGATCATTCACTTGTGGTGCTTTGATCCCTCTCGTCACTGCACTGAGCTTCCAATTTATAGAGGCTGCCTCCAACACGGCTATACCACTGCACATCATACATACGCTGCTCCTCTTCTTTCCATCTCCAGAAAACAACCAGCCTTGACGCTTATAGGGCTGAAAAAAAGAAGGCCGAGCCTAGTCTATATCAAAGCGCGCAGACCTATATGTAAAGTGCAAACATCCAATTTCACGCAGCCACACACAGAACAAAAAGGGTTAAACGTAAATGGAAGACACGCAAAGGCATAAGAGAATATGATCTTCTGCACTTACTGTGGGAAAAGTTTCACTCGGAAGGAGCACCTCGAGAGGCACATACCTAGTCGTCCGTACACCCTTGGCATTTAATCCCAGACCTCTCGCCGTTGCCCACGAAGCTTCCTCAGAGCTGCCTGCTAACACGGCGAAAAAATGCAGATACAAATGTTAAACCGCATCGTTGTGGCTTGTGTCAGCTATCGTTTCTAAGAAGGTAAGAAAGCCATGGCATCTTCTCCCCAGCCTTTCCATCTACTGATCTTCAATTTTATAGAGACCTACTCCAAAGACATCACACCGCGTATCACGAGGCGAAAGATCCCGTGCAACCCTCAACAGGTGTTGCTGAAATTGAGGGCAGAACCCTTATTGCATGCCTCAACTGTGCGAATTCGAAGGTTGGCTGTGATAGAACGATACCCTGTTCGCGGTGCGCAGAGAAGAACCTACCCTGCGAGGCCCGTTTTGCTCGACGGCAGGCGAAGATAGGCGCGAGACCGAAGAATACCCCAGCACAAGAACGATCTTCACCAGTATCACACAAGTCGGTCCCCGAGATGCCAAAGCGGGAGAGCGAACCACCAATGCCGTCGAATAGTGTATTAGATCCACAATTGCAGGGTGTATCACAGGCAGGGGCGGATCATCCTTTGCCTGCAACCCACACTGAAGAGTTTGGGACACCTCCTAGTGGCCTGAGGGAAATGGATACTGCTATGTGTTTGGATGGTGGAATGCTCCATGATGAAGTCAACTACAACCTGGATTTCTGGCAGTACCCACCGGATCTGAGTATGTTTCCCGGAGGAGGAATGGACGCAAATGGGCAGATGCCCTTACCATTCTTCATGGACTCGCTAGGTTGCACTTCTTCCGCATCAGACGAAAAGAACTCGACATCGACGGACACCCCGCCGTCGAGATCACACACCAGAACCACCAGTATAACATCTCACTCTGATCACCATGGCAGCCAGTCTCTGGAAATGGCCATGCCCATCCTAATGAGAGATACCGTTGTTCCCGAGTTCGAAGTCGTCGTTGCAGCCGAAGCCGCATGGCCACTTGCTCGTTGCAACCGTCCCATCTTCTCCGGTTCCTGCCCTCGAACAGCCATTGTGCACCTCGAGAATCTGGAACAACACTCCAGAGATGCGAGCACGTGGAAATTGCTGAAACAAAACATCGCAACCGCTGAAGTGGACCACAAGTATGAAATATCAGTCGTACCCCTACACACCAGCTCGCGAGAAAGAATACTTGCCATCGCCCAAGGTTTCTTGTACACAGCGCTTGAGACCCACAGAGGAGGATTACAACGGTCGCGACATGCATCGACTTCGGGGAATGCTTTCAACTTTCTCGTCCTTCCCCCTTCAAGCGTCCTCGAGTATTTCCTAAGACGTTATGTACTGAGCCTCGCTCCGTACTATAATTTAGTGAACGGCGGCACTCTTGACCCCAACGAAGTGATACTAAACAACCAAGCGTCGACTCTTCTCCTTCTTCTTGCTATCGCATACGGAGCGACAACTCTCCCAACAGCTGAGGCGCGATGTCTGACAGCGGGCTTAACGGAGACTTGTCGCATCTCGCTCTTCCATATCGTTAAGAAGGACGTCGAGCTCTCAGCTGATCCGGTCGTCTTGCGGTGCGCGTTGCTGTTCACCATCTTAGGAGCCTGGAGTGGTGATGCCTGGCATATGAATATCGCCATGGGACAACGAGGAATGTATCTCGCTGTAAGTATTCGATCCCTCTTCTCTTATCAGCAATGAGCTGTACTCCGGATGACCCTCTGATGACATGACTTCAGATGTTGAAGCATGCGGGTATGTTGGAGCCAGCACCTCCAATGAACTTCTCGACTTTGTCCTCAAGTACCGAGATCATATGGCGAGAATGGCAACAACGCGAAGGGAAAAGCCGGTATGTTATATCTCTCTCATTTCTCTCTTCATTTAGGGTGGGGAGCCACCTAAGAGGCGAGATGGTCAGCTGCGTCTGTCTCGTCGCTCCGGACCAATTATGTTTTGCGCACTCTCACAAAAGATAAAGAGACTAACCTTCAATCAGATTGGTCTACAACTGGGTGATGGTTGATCAAGAGTTAAGCCTGTTTCATGATACGGCACCTATTTTGTCTATCACAGAGTTGGAGACGCCGATGCCCGGTTCTGAGCAACTCTGGCTTGCAAAGGACTCAGCTGAATGGTTTGTCGCTCTTCAACATCAGCAGACTAGCACCTCCGGAAATGGCACAGATTGGATAAACTTTGACTCGCTTGTAGTCCCGCAGCCCTCGCTCTACGATCTATTTCAGGATATGCTGCATGACAACATTAACAGGCGGTACGATAAGCTGTCCCCGTTGCAGCTGAAACTTCTTTTGCACCCTCTTCAGAGTCTACTATGCCACCTTCGTCAAGTTCTTAGTTGCTTTTCAGACTTCTTCGGGTCGAGAAGAGGGACGAGGACAATCACTAAAGCGTCTACTCTTCTTCGCCTTGAGGAAGTACAGTCGTTGCTACAGAACTGGTATGAACTTTGCCTTGCCCATACGAAAACAACGCCAAGCTGCCCCGTTACCCACGCCAACCTCGTCTTCTACCACCTTATCTCTCTTAACGCTTTAACGTCCTTCCCCGAGATCGAGCGTCTGGCCCGAAAAGAATACTTTGACGGCTCAAGTCGAGAACTGTCTCTCAGACATAAGCGATGCATTCATCAGCCAGAAGAAGCTACTATCCACTGTGGTCAAATCATCCGTCTTATCTGCTCTATGCCGAGAGAAGGGAGACCACATTGGTGGTCTGCGGCCCTATACCGCGCTGCTCTGATCCTTTGGGTTGATAGTCTAAGTAGGATAGATCAGAATGCGCAGAGGATGGAGAAGGGAGAACCATTTGCGATTGATTCCGTTATGCCGGATGATCCTGCTATTGTCTCGTATCTCTGGTCTGGAGAAGGAATACCGGTTCTTACAAACGAAGAAGGCAGACATTTCAAATTGAGTCCAGAGGAGATTTTGAATCATTGTATCGAGTTGTTAGATCAAGGAGTTGCGCTGAGAGTATCTAATGGAATTAAGAGGAAGTTGCAGGAATTGGCAAGAAATTGGAGATTGGAGTATAGAGTCTATGCAGGATAATGCATCTATGGCTTGAAAGCTAGATAGCTCGCCTTGTTTTAAACGTTCTTATAATGGGGCTTCATTCGATACTTGCTTCTCTAATAAACTAGGCGGATTATGATGATAAGTATAATTTCTAAGATTATACGTGCCCAACTTCCAAACTTCTAAACCTACTTACAAACATCTCTTAACCTCTAAAACCCACAGATACGATTGCTGCGTCTAAGCCTATAGTAGCCCTTCTAGTTTTAGTAGTACATCCTCCACCCCTATAACAACAACTAGTACGCTCCCCTACTTAACCCAAAGCGGTATTTTATTTAGTTATAATAAATATTAAAACGCTATTAAGGGCGACTACTACAGCCTCTTTGTGACTGACAATAGAATTATAACCGCGCGGCTCTGCGCGTAGAGCTTCGTTCTTAAGCCTAACGGCGAGAACTGTGTAATAAAATTCTAAGTTAGTGTAGATTACTATATAGGCGTTTTATTATTAAGTATTAATTATAACAATAAGTGCTTCTTCTACAATTCCAACTACGACTTCGAAAGCATCTCTTTTATATTTCATATAAAGTGATATAATCTTCTTTTATAATAAATTCCATAACGCTGTTTTAGAGGATTTCTGTTACATTTTCGCTTTTAATAACAGTATTATTGTTATATAGTTTTACATTTAAAATTTAATTTTAGGTTTTAATAGCGAAGATTGTGGGATATAATTTTAAGTTAGTATTAATTATTATGTAGGTATGGGTTCAGCGGTGACTATAACGACAATAAGTTCGATGATTCCGATATAAAGTGGTATTGCGGCGAATTATAATAGAATCGCGGTGGCGAAAAGTAGTAATTACTACTCTTTGTTTATATAAAATAATTATATAGTTCCCTTTAACTCCTTACTATCCCCCTTAATCTTTTATTAGTTGTTAATAGATTTAAGTATTTATTACAATAGCGCAGTTATATGTTTAATATATTCTTTCCCCTTTATTAAAATTTAGACATTTAGTGTTGTTTACATAACATATATATAAATTACTTTTTCTTTTATATTTTATATATAATATATATTAATATAAGGATTTATAGGAATTCGGTATTAGGTTCGAATAGAGAAAACTATTTGTTATAGTTTTAGTTTAGTAAGGGGTATTATGTTTGGTTTCTTTATAAGCAATAGAATTATAAAGTGTTAAAGTAATATTAGATATAATAATATATTTATAAGCTTTATATTATCTTCGTAAATCGCGTTAAAACTTAAAAACGTGATTTACGAGAGGAATTTTTCTTTTATATTGAATTTTTTACTTGACTTTTACTAAAGCAGTTATAAAGTTGTATTTAACTTAATTTTAACTTAACTCGCCATTTTTATTATATAGCTGTTTAAAATATAACAATAAATTCCGCTATCTCTTGTATATACTTTCTTAATCTTCATTTAAATTAAAAATCCCCGATGGATTAAGAAACAACTCATTTATTTTTGCTCTCTTATTCTTATTCTTTTTCGTCTTTAACTCCTAAAGTATTACTCGATAAGCCTCTTTATTAAAGCGATTTAAGTAATATCGAACGCGCTCTATCAGAAGTTATATCTGGTCTAGTATATACTTAGTAAGTATACTATATATATATATAGTATACTCTTAGGCCCTCCCTTAAGAAAGTAATATTCTTTTAAATATATCTTTTTATACTATATTTTTACTTTAATTAAGAGATCTAATCTCTTTAACTTAGTTTACTTATATTACTATATAATAGTTAAGAGCTATATTCTATCTTATTATCTACTTAGTATAAACGCAGTTTTATAGCTTTAATTAAGCTATTAAAAGAAGACTCTCTTAATTATCCTTTTAATTTATAATCTTTCTATTATTATATCTCTTATAAATAATTCTAACTCTAGAAAAGTACTTAGCTTTAATACTATCTACTTAAAGCTAGAGGATTTCCTTACTTAGTTTGATTATTTAACTCTTAGTGCTAATATCTTTAGATTATAGTTATTTATTAATCTAAATACTCTAGATATTCTATTACTATCTTAAATTATTAATAAAATACCTTGAATTATAGAGTAAATCACTAAGGATTAGAATACTCGCTTACTTTAATCTTATAATATAGATTATACTAAATACTTAAAGAATCTTAAAATATAGATAAAGAGATCCTTATTAACTTTAGATAACTCTTAGAGTAATACTCCTGAAACTAAGACGTAGTCTTAAATATAAATAATAAAAGGACTATCTTTCCTAGATTATATATCTAGAGCTTTATATAAACTTAAGATTATTAAAAGCTCTAATTATAAATCTATAGCTAAATTAGAATCCGAGCTTTAGAAAATAAATATTTTTATCTAGTAATCTTAGATAATATAGTACTAAAAGCTCTATAAATAGATTAAGAAAACTATAATAAAGTAGTACTTTAAGATTATAAATATAGAGATTATTTTAAAAGGAGATTTTAATATCTAAGCTTTACTATAAGTATTAAAATATATCCTTAACTAAACTAAAATAATAATCTAGTTAATAATAAGAAGTAAGTACTAAGCTTCCCTTAAAGTAGCTAATAGAGCTAAGATTAATCCTAGAATATAGATTATATCTTATTAAGAGCTTATTTATAAGAGTATTTTATATTATATTCCAGAAGTTAATAGAGCTTTTAGTATTACTAATTTCCTAATTACTATAAGTAACTTCGATTATATATAGTCTTATAAGTACTTCTTTAGCTTTAAAGAGACTAATAATCTTAAAAGCTTATAGTTATATACTCTTATATAGCTAGTAAAACTCTTCTATACTAAGGAAGTAGATATTTAATATTATAAGTTTATAAGTAAAAAGAAAAAGAGATATAAATATTTTACTACTTTTAGTAAAAGAAGTAGTAATACTAGTATTAATATAATAATAGCTCTAAAGCCTAGTAATACTAATAGAAATAATTCAGCAGAGAATAAGTATTTATACTTAAAGGATTATATATATAATTAGACTCTAAAGGACTACTCTAGCTTATAATCTATAGAAAAACTTTTTCTTATATAGAAAAGAGAAAGCTCTTTATATTAAATATAGCTACTAAAGAGATTTATAATTAATTTATTACTAATAAATAGAGAATACTAAGAGTAAATTTTAGTAAAAGAATTAATAAAGCGTTACTATTAAATATAGAAAGCGCTCTTAAGAAATAAAAATCTAATAAAGCTTAAGGAAAATTAAAAAAAGTATTCCCTAAAAACTTAATAAATAAGAGTAAAATATCTTCTAGTAATTTTATTATAATACTTCTAAGCTTAGATAAAGCTTTCTAGCTTAGAATCTACTTTACTTAGAGATTATATAGATATTATCCCTTATCTATAAGTATACTACTTAATACCTATAGAGCTATAAATCTTATTAATAATATATTCTTATTAGAGCTTTATATATTTGTTAAAGTAAGTTTATAAGATACTATTAAGTATAGAAGCTCTTAGTTACTAATTATTAGATATAGAATATATATTCTAAAAGATATTCTTTAAGACTTAAATAAAAAGACCTTTAATCTTACGCTTACTAAAGTAGCTATTATTAAAGGCTTTTATATAAATATTATCTTAGAAGCTCGTTTATAGAATATTAGATTATAGTACTATAGAATAGACTATATACTACACTAGTATAATAATACTTAGCTTATAAGTAATCACTTAGTTATTCGAAAGCTTATTTATAAGTTTAATCTTATATTCTTTAAATATAATAAGTGTTTAAATTATTTATTAAACTTAAGTAAGATCTTATATAATAAAGTAAGTATTATTATATTTTCTAGTACTAGTTACTAAAAGCTATACACTTTTTATCTATTATATAATTATAGTATAACCCGCTTAAGTATAGAAAGGTTATAGTATTTATAGACTAAGTACTTAGGTCTAAATACTCTTTAAAAGTTAGTAAGAGCTTTTAAGAGTATAAGATTCTCTAATATTATTAGATATTTAAAGTATAAGTAATATATATTAGTATATACCTTATAAGTTATATCTCGCTATCTAAATAAGTAACGATTAGTAAGGCTATTTTAAAGGATTAGTTAGGATTTATTTAACTTCTTAGTTTACTTTAGAAATTACTCTTAGCTCCTTATACTTAATTATAAGTATAGTGAATTACTTATTAGTTATATACTCTAATTAAAAATATATAATAAGATATTTAAATATATTAAGAGCTTTAAATATTAAGTATAAACTTAATTTAGACTTTTAATCTGTAAATTTAAGTATAACTAAGAAAAAGCAGTTATTATTATTTAAGGATTTATAAGATATAAAATATAAATAAATAAGCTTAGTATTAAGCTTAAGATCTTATTAACTATAACTTATAAACTAAATAGTATAGCAGAATAAGCTAGCTAAGAGGTAATTATAAGGGGTATTAAAATACAGCTATTTATAAATCTTTCTAAGAAACTTAGACTTAAATATATACTAGTAGATATCTATTTATATAATAGATACTTAAATTATATATAAAACTAAAGATTACTACTTAAAATAAATAATTAGTAGTTCTGTAATTACTTTTAATAATATAATCTTATAATTATTATAAGACTAATAGTAGATTTTAAACTTAATTAGAATAAGATCTATATTTTTAAATATAAAGTATACTTATTAATAATAGAATAAGTACTTAGATAAGAAAAAAGAGTATTTAAAATTAAACTCTATATATATATTAGCTATCTCATAGATTTCTACGCTTTTAATATCTATAAGATCTAGGTATTATAACTTAATTAAATTATTATTATATGAAATATTTACTTTAATAAAGAGAGCTTTTATATCTCTAAAGAAAAGAAAGCAGAGATCTCTATAAAAGAAGCTTAATCTCTTATAGAGCTTTTATAAGATAAAAAAGTAATTAAATATATCTCTAGCTTTATAGAAGGCGTTTCAGAGGATATACTAAATAAGTATATAATTACTTTAAATAAAGGGATTCTACTTAATCTAAGGGAAGAGTAAATATAAGAAGCTTAATTTAAAATTATTACTAATAAGAGTCAGAATTTAGAAATAAAAGAATATACTAGAAATTTAAGTACTATAATTAGACTTCTAACTCTAAGAGCTACACATAAACTAGAAAGTATACTTAGCTAAGGTAGTAAGTAGTTATTATAAAGTATATTAAATCTAAAACTTATATTAAGTATAATATAAAGTTTAGTAAAAGTAGACTAGAGAAAATATAAATAAGTTCTAGATTTAGTAATAAGTATATAATAAGACTAAGTATAGAATCTACTTTATTCTTTAATAATTAAAGTTCAAATTCCAATTAGGCCTTCTCTAATAATAATTATAGGACTAAGATTAGTACTAGTACTATTAAGAGCTTTAAGTAAGTATTAAGATATTAAAATAATAGATATACTTAGAGTAATAAGAGTAATAATATACTTATAGATATTGAACTTAATAAGTAATCTGCTAAGTAAACTACTTAACTTAAATACTAAAGCTAAAAGCACTAGAAGTAAGTAAGTAAGTAGAAGAGAGCGTAGAAGAGATAAATATAATAGAGTATTTATAATACTTATTACTTTACTTTAGAAAGCGTAGAAGAGTTAGCTAAATATTAGTAGTAACTTAAAGCTTAGAAGTAATCTCTTTAAGAAAATATATAGAAGTTTAGTAGATAAAGTAGATTAAATACTTACTATATTTATACTTAATTAATATATAATAGTAGAAGAGTAAGAGGAACTATAGAAGTTTATTTAGATAATATATATAATTATTATAGTAATTATTTAAAGAAGCTATCTAATACTAAGTAGAAAGATCCTACTTCCTAAAATTAATATTTCAAATTTATTACTAGAACTTAAGAGATAGAATAATCTTAAGAATTACTTAATAAAGTAGTAGTTTATAGAGAATATATATCTAGAAATAAGTAATATAGAAAAATAAAGATACTAGATATTAGAAGTATTTAACTTAGAACTTATAAGCTTATTAGTTTCTTTAATATAGGGTTTTAAGTATAAGGTAAATAAGAATAGATATATTAGTAAATATTAATTATATATTATTATATAAAGTAATCTCTAAAGTAAAAGTATAATTATCTTAACTTATATAAGTACTCTTCTTAAAGTTATTTTATATTACTATAGTACTTGTAATAAAGTTTAATCTAGAGATTAAGTATTTTAATATAATTAATATATTTATTAATATACTTAGAGATATAGATAATAAAACTATATATTACTATTTTCCCCTTAGATTCTAAAAGCCTAAGTTTATACTATAAGTAGATTAAGCGCTTTATAGAATAAAAGACTCTTTATACTTATAGTATAAGTATATAAATAAAACCTTAATAAACTTAGAACTCTCTTTATACTTAGAGAAGCCTTATATATTTATAGATATAAAGTATAAAATACTAGTCCTCTTTTATATAGATAATATTTAAGTGCTTTATTATTAAGATAATTAGAAGCTTAAAGAAAAGATTATTAGATAACTAAAAGAAGTATATAATATATATAATCTTAGAGATATTTAGTAGTTCTTAAGTATTAAGGTAATTTATAATAGAAAGCTTAAGACTATCTCTTTTATTTATAACTAATATATTAAAAAAATTATATCTAAGTTTAAGTTAATAAATAAAAGATACTTAAGTATACTACTTCTACTTATTAATCTTTAGAAGAATTAAAAATAAGCTACTAAGAAGTAGATTAAGGTATACTAGGAGTATATAAGCTTAGTATTATATACTATAATTATTATAAGACTAGATATAATATTTACTATTATAATACTCTTAAGATTTATAACGAATTTAAGTACTAAGTATTTTACTACTATATATTAGCTAGTCTATTACTTATATAAAATACGCTTTTTAGATAGTATATATAATAGAAAGTATAGAAAATCCTTAGTATATATATCTAATATATCTTTTACTAATAATACTAAATTAAGATAATTATCTTAAAAGTATATAATTATAATATTTAGTAATTTAGTAATCTAGAAAATAGGATTATAAGCTATAATAATAATTTTAACTACTAAAGCTAAAACTTTATTATTAAAGTATATAAGTAAAGAAGTTATAGCTTTATAAAAATTCTTTTAAGATCTAGTATTAAATATTAGTAAGATTTAGAAGATCTTCTATAATAATTAGTAGATAATTAGACTTATTATAAGTAAAAATAAGAGAATCTTAATAAAGCTTTACTATATAGATATTTAAAATATATAATTAAAGTAAGAGTATACTTAAGGATTATTTAAAGTTATATATATTCTAATAGCTAATATACTTACTAATAGACTTATAAAAAATCTATTTTACTAAAAATTTAAGTACTTTAGAGCTTTTTTAAATTTTAAAGATTATAGATCTAAAGTAAAAGAGCTTTAATTATACTTATTTAAAAGTTATATTAAAAAAAGAAGTATATAAACTTTTTATTTATACTTTAAATAAAAGAGATTATTCTAGTAAAGACTTTAAAGATCTAAAGAAACTTAGCGAAGCTTAATTAAAATCTAGTAAAGCTTAGTAAGAATTCCCTAAACTAATATAAAGATCTAATATAAAGCTTAATAAAATCTTATAAATTATCTTATAATCTTACTAAATCTTACTTATTAGCTTATTATTAATCTTATAATATCTATAAAAACTTATATAAGTTCCTTACGCTTTAATTTACTTAATTTACTTCTATTATCCTTATTATTATTTTAGTATTTTAGTAGCTTCTTTATTACTTATATAAGCTTTTCTATAAATATATTATTATTATTACTTTTATTTAAAAGCTTTAAATCTTTAAATATAATATAAAAAGCTATATAATATTTCTTAATTTCCTACTTAAGAATTAGTAATATAATTATAGAAATAAGATAAAGAACTTATAAAAGAAGATATATTTTAATTAAGTATATTAATTAAATAATAAGCTAGAGATCAGATATAAGGTAAAGTAAGAGAATAAGTATAATTAGATAAGTAATTATAATAATAACTACCAGTAGTAGTAATATTAGTGTAATAGTAACTATAATCTCCTTTCTTAAATATAGTAGATTATATATACTTTAAGTATAGATTAATAAACTTTTTTCTTATTTATATTATTAGTATATATTAAAATAAGTAATTATATTAAGTATAAAAGGAATAAGCGTGAATTTACTTTATTATCTTTTAATTAGAGATTTTATATACTTAGTAATAGTCTTAGGAATTAATTTAGCGAGCTTAAAGGAAATAAGATTAGTATTATAAGAGGTTTTTAGTATAGTAGTAATATACTTTTTTCTAGCCTTATACTTAAGTATAAGAGATAGATCTTCTTAAACTTAAAGATAATTAGATATATACTTAGAAAGTAATAGTAAAAGGCATATATAAGTAGGAAGAGTAATAGTATTATTATTATTATTATTATTATTATTATTATTATTATTATTATTATTATTATTATTATTATTATTATTATTATTATTATTATTATTATTATTATTATTATTATTATTATTATTATTATTATTATTATTATTATTATTATTATTATTATTAGAGTACTTATTCTTACTAAACTACTTATTCTAGCTAGAAGATACTATACTAGAATACTTAGGGCTAATAGAAATCTAATTAACTAATTTAATATTAGATCTACTAGTAGATTATATATTAGAGGTATTATTATAAGAAGATAAAGATCTAGTGATAAGCTTAGGCTTACTCTTATCTTTATTATTATTCTAAGTATATATTAATATATAAGTTTTAAATAATTATAATAAAAGATAAATATAGGTATTTAAAAAAGAAATAAACTTACTTAGACTACTTTATAAGTCTAACTTATATTACTTAAATTAGTAACTTACTCTCTTATATAATATATAAGTTTAGTAACTCTATAATTATAATTAATAAGAGATTATAAAAGAGTTTTAGGAGATATCTTAAAGTAGTTTAAGGCTATAGTAATCTTTTTATATAAATTTAAAGAAAAAAAATAAGAGAAAAGGTATAAGATATAAAGAATTATATAATATATTAAAAGCTTAAAAGTTTAGAAGTATAGAAAAATCTAGAGTTAATATACTTTAAGAAAGTATATAATTACTTAAGAAATATATAATTACTTACTAATATATAGCTAATTAAAGCGCGCTATTATATACTATTTACTAATTCACTTCTAACCTTTAGTATATCTTCCTAAAAGATTACTAATTCACTTTACCTTTACTAATTAATACTTATTCTAATTTAGCTACTTATATTTAGTAACTATAAAGCTTTACTTAAATTTAATAATAATTACTTATCTATACGCTTCTTAATTTATATACAATTATAAACTAGATTATTTTATATAATCTTTAGAATTAAATCCTTTATTATTCTTTTATTTATATTCTTTAACTAGATTATTCTATATATATATTTATAATATAAAGATATATTATATACTAGACTTTTATAATCTTTATTTACTTGTATAATTATAATATATTCACTTATACTTCTCTTTATAACCTAGGCATATATATTATAAACGCAGATTTATAATTGTCGTGCTTATCTAAGGAGTATATATATATATAAAGTACTTGTTATTTTAGACTTAATCTTTATTTATATAAATCTGATAGTAAGACTCTTAGACTTAAGCTTACTATAAAAGTATATCGAACGCGCTTTATTAGAAGTCATATCTAGTCTAGTATATACTTAGTAAGTATACTATATATATATAATATACTCTTAGGCCCTCCCTTAAGAAAGTAATACTCTTTTAAATATATCTTTTTATATTATACTTTTACTCTAATTAGAAGATCTTATCTCTTTAACCTAGCCTACTTGCACTACTATATAACAATTATTTTATATATACTTCTTATAACTTAACTTAATTATTTATTATAAATTACTAAAGATTTAATAATTTACTTAAGATAATTATATTAAATAAAAGATCTTAATTTATTTCTTTCTTCTAGTATAAGTTTTATTAGATTTTTAGTATTAAAATTAAACTCTTTATAGCTTATTATACTTAGATTAATAATTAGACTAAAATTATAAATTAATACTTAGATTAAAGGCTTTATTCTTTTATAAACTATTACTAGGATAACTAATCTAAGCTTCTATTAATAATAGATTATACTTAGTTAATACTACTTTATAAATCCTTAAGTATATTTTCTTATTAGCTTAAATATAAATATAAGCTATATATAAGCTAAGACTAAGATAAGCTATAACTTAAGCCGAAACTTATAATTAAAAAAAAACTAAATATTACTAAGACTTAGACTTTTATAAGGTAATATAAGGTAATATAAGGTAATATAAAAGAAGGCTAAGTAATTTTTAAAAGACTAATAAGAAAAGAAATAGTAAGATATAAATAAGTCTTATTAAAAAGTTAATTAGAAAATAGAAGATTAAATCTAAGTAATTATTAAGAATAGAAAACTTATTAACTAAAAAAGAAGCTAAATAACTAATAAACTAGCTTATATTAAGTCTTATAGAAAGAAGATTACTTTTACTAGTTAGACTTATTTAAATCTATTAAGGTTTATCTAATATTTTCTATAAATAAGCTATATTACTATAATAATAATCTCTTATTAAGCTAAATCTAAGTAGATTAAGAAGAGATAATCGCTATTAATATAGAATAAGAATAGAAAGTCTAGAATATTTTAAATATTTACTTTAAGTAGAATAATATATTATACTATTAAGTATATTAGAAAAGACTTAATTTAAATCCTAAGTTCTACTTTATTACAGACTTTTATACTTACTTATATAAGCTCAGAGATTTCTACTAGAAAAATCTTATATTCTTAGGCTTACTAAAGCTCTTAGAGTACTAAATTATAATATAAGAATTAGAAAATAATAATACTTATAAAAGACTAGAAGATAATATAATAATATTACTAAAAACTCGGAAATAATTCTTTTATAGCTTAAGGATAAGCTTTTCTTAAAAGAGAGAGTAATATAATAAATAGTTTATATAATTATATATATATTATAAATTATAGGACTTAGGAATTATAAGAAGTAACTAAATATAATATTATAATAGAACTAATAACTACACTTTCTATACTTAAGCTCGAGATTTCTTTTAAAACCTCTTTTCTTCTTATTTTTTCTACTTTATATTATAGCTATTAATAAACTTTTATTAAGCTATTACAAGTAGAACTCAGAAAGAATCTTTTATATATATATATATCACTAGCGAACTCGATTAGATAGATAAATAGATTAAGAAATTCACGTGACATGTGTCACGTGACTATAGCGATTAGCAACGATCACTTGAATCTCTGTTAACAAAAGATAATTAAGAAAGATTATAAGTAAGAAGATTTTATATAAGACTAGTACTTCTGCTATCAAATAGAAGCTTTATACTTAACTCAAATCATTAAGTTCTACTCTTACTTTATAAGTAATAACTGTCTATCACCTATAATTACTCATTTCAATATTACAAATACTTCTAGGCGGCCCTGAAGTCCTAGAAGAAAATGTCCTAGAAGCGATATACTCCTAGGAACCGAGTAGTTCACAAGAGCTAGCTCCTAGAAGCTAATAAGATCCTAGAACTAGTTCTACTATAAGATAGTTTAATAGAGTAAAACGACTAAGCGGCTATCTAGCTATAAATTCACGCGACTGTAGGTCACGTAATAGATCTTAGAATCCTAGGGATCCTAGGGATTCTAGGATTCGAGGATCTAGAGGATCTAAGGATCTAAGAGATCTAGGGAGAACGAAGGTTCTATATAAGACTAATACATCTACTATTAAATAGAAGCTTTATACTTAACTCAAATAGTATTCTTAACTATACTAGTAATTGTCTTTCGACGCCTACGTAATATACCTACTTCTCGACTATTAGAGATTAATTGTAGCCTTCTGTATTTGCATCGAGTAAATATCGAACTATTATACTCAATCATAATAGTATCCCTACCTTCTTCCCTATAGGCTATCCTAGCCTTTCAGATAAAATACTACGTAAGAAAGGATTCTTAATACGTTATAAGATACTATCATAGACTAAATACAATAAGTTAAAGTAATAATCGATTGTATTACAAGAAGAATTAACTAAAGAAAAAAGAAAAGCTTCTCTTGTACGTCGTCTTAAATAGGGGTTAGACGTATTCTGTGTTCTTTAAGATTACGAGTGGACCACGCTATCACGTGTATTCACGTGCCGGCTATACGATATAGCTGGACAACTACTACATCGGGTATAACCCGTTGCAAAGGACTTAATCTTTAATAGTCCTTTATTATCTCTAAGTAGTTTCAGTTCTATTTCTTATTATATAATAGTGTAGCAGATTATATAGTTCTACTATGCCGTTAGACTCTAATCTTTTATTATTTTATTATTTATTATTTCTTAATTTGATTTTTCTAAAAATAAATATATACTCTTCTTGGGCCGAAACTATAAGTTTCCGATCACATTGTGGTGGGGATTGGCTCGGTAAAACTTTTGTCACCTGACTCATGCACTCCGCATTGTACTTAAGTTGAGACCTTCTTTGAGAGATCTTGCAATGAACAATAGCACTTTTCCTTCTGATAGGATTTACACTTCTTTCTCTAATTGACAATTCGTACTCTTTGGATATGTGATATCTTTTGATTTCGTCTATCTGTTATTTCTTGAACCTTACACCTTATGTACCTTGCATTTGCTACCCTCTTGTCGTGTGGGGGATTGGGGTCCTCCCCTCCACAACATGACGACATATTCCGATATATATTCAAATATCAAAAAATAATCGAATCGACTATTAAATAAATTTTTAAAACTCAAATTATCTATTAAATATAAATTTGAAATTATCAATAAATCGGCGCCTAAGCCTGATCACATGTTTGCAAAGACTAAGGCAGGAGTTCAATATATTAGTATCGAAATTTTATAGGGTTTTAAGACGATAGAATAAATCTACGAAGTACTTGGATCTTACGGGGTAAGGCTTTTGGCAGCTTTTCTGAATAACTAGTGCGGCTCAAGTCTCGGCCGATCTAAGACTAGTATGTCTTGGGAGTCCGATTAGGTAAGCATCAGTTGCAATGGGAGCCTAAACACGGTCCTCTGCTCTTGCCTCGTCTTGGTACTTAATTAAAGCTTCACAGTCCCTAATGTGCAAGCCTGCTCCATCCTCGTAGCCTTCTTACCACTCTTAGTTTATACAATCATGCTTTGTGAGCACTGCGAACGGTATATCCGGCGTTTCGAGGTTGCGAAGCCGCGGCAGGCAAAGAAGATGATTCATCACTCGTCTAGGCGTTCCTTGAAGCTTGCATCAAAGCAAGGATGCATTATGTGTAGGATTCTGTACGGATCTCGTATGGAACGACTTTCGAGCTTTACTAGAAGCGAGGCGATCTGGAGTAGGGCAATTGGCCCAAATTTTGCACTGATCTTAGAGATATACACGTCCAAGATGCTAGGCAGCACGCTTGAACCACAGCGTATCGTCTCTCAGTTGAATCGAATCTTCCCCTACAGAGGTAAGGTTCAACTAGCCAGATTTTATTGTTATAGTTCGCTAACATCATGTTAGACCGCCTACGAATCGATGGTTACCGGCCTACCGAGTTTACCGGTTCTGACGCTTGCTTCTCTCTGGCTAAGCACTGGATTGACACATGTCGCAAGAATCATACTACGTGTAAGCGATTCCGGCGACGTGAAGAACATGAGTGGAAACCAACACGTTTGATAAAAGTCGACCTGCATGGCAACAACTTGAAACTGTGTACATACGATCAGCTCCCTTCACAAGTGGAATATGTTACACTCTCGCATTGCTGGGGCGAGACACAAGACGAGTGTATAAAGCTCACAGATGAAAATATTGAGTCGTTTCAGAAAGAGTTGCCAGACCTGCAACAAGCTCAAACTTTCAAAGATGCTATCACCGCAACAAGAATGCTAGGCTTTGAGTATATATGGATTGATTCACTATGCATTATTCAAGAACAGGAAAACAAGGAAGATTGGTCAAAGGAAGCATCTCAGATGAGCTCTGTTTACAAGTATTCCACATGTAATATCACGGCAACCTCGGCGAAGGATGACACTGGTGGGTGTTTCTTTGATCGAAAAATAGACAACAGTCTCCCAGCTCGAATCACGGTTGAATCTACACTTTCGCGGCCGGTTACATTCGACATTAATTGTTTGGCCCATGTTCACTGGAATGCGGACGTAGAAAACGCTCCTGTTAATAAACGTGGCTGGGTGCTTCAAGAGGTAAACAGTCCTATTTTTTAAAGTAAAAGATGCCTTGTACTGATCGCTTGTTAAGCGGCTTTTGTCACCTAGACTACTGCATTATACCGAGAATCAACTCTACTGGGAATGCAACGAATTGCTTGCGTCTGAGTCATACCCTTGGGGCTTCTCCAACATCATGGATGAATCCGAACCCAGCCGATCCTCTATTCGCATACCCACAAATCGAACATCCAGCGCGTTTTCACACAAGCCCCACGCGCCACTGCATGCTCCATGTGCACCACCTTCTAACATCCAAGGTGTATTTAGAAGAGGTTTAATCAAGACATGGATGGATATTGTCACATTTTACACCAGGTCCGAGCTCACGTACAAAACGGATAAGCTGCAATATCAGCAGTTGCAAGAGAATTGCATAGCATCCAGCAAAGCGACTACCTGGCCGGGCTTTGGAAGCGTGATCTCATATTTGAGCTCGGTTGGATATCCAATTCCACTTCGGTCCCAAGCTTTCCCTTCAAGGATGGCAAGGAAATAAAAGTTTGTTACGATGACTTTGGCCAGGAAGTATGGCCGAGCGAGACCCGATACATTGCGCCTAGTTGGACTTGGGCTTCACTGGAAGGTGCCGTCACCTATCCCTTTACCGATGAAATTATAGGCTCTGGTAACAACTATCCCTTGATCCATGGCATTGAACCTTGGGTCAAGCCAGAGACCGATGATTTTTCATTTGGCAGAGTGACTGATGGCCACCTCAGGGTCCTAGCTCAAATTATGTAGGTAAAAGTGAAAGCGGACGGGACTACGAAAGTGATTGTGCACGGAAACGATATTCTACTACCGGGGAGTGTTTATCGAGATGATTTTCGAGATCATTGTCTAGAGCCAGAACTTAAAGAGGCATATCTAATGCCCCTCATTCTTTGCTTTTTCAATAGAGACCAATTTCTCTTCACTGGTTTGTTATTAAAGCCTTCAACGACAATAGAGCCTACAATGCCGGAAAAAGTCTTCAAAAGGATCGGTGCGCTGGTATGGCAGGCTAGCAAGGCTACTCTAGAACAAGATCCAGGTCTCTGTCTTCTGTTATCTCTGGTCGGAAGGATCGAGTGGAATGTTGAAGGTTTCTCTTCTTTTCAATATTATGCGTTGGAGTGTCAAAGGATTATGGTAGTCTAAACTTAATATAGAAATTTTGCGCCTTGATCTCTAGTGTCCCTACACTTGGGATTGCACCCTCAATAACGACATCCACACTGATATTCTCACCAAAAGCCCAAATTAGCACCGTTACCGACTTCTTCCACAGACGTTATCATGGCCAGAAACTCCGCAAATCATTTGATACTGAAGTATCATACCAAAATAATCTCTTGAATTGGGAAGTTCAATTTGGCCACTTTACCATTAGGCATCAAGGAGATGGATGTGTCAGTCATCATGTGACAGAGACCCGTGACTTGCACTGAAGTCAATACAACCCACCGAAGGCCTGCATTACTAATCACGTACTCTGACAAGAGAGATCCAAAATTGCTCCAGCTAGACCCCATAAGGGAACAGAAACGGATTGCCGAGCGAAATTCGGCAGGGCATGAGGCCACAATGGGTTCGCATTACAGTGCGCAAGCTGACTTAGTCTCTGCTCAGGCTTGCTGAGGTATGCTAAGGTATGCTCACCCTCAGCTCAGGTTAAAGCAGCAGTTGCTCACGTCCGCAGACTAAAACGGAAGCAGCGAAAGGGGAAATTAATACTGAGTCTATGGGTATTGGTTTGAGAGAAGACAGCGCCAGATTGAGTTTCTCGATGAAGAACCTACGGTGTTGATTGTTGGTGCTGGTGAGTGTACATATCCTGGAGACAAGAAAGAGAGCTAATAAGCTGCAGGACAATCTGGCTTGAATGTGGGAGCTCGGTTGCAGAATATGGGCGTCTCGTGTCTGCTTATCGATCGGAGCGACAGAGTGGGTGATAACTGGCGGAACAGATACCGAGTGAGCTCCTATGGAAATTCATTTTCTCTGTCATCACTGATATAGTCTTAGACTCTGGTCACTCACGACCCCGTACAATACACTCACATGGCATTCATGCCTTTCCCCTCCAATTGGCCTCTCTTCACACCCAAAGACAAGCTCGGCGACTGGTTCGAGTCATACGCAAGTCTGATGGAATTGAACGTGTGGACCAAAAGCTCCGTCGGATCAGCCATCTACGACGACGCCTCGCACAAATGGACAATCGAAGTTATCCGCGACAACAAAAAAACGCGAACCCTCCACCCCCATCACGTCGTCTTCGCAACTGGCCACGCAGGTGAAGCAAGGATTCCTTCCTTCCCCGGACAGCAGTCCTTCCAAGGTTCCGTCTATCACGCAAGTCTGCACCGCGATGCGTCTCTCACCTGCGACGCGGCTGGTAAGAAAGTAGTTGTCGTTGGCACGGGCAATTCAGGCCACGACATCGCGCAGAACTACTACGAGAATGGCGCGACGGTCACGATGCTGCAGCGGCGGGGGACATATGTCATCTCGGCGTCTAAAGGGTTGTTCATGCTACACGAAGGCATGTACGATGAGACTGGCCCGCCCACCGAGGAGGCGGATATCTACGCGCAGTCGTTGCCGATCCCGGCACAGTTTGCGCTGAACGTTGATCTCACGAGCCGCATTGCTGAGAGGGAGAAGGAGACGCTTGATGGGCTGACTAAAGCTGGGTTTAAGCTTGATTTTGGTAATGATAAGAGTGGCATCTATCGGAAGTATATCACGAGAGGAGGCGGGTATTATATTGATGTTGGATGCAGTCAATTGATCATCGATGGAAAGATCAAGGTCAAGCAGAATCCCGACGGGATTTCAAATATTGAAAAGGATGCGTTGGTTCTTGCCGATGGCACGAGACTGGAGGCCGATGTAGTTGTTTTGGCTACGGGCTATGACAATATGAGGACATCTGCGAGGAAGGTGTTTGGTGACGTTATTGCGGATCGATTGAAAGATGTATGGGACTTGGATGAGGAAGGGGAAGTCAATGCTGTAAGTTGTGCCAATGTGATATTTGTGAATTTTGCTGATGGATGAGCAGATGTGGAGACCTAGTGGTATGCCAGGATTCTGGTTTATGGGGGGAAGTCTGGCTCTGTGCAGACTTTGTTCAAGATTTGTTGCTTTGCAAATCAAGGCCATCGAGAGTGGGATCAGTCGCTGAATTAGAGTGACCATTGTTAATGGTGTATAGTGTCTTCTCATGTAGTAGCCTCCCAGGATCCTCTGTGATTTTGGCGCGATTCGAGAAAAAGACACTCATTGACTCCTTTCTGCTTATAGCTTATAATAAGCCGAAGTTGTGTGGCTCACTTTCTATTCCTATAAATTCTCATTACTGCGTCCACACACTGCAGCTCTGCAAGCAAGATTACTCGCAATCAGCAGATTAATCCTTGTTATATGCCTGCTTTATTCTTGCTTTATGCTATCTTGCAGGGACTATTCAGTGTCAAAGCCTGTGTTGCCCTCCAGGCGGCCCTTATATCTAGAAGCTCTTGCTTCGACCAACCTCCCTTATCTCATTTCTCACAGATCCCGGTGTTTACCCAATTGACGGGAGTCCAAGTTAGCCATTTCTCCTCATTTACGCCATCTCTATCGCAAATCTTGTCCTCCTTATCTCCATCCAATAACAATTCCAATTGCCGAACACTCGTCCGAGAAATGGGGTTTGGACACCCCGGCCAAATGCCATCATATGTACACTTCATGATGTGATCGGCTTGGCGACACGCAAAAACTGCAGAACTTGGGAGCATACCCGAACATTCATTGCTTACCGGGCTTGCCATACTTGCGTCACGACATCGAGACAAAGAAAAGTTTGTGCTTCCAAGATGATAGGCGGTATTGGCATGATCATTCTGGTGCAAGATGTAGATGTTGGCGTTGTGCTGACTGCTTGGCGGGGGAATGTGAGGGTGGTATAATAGGTGCTGGGTTACCTTTCTCTGGTTTCTAGAATTTGCACCTCCGAGGAAATGCACACGTCTCGATTATCCTAACGAGAAATTTAATTCGATTTGTTTACATTCCCTCTCCTGAGTGCAAGAGATCAACATGTCGGCTCCAATCCTGGGCTCATCGCCATCCGACGAGAAACGTGTTTCGAAGGAACAAGCGATTTCCAACCCACCAACTTCGGACAGCGACTCCGAGATTCAGAATGTGACGCCCGAATATGGATCGTATCACAACCATGTTTTCGCGAGCCCGTCGGTGGCAGAGTATTGGAGACAGGTGTATGAGAAGGCGCATTATGAGGGACGACATCGTTTCGATCCACTGTTTACGTGGACGGCTGAGGAGGAGAAGAGAGTTAGGAGAAAGGTGAGTGATTGCTTACTCTACTCGATGGGATTTAAATGGAGAAGACTGATACTGTGTAGATCGATTTGCGAATTATAACATGGGCTTGGATGATGTTCATGGCTCTTGATCTTAACAGAAGGAACATCAATCGAGGTACTTTCCTGCTGCTACTCTCTCAGTATATCACACTGCAATACCAACAGAATCTTAGCTATCACGGATAAGATGCTTCCGGAGCTGGGAATGAACACGAATGATTTCAACTACGGCCAGACGATCTTCCTCGTCTCTTTTCTCTCCGCTGAACTGCCATCCGGTCTCATCTCCAAGAAAGTTGGCCCCGATCGGTAAGTATTCTTCACTTGCACTTTTATTACGGTCAGAATCTAATATATGAATGGTAGATGGATTCCTTTCTTGATCGTGGCTTGGTCCATCACTTCCGCGTCTCAATGTGCATTGTCGAGCAAGGCTGGGTATTATGCCGTTCGCAGTATCTTGGGCCTTTTGATGGGAGGATTCATTGTGAGTAATATCAGATTTTGAATCGCGATCCCATCCACAAGTTGACGTCGTACATAGCCCGACGTTGTTCTTTACTTGACATACTGGTACAAAAGCAACGAACTCCCAACTCGCCTCGCTTGGTTCTGGACTGTCCTGAGTTCTTGCAACATGTGAGTACTTTTTTTCCTGAGCTCCCATCTTACCAGACCAGAGCTCGCTAACATATGAACAGTCTCGGTTCTCTCATCGCAGCAGGAATTCTGCAGATGCGTGGCATTCACGGTTGGTCAGGATGGCAATGGCTGTAAGTCCTTTCTATTCACTTTTGCCCGCCGTCAATATTTCACTTCCGATTCCCTACTTTTCCTCAAGAATTGCACCGCAGATGTTGGACCTAAACTAATCTTAAAACCCACCAAGATTCCTTATCGGAGGTATCATAACTGGCACCATCGGCCTCGCTTCGTGGGTAGCCATGCCCGCCAGTCCCTGCCAGACCGCCGGCCGCGGGCGCGGAAAAGGCTGGTTCTCGGAGAACGAAGAGAAGATCATGGTGAATCGACTTCTACGCGATGACCCGTCGAAAGGAGATATGAACAATCGGCAAGCTGTTGGATTACGTGGGCTAGTTGCATCGTTCTGGGATTTTGATCTTTGGCCGACGTATTTGGTGAGTTTTTCCCTTTGATGTTGGAGAGCTCCAAAACTCAACTTAGCTTCGGAGTTGGAAATTCACGATCTTGCTAACAATACTAGATCGGTTTCTGTGCATATATCCCACCGAATCCACCAGGAACATATCTTGGTCTCATTCTCCGCGAATTGGGATTCAATTCCTTCCACGCCAATCTTCTTACCATTCCCGGCCAGTTCATGTTCCTAATCAACGTACGTTATTCTTACTCTCCTCCTACCATCAAATTTTTCGAGTCCAAACCCCGCTGACCTCCACGTCCTCGCTTAGCTCCTGATCATAACAAAAATATCCTCGTACTTCAAAGAACGCGCCATCATTTCCTCTTCCTCCAACATCTGGATCCTACCCTTCCTGATCGGTCTGGTAACCCTCAAGAAAGACTCCAGTCTCTGGGTGCGATATGGCTTGTTGTCAGGACTGGTATCGTATCCATACTGTCACGCAATATTGGTGGGTTGGAACGCGAGGAACTCCAACACGGTGCGCACTAGGGCGGTTAGTGCTGCGCTGTACAACATGTTTGTGCAGGCTGGGAACATTGTTGCTGTTAATATTTATCGGGATGATGATAAGCCGTTGTGTTAGTTTCCTGTCTCTCATTAACTTTGATCAATATGTGTACTGACACATCAATCTCTAGATATCAGAGGCAACAAAATCCTACTCGCTATCTGCTCCTTTAACATATTGCTCTTCTACCTCGTCAAAGGGTACTATGTCCGACGCAACAAGAAACGAGATGCTATCTGGAATGCGATGTCTGTTGAGGAGCAAGAGGATTACATTGCCAACACGAAGGATCAGGGTGCAAAGAGGTTGGATTTCAGGTTTGCGCATTAGAAAGATCAGGGTTTGGTTGAGAATGCGAAGACGGTGGAGGGGAGGAGCCAGGTATTGTGGATGGGAATGTATGACAGAAAGGCCCTATTTGTCCCCAACTCAGTTTAGAGAGACGCCATATGGAGGCTCTAGGCTTTCTGGAGAACAATAAGGAAGTATTGCAGACTATTTTGCGTTATAGGGAAAACCATTTGATGCAGAAGTATCAAAGCTCTAGATTAGTGTGGATACACAAGCTCTTTCTAAGGGGGAAAATACCTGGATTAAGGTCGATGAAAGTGACTCGGCCTGATGGATACTTGATTGTAAGGATATGATCTTGAATAGCCTGGTAGCAGGGTTGATGAACATGGGGAAGCTAAAGGACTTTATGAGTGTTCCAAGTTATCCAATACCTGCTACCATCCAAAAAATATGACATGCAAGTTTGGAACTGAACATGATGTGAAGAAAAGGCTCTGAGGTCCAGATTTCTCTTGACGTCCGAATTAATCAATGACGAATAATGGTACAAAATGAACGAGCTTGCTAACAAACTACTAGAATCATTGCCTTGTATTGATATCCTAGGGCTAATTGTACTATCTTCTGATCTAGAGGCAATTAGTCAGCTCGCTTCCCACATCCCCTTTTAAGCGAGGACGGTGAGATCACGATCGATTCAAGGTCACTATCGGTCTCGGCGGGTCTGGTAGGATTTTATGGTCATTAAGTCATTTAAATGATCGTAGAATTGCACAAGTTCCATCCTTAGAAAACCTAATCAAACCAAAGAAAGTGAGAAAATGACTTGTCCGAAAAAGCTAAGCGAATCCCCCGCCTCCCGCCCCTTCCCAAAAAAGTACAGTTGTTGTGAAGAACGTTTCTCTCCCAACGCAGTACCAGATGGATGGATACTCCAAGTCGCCCCAGAAAACTCGCTAGTGAGATGCTTGATATACTTGTCGCAAATGCTGTCGAAGATGATTCTTTCTCACGAACCCATTGAGCCCTGACTTGCTGCACTGGGAATATCGGCAGGGGTATGGCTTCACGCCCAAGAGTGTTCTCTTGTGGCGACGAAGCTCGTGGATGCGTTTGTAGCTCTTGCTACATCCCGTGACGTCGCAGACGAAGAGTCGGGATCTTGAAGCTCAAATCAGCAAGGTTTTAGAAGGTAGGGGTGTACACTTACGTTAGTGGGGTAGGCTGAGTGTATTGAGATCGTCGAATGGTGATGTTCAAAACGAGGCTCCTTGAGCCCTTTGTTAGACAGCTGGTGGTCGACATTCATTTATCAAACCAATCGGGTGTGAGTGTGTTGAGTTCCGGTCAGAGCTTGACATAACACCGCTATGTATGGTGAGTTAAACAGATGAGGAAAGAACGGAGCGGGATCCAACTAACATTGCTGAGTCGAGGTCGAGAATTTCTTGATTTGAGCTTCTTTAATGGTCAGCATAGCCTAAGACTGTAGATGACAATCTTACGGTGGTGTTGCGATCATATTCCTGGAGCTTGAGGGATCGAAATGTTTCGCAGGGTTGGTAGTCTATTGCTGGTCGGGTGCAACCTCAAGATGGGTGATCTCAAACTCTGATATATCTTGCTAAATGCCACAAGCCTCTTGGATTAGAAACATGAGATTGTGTGTGTCAAAAAGTGCAGTCTCGGAATCCGACTTGCGTCGAATAGATTTCTCTCTATCAGCGATCTTGGCACCTAAACTGGATGCCTCTTCCTGAAGTTTCTCTAACCAATTCATCCCAACATAACCCTCGTGATCCTCCTAACCTCTTTTAATTTCCAGAAAGTCTCTTTACGTTGCTCAGAATTGCGGCTACTGCCGGTTTAACTTAATCGTAGACTTCGTCCGGCGTATTGTTATATTAGATCTATTAGTAGAATACTATATTAGTAATCTTTAAGAAATATAAGATTAAGTAACTTATAGTTATAAAAGGACCTTTTTTACGTAGATAATCCTTAATTACTTTATTAGTATTATAGAAGGTTCAGAGACACTTAGTGATTAACTTAGTATTATTATTAATTCTACTAAAGACTTTAGCTTACTTAAGTAATCGCTTAACTATAGTATCTTCCGAGCATTTTAAGGAAATAGTAAAGTTCTATTCGTAAATCTAGGATAATTAATTACCTTAGCAAGATTTCTTATTAAAAGGTAAGGCTTAAATAGACTTTTTCTTTAAATTTAGTAGCTTAGTTAAGATTATAAGAGAAGCTATTGATAAAGAAGTACTTAATACCCTTCTATATCGCTGTATTTATCTTTACTTTAATAAGATCGTAAGTTATATAAGAATAATAATAAATTCTTAGATACTAATATTAATAAACTTTACGTAAATAAATAATAGCTATTTAGCTTCTTCTTAAAAGAGATCGCTAACGGAAATATACTTAAATCTGAACTCTATAGTAATTTAAGAGTATTAAGTGCTCTTACTAACGCTTAATCCACTTATATAAGATTAGTATATAAGATAATAATAAATCCAACACCTCTCCCCATAATACTCACTAATAATAAAGATAATAATGATCTTAGAGCTTCTCTTAGATATAATCTTACTACGCTTTTATATAAAAAGCTTAGTCTATTTACTTAAGTCTAGTAATATAATATAAGACTTAAGGCTAAGGAATTTATAAAGATAGTAATCGATAAGTACACGCTTCTTATACTTCTTGTACTCCTTAGTCTAAAGTAAGTACTTAAAGGTATCGATCTTATATATAAACTTTACTTCCTTAGTACTAGCTATCTTATACTTATCGAAAAGTGACTTAATCTCTGTTGCTACTTTTAAATTAGATAATTTCAAAAAGTAAGAGAAATAATCTATAGCTAAAGTCTCCTAATAGTACTTATCCTCTTTTAATTATTATTAGTAATAACAATTAAAGTAGCGTAATATTTCAATACCTCTTAAGATATTATTAAAAGGTATAATATCTTCGATAATAATCTTACTAATATTATAAATAAGAGCTATATAAATATACTTACTTTAATTAAAAATATAATCCTAAAGTAAATTTAAGTATTATAAGAAATTATAAATTAAATTAAAGTATATAGAATACCTTAAGGAAAAGTATATAGATTACTATTATTTAGTATATATAGTCGCTAATACTCTCTGGATTCAGAATACCTCTCTTATCTTATCTTATACAAGAAGTATTCTTAAAGCGCTTAATAAAATAGAAGAAGAGTAAGTAAGAATCTATAATTAAAGAATCTATATTTAGCTACTGTTAATATATTATAAGATAAACTGAACGTAAGATTTAAAAAACTGAAGTATATAGTAAGACTATAGTTATTATCGAAGTTGAGATAGTAGATAAGTAAGGTGATAATACGCCTCCTTTGCCTTGGCATTTAACGCTAACCGCTTTAGGTATATACGAATTTCTAAGGACTAGAACCTACTTAAATATACCTTATATATTATCAAGTAGATAAGTTTAAAGCTTATATAAGTATTCTATTTCTTTTCTAAATTTACGATTAGGAGTATAGATATAAGATAAGATAATTTCAAAGTTAATATATATAATATACTATTTTATTCATTAGCTAAAGATAACTTATACTATATACCTTATTATACTTTAAATAGCTACCCCTAACTTCCCTTAAGAATAAATTACCCTATTTATATCAAACTATAATATAGCTTTTTATTAACCTACTTACTTTTATTTGTAATAGAGATTATAATAACACTAAAAGTAAGTAAATACAAGGTCTTTCTTACTTATAGTAACTCTGTATATAACTATTCCTAGAACCGACCGCGAGCTAAACTTCAATAATATAAAGAACTTTATTAATTATTATTTCTTATATTTCTTGAGTAGCTCAGACTATTATAAGAATACCTCGACGAATTATTCTTAATCTCTTTACTTTAGTTTATAAAAAATTTATAATTAGCACTTAGGAGTTTAGTATCAACTATTATTATATTATTTAGATTATTCTAAGAGAAAAAAAAGAATAAGTCTTTTTAGTAAATGAGGTAAGAAACGGGCGAGGCTATTTTCAGCGCTAGTAAATCATTGTAAATAATAGTAATAGTAAGAGTTACGTTTTAGAGTGTTAATAATAGTATGAACAAGGACTAAGCTATAGTATAAACAAAGACTAAGTTATAGTATAAGAAGATATACGATAAGAGTCTGAAAGTATAAGGTTATAATATATTATCACTTTAGTTAGTATCTATATTTATAAAGATATTAGATTTTGCATTATTCATAAGAGTACTTAATTAAAATCAGATTATTATTTTAAATTAAAACTTTTATATAGTGTAGTGGGGATCGGCCTTGGTATACTTTTATTACCTGACTTATGCGCTCAGTATTATACTTAAGCTAAGATCTCCCTAAGAGATTAGAAATAATAATAACAGCTCTTTTCCCTCTGATAGATTTTACACTTCTTTCTTTACTTAATAATTCGCACTTTTTAGATATATAATATCTTTTAATTCCGTCTATCTATTATTTTGTAAACCTTATACTTTATATACTATATATTTACTACTCTTTTATCGTATAAAGATTAGAGTCTTCCCCTTTATATATATTTTTGTAATTAATGCAGGGAATATATCTAGTATATAAGGTATTTAGGTATATATAACAAAGTATTCCCTTATACTAATTCAGAATTCTTAAGGTTTAAGGATATTAATTATATAACTATAGGAACTATTTAGTTAGCCCTCTTATAGGCTTTAATATAATAATAAACGCGATAATAAAAGCTATAATATTAAGAGATTATACTAAGATAATTAAATTATTTTCTAAAGTAAGAAGAGATCTTAAAGTACTAAAAAAATATAATTTTTTCTTATAAGAGTTTTACTACTATTACTTATTTTATTTAGTACCTTTTTCAGGACTTAAGACTTATCTTATATAAGAAAACTACTAGCTTGGATAGAAATCGATCAGCTCCTTATTAAAGCCTAAAAGCTTATAAGTATTAGGAAGGACGAAATCACATAGGGGTTTTAAGCCTAAAATATTTAAGTACTAGAGCGTTTATCTTTGCATTTACTATTTTTAGTTTAAAGCCTTTAGGGCCTTATATACTAGAGTAGAGCTTTCTATTTTAGTATCTTATTATTATAAATATTATTTTATAGTTAGTTTAGTCTTCTATTTCAGTACTTATTTATAAACTATATTCCTTTTATTATTTATATACTAAATCTTTACTTATTTTAGAAGTAAGAGTAAGAAAGTTATATAAGGAGAAATTCTATTAATAGATTTTTTTATAATTATCTTTTTTACTATCTTTTTTATTTATAGTACGCGTATATTTCTTTACCTTTTAAAAGTATAGCTAAAAATCTTATTAAATATAAAGCTTTTCATACTATTACTTAATATAAAACTAATACTATATCAGCTAATAATACTAGAAATATAGGCCCTAAGGAGAAGAAGGTAGTAAGCTCTAGTAGCCTTAAGCTAATAACTTTTATAAGTGATTTAGTAAATACTCTATAAATAAATACAACCTTTAATATAAGCTTATTAATCCTTAACGTTACGGAAGATAAGAGTAAAACTAGCTTTACTTTAAGTACTTCTAAATACTTAAGAGAAACTAAGACCTCTCTTAAGCCCTCGTAAAACACTAAGTAGTAGATAAATATTTAGTAACTTATATTACTAGCTTAAAGTATTAAAGTATTATATTTCAATAAAAGAGAGGCGATTTAATTTCTTAAGAACTTTATTTATCTATTTCAAAGCTAAAGAATTGTCTTAGAGAAAGAAATAAAGTAGTAAGTTATTAAGTATACTAAGCTTTCTATAGCGTGGAATTTAGAGAAACTTCTAGGCTACGCCTCTAGTACCTTTTATAAATTCAGCACTATGATTCAGAAGAAATACTAGAGTCTTAACTTACTCTATTAACTTTATACTATTAGTTATTTAAATACCCTAATTTACGACTTTTAGATTCTTTAAGAAACTAATTTTAATCCTAGTTTAGTAGTAATTCACTAATTTTACAGGGCCTTTAAAGAAGTTACTAATAACTATAAAAATAAAGGGAATCTTATAGATAAGTAAATTGTTTTTTAATTCTTATTTATACTTTTAATATACCTTTAGAAGAAAGTTATAAAGGTTTTGATTTAGTAGGGAGAAGGATAATTTAATATAAATAACTTAGTACTGTTTTTTAAAGTATTTAAGATAATAGAAACTAGGATTTTTCTTACTAAGGATATTAATATTCTAGTCTAAGAGTAAAGTATTAGAAGTAAATCTGCGATTTACTCTAATATTAATTATTTTACTAAATTACTAGCGTTAACTATTTAAGCTAAAGATACTGCGAGATTTTAAGCTGATTTTATTACCTATTAAGATAATACACTTACTACTTAGATTTAGTAAGCCTTTTAAGATAGTTCTAAGCTAATAAGAGCTAATATCTCTAATTAAGTCGCTACTTTAGTTAGCAAGGATTTAATTCCAACTATTTAAAAGATTAAAAACAGCGCTATTTAAGTATTAAATTATAACCTAGATATAATTACTAAAGAACTAAGGAACCTCTAAATCTTATAAGAGATAGTCAAGTAAATCTCAGATACTTAATTAATATTTAAAATTAATTTAATTCAATACACTAAATAAGCTTAAGAAAAAACACTAATTTAGTATAGAGAGAACTAGTATACTAGTAAATCCGGTCGTTATAATCGCGGCAATAGTTATTACAGTAATAATAACAAGGAGTATAAGTAGTGCTATAATAAATAACTTCTAGGAATAAGACCCTAAGCTTTTCACTAATATATAAATTAGTACTATAATTATAAGAAATTCATTAGCCTAAGAATAATTCATAAAGTAAATAATAATAACTATATTTATATTAATTTATAAAAAAAAGAAAAGCTAAGATACCCTATTATATTTCCTAATAGCAATATACTCTAAAGATAAGAAGTACTAAAGAAAGTACTTAATATTATATATAGCCCTAACCTAGTAAAAAGAGCTTAAGTAAAGAAGGATTTTCTTAACTTATAGGTATAAGCTGCACTAGTATAAGAACTGACTTATAATAATTTAGTAAAGAGTTTAAAGATTAAACTTAATCTTAGATATATTAATACCTTAAATATTCTTATATAAATATTTCATAATTAAGATACCCTAGCTAGAGTCTAAGGCCTTTATATATAAACTAAAGGAGATATAAAGACTAAGGAATTTTAAGTATAGCTAATAAAGACTAGAGTTCGCTCTATTACTTCTTAAAAATAATTATATAATATAGAGGCTAAACTTCAAAATAAAATCAAAGTATACGCCTTTTATAGAAGAGTAAAGTTTCCTAAAGATATAACTAGAGGTATTTAGTTTACTAAAGCTCAGGGAAATACTTACTTTCTGAGTATAGTAGATATTAATAACCCTAAGAAAACTTGTAAAATACCTATAGAAATCCTTAAATAAAATACAAAAAAGACTAGCTTTATTAAGCCTTTAATTACTCCTAAGGCTTTAGTACCGCTATTATTAATTCATAAGATAAAAAAGGAATTAGTACTTACTTTAGTTTTTTTTCTAATAGTACTAAGATTAAGTATTTAGGAACTAAACTTAAGAAATTCTTATATATATAATATTCTATTTTAAAATAATTATAGGTATAAGAGTATACTAAATAAGTTACTAAACTAGATAAAGATCCTTAGAAATCTTACCCTAAGAGAGTTAATAGTATTAATTAACTTACCTAAAATAGTAAAAGCCTCTATTAAGGCTATTAATTAAATAATATAATGATATAAAAAAGAAGCTTTATAAGGAAAGGAAATAAGAATTTAATTACTAGAAGTTTTAATAGAATTAAATAATATTCTTTAATAAAGACTAATACTTTAGTTCTTACTTATTATTAATAAATATAAAGAAGAAAATACTAAGTTATAAAGTAATAATTCAGATGATATTACTATATTCCTAGAAAAATCTCCTTACGATTTATTTATCCTAAATATAGATATATATTACTATATACTACTTTAGAAATAGTTTTACAAATATAAGGGAGTTAAATTAAGGTAGTATAATTTTATATTAAAACTTAGGAGCTATTAGTAAAGTTAGTGGACTTAAACCGCCTAATTAGTAAAAGCACTAGTCTTATATTCAGCGCTTTTTTTACTAATTAGCTTAATTCCTTTACTTAAACTCCCTCTACTTACCCTTTTTATAAGCTTAGGGCGATCTTTTTTATAATACTAGTAATACTATTATATATATAGTAATATTAATTCTTTAGTAAATATATTTATTAGTAAAGCGCTTAGTATTAATCCTATTAAAATTAGTCTTAATAGAACATAATTATACTACTTTCTAACTCTAAAACTAATAGTAATAATACCTAGAAAAATAATAATTAGTAATATTTAAACTATTCTAAATACTAAAGCTAAAATCAGTTATATAATACTAGAGGTAGTAATAAAGCTTAAGCTAGCTATTACTAATAATTATAATATAGCTTTAAAAACAATTATTAGTACTAGGTTTCAGTTTTTTAGATTTATTAATAATATCCCTATAGTAATCGGAAATTACATTATTTATATAAGATTTTATATTATAAATACTCCTAAAGTTAAAATTATTTTAGGATTTTTATTCTTCTAAAAGACTAAGCTAACCTTCCACTACCCCTCTAACAATAATAGTAGGAAAGTCCTTACTAATTTATAGGATTCTCGCTCTTATCTTATTATTACTATTAAAATAAATAATACTATAAAGAAAGCTAAAGACACTAAAGTACTAAAGAAATAATAAACAATTAAAATAATCTACTAAAATAAAGATAGTAATTATAACTTCTAAAATGAATTTTTAGAAAATAAATAATTAATTATAAATAAAGTATAATAATTAGAGTAATAGAATACTCTATATTTATAATAACCCTTACACTTAAGGATAAGCTTAATAAAGGAAGGAATAATACTTAAATTTCTAATTTCAACTTTAACTCCCTTAAACTAACTATTATAATACCTCTAATTTCCAAAATAAAGCTTATAATAATTATTGAATTTATTAAAAAAGAGTTTTATATTCCAGAATTAATTCTTTAAAATTTCACCCTAAGGACCATTATTAAGAAAGCTTTATTAAACTCTTCCTTAATCATTAACCTTAAATTAATATTCTAGTTTATTATAAGCTATAATAAGCTTAATATAAAACACCTTTACTACAGAAGGCCTTAGTAATCACGTACTATTTAAATTAATATAATATATAAATTAAAGATAAAGAAAGTATAACTAGTTAATAAAGCAGATTAAATAGAAAAAGCTTCTAATAGGAAGAATAATTAGTATAAGAGATCCCGAGTAAGAGATACTTAGTAAGATTAATATAGAAGATTTCAGCACCTTTTACTACTCTAATTCTTAAACTTACCTTAAGGTTCAAGACTTACCTTAAAAAGATTAGTAAAGCTTAATATTAGTAGTACGCTATAACTAAAGGAGAGAGCTCTCTTTAATGAAATAATACTGAATTAAGAGAGAGCTATAGTATTTAAGTAACTTAAATGCGAATAGTTTCATAAAGATATTTTCTTATTAGTAATTATTAAAATAATACCTTATAAAGCGTAATAAGTTCTTAATTTTCTATTACTTAGAGTATTAGTACCTGAAGTTATAAAAATAGTATAAGAGCGATTAGATAAAGAAGTACTTGAATTCTCTAAGGGACTTTATTAGAATACTTAGTTTCTTATTAAGAAAAAGAAGTCCGGAAAATATAGGCTTATTAACTTAGTAATTATACTAAATGCGATAATTCGAAGGAATGTAAACTTGCTTCTATTAGTAAATAAGTTCTCTAAGGAATTTATAAGCTACTAAATAGCTAGTCTTATAGACCTTTATTCCAACTATAACTAGTAAATACTTCACTAATTAAGCTAAGACATAACTATATTTTATATACCGCATATAAGGCTAGTTAGAAACACTAACTTACCTTAAGAATACACTGATTTAGTTACTTAATTTATATAAACAATATTAAGAATCTTAAAAGATATTATATTAACTATTATTATACTATTTCTTAATAATATAGGTATTAAAGGCCCCTATATAAATTACGATTAAGCCACTACCCTTCCAGGAATTCGCTAATTTATAATAAAGTATATTACTAACCTTAATAAAACTCTAGAAAGACTTGAAAGAGCTAGAGTAATTATTAGAGCTAAATCACAGTTCTGCCTTAATAAGCTAGATATTATAAGCTATACCTGCAATTTAAGGGGCAAAGAACTATTAGTAGTATACCTTATTAAAATACAGAACTAAGAAAAGCTAAAATACCTCTTTAATATTAAGGGATTTCTTAGGCTTATTATATACTTTTAAATTTAGATTAAAGATTTTCAATTTATTACTAAATTCCTTTATAACCTTTTAAAAAAAGGAATCCCCTTTCTATTTAAACTAAATAAATTTATAAGTAAAGCTATAAAAGCACTTCAAAATGCTCTTTATATATCCCCTATACTTTATAAAGTTAACTATAGCGAAGATACTAGGAAAATCGTAATAGCTATTAATTCTAGTAGATTTAAATAGGGAAATTACTTAGACTAAAGAAACCTTAATAGTAGATAAGTATACCCTATATAGTATAAGAGTAAATACTAGAATAAGGCTAAACGTAATTATAATACTATAAAGAGAAAGTGCAAAGAAGTACTTTATATTCTAAAAAAGCTAAAGATTTAGCTTATAAAAGTGCACTTTATTCTGGAAATAAATACTAATACTTTAGTAGCATAACTTAATAGCGCTATTAATAATCACCCTAAAGCTATACTTATAAAATAACTTACTTAGATAAGACTCTTTAATTTCGAAGTTCAGTATATTAAAGATTTTATATATACTACTACAAATACTCTTTTTAGGAAGCCTAGATACTTAAATAATATAAATCATAATAATAATATCTTTAATAATAACAAAGATTAAATTCTTTTAGAGCTTAGAGCCTATAAGATTTACCCTATAAAGCTTAACTAAGTAGAAAAGGTAATTAAAATAGATCCGAAATGAATAAAACAGAATACTATCCTTTAAGATATAAGAGTATAAGTATAATAGCTTAGAGAAAGTAAAGAACTTATAAAAAGCTCTAGTAATACTTCTGATATAAAATTAAATACTAAATATAAGTTCCTGATTTCTTTTTTTAAGTACTTCAACTACTTTATATAAATCGCTTTATACTTAATAATACTCAGAATCCTAAAAGGAATAAATTAAAAGACCTTTTATACCTTTAAGAAAAGAGCTCTAAATTTTAAAGTATATAGCCGGAAAATCTAGAAGCTACTAATAAAAAGAGCCCCTATTAAGCTTATAGTTAATACTAATTAAGATAAAGCATAGATGCTTTGAAATTATTATAATAACTCTAGTTATAAAGGGAAAGAAAGTACTTATTACTGTATTTCTATATACTACTTTTAGAAGAAGTACTATAAAAACACTATGAATTTTATTTAAACTTATTCGGAATACTAACTAAAATTACTAAGATAGTAAAAAAAACCTCTTTTTCCTATAGCTTTTAATAATTTAATAAAGAAGTAAGTCCTAAATATTACTTATATAACTAAATAATAAGGAAAGTAATATTTAGTTATTACTAAGAATAATATAAGTAATTAGGTTAAGGTATAAGCTCTTATATATAAGATAGTAATAGCTATAGCCACTTTTATTTAGGAAGATATTATTTACTACTATAGCTTATTCTAAAGATTAGTAATTAATAGGGGCAAAGAGAACATAGAAGAAGTAATTTAACTCCTAAATAAAATAGAGATATAGCATATATAAGTATTAGCCTATAACTTAAGGGTAAATAATATAGTTAAATAAGGCTATAGGCTAATTAAAAATACTCTCTCTAAAATAGGAAATTAGTAGATTAAAAACCTTTTAGTAGTATTATTTATAAATTAAATAATAGTATATAGACTTATAAGCTTTATACCCTTCTATATAGTTTATAGTAAAGAACTTATTCTCTCTATAGAAACATAATACCCTACCTAAAGAACCCTATTTACAAAAGAAATCACTAATTAATCAAAGTTATTACAATTTAAGACGATTTAGTTTCAAATATAATAAGAAAATATCAATAAAGTAATACTATATAAAAGCTACTATAAATAAGAGGGTTAAGATACTTTTAATAATAAGCATAATATTCAATAGAGACTATTTTAAATTAAAAATATAATCCTTTAATACAATTCAGTAACAGAAATTAATAAGTTAATATAAAGAGCTTTAGATTTCTAGTAATTAGGGCTATATAAGATAGCACAAGCTAACACTAAAAAGGATTATTATAGACTTAAAGAACTAAGACCTAATAGCCCTTAACTCTAATTAACTTTTACTAAAAGTATACTAAAACTATTTTATATATAAAAGAAGTTTATTTATAGTACTAAAAACGCTAAATCTATCGCTTATCTCAGTAATTAAGAGAAAGAAATCAGTACTAAATTAAGCCTAAAAGACCCCCGCTAATAATACTTCAATAATAACAACAATAATTCTAGTACAAACGCTTTTAATACACTTACTATTCAAATCAGACAAAATAATAAAATTATTATCAAAATCCTAAAGATCTTACAAAACTAATAAGACCAATACAAAGTAATCTTAGCGTAATTAACCTCAGAATAGTACCTCTAATAGTAAGGACGCTAACTCTTTAAAATAGGAAAACGACCACTAGTATTACTAGCACTTATTTCTACTAGCACTATTTAAGGCAGCTTCAATTCACTATAGTACTACCTATAAGTACCTAGAGAGCATATAAACTATTAAGATATAAAAAGCTAATAAAAGATAAAGCCTAAACGCCCCTAAAATATTAAAATATAATCTAGTCCTATAAAGTAATTATTTAATATAAGGCTAAATATTACCTATATTAGCATTAATAACTCTCTTAAGTATATAATATGAACTATAAAGCTCTTTATTATTATTAGTACCTTTCGCGAAGTTAATAATAAGCTACTTATTAAATAAAAAAGTAGAATAAGCCTAATTTATATATCCTAATAATTAATTATAACAGCTTTAAGCGCATACTTTGGAAGTAAGTAGTAAAAGGTTTATTCCCTATACGTAAAAGTTAATACAAAGCACCCCCTATTTAAGTATTACTTTCCCAAGATAATCTACTAAATCTCCTATTTATAAAAGCCCCTAAGAAAATAGCTAGTAAAAATAAAAGATTTTCCTAAGATTATAAGTAAAAAATATTTCCTAAAGTAAATATTACTAATACTAATAGTACTAATAATAAAGAAGCTTTACTTAATAATAAAGATCTCCGATCTATTATTAGAAGTAACCTAAAAAAGGAAATCTACTAGTAAAAGATAATAAAAATCCTAGTTCTACTAGTCCTATAGAACCTTTTCCCTCGTAAAGCGCATATAAAACTAGAGAAATTCTAGTTACCTTAGATCCAGGACTACCTATACTATCTACTATTTCAGTAATTTCCTACTAATTAAGTTATTACTATAACTTTTAAAAAGATACAGTACTTACTAATTAAGATCTTATTAAAGGCAAAAGCTTTCTAGTCTATTCCTATAAAGTTAATATCTCTGTATCTTAGAATTACCTAAGAATCAGAATTCTTCATGTATTAAAGGCCTAAATATACTATTAGCTAACGATCTTTAATAAAGTAACTTTACTAAAGGAAGAAGTATTAGTCTATTTCTAGATTAACTTAACCTTAATTACGCCTACTAGGTCTAGGCCCTTATTTATATCATCTTTATGTAACGACGCAATATTACTAAGTGCAGTATCAAGTATAGGAGCAAGAGGGTAGGCAAATAGTAATATTATAGGTCTGGTACGAAGGAAACAAGAAGGTAAGGAGCCCTCACAGGGGGAGCGGTCCTATATATACACGAATCTGGTCCGGCTTCCGTCCGGTAATATTCCGGCTAAACCTGAGTACCCCTATTTCCAGCACTTCCGTCACTTCAACGTTACACTTTACTCTCTTAAAGAGAAGCAGATAAAAAGAATATAATTCACAAAGTCTATCGCAACCTAAGTATTAGCAAGAGTATTAATATAAGAAGTATAAATATAGTATAATAAAATTAAAATCCGCGAGCCTATATAATATACTTAAAGTACCTCTATTAAAATAAGTAACCTAAATTAAAAGCTCTAACTAGCTAGTCCTTAAGATAATAGAGTTAATAATAGACCTATACATCTTTTAGAAGCTATTAGATATACCTAAGATTATTACTGGACTAAAAAGCAAATAAACCTATAATAGCTATTACCCTCTAGTATACTATACTTATACTTTAAAGGCAGGAGAGTTAAGCTTACTTTTAGCGGATACCCTTTATAGTAAATAACCTTTATATTAAATAAAAATCACTATAACTAAACGTTAATTAAGGAAAAGCCTTAATAGTATTTAAAAATAAGAATAACTTCTATTATTCTTAAGTCTTTATAATAATCCTTACTCTCTAAGATATTAGTAAACTCCTTTAGTAACTTAATAAGTCTTATATTCTAATAAGAAAATCTTAAAACTAAGAGAAGATACTTAATAGTAAAGATAGTCTTAGTAACCCCTATTACCTTAGTAAGAATCTAATAGTCTTTACCTTCTTTAATATATCAGCCTTCCTACTAGCTATCTAAACCTCTAATCCTATAAGTATATATATACTTAAAGTATATATCTATAATAATAAGGCAAGAAACTATTACTAGGTATAAAAGAGAAATCACTAAATTAAATATATCCTAATCACTAGTACCAGGAGGTTAGCAGTAATATTAATTTAGTAAGGAAGTAAAGAGTAAGGGAGTTAGAAGAGAGAACTTAGTTATATAAGATAGAATTAATAATTATATACTTAAGCGCTTTAGATCGAAGGTTATACAGTGGAACTTATAAAGATATTACTAAAATTAATATATTTCAGAAAGAAGAAAGGATAAAAACTTACTAAATAACTTAAAGAGCCCCTTCCTTAAGAGATATTTATTATAGTAAAGTAAGAGACTATTATAAGGTAAAGTAATTAAGGTCTAAGCCTAAAAAAGTAATAGTATAATTAAAGATATAATACGGAGGAAAGAAACCTTACCTAAAGAAGCTCTAATATTACTAAGTTTATTAAAAAGGCAGAGACCTTTATAGAAAGTTAGTATAAGTTAATATAGAGATCTAGTTTATACATAAGGTAGTTAATAGAAGAGAAATAAAAGTAAAGAAATTAACTTAGCTTAATTAAAGAAAATAGCGTCTCTAACTTAAAGAGCTATATTCTAAAGCTTATAAGTTAAGGCTTTAGTATAAGGTTCTAGTATATAAGAGTTATATAAAGAGAGGGAGGTATAATTAATAAAGATTAAAGAGCTTAAAGTCGCTTAGCTTAAGTTAAGTACTAGAGATTATTAGTTTTAATCTTAAGCCTAATTTTAAAATTATAAGATTAGAAAGAGAAAGATTAGAATAGAAGAGTAATAAAGTTCTATACTTACCTTAAGTAGAGAGAGAGTAGCGTTACTCCTATAACCTTCTTTAAGGTTATTTACTCTTAGAAGTAAGCTCTTAAAGGGGAAAAATAACTATAACTTAGTCTTTATTACTAAGGGAATACGTATAGTAGTAAGAAAGAATAAGGAAGCTTCCCACTTAGCTTTAAAAAGAATTATAGAGCTTATTAAGTAAAGAGAAGGAAGAAGATAATAGAAGTATTATAATTATAAATATTAAGGAAGAAAATAGAGGTATTATAGTAGGGAATAATCTTATAAAAGTAAGTTAAGTAAACCTTTATTTATAATTTTACTAAGATTAATAATAGTTCAGGCCTTATATAACTTTAATATTACTTCTACACTATAAACCTCTACTTTTACTTCTAGAGATTTAATACTTTTAGAAATAGCTTAGCTCTATTATATTTATTTACTATAATACTTAAGGGCGAGTTTTTAAAGAAGGGGATGTATATAATAGAGATCAGCTTTAGTATACTTTTATTACCTAACTTATACACTTAATATTATACTTAAGCTAAGATCTCCTTAAGAAATTAAAAATAATAATAATAGCTCTTTTCCCTCTAATAGGTTTTACACTTCTTTCTTCACTTAATAATTCGTACTCTTTAGATATATAATATCTTTTAATTCTATCTATCTATTATTTTATAAACCTCACACCTTATGCACTATATATTTACTACTCTCTTATTATATGGAGATTGAGGTCTTCCCCTCCATAATAGCTCTCTTATCGTATTAATATTAATAAAAAACTATATTATAACTTCTTCTTAATCTAAAGGAATTCTTATAGATTACGTAAGATTTATCTCTATTATCTGTAATATAATATTCACTCCTGAAGTAGCTTATAGTAACGATAATACTCTCTAGGTAATACTAGACAGCTCTATCCGAGTCTCCTTATATTAATATACCTCGAATTCGCCTAATATATTAATATAAAAATATAAAAATAGAAAAATAGAAAAATAAAAAAATAGAAAAATAGAAAAATAGTATCTATAAGACTTAGTATATCTTTATTATCTTTACTAGGAATATTAATACGAACTATCTAGCTTAAGATAAGCTTAGAGCTATTATACTCTAAGTAAGAGAGCTTAGTATTTTAAGAAGAGAAATAGAAGATCAAGTATAGGAAACTATTACATTAGATAGATATATCTAGATTAATCTACTATTCTTACTCTACGATATATAAGAAACATAGAAAAAGGTGCTATATCTATCTGAGTCTTAGGCTAAGCTCTGGAATCTAATAGATGTAATTGCTTATTTAGCTAGACTAGAAGTTTTAGACAAGGCGTTTAGTGATTACGAACTGACTCTTATAAGTTTAGCGCTTGAGACATCGACTGCTTAAGCGCTAAACTGTAATAGTCCGATATTTACTTATTATAAATACAGAGGGTTAAGGTTAATTTCTAATAATTAAGAAGTAAGTGTATTATATAGATAATTAAAGATAATTACTAGTACTAAGTAAGAATACTATTTTAAGTTAAGTATAAAGCTCTTATCTAATAGTAGATATACTAGTCTTTTATAAAGCTTTTATTTTTCTTAAATTTCTTAAGATCTTTAAATCTTAAAGATTTAATAAGATCTTTAGATCTATTATATAATTTGAATATAAAAACTTATAGCTAATTTATTATATTATATAATATTATTATAATAAAATACTAAGTACTATATATTTCCTAGACTTTTATTAGTTTTTATAAGCTTTACTTCTAGAAATCACTTAGCTCTTAGGAATATACTTACTTTAAGAATATTCTCTTCTAAGGGCTCAGCGAGCTCCTAAGAGTAATCTGTAATACTATCCCCTTTTTTACTTAGTATAATTCCTACGCTTAAATATACTAACGGAAATATTAATAATAGCTTATAATTATCTTCTCTTTCTATTATACCCCTTAATTAATATAAGAAAATTCGTAAATACCTAGTCTTTTTTAATAAAATTAAGTTCTTTAAAATTAAAACTATATTTTATTCTTTTTATAAGAAAAATAAAAAGATATATATTATATTAAATACTTTTAGCTTAACTTGCTATTTAGAATATACTTATATAAAAAGAAAATATAATATTAAAATACTTATAATAAGTAATTAAAAAGCTTTAGAGAGAGTAGAATAAAAATTAGAAGAGAAAGAGTAAGCTATATATACTATAAAATATAAGACTCGTAAGTAATATATAAAGGTTATACTTATAGCTAAAAGCTATTTAAATCGCTTTATATATTAGTATAAGTTCTTAGGGAAATAAGAAGTAGAAATACTTTATTATAAGCTAAAGAATATAAATAAGTTAAAGAAAGTAAAAGTATAAGAAATAGTAGAAAAGAAGAAATAAGCTTTTACTACTTAATTACTTATATTATCCTCTACTAATAACTCTTCTATATTTCTACTAATTAATAAGATATTACTTAATTTTAAGGATTCCTTTTAAATAAATCTAGGTTTTATAAATAAAAGTTTTAGAATAGCTTAAAGTAACAAAGATTAGACTTAGATTCCTAAGTATTTTCTAATTATAAGTATCTCTTTTACTTAATTAAGTATCTTATCTTACTATCCCCTTAAGCGGTGATTCGCTTCGCCTTTTAGCGTCTTAGCATTAGAAATCCTTACTAAAAATTAAGAGGATTTAAAGAAACACTATAACACCTCTATAATTGATTATAATACTAGGCAAAGCAAGTGCTATCTTTATAGAGTATAATTATACAGAGTTTATAGTTAAATATTAAGCTTTTCCGGTATCCGAATCCCCCTTAATTTACTAGTATATTTATAGAAAGCTCCTTAAGTACTTTCCTCCTTATCTTTAAAAGAACCTCCTCTTTTACGTATATTACGTAATTTCCTTTTCTTTTAAAATATTTAAGTATATATTTAGTCTCCTAGCTAGCCCCTTTAAGCTCTTTAATAGTGGAAATTAAGGCTGATTTATATTTCCTACGATTTTTCTTAATAAAGATAAAATAGTAGCTAAGAACTTCTATTCTAAAGGCTGTTTAATTAGTCTATTTCTCTTTTAAAAGTATTTAAGAGTATAGACTTAATAGGTAAGTATTTGTAAAAGCTGTATTAAGTAGCTATATAACGAGAGATTAGTAGCTACTCCTCTAATAAAGCTTTTTAAGAGTATTTAATCTCTTAAGTTAATTTCCTTAATCAATAGCACTTATTTAGTAGTTATATTTGTCTTTGTACTTAGGAATTAGAAGTATAGTATAAGAATTAGGTCTAAAGGGCTTCCGAGATATCTTAATTATAAAAAAGGTCTTAGAAGGGCGTTTCCGGAGCCTCTCTACTATACTCTTAGAATTAATAAAGGTAAATAGTAAGAGTACTAAAGCGTTGTCTTTTCACGCTATTATATTAATTAAGTTATTTTTAATTACTTTTATATAAAGTATATCTTAGGGAATCTAATCTTTTTTCTTATTCTCTACTTTTATATTTCTAAATTGCTTTAAAATACTAGAATTTATAGTATAGGTACTAATAGCACTTTACTTACGTTCTCTACTATATTTTAAGAGCTTAGTACTTGTAAAGAGATTATCTAAATAAGTAAGGAAGCCTTTACTTTAATTTAGAAGCCTCTTTATAAGGTAAGTATAAACAGCGGATACTAAATTAGTACCGAATTCCTTAGGTTAGGGAATATCCTAAGAGTCTTATAATATATCCGGATCATTTGTTTTCTTCCCTTTTCTATAAAAAAACCTAGTGTAAAAAGAAGCCTTATTACGTAAGGACTTATATCTTATAGCCTTAATTAATTAGTTTTCCAGGCACTTTTATTATATTAAAAGAGCGGCCCTAGAACCGGATCATAGATTCATTAATTGTAACGTCTTATCCAGGGATCTACGAGACTTAAGATACTTCTTAAATATAAGTATTTAAAGGCTTTAATTATTCCTAGAATTAATAAAGTACTTAAGTACAGGAAATAGAGCCTTACTTAATTAAAAATAGCTCTGAAAATATGATCCGGATCTGCTATATAAAGGCGCTACGAGATATAGATTAATTCGTATTATTAAAGGCTTATAATACTTGAAATCAGATAATCTAGCTACTAATTACTCCCTAATTTCCAATAGTCCTTTACTTAATTCTCTTAATAGATTTCTATATATATATAAATACCGAGGTATTTATATGCTTTAGGTATAGTTATAGGGCGCTAGAGGTATATCTGGGTATACGAACTAAGCTCTGGATTATTAATTTAAACTTAAATTTTAAGCTTTATATACTGATTTATGTTCTTGTAAATAATTTAGATTTATTCTTTAGAAAAAAACATTAAAAATAACTCTTAGGCGTTAATAGGAGTAATACCCGAAGGAAGGGAAATTAAGAGGGAAAAGTAGGGTAAATCTATAGATATAAAACCTATACTAACTTACTCTTTAAGTAGTAAGTCGAGCTAAGTAATTACAGGATTAGTTGAATTAGCTATAACGTTTTTTATAGCTTTACGTAGCATTTTGAGTAGTAAATAATAATTAATATTTCTATTATTTACAGTTTTGTTTACCCTTAATTTTAGTGGGGAACCCGCTAAGACGCTAAAAGTCGTTTCACCGCTTAAGGGGATAGAAGTTCTAATAATTAAGTATAGCTTCTACTTTATATTTAGTACTTAAGTTAATTAATTATATTTCTATAATAAAGGTAGATAGCGCTCTTAGTAGTACTAGTTTAAGAAGAAATACGTAAAATACTAGTTATATATTTATAGTTTTTAGAAGTACTAGTTAGTAATTAACTAATCCTTTAAGTTTAGTAATTTTAAATAGTTTTAGCTTCTTATAATTTAACTTATAATTTAATTATTTTATTATAATATTCTTTTTAAGTAAATAGACTTTATTCTTCTTTTTTAGTATTAGTCTTATACTACGCTTTTTATTATAGTAGATTACAGATCTCTATATAATAAAGAGAATATTAGCTAATAATTCTTTATAGAACTACTTTAGCTTATCTCCTTATAGTATAGCTTCCTACGCGATCCCTTAACCGACGATTAATATATTATATACTATTATATTATACTCGTAGTTTATATAGAATAGTAATACTCTAATAATCTCCTGATTTATACTATTATATATAAACTAAGTAAATAGAAGCAGTTATACCTAGTTATTTTATTTATAGCTCACGTAATAATAAAGATAGATTTCCATTATTTAATTAATTTACTTTATTTATATATTTATCTAGAAGTAGAAAGTTATTAATATCTTCTATTTTATTTCTAAGAGTACAATTAGAGTCTTTTAGAATTTTAAAGTAAAAAGTTTATCTTTATCTAAGATAATCTTATCTAGTATTCTGTAATTTATAAAGATTATTTATAGAAATACTTATACTATAGTAAATATATCTTAAGTTCCTAGTACTAGTACTATATATATATATACTTAGTAAACTTATTTATTATAATATAAATTAAGTTATACTTAATACTTATAGCTAGATTTTTAGAAAATAGTAATTTAATTACGAAGTCTAAAGTAATTAACTTCTATAATTAAGGTAGTATATTAAGTAACTTTATAAGCTTATATAAGGTATAGTAGAAAGCTTTATTCTAAATATATATATTATATAATAATATTATATTCTTAACTACTTTCCTTATACCTAAGAAGTAGTATTCTCTAAAGAGCTTAAATAATATCTTAGTAATTCCTTAGTACTTATAAACTAATAGCTTATACTATTACTTAATAAACTTATTTTAGTTCTATATTAGAATATAAATTCGTTCTTAATAAAGAAGTATTCCTTAAAGTATAAAGAAGAATCCTTTACTTAAGTACTTCTTCTACTTAGCTATAACTAAGTTATTAGTATAACTTTCCTAGGTTTTTTCAGGTTAGTAGCTAATTACTACTAGTTATTTATTATTTATAACTAACGAATTACTATTCTTTTATAATATAGTATATAATTTATAAGTCTTATTTATAAGATACTTTAATTTCCTACTTAAAATATCAGCTTTAGTATTTTCTATTCCCTTAATATAAGAAATCTATAATTTAATAATAAAAAGTATTTTATACTAGCGAACTTATTATTAATTAAGTTCCTTAGTAGTAGTAAAATAAATAAGATTCTTATAATCTATTAAAACTTATATCTTATAAATAGTGCTCTTAAGATAGACCTTCTATTCACGTATAGTATCTACTATTACTAGCAGTTCTTTATCGTAGATATCGTAATTAAGCTCTGCCGGTAATAACTTTCGTAAATAGTATATAATAGATTATTATCTCTCGTCTTTACTTAATTAGCTAAGTATAGCGCTAATAGCGTAATCTAAAGAATTTATCTTTATATATATTTCTTTATTAAAAGTAAAGGCAGTCAGTACTAGTTCCTTAATAAAAGCGGCCTTAAGTGCCTTAAAAGCGGCCTAGGCTTTATCAGATTAATAGAACTCCTTATTCTTATAGATTAGCTCTATAAGTAGTCTTACGATTTTTAAGTAATCTTTAATAAGTCGCTTATAGAAATTAGTAAATCTAAGAAAAGACTATATCTTCTTAATATTTATAAGTCTACTTTACTCTTTAATTACTTTAATTTTTTTTTAGAATCTATAGCTAATCTAGTAGTAGTAATTATATAACTAAGAAAGAGAACCTCGCCTATATACTAATTATACTTCTTTAGTTTTAGAAGTATATATATAACTTTTAATTACTTAAGAATAATTATTATATCTTTTTTATACTACTTCTTATTTTTAGAATAAATAAGTATATTATCTAAGTAATATATATAAATTATATTTAAGTATAGCTCTAAAACATTATTAATTAGGCACTAAAATATAGCTAGTACATTAATTAGGCTAAAGAGTATAATTATATACTTGTAATATCTGAAATATATATAAAATACTATTTTTTCTTTTTCCCTTTTAATTATCTTAATAAAGTTATACGCGCCTCTTAGGTTAAGTTAAGTAAAGATCTTAGCCTTAGTAAGTCTGTGACGGCTCAACGGAAGTTCATTAATAGCTACAATACAAAGTAGAAAAGACAAGAAGAAAAGAGGTTTTAAAAAAAGCCTCGAGTTTAAGTATAAAGAGTGCAGCCGCTAGTCCTATCGTAATATCGTATTCAGTCACCTTACCTAATCTTATAACTCTTAGGTCCTGTAATCTACGATACATATATAACTACGCGGTCTATTTATTATATTACTCCCCCCTTTAAGAAAGGCTTATTCCTAAGCTATGAAAGAATTGCTTTTATACTTTTAATACTATAATTATATTATTCTTTAGTTTTTTATAAGTACTATTATTTTTGAATTCTTATACTATAATTCAATACTTTAAGAGCTTTAGTAGACCTAAGAGTATAGAATTTATCTAATAGAAATTTCTAAGCTTATATAAGTAGGTATAAAAGTCGGTAGTAAGGTAGAATTCGAGGTCTAGATCAAGTCCTTTTTAATAAGCCTAGTAGTATAATATACTATTCTATTTAAAGCAAATATCTAAAATATCCTGAACTTCCTATTTTTGTTTTATATCTATAGTAATTATTTCTTTTTAATTTACTTAGATCTAGCTTAATAAAGAGTTATTATTATAATGCTATAGCTTATCCGCGGAGAATACTAAATGAACCTTAATAGATTTAGGTAAGTCTAATTAATAGGAGTAACCTTCTTTCTATAGAACTCAATAGGAGCTAGTTTATTAGTTATTTAGCTTCTTTTTTAATTAGTAGGTTTTCCAGTTCTTAGTAATTACTTAGACCTAGTTTCTTATTTCTTAATTGACCTCTTAGTAAGACTTATTTATATCTTACTATTTCTTTTCCTACTAGTCTTTCAAGAATTATCTAACTTTCTTCTATACTGTTTTATATTGTTTTATAAAGGTCTAAGCCTTAGTAATATTTAGCTTTTCAATAATTATAAGTTTTGGCTTAGGTTGTAGTCTATCCTAGTCCTAGCTTATACGCGGCTTATATCTATACTTGAACTAGTAAAGAGATATGCTTAGTAACTTATAGAGTAGCGTTAATTAAGCGTAGTTTATTATTAGTAGGAGCTCGGATTAGTTGTTTTAGTAGTAGTTTATAAAGGAATAAAGTCTTTGATTTAGGTACTAATTTATAATTTTGGTTTAGCTATTAGTCTAAGTATAGTAAGCCGTAGAGAGTTTAATCTTAATACTAAGGATCTAATAAAACTCGTGCTAAAAGGATAAAATAAATTAGAATCCTTTATCTGATACAATTATCTTAGATGAACTATTAAATCTCTAGTAGTTTGTAATAAATAGTTAAGCTAGATCACAGGAAGTACACGTAGAGTAGTATAGAATTAATATAGCTTCTTTAGAGAATTAATCTATTACAATTAATATTAAATTATACCTAAACTTATCTTTTAGTGCACTCTTAAAGTCTATCATTAGATATTACTAGAGTTAGTCTGAGATTAGTAAAGAATATAAGTAGCTAGGTATCTTATTTTATTAATAATTAATATAATTATAAGCTAAGTAATTAGAAATAAATCTAGTAATATTTTTAAGTATTCTAAACTAATAGTACTTAGTCTTAAGAAGCCTAAAAGTCTTTGATTTCCTAGGGTAGGCTATTAAGAGCTAATCGTATACGTACTGGATCAGTTGTGTACAAAGGTAATTAATATTAGGTACCTAAAGGCGGTCTTTATATAGAAGTAGTCCGTTATTCCAAAGCGTGTATCATAAATTAGGTTCTTATAATTCTTAGCGTTGAACTATTAGAGCCTTGTAAGTTCAATTAATATAAATCAATTCTATAATAAGATTTGTTTTCTTATTTACATTAAACTCTATAGGGACTAGGGTATAAATATTAGGTAATTGATTTAATTTGCGGAGGATATAGGGATTAATTTAGTTTAGGTAAATTAAGGTATGAGTACGAAATTTATTCTTTATCTTAATCTAGCTTTCAATGTCTTATTTATAGCATAATAATACATTAGTAGTAGTATTCTGATTACTTAACTGGTATATTACTATAAAATAAAAGTTTACTAGAATCTTGAATTACCTTACCTATTTTCTTATAAGCTTCTTAGTAGTTATGAAGTATTCCAAGGCTTTATAATTGAAAAAGACTTAAAAGCGCTAGTGACTAGATTAAGATACTAGTTTCGCATACTAGTGGATTAGTGATTGTATAATTGCTAGTATTTCTTTATTATAAATATCGTAATTTAGTTTGGTAGGACTTATTATTTTTAATAAAAACAAGACTAGGTACTAGTTATTTCCGTACTTTTATAAGAAAACACCCGCAATTACTCTATCTAAGGTATTAGTCTCGATCCAAGTTTCTAGTAATATATTGTAATATTTCAGGTATTCTAGAACTAGTATAGCTTTCTTTAAGTCCTAAAAAGCTGTAAGTTAGGTAAGGATTATCTTAAAAGGAGTTAATGTTTTTATTAGCTTTACTAGGGGTTTAGTTATCTTACTATAATTTAAGATAATCTTATAGTAAAAATTACAAAAACTAAGAAAAGACTAAATTCCTTAGATTATAGTAGAGGAGGTCCAGTTTTATACGCACTTTATAATTACTAAGTTAATCTTAATTCCTTTAGTAATAATAAAAAACCTAAGGAATTTAATTTTCTTAATATAAAATTTACTTTTTTAGATATCTATTAAGAAATAGTATTACTATAAATAATGCAAGACTTTTTTAATATGTTCTTTATACTAGAGAGAGTTATTAGAATATATAATAATATTATTTAAATATGTAGTATAGAATATATTAAGGTAATTAAAGAGAATGTTATTTATATATTATTGAAATGTTATAGAATCATTAGTAAGTTCAAAAGGCATAACCTTATACTTATAATTTCTATAGCAGATTTAAAATATAGTATATTCCTTAAAAATTAGATTCATTTATATATAGTAAAAGGTACTTTAAATATTAATCTTAGTAAAGACCTTAGCTTATCTAAGATATATAAAGACTTTATTAATTAAAAGTAGTAGGTACTAATCTTTCCGTATAATTTCATTTAATCTTTAGTAATTAATATAAAAGCGTAGGCCGCTATTTAGTTTCTTAATAAATAAAGTAGGGCAAGTAAAAAGAGCGTAACTAAGGATAATAAAATCCTTATTAAGATTTTCCTTAAGATATTTTTTTATTACTTAGAGTTCCGCTTTATTCTATTAATATAGCAGTCTATAATCGTAATTAATTTCAGCTTCTAACTCAATCTTATAATCTAATTCCGGTACTGAGTTAGGAAAAGCATTAATAGTAGTCTTTAAGAATATAGCAGTATACTCCTAGTATTAGAAAGAAAACTTCTTTTATAAAATATTCTTGTATAATTCTTCTTTAGCAGGGGATACCTATAGCTTAGCTTTTTAAACTACTTAATTAATAGCCTTATTTATCTTACTTAGTGTAATTATAAAGAATTCTAATTCTTTTTAATAAAGGGTATAATAAAAAGCTATTGTATTAATCTTAGCTATATCTATCTTTAGTAAAGTTCTTTATTCTAGGATTAGGTATTAATATATAAGAATTCCCTAAAGTTATTTAGTATTATAGTATTCCTTTTACGCTACCTAGCGAGTAGTATAATACGTAGTAGTCAGTGGGGATGTGTATTAAGGCTCGTAAGGGGGTAGCTCTATAATTTGCAGCTCTACCAACTGTTCGTCGGCAACACTAGTAGTAGCTATAGTAATATCTTAAGTTCATCGAGTAGTGTCTTTCTTATCTATAACCGCCTATCATTAAAAGACATCTTATTAATTAATAACTTAGATATTACAGGGATTTAAGGGTTATATAGCGTTACGAGTAGTGTATAAGAGTCTTGGAAGTACTATAGGAATATCTTTATTATAAGACTATACTAGGCTTTAGTCCTTAACGTTAAGTTATATATTAAAGTAAGCTATTTAAGTTTACTTTAAGATAATCTTATAGTTTCTAAGGTCTAATTGTCGGTTCAATACCGAATATAAGCCAAGAATCAAACGTAAATATCATGTATATGCATATCAAGCTTGATGGTGTGGAAAATCTGTCTTTCTTCTAAGAGGGGGTGGGAGGTACTAGACTATATACTGCCTCCCGAAACGCCACCGAATCACCCCCGTAAGTGGTCCTACCCCCTATTCTAGCTAAGACATGCTTTGGATAGGCCTGCGGACCAACACTAATAATATAAAAGGGATTTATTTTTGAACTCGCTAATCAATTAGCATATTTAAAAGGATAATATATAACGTAATATTATTAGCTTAGCTATTATAATCTTTTACTTATACGGGATTAGGAAATAGGATAAAAGTAATACTAAACTTCTTAATAAGATTTTTAGCAAGTTTAGTATTAATAAAGGTAAATCCGCCTACTCTAAAATTAAATAATACGAAAAGAGTAATTCTAATACTATTGCAAAATAGTATATAAGAAATAATAAAACTTTTACTATTTATTAACTAATATATATTAATCTCCTAAAGATTAATTATTTATTTTAAAAAAAAGTCTTCTTTCAAGGTTTTTAGTTTTTTAAATCAGTAATATCCTCCGGTTTCTCTTAGTCTTTATTAGCCTTAAAGAAGTCTTTACTTAGGAACTATTCTAATACTTTGATTTCTAATATACTTAAGTTAGCGGGATTATAAGGCTTAAGGTAATCTTTAGCTATATATTCTGCTTTTTTATAGTTCTAGTAAGTAATAGGTTTTTAAGCGCTAAGGACCGCAGGAAGTAGTTAGAGGGGTACGAAAACTACAGGAGCTAGGGCGGTGTTATTTATAGGGGAGAAAGTAATTATACCTCTTTATAAAAACAGGGTTAAAGGGTTTCAAGCAGGTAAGAGTATTATACGAATTAAAAGGGTGTTTTAGTAGCGCTGTTTCTAAATATAGTAAACCTTTTTATCTAAGAAATCTATAGCGAAAATAAAATCTTAGAAACTTTTATTAAGAATAAACTTATATATAGCTTAGTCTTATAGGAACAAGTAGAAAGAGTTGTAAAGGCGAGTCGTAAGATATTCATTAAAAGGGATATAAGCGTCCTAAACTAATTTAAGAAAGTAGGAGTAGTATTCTATGAATAATTCTATTAAGGATATCTATAACTTATTTAGGGTTATTTTAGTATTTCGCTATTTAAAAGTATTACTATAAATACTACTTAAGTAATTAATTATTTCCTTAGTATTAATAAACAGCTCTATTATTCCTTATTCAAAGCGTAGTAGCAGGTAGTCTTAGGTATCTTCTTTAGTATAATTATATACTGCGGCAATATAAGACTTTTTATTGGACTAATAATTAGAATTGATATTTAGCTTACTTAGTATTAATGCAAATCAGGTATACTACTCTAGGCTCTTAGAATTACTAGAGAATTTATTAATATATAGTTCCTAGAAACGTTTTTTGTAATCTAAACAATAGACTTAATTAGTAGGATAGGAAGAACTAGGATCTCTATTAGGAGAATCATTATTACTTAAATTTCTATTATTACTAGAGGAATTCTAAGTACTTAATTATTTCAAAAAAATAAGGACTTACTGCATAATCTTATCTTACTTATCTTATTACTTACTTAATTTTTTTAATAACTTTTAGAAGTCCTTTTAAATTTACTTTAGTTATGTAACTAAGGTCTACTTAGTATCCTTATCTTTAAAGTTATTATTTATTAAAGATATAGTATTAGAGCACGAGCTAAGTAATATAGGATTATTCTATTCGCGCTCTTTAATTTAATAATAAAAGAGAATATAAGGGGAGGACTAGGTAATAGCAGGGGGTTCATTAGTATAAGAAGAATAAGATTAATTAACTATTAAAAAGGAAGGAAATACTAATAAGTAAGTAAAGGAGGAGACTTTAAAAGAACTATAATAAGTCTTATTAGATTTTCTAAAAGGATTAGTTTTACTTATCTAAAGAAAGTTTTAGTATAGTAAGAGAGAAGTAGTATTTTATGATATATAACTCGATTATATTTAAAAGGTACTTAAGGAAATAAGTGCGCTATAAGAGGGAGAGAGAGAGAGAGGGAAGCTAAAGGTATAACTTAACTACACCTAATAAGTGCTTAAGAAATTAGCTAGAGATATTAGGACCTTTATAGGTAAGGGTAGTCTTTTCTAATATAATAGCTTAATAAAAGTTTATTAATAATTATAATATAAAGTAAAAAAGATAAGAAGAAAAGAAGTTTTAAAAGAAATCTTAAGTTTAAGTATAAAGGGCGCGGCCGCTAGTCCTATCGTAACGTCGTGTCCAGTTACCTCACCTAGTCTCGTAACTCTTAGATCCCGTGATCTGCGACATACACGTGACTACGCGGTCTGTCTATCACAGAGTCTATCCTATAACTCCTTAGCTAAAAGTAATATATAATAATCCTTCTTTATAGCTTCGTTTAATTAATAATAATTAATATATATTTATTATCTTCTATTCTTCTTCTTAATAAAAAAGATATTACTCCCTTATAAAGATTTAGACTCTCTAATAAATTCTTTTGCTAAGTTTTTATTAATATATTACTTAATTATTATTAAGTCTATTACTAAATATTCCCTTAATAGTTAGAATATTAGTTTAGTACCTAGTTCTAACTTAATCTTATAATTATAGTCCTAGTATTTAGGTAAGACTTTAATACCTTATTCCTTCTTAAATAGTACTTTAAACTTATAGTATACTAATAGTATATTCTTTATTAATAGACTTATATCCTAGTATCTGAGCTCTTCTTTAGAGGTAGCGCTAATTTCTTAAATACTTATTACTTCTATCTCTAGCGAAAAGTATTTATTCTAGTAATAGCTAAATTCTAATTTACTTATTATTTAATTAATAATAAAGTTATATTTCTTTATCTAAGGTAATCCTAGGATAATATTATATCTTCTAATTTAGATAATATTAAATTAGATAATCTTGGAGTATCTAGTAATACTTATATATAGTAGTATAGTAGCTATATTAACTAACTTACTATTCGTAGCTTTACTATTAGCTAGTATTAAGTAATACTAGTTAGCTTTTACTATAGTTAATAGGAAATACTAGAGTATAATAGTAAGAGATATAAAGTTCTCTTATACTCTAGAATCTATTATTACTTATAGCTTTACTCCTTTGATTCTTACTTCTATTATAAGATATTATTCTCTAGTAGTAGTAAGCTACTAAGTCAGAAAATATTCAATATAATATTCCTTTATTAGGATATCTTACTAGACTCTTAAGGTCTAAGTGATAATTATAACCTTAAATATATATCTTTATTTAAGCTCCTAGAAGGTAACTAGGTTCCGAGCCTTATAATAAGCTCGAGAGTTATCCTTGACTTCTATTTATATCCTCTAGTTAGTGCCTTTAGCTACTACTTCCTAGACTTCTCTTAGCTAAAGTAGCTTACTTATATTAAGGATTAGCGTTTAGTCTTAGAGAAAGAATTATATATATATCTTATCTTTATTAACTTATCTCTAGCTAATTCTTTAATAGTTTTAATAGACTACTTTATAAATATCTACTTACTAAGGTCCCTTTAAGTTAATTATATCAGGTTCTTTAATAGTCTTTATAGTATTAACTTAAGTCTAGTAGTAAGTATTATAAGTTAAGTTATAAAGGCTTTTCTCTTATTAGGAAGCTTCCTACTACTCTCTGACCTTAGGACTCTACTAGAGTAATTATAATAGTCTTAGCTTAGGTATCTATAAGAGGAGTTAGACTTCCTTTTCCTTATCTAGTTCTAAGTCTTTCTTATTATCTTTTTTATAATCTATTATTACGAGTTCTTCTAAGGCTTATATAAGCTTAGAAGACTCTATTATATACTCTTAGATATAGTTATCCTTAGATAAGCTTTACTTACTATTATTCTTAGCTTCCTTAAATTAAGTATAGATATAGTATTCCTTAAGCTTATTAGTAGTTATATATTAATATATAATAGCGAGTTACTTAATAAGGCTATTATAACTGCCGTGCCCTATAACGCTAGCGTATTTCTTACTTAATTATTACTTCTTTTATTAGTGAGAGCTAGTTATATAGCTTAGTAACTTATATTTAAAGTATAGCTTCTTTTCTTATTACTTATTTATAACTTTCTTAGAAAGCCTACTATTATATAGTTTCCCTTTACTACTCTTATAGAAAGTTATATCTAGCTTTATCTTATCGAGATAGAAAGGTTTCTTATTACTATGCCCTTAGTATATATATCTCCTTATATAGTATTAGCTTTTCCTCTCTAAAGCACGCTTATAGTTATAGTTATTAATCTTAATAGCTATCTTAATAAGCTCTTATAAGTTGTCCAGGGCGTCGGATCTTGTAACCTTATCTTTTACTTTATCCTTTAATTCCTTATAGTACTAGGCCTTAAGTATATTATTATTCTAGCTTATTTAATTAGTAAACTACTAGAAAGTAGTAGTATATAAAGTAACGGACTCTATCTATTTAAAGTTTTAAATACTACGCTCTACTATATATTCTTAATTAATATTACTAAAGACTCTATTAATACGATTTTCGAACCCTTTAAAGTCCTAGAAAATTCTCTATAACTCTTTAGATATAAAGTTAAAGACTTTTCCTTTCTTAATCTAGTTCTTTATATAATCGCTTAGAAATATCTTAATTTAGCTAAACGCTTACCCCTAAAGGAACGAAATCGCCTAGAGGACCTAGTCTATCTTAGTAGTAAACTAGTAGCTATAAAACCTGATATAGAGTTTAACTTAAGTTAAGTAAGCCTTGAGTTTAGTATAGTCCTTATAATAGAAGTCTAGCTAAGTTATCTTTAAGATAAGCTTAAAGTTAATAAGAGTAGACTTAATAGTCTTAAATGCTTTACCTTTAGCTATTATATCTAATAAAAAAGATCCTTTAGTAGAGGATATATTATCTACGTGAGTTAATACTTCTAATAATGTTAAGGAGTAGAGTAGTGCCGTTAAGTGCATAGTAAATAGAGGAATAACTCGCGCGTAGACTAATTAGGCAATGGAAGTAAGAGGAAGAAGATAATGATTACTAGTCTAGCAGCGCTGATCTATCTATCTACAGCCGGAACGAAAAAACAAAAACCCTTGTAGTGGGCCTTCGTCCCTACTACAATAAGAAGGTGCTTAAAGTATAACTATCTAGTATTTACTTATTATAAATATAAAGGCTTAGAATTAATCTTTAATAATTAAGAAGTAAGTATATTATATAAATAGTTAAGATAGTTACTAGTATAATTAAGAATACTATTTAAGTTAAGTATAAAGCTCTTATCTAAGAGCAGATATACTAGTCTTTTATAGAACTTTTATTCTTAATAGATCTTCCAAGATCTTTAGATCTTAAGGATCTAGTAAGATCCTTAGATTTATTACGTGACTTAATTATAGAAACTTATAGCTAATTCGCTATATTATATAATACTATTATAATGAAATACTACGTGCTATATATCTCTTAGACTATTATTAGCTCCTGTAAGCCTTACTCCTAGGAGCTACCGGGCTCCTAGGTATACGCCTGCTCTAAGGATATTTCCTCTCGGGACCCCAGGGTCGCCTAGGAGTGTCCGTAACACTCGTAGTCGATATATCGACGATTTAGAAACACTAGTTATCCCTTTGATTCTTTGCCACGGCATTCCCACTTCAAGCAGAGAAAGAGCTTAAATACGTGTACTAATATCATAGTAAGACTAGCGAACATCAGAAGACATTTTAGACAGTAGATCCGATAAGAATTAAGTAGATTTCCAGTACAAAAGTACGTATTTTACATTCCAAAGCCTCCTCTTAATGCGCTGGCATGCCTTGGCGCCAAGAATATGGCGTTCCCATAACCTTTTGCCGCGACCTCCGTAGCCGTTGTGGATCTACAGCCGAGCCATCATAGGCCGTTAGTTGGTGGCTAGGCAAAATAACTCCCGAAGCTAGAAGTGTAGTTCTGAGAGTTTCTCCTCCACAGAGGGGCCAATTCTAATGAGATTAATGGACACAGGTCCTTGCTGAAGCCGTGCTGATAGAGACAGGGGTGATAAAGGGTTTATTGACCCCTACCATGAAAATTTTGCAGACAGAGGGACGGACGACAGCTGAAGTTAAGTATGTGTGAAATAACAGTGCAACTATGTTAGATCAAAGCAGCAGCAAAGCTATGGTAGTTATCTACAGGTGCATCCTTGCAGATTCGACTCCACAAGCTATCAAGCTTCTTCACAGTCCTCTCTTGTAGGGGCCCCAATTTAATCCATTGCAAGCTCTCCTCAAGTTGTTTCGGCTTGCTCGCGCCAATTATGATCCCGTCCCCGAGATTGGCTTTCAAGGCGGAATTCCATGCGATCCATCGATACGCCAACTCAACACGACTGCAACTAGCTTTCGTGGCAATCTCTGCCCATTCTTCAAGCGCTTCTAAGAGAGGCTCTTTACTGTCTATCTTCTATCTTCTATCTTCTATCTTATATTGAGCGTAAACCCGTAGAAAACGGACACCGCCACGTGACTAGATTTCCAGGTCAAAGCTCGAGAGCTTCAAAGCTACCCCTGCAACTCGATTTTGTACGAATCAACGCCACGTAACAATGCCTTTTACACGCCCCTGATACTGTACAATCTGTAGTACTCACTTGCAATCGATGCGATTCTATTATCAAGAGCAGGTAGACACGTGTCGATACTGCCGCGAGCGCGCCGTAATCCCCTTCGCCGAACGACAGACTGACCTCTGCCTTTCGTGTAAACGCATTCGCCCGGTCTCTGATTTCCCTTGCGATCGATTAAATCAATGTACGAGTACGTGTACTCCGTGTCACAATCGATAGCAAGATTACTACCGCACTAAGAAAGGAATACCTCTCTCAGCGGAGGGCCGCGCGCGGCAGTTTAAACGTGCTTAGCGTGTCGTCGATCGAGCCTTACGGAATCGATTAAAGCTCGAGATATGGAAGGAACGTTAGTCCCAGGGTTTCTACGAAAACACGCTGTACCGGCAGTGGGAGGGGTACACGACGCCGCGCGAGAGAGAGGACCCGCAAGAGGGTTGGGAAGGTCCGGGACGCTCTACACGCTCTGCGGAGCCGCAAACACGTAGGGAGGGCACGCAGGCAGACCGGGAGGACACGCAAGGAGACTGGGAGGAGGAGCTACGTGAGGAGGATCCGCAAGAGGATGAAGAAGATCCGGAAGAGGATTAGGAAGATCCAGGAGGTTCTATATGCTCTACGGAGCTGCAAATATGTAGGGAGGGCACGCAGGTGGACCGGGAGGATATGCAGGAGCTGGAAGAGCCTCACGACTCTCACGAGCTAGAGCCTCACGAGCCTCAAAGTCAATTCTGCTCTGCATGTAATTAAAAGAAGCCTCTAATCGATTTTAGAGACGGTTTCTTTACGTGCGAGAAGTGTCGAGCACGTAATAGAAGGAGCAATAAGGCTAGACGAGATAGAATTCGAGTAAAAATAAGAATAATTCGTTAATTAAGTTTAACGTGGAAGTCCGGAAATTCTACCCCGTAGCTTGCGGAGGGCCGTAGAATTTAGCGCAGCGACGGGCTGACACCTTTCCATTTTATATTCATCGCGGTATAGTACAGTTTCCTTATAAAATAAATGCTAAAGCTATGCGCTTGACTGTAGCGAAGCGAGGTCCCTTGGCCCCGGAGCTTGCGGAGGGACGCCAGGACAAGACCTCGTACCTACTATTTTATCATTTGTTCTCCTCCCCCAAAATTGTCTCTCAGTTTCCAGAGCACTCTTCCCCCTCAACCAAAACACAAGAGCTTCAAGAACCACTGCTGGAAATCATACGGAGTGAAGTCAAGTTAAATCTTGAAACCCGCACATTCACCACCTCAACCTCGAAACACAACCTTACTTATCCACATCCAAGGCCTGTAGCAAGCTTTGAAAATGGGAGCAGTCATCTCGTACTTCCGCGAACTCTACGTGGGAATCTCAGGCCTCCTGGAAGGTGTCAGCGAGCACAAGGCACTATTTGAAGCCTTGAAAAAACGCATCGCGAGTCCGCAATTGCCCGTCTCGAACCCAACCGTGTCTTTTTGGCAGCAAAACCCAGTCTTCCAGGAGCTGGTGAACATCCAATCGGAGAATCTACCATCCCATGCCGACATTGTCATCATCGGATCTGGCATGTCCGGCGCCAGCATCGCGCATACCCTCCTGAACGAATGTCGTGCTATGGGGCTCAAAAGGAAGGTTGTTGTGTTGGAGGGAAGAACGGTATGTAGTGGTGCGACTGGAAGAAATGGGGGCCACATCAAGACTACCTTTTTCTTGGAGTACGTCAAGAATAAAGAAAGATTTAGCTCGGAGAGCGCGAAGAAGATCGCCAAGTTTCACATGATGCATCTACCCTTCCTTCTACGACTTGTGGAGGCCGAGAATCATGCCATCGGTGAGGCTCGAGAAGTTGAAGCCACCGATGCATTTACTGACGCAACGAGAATGCGCGGGGTGGAGAAGATGGTCGAGACATTTCAGAAAGATGTACCCGAGCTTGCTGATAGGGTGAAGATGATACGTGCTGACGAAGTTTTCAAGGTAAGCCTCTGCCACATGATGATGTGCCGCCGGCCGTTTGCTGATACTGCATAGACGTGTGGCCTTAACGACCTCTTTGTCGGAGGCGTGACATACAAGTCCGGAGCAATGTGGCCATATCGACTCGTGACTTCGGTGTATGCATCTCTCCTGGCTCAGTTTTCAGACGACTTTGCACTCGAGACGGGGACCATGGTAGAAGAGATCCAGCTTGCAAACGACAAGAGCACACCCTTCATGTTGAAAACAAGCCGTGGTAACATAAGGGCTTCGCACGTGGTACATGCAACAGATGCCTTCGCAGCAAATCTTGTACCTGGGCTCGTGGGAAAGGTCTTCCCTATTGTGAATCACATGTCTGCACAAAGACCGGGAAAAGCTTTCCCCAACTACAATGGATCAAAGTCGTGGAGTTTCGTCGGAAAGAAAGATTTTGATTACGTCACACAGCGGCCGGGTCTACCAGATTCGGAAGATGGCCTCGGAGCTGAGATAATGATCGGTGGCGGTATCTTTCACAGTGACGATTCAGCTCTCGATCAAGTCGGGGAGTGGAGGGATGACAAGATCAACCACCCCACTGCCTCTTATCTTTCAGGTGTTTTGCCTGTCTCATTCGGACCGGCAAGTTGGGGGGAGGATGCTGATGGATCGAGGGTCAAGCAATTGTGGTCGGGATGCATGGGTTTCACACTGGATGTTCTACCACTCGTTGGGCCTCTTTCGCCAAAGCTCACCAAGCGCCATGTCAAACCCGCAGTGACAACGCGTGAGACCAAGAACAATGGTCAGCTTCCCGGCTCAGCAGAATGGATATCGGCGGGCTTCAATGGGTCTGGGATGGTGATGACATGGCTGAGTGGTGTTGCTACTGCTCTCATGATTCTTGGGCGTGAGAATGTGAAATCGTCGGGGGATATTTGGAAACCGGAGGGCGTTGTGGAAGATTGGTTGCCCAAGGAATATCTTTGCTCTCCGGAGAGGATTTCTCGCGGCAGTATCAATGAGCTTCCGAAATATGTCTGATTCTGAGAGCAGGGCCTGAAGCAGGTGAAAGACTGCTATAGTAAATACCATCCGCCTCCTTTCGGTTGTACTATATCCTCACTTCATTGTGCCATTATATCTGGGTGATTAAGTGCAATCTCGAGACTTTATTTATCATCTGCATAGTCAGTCTGTCATGTTAAGCCAAGCCGTATCAGGAAGTGATTGAAATAAGCATTCCGTGAGCAGGTCAGGGGTATGTACGTAATATCCGGAGTAAGTGGTCAAGTGTGATGAAAGCTCTAGCAGGGAGACCTTGTAAATGCATGCCTGCCTTTACTCATTCCTTGTTGAGGCAACTTGTCAGTTGACATAGCCCGGGCCAAGAGCCGTTCTTGGGCACAGTAGTCCAGTCCCCTAGGAGTAGTGAGTGCTCTTACCGCGCGCAATCTTTTGTATCTCCGGCCCACCGGCTGGAAGTGAACCGTATGCACCGCGCCCCACCGTTCTCCTCTTCCCTTATACACTTCCCGGACGACCACAACCCTGCAAGTGTTAAATAGCGCCTTCATTCTGCCACTTGCGGACATAAATCTTCGAACAAAGCAGGCAGGGGAAAGACCTCCTTACAAAAACTAGGCTGGAAGCTTTAATGCATATATAGTAGAACAACGATCAATCTTCAAACGACTTCCAAGGACGAATACATGCCCTACACAGGATAATAGATAGACTTGCGATTGCACCCAAGATCGCTAGAGTTCACTCCGTCCAAGGTCCGGGCTGTAGATCCGCTCAAATTGATTCCTGTGTGATCCTTTTTTATCGCGAGACAAGGACGATCTTTTCCTCTCTAGTCGATCTTCCGCCGGTTACTTCACTTACTTATCTACCCTATCAGCTGAACCCTGCCTACAGAATGGAAAAACTTCGATGGGCGTTTCTTGACATACATGGAGACCACCTTTCCAGAATGAGGGCGATGGGAGCGAGCCATGTCTCATACCCGGCGGAGTGTGGTGCCTACCTCTACCTGTGGCTGGGAAGTTGCCCCTACTGGGTTACGCACCCCTTGACATGCGCACTACCCTGCAATGTCGTAGCACTGACTAAGAAATTCCTCGATAAGGTCGTGATGCGCTTCTTCGTTTGCACATTTACTTACTGCATCGCTTGTCCTCGCTCACACTCCACTCCGGCTTCCCACACTTACAACTGAGTTTCAGCGCCGTGAAAACAATGAGCAGTGTCCCTCAACCCGAGTTTCCCGGTGAAGCAAATAACGCATTTTCTCAGATATGCGTTAGATTTGCCACGCCACAAGAGTGAGAATTAGGCGACCATTTTGTTTTCTCTCCCTGTTTTGGGCAAGCGAGACTTAGGACGATGAAAGCGGTTGGTTCTGTTGCATATCGCACCTCTCTTAAGCGAGTGGGGTCTAGCTGCCACTTACAAGGGGATTGCTTGTCTAGACTTTGAGCGAGACTCCAGACGGAGATTACTTTCTTGTTGCATATTGCGCGTCTATTGTTTCCGTGGGGTCTTGGAAGTGAAGGGCGAGGCTGAATTTAAGGATGTGAGATATGGTGGTAAGCGAGGCGCTGGGTCAGTAAGCAACTTTATGCTCGGGACTTTCTTTGATCATGGCTATCCCATGTACTGTTCAAGATTGAGACTAGGAAGGTGGATGGGGATCTCGCATAAATGTGCAGTGTTTACTTTGTAAAGGAGAATGAATCTGTTATTTCCAAGAGGATTTGGGACTTTCACCATGGAATGGCGTGTATGTCGGTGGAAAAGACACGATAGGAACGCCTTACACGGAAGAAGATGAAAAAAGTTCTTCAAGCTGTCTAAATTCTCCAGCATCTTCAATCTGTTTCCAACTTCAATTCAGACCTCTCCCTTCCCACTACCATTCCCATTCCCCATCAACGCAATTCTCTCCTCACCCTCCTCTCCACTCACATCCAGGCTCTCCCTCCCAATCTCACTTCCACTCCCACTCCCGTCTTCCACCCTCATCCCTATGTCCATCCCGCTCTCCAACTCTACACCCTCCACACTCTCCCCCTCATCCCCTCTAACATCATCCCCGTCGAGCTCAACACCACAACACCATCTCTGACACAACTGCACGCCCCTCACCGCCGCCCCACCCAGCACATATCCCACACCCACGACCGGAAACCCCACCAGCACAACCAGCCCCAACGCCACACTCCCCTGCTCAATTTTCAGCCCTCTAACCCATGACCGCGGACCCCACAGATCCCTCAGCAACATCAACCAGCAGGACAGTGCGGTTGTGGCCCAGCCTGTTGGGAAGGCGAATAGGATCCAGAGGATGGTTTTGGAGAGGGTGGAGAATTCACCGTCGTATGGATCGGGGGAAGGGGAGCGGGAGCAGAGGGAGGCGGATTGGATGGAGAGGGCGGAGAGGAGGAGGGAGAGGGTGGTGAGGAGGAGGAAGGTGGTGCCGGTTACGAAGAGGTGGGCGGGTGTATATTTGATGGTGGATTTCGTTGGGGGGAGCCAGGATTGGGTCTCGTTCTCGGTTGGAAGTTGGGGTTCTGGTGCTGGGGTTTGGGGAGGCGTGGTTGATGTTGGAGCTGGTGCTTGATATGGTGGAGGTGGTACATCCTCTTCATCTCTATCCACAGCAACACCTCCCATCAAAGGTAATGCATCTTCCCCATTTGCCACTACTTCACCACCCTCACTTGCATTTCGAGCATCTACCCCAGCCTGAGTCCCACCCTCAACGCCTTTCACTCCCTCTTTCTCCTTCCCACCATCACAAACCCCCGGCGTCCACATCCTAACAGCATTCGTACACAGCACCGCCGTAATGCCAAACACCAGAGCGAGGAACAACGCCCATCCGACAGGCAGGTTGTGCATGAATAGCGCATGGGCGAGACATTGAGGGCTGTAGTTCGGGGTTTGATGGATTTTGGGATGGCCGTGGATTTGGATGTGGGTGGTTAGGTGGGGCGGCATGACGGTGTGTGTTGTTGTAGGAGGGAGGGAGGATGGGAGGGAGAGAATGCCTCCTGTATGAAGGGAATGGATAGATGTATGATATTTCCTCGCGGTATGCAATTCTCTGCGCAAAATGGGCCGAGTCGAGTTGAGAACGAATAGCTCGCCGATTGACGCAGAGACAAGACTTCGAGTGAAGTCTTATTCCTACAATATACTTCGAAAGAGAATGATCAGGTAAAATAATTCAACGAAAGGACTTCGAGATAAGTTAATCAAATCAGACCAAATCAAATCAAATTGGAAGAACAGCCAGAAGAAAGAGAAGCAAAGCAAAGCAAAGCAACACAAAAAAGCAAGCAGGAAATGGGCGAGGCAGTGCTGCGGCGCTGACCGACTTCCACCAACTCGCAAGGCTGATTTGCTGTGCCGCATGCGCCTCTGTATCAGCCGCACCAGCACCAGCACCAGCACCAGCACCAGGCTGCAGGTTGACATTCGATCCGGAAGTGTACAAAAGCGCCGTAAAATACTGGAATAGGGTGGATCGTCGGATGACATGACATGACATACTCTTCACTCACTTGAGGAGGAGGCTCCGCTGAGGGGCGATGCTAGGGAAAGAAATGTAATGTTTCGCCCCAAAATATTTGCTTGCACCAAGAGCATGCGAATTGACTGGCCACTTGACGTCAAACCTGCATAGATACTTTGATCAGTGATTTCAGAGGTTGAGCCTGACGACCAACAAGGGCGACATGCGAGGGTATTCAAACGATGTGTATTACTGGTATCTCATCTCATCGCCTCGTATCTATCCATTCGCAACAGCGCTCGTCTGCGCTTTTTCTAATTCATTCACCGCTTTCGTCTCTTCCGTGGCAGGTTTAATAGCCTCACTACCAGTCTTGCCATTTGGCATCGGCTCTTTCTCTTTCTCTGTATCCTTGGTCTTTTCTTCAGTCGGTGCAGGTGGTGGTGGAGTGGGTGCTTTGGGTTTGGGGACATGCTTCGCTTTGACGAGGTTGACGAGATATTCGCCTGCATCGCCTGCGCCGACTAAGCCGCCGATCTTGGTCTTGAAGTGCTCTGCATCGCGGAGCATCCTGAAAATTGTTAGCTAGACTGCATAATTGTAGAATGGTGGTGGAAAGACAAACCTTGCTTGAGCGCCATCACTTCCCAACACCACATCCCCAAACGCCCCACCCCACTGCTCTTTGTAGCTCTTGAATACAGGTTCCATGATCATCTTGACTGTCATATCCGGCAGATGCTTGCTGAGGACACGATGTAGCGTGCTTGTTTCCTTGGTCAGAGTCTCCATGTATGCATTCACGCCATCCTTGTCCTGCTCCCAATTTATGAGTTTCATGGCTTTGGAGTGTGCGGTGGCTCGACCGGCCATGATGTCGACGAGCTTGTCGTAGATGGATTGCTGGTGTTCTAGATAAGCTCGGCGGACCTTGTCAAACTCGCCCATCAGAGATGAAACAGCTGAGCCGGAACCAGCGTGTCGACGGACGAATTCGCGAACATGGGGAATGAGACTGCTGATGAAAGATAGGGCTTGCGCGGCGAGAGCGAGATGTTTCGTGGTGATATTTTTCAGTCCAGCAGAACGAGTGGCACCAGCACCAAGAATGAGTTGTGTACATCGGGAGTTGAAAAGACTAAGGTAGGAGATCATAGACGTGGCGATCTCAGATGTCATGGATGGGATGCCGGTGTTGAGATGGAGGAATGAAGAAAGCCCGTGCAAGCAAAGTATTGCAGACACTGGTAGGATGAAAGATTCACTTTCAATATGGGCCGAACGCGTAGTAGCTTTCGAGGGCGTTGCTGAAGGTGTAGATGTTCCAGAGTTTCCATTTACCTGTGCTGCTAGAAGGCTTGCAACGGTATCTGGCGGTGAAGGAGCCGAGGGAGATTGCCATATCTTACTTCCTGAAGTCCAAGCTTCGGCATCTTCAGTACTCGCAGACAATATCCGAGTGAGTTCCTCATTATCTGCGTCGGTGAAGTCTTTTGCATTCCAAGGGTCTGCTTCCATGCCAGTCGCTAGTGCTTGACGTTCGGATTCGCTCATGTGCTGTACAAAGTCTTTGATGTGACCATTGACGACATTCTTGAGAGCTGTACCACTTCGTCCAGATACGGCTTCGCACTCATTGGCGAAAAGGAGATTTAAAGTAAAGTATCGAAGGAAATTTTCGACTGAAAGGTGTGTGCTTTGCTCAGATCGTACTCTGAGCACCTTCACAATCTTGTCTTGTGCAATATCGACTGCTTGTCCAAGAAGATTTGACATGTCGAGTGTCTGATGCATTTCTTCTTGGATCTCCCGTCCAGAATTTGGTTTCGGTGGAGCCGAACTAAGCCGGCCGTCAATGGCAGCCATGTTTGGACTTCTTGGAGGGGATCTCATCCCAGAAGTAGGTTCTCCAAGAGTGCTGGTGACATCAAGTAGCATCTTCACTTGTGTTCCCAGCCTCCTTAGGGTTTCACCCACACCTATATAAGTCTTCTTTAGAAGTTCTTCGGCATCTTCAGGTTCCAGTGCACGAAGGTTCCGTGCCAAGATTGACGACTTTTCCTGTTGGGTCTTTTGCCTTCCACCTCCCATCGTTGAAGCAGACATCATCGAATCTGCATCGTCATCATTCGAGGCTGGGAGAGGTCGTCTTATGATATTTCTCAGCTCTCTTAGAACTGCTTCCCTGTAGGCTGTCGTGGCAGGAGAAGTATGCCTAGCGCGGTGTAAACCACTCAGATTCCCCAAGAGTTCTGTTCTGAACTGGTCACTCATCGCCAGGTATGCCGGATATGCAGATGGCTCCCGATTGTGACCTCCCCTTGACCGCTGAGAAGCACTACTCCACCGTTGTAAAGTGTCTGGTGTCGAAACTGACTCTACATGGTGCCGAAGATCCCCGATCAGCGCATTTAAGAATCTGGTCTCGTATACCTTGCCAATCCGTAATCGTAACAGGTCCAGGTCACTATTCACACCATTCAAAGCGACTGCTCCTCTGAGATCTCTGAGCTGGATTCTGGTGTTCTTGTTGGCCACTCCAGAGATAAGCTTCTCCAAGCCATCGATTGCATCTAAGGCCTTATCCACATCTCCTCCATCAACCAAAGATTCGCAATTTGCAAGTCCTTCCACAATCTGCTTCAATTGTTGGACAGCATCGCTCAGCTGTTTGAGGTTTTCTCGCCGCCGTTTCTTTTTGACGATATTTAGACCTCCAACCGCCATTTCATCATCTAAAGTTGCGAGCTCCTTTCGTAAAGCTTTGATGCGATCCACGGATTCGGCAGCTTCGTGGTGAAGCTCTCTTAGCGAGCCCAGCGCGGCAAAGAAAGAAGTCGAAGCAGTTGAGATCGACGAGATCAAATGAACCTCAATAGTATCCATATACCATGAAAGTTTCTCCTGGAGGATAGCATTGGTCGCCAAAGCTTTCCGTTGTCCTACAGCGACACCATTCGAAGCTCTCCTATCATCAGGAGATCCAGGCGCTGGCTTAACCACTTCTGATCTTTCACTGACCACATCGAATGTCCGGGGATTTTCCAGATGAAAGTCTTCTTCGAAATAAACGTTGGGTATGGTGGATAGGGGTGTAGTTGCATGCGCTGCCCTTCTCCCTGGGCCCCCACTTGTCCTTCGTTTTATCGTCGGTGTTTCGATGGATGATGCTAGAGATGCTAGTGAAGCTTTTCGAGATAAATTCGGTCGGCTTGATGACTTGCGATCCAGATCCAGGAGATCCGAAAAATCATCATTTTTCCCTTTCCTAAACAGCTGTGTCCCTCCGTCATCTTCATTGTCCTTCGCCCTCTGTAATGCATCATACAGTCCTCCAACTTGCGTCAAGTATGGCTTGAACTCAGATGGGTCGACATGGGTGATATTGGTGAGAGTGACGGGAGGGATATCTCGAGCGGTGGGTGGTTTATGGGCACTCGAAGCTGGGGCCGATGTATGTGGTAATAAGCCTGTTCGAACGATCGGAGGCTGCAGAAGTGTTGATATAGCTGTGAAAGTTAGCAGCTAGACTTCTTCTGTATGGCAGACCTACCATTTTGACTAGACTCATTCAAACCATGCCAATGTGATGCCGTATCTAATGTTCCTCCTATAGAATGTATTGAGCTGGCCGTGGACCCTCGTCTGGGTCGAAACCTCCCACTCGAGCCGGGCCTTCTTTCTATCAGTACCCATCACTTCGCAGACCATATGTAGCACTGACCTTGGAAACGGATATTCGCCTCGAGAAGGGGTTGGCGATGCGGGCGAGAGACTGTCGATTGAATACCGCGGCGCCGGGGATGCCATGTTGATTAAGCTCTAGACTTTGGCTCAAAGCCTGGACTCGCAATTCTGCACCCCAATTAAATCTCGCAACCTCCAACCTCCCCACAACAATCCGGCGGTTTTTGTCTGCAAGTGTCACCTATCGCAGGTGGTTTCCGTGGTACCGAAGTCGAATAGAGTACTCGCTCAAAGGCCACGAAGCCGAGGGAATGGCAACGCGCTTGGTGGACGGATCGATGAATCGCTATCTGGGTATCATTGCAAATAAAACACTGGCGCAAGGTTGTATGAGGAATTCGTAGCCGGCAGGGTCGTGAGTATATTATCGTCGGATGTTTCGTTGCTTCTTCTTTCTTCCCAGTCTTTGCCCTGGTCTCGAAGCTCTGGATGGAGTCTTTGACGTGACGGCCGAGTCGGGTCTGGGTCAGCTCGTCAGCCTTCACTGCCCGGCCATGAACAGGGGTTACGACAGGGGCTTCCAGCGCTACTGCAAGCACTTTAAGCCCAGCAACGCCAAGCCAACTCAGACGCGCTCCCGCGACTTTTGGACGCGTTCTCCTTTTCTTTTCGCGTTGGACATTGGCCTTCTTCCCTCTCTATTCCCCATCAACATCAACACCTCTTTTCCTCCACGACGACGACAATAATAAGCCAGTGATCCCCCACATATCGCCAAAACAGGAGCTCGTCACTGATTCTTAATACGACCTTCTTTCCCTCTCGTGTCCTTTGGACTGTTGACTTATCCCCTCAACCCCTTTTCTGACTCCAAAACTTCACAATGGACCACCGATCAGTCTACAGCTTGTCTGTTCTCCCTCCAGACGATGAGGGCGATGATACCCGCCAGCAGATACAGTCGCAATTAATGCAATTCATTCTACAATTCAGACTTGAGAGTGTATTCATTTATCGGTGAGTCTCCCCCCACCAAATTCTGCGCCTCAATGTCTGACATTGGATAGTGACCAAATCCGCGAGAATGTTCTTCTGAAGCAATACTACTGCGATGTTGACGTTGGACACTTGATATCATTCAATGAAGAGCTGGCACACAGGCTGGTCACAGAACCAGCGGAGATCATCCCACTCGTAAGATTCATGCCCCCCTCAAGCGTTCATGACTGACAGAAACAAGTTTGAAGCAGCACTGAAGAAATGCACTCATCGAATCGTCTACCCATCCACTAAAGAAATCACCCTTCCAGAACACCAGCTCCTCCTCCACTCATCAGCAGGTGACATCTCCATCCGAAATCTCGATGCTCTTACCATCTCCCGACTTGTTCGCGTGCCGGGAATTGTCATTGGTGCATCCGTACTGTCTTCAAAGGCAACAGCTCTCCACATTCAATGCCGAAACTGCCATCAGACAAAGATCCTTCCTGTTGCCGGTGGATTTGCAGGAGTCTCTCTCCCCAGATATTGCGATAGAGTGAAGGCCCCAGGAGATGATGCTTGCCCAATGGATCCATATATCGTCGTTCACGAAAGTTCACAATTTGTTGATCAACAGATAATCAAGCTGCAAGAAGCACCAGACCAGGTCCCAGTTGGAGAACTCCCCAGGCATGTTCTCATTTCTACTGACAGATACCTTACGAATCGTGTTGTCCCAGGATCAAGATGCATGATTACCGGTATTTTCTCCATCTACCAGAACAAGCAATCCAAAGGATCTAGCACAACTTCCGCCGTGGCTATTCGAACTCCATATCTTCGAGCAGTAGGCATCCACAGCGATGTCGATCACACAGCAAAGGGAAATGCTATCTTCTCGGAGGAAGAAGAGCAAGAGTTCCTGGAAATGAGCAGAAGACCCGACCTCTACACCGTCTTTGCAAACTGCATCGCGCCCTCGATCTACGGAAACCAGGACATCAAGAAGGCGATCGCGTGCTTGCTTCTCGGTGGCTCAAAGAAGATCTTACCAGACGGAATGAAACTGCGTGGAGATATCAACGTCCTCCTTCTCGGTGACCCCGGAACGGCAAAGTCCCAACTCTTGAAATTCGTTGAGAAAGCCGCCCCAATCGCCATCTACACATCCGGAAAGGGTTCCTCGGCAGCTGGTCTCACAGCGTCCGTTCAACGTGATCACACAACACGTGAATTCTACCTCGAAGGAGGAGCTATGGTTTTGGCCGATGGAGGCGTAGTCTGTATCGACGAGTTCGACAAGATGCGCGACGAAGACAGAGTAGCTATTCACGAAGCCATGGAACAACAAACCATTTCCATTGCCAAAGCAGGCATTACCACGATCCTAAATGCCCGAACTTCGGTCCTCGCTGCTGCTAATCCCATTTTCGGCCGGTACGATGATCTCAAAACACCAGGCGAGAACATTGATTTCCAGACCACCATTCTCTCTCGTTTTGATATGATCTTCATTGTCAAGGACGATCATGATCGTGGAAGAGATATCAAGATCGCTAAGCACGTCATGGGAATCAACATGGGCGGAAGAGGTGTAGAAGAGCAAGCAGAGGCTGAGATTTCAGTCGATAAGATGAAGAGATATGTCAGCTACTGCAAATCGTGAGTTTCCCCTTTCCTTTTCAAGATCGATCCCAGACACCAAATCTAACATTTCCGTCTCCAGCCGCTGCGCCCCACGCCTCTCTCCCGAAGCCGCAGAAAAACTCTCCTCTCACTTCGTCTCCATCCGCAAACAAGTCCACGCCGCTGAACTCGAAGCCAACGCCCGCTCATCAATCCCCATTACCGTCCGCCAACTCGAAGCCATAATCCGAATTACCGAATCCCTCGCCAAACTCTCACTCTCGCCTATCGCAACAGAACAACACGTCGACGAAGCAATCCGGCTTTTCCTGGCCTCAACCATGGACGCTGTCAAAATGGGTTCCGGACAGGGAAGTAAAGAGTTGAATGATGAGGTTAATAAGTTGGAGGAAGAGCTGAAGAAGAGGCTGCCGATTGGATGGTCTACCAGTCTGCAGACTCTCAAAAGGGAGTTGTGTGATGGGAAGGGGTATAGTGAACAGGCGCTGCAGAGGGCGATTACGGTATTGCAGAGGAGGGATACGGTTACCATTCGGGGACAGGGGAGTCAGATTTATAGAAGTGGTGCTTGATTCTGTCTCCTCCTTTCCCTCTTGATTCTCCTGAGCCCAGTGCGAGGATACGGACCTGTTTCCTGCGCTTAGTCGGATGGTTTTGTTCTCCGGTTGATAGTTTGTTTGTTCGTTTGTTGACTTTTCTCTCGCTTCGAGGTTTCGGCTCTTCATTTCATTGACGGATTAACGAAGAGTGCATGAATGAAGAGAGGGTGACGATGAGAACTAGGCGTCTGGATGGAGTCGGTGTTGGACTTGGGTTATGTTACGTTACGTTGCTTTATGTTTTGAAAGCACGAACAGGAGGATTACGATGGATGGATCGATGAATGGATGGATGAATTGGGTGGCATGCTTGCATAGACATGTACGGTAGATAGGCAATAATCATGAACAAAGAACATTAGGAAAAGATAGTCACTCGACTGCATACTCCATAATCCTATTGACTCCATATCCCGCCCGAAACGTCGAGCACATATTCATTGAAGAAGCAGCATAGTAAAATGCATACCAAAGGATGGGAAAAGGACCTGTTTTGAAGCTCTGATATTGGATCTTATCATTAAGTGCAGCGAATCTTGCTAGCTAGTTGGCTGCTTTGCCCATCCCCAACCTCGAATCTCTCGACTCCGGCCTGGCAGAGATCACTTTGGACCTCGTGTCTGCCTGCCTATCTTACACATGGCCAAAATCTCGCCCTATCTCTCACATGAACTCCAAAATCTGTGCAGCCATCCATGCACGCATTCGCTATCTTTATCGATATCGCTCGCTGCATTTGACAATGCGGCGCTGTGTGAACATGCTGGTGGTATGCATTTGCATTGCCAGCTTCTCGTTTGTTCTCTTGAACGTGCACATTGTTCCTCCACGATGCTAACCGAGTCAATGGATTCAATTCGCTTATGCCTCTGCCGACCACGATCAGAGGCACAGAATCCACTCCCTTGAGCGAAATATTCTTACACGATCAATAATCATCATCGATACCTTGGCACCAAACCGGTCCTCACTTGCCCCCCACAGCGGCCGAAGCCTTAGCCGTCGCTTCTCCCGGCGGAGCTGTCTGCACCCGCTTTGCATCCGGTTCATCAGGCAGCGCGTTTTCTGACCCACGCTTTTTCTCCTTCTCAACCTTGGCAGCTGCTTCCTTCTGTGCGGAGCGCCGAGCTTCTTTGTCTTTACGTTCGTTCTCTTTGCGCAGCGCTTTTGATTCAAATTCGTGCCAGTCGCCTTCGAGGAGAGCGAGCCTGTAACGGAATGTGTTAGTCCTCGAACACTGGATGGTAAAGAAGGGAAGAGGGGAAACATACTCAGTAGCTTGTCTCGGCTGAGGTTCTTCGGTTGTGAAGTAAGGGTGCTCGAGAACATCGGAGGCAGAAGGGCGCTTGGCAGGATCATATTGCAACATTGCTTCGAGGAGTTCGTATGCAGCAGGCGTAACTCGTTCTTTGTACTTTTCGGCAAAGACATTGGGTCGGCGAGCTGAGGGGCGAAGGAGAGCAAACCAAGCCATATCAGTGAGACCGGGCCAGATTGCCTTGGTCGGTGTACCAAGAATGGCATATATCTTCTCCAGTTGGCTCATTTCGGTTCCATCGCCCGGGAAGATAGCATGCCTAGTGAAGATCTCGACTAGTACACATGCTGCGCTCCAGATGTCAACTGCGGGTCCGTACTGAGTCTCGCCAAGTAGAAGTTCTGGTGACCGATACCAAATGGTAATGACTCGATTCGTATAATCGAGCTGGCGACGTTTGGCATAGAATCTCGCGAGACCGAAGTCTGCTATCTTCAGTTGCCCATCATTGCTAACGAGGATATTTGCCGCCTTGATATCTCGGTGGAGAACACCACGCCGATGTAGGTAATCAAGACCCTCGAATAGCTGCTTTGCAAGATGCTTCTTGTGAGCAGCTTCGAGCTTGAATGTGGGGTGGTTCAACAAGCCAGTAAGGTCGTGTGAGAGGTATTCGAAGACCATGAAGCAATCGTTCTTCTCCACCATGACCTCCTGCATATTGACAATATTTGGATGCTTCAATGATTGAAGAAGCTTGATCTCTCGGACTGCTGTGACAGGGAATCCATCTCGCTCGCCTTCCATCCGGATCTTCTTCAATGCTACCAGATCCTTTGTGTAGACATGTATAGCCTTGAAGACTTTACCGTACGTCCCCGATCCAACAACCGACTCATTTCCTGGCTTCCGATAGTAGACAGAGTCAGACTTCTTGAAATCGTCGGTAAGTTGCGGCCTCTCCTTTACACGCTTCATAATCTTTTTGACCTTTCGAGTGGTTGGAGGAGGTGGCTTTGGAAAGTTCTGTTGTCTTGATGAGGCAGGTTCAGTAGGAATGTTTCGAGAATTGGGTCCACGGGGACGATCCGGACTGAATTGAACATTTCGAGCTGGGCCTGCATTCAACTTTTGAGATATCTCCAGCTTTGGCGTGGTTGGGAGTACTTTTGATTTACCTGCCAACGAGAAGCTAAACTTCGAAGAGTTCTGCTGATGACTCTGGGGTCCTGTTGGAGGAGGCCGACTGGGCGGTGGCATTGTCTCGTCGTCCTTCTTCTTGCTCGCATCTTTGTCTTCAACTTGTAGATCCTTGGAAGGACGGAACAAGTCCTCGGAATCCTCATCATCCTCGACGAGTGCTGGTTTGTGTTGAGGAGTTCCTGCTTGGGATCCAGCTTGTGAACCTCCGACCGACCCAGCTCGAGATCCAGTATTTTGTTGGAGCTGTTGTGGTGGCGAAACATGCTGCGGGGTGACGTTCCCAGAATTATTGATGTGCTGTCCACGACCAGCGCCAGTTTGACTATTCCACTGTTGATTCTGGAAATGGCCCCCTCGACCACCACGATGGTCACCACGTCCACCTCTCTGGTTAAAGTGATTTCCTCGAAATCCTCGTTGGTTGCCTCGGAAATTGCCCTGGTTGTATTGTGCGTTCATAGGTCCCGATGGAGCTTGGTAAGGAGGGGACTGGGCTTGATTGTAGAAGTGGTTCTGGTTTTGAGGACCAGTCGGGTAGTTCGGTTGCTGTGGCTGCTGATAGTTTTGCGGGTATTGACTGAAACTTGTCAGCTAGTACGTAGATCTAGGGTTTGTCATACTTACGGTTGCGGAGAGAATTGTTGGTGGCCATAGTTGCCTCTCCCAGCTGAGTATGGAGATTGAGCTTGTGGTGATCCGCTGTAATGTGAGTTAGGGGTCATCTGATGCTGTGGCGACTGCGAATATTGGCGAGGGTCAACAGGTGGTCCCTGTTGGTACTGTGGCTTCAGAGGAAAAGCAGCCTGCATAGGATTGGCATTGTAGCCATGACCATAAAAGTTACCTCGACCATTCATCTTATCCGACTTGACTTCAATGCTATTCGCACCCGAAGCGGCAGTGGAGGCTGTCGATGCAGAAGTTCTAGTGCCCTTGACTTCGATACTGTTTGCCCCGGATGCAGTTGGGAACGGTGGTTTACCCGATTTTGCCTTGCCTTTGCCCGGCCGAAAATCGTCCCGTGGAAAATCGTCTCTTGAGCTTCGTCTGCCACTTTTATCTCCTCGAGGTGATTTGCCACCTCGCTGGTCTTTGGGGAATCTGGGTCCACGCGGGGACTGTTGGCGAGGGCGATTTGGTGGTCCAAAACGGTCAAAACTAGGGGACCTTCGCCCTGGTGAAGGCTCCCTCTTTTGATCCTTGCCTCGAGGCTTCTCAATTGGGGAGCGATCTCGTTTTGGCTCCTTTACCCGCTCGTCTTTATGCTTGTTGAATGGTGACCTATCGCGTTGCTTCTGTGATTGCCTTGTCGGTGATCTCTCACGTCTTGTGTTATCGGACTTAGAAAACGGTTCGCGTCTATCGCGTCGTGGGCTGAGAGAGCGGCCACGTCTATCAAAAGCTCCAGAATCTCGGTGCCTCTGCTTGCTGTCGTTACGGATATCGTACGGCCGCCGATCGGGAGAGTCTCGTCGAGGTGGGATCGGGGATAGTGGTCGGCGTTTCTTGTCAGACTTTGAGGGCGGTCCTGACCTATGTTCCGATCTCGATGGGCTTCGTGACCCCTCTCGTCTCGACTTCTTGTGCCCTCGAGGAGAAGGGCTTCGAGTCTTACGGCGCTTTACTGACGAAGGTGAACGGTGTGTGATGCTTCGTTTTGGCTTATCCGGCTCTCTTGTGTCTAGCAGCTCTCGTCCCCTATTGCGTTCACGCACCTCGTCCCTCGAGTCTCTAATGGGGGATCGTGAAGCTCGTCGTCTATGCTCGGGGCTTCGATCGCGGTGTCTATCACTCTGAGCAGTAGATCTTGATTTGGTAGGTGTGCGGTCTTTGGATTCTCTCGACTCTCGACGAGGCGAACGACGTCGGTCGTGGTTGAATTTGCGGTCGCGCGATGGTGATGGTGACCTTCTGACTCCACGATCAACTCTTCCTCGGTCTCTGCGGTCGTCACCGTGGCTCCAGGTATCAATCATGTCGACATACCTGCCTGGTCTGGCGGGTCTGTCTGGCGTGGGGATCTGGGGGTGATGATGGGATCGAGGTTGGTGAGGGAGCCTTTCGGTGTTGCTTGGACGAGACGGCGGCATTTGCCCTTAGCCGAACCAGACGCCCCAAATATCAGAGCGAGCGAGCAAGCAGATTGCTGCACCTAATTGATAGGGCAGAGAAAAATGACAGAAAAGAAAGAGAAAAAAGTCCGCAGTCGTAAAGCGGCGCACTGTGAGTGCGAGAAGATGCTCTTACTGTAGAGATCACCTACCGTGTTGTCCTTTTCTCATTTCTCGAGATTTGAGATACTCCGATCCTTGACCCCCTGCAGCTGCCAGAGCCGCATCCTTAGCGCCACCTCTGCTCTGCCTTGCTCCTCCCCCATCAAAATTCATTACGAGTCTCACGAAATAAGTTATCTACGGTATGCAAAAAGCGTGAGCAACCCAGTCCCAAAGCCCAGCAATGGCAAAGAAGCCTCCTCCTATTCCTCTGCGTCATGTTTGAATCCATGCATGGCTTGACCGAATGGATGCATCCCCAGTCAGGGACCACTCGGGGTGACATAATGTTCGAACCAGTGCGCAGTACAAAGCGAATTTGCTGCCAGCGCATCTTGGGTGTGCTTGTTCTTGAATATAGCCTTAGCCGGAAATATAGAGTCTTCCTTGTGTTCTTGTCCAGGCCTCCTAATGTCGTTGAGGGGTCAGGTGCAAGGAAAGTCGTTGAGGCAATCTGCCTTTGAAGATACCGCGTTGTTGGCCCCAGGCAATTCGACCGTCAGTAGGTTTATAAATGCTCCTCAATGAAGGGAGCTCGATGACATGAGACTCTTTCCTAGTACAAGTAACCACGGATTGGCTGTGCTTGATTTGGCAGGGCCTCAATCAATACGCCTTTCGCTCGTGTGCTGAAAGGCATGGAAGTCCGATAACTCCAGGTCATGAGGCTAGAGGGTGCATAGCTGGTCAGGGTCGTCGTGCATTCCCATCTCTCCTGCCCATTATGGGAGGCTTGCAACATCGTGTAATAGGGTGTCAGATCGCAAACGCGGGAGAATATTGCCTTTTCAGTACGACAACACGTTCATATATATGACGTAGGACACCTGCATGTAGGAAACAAAATAAGAGAGGATATGAAGCCTGGGTAAAGCTCCGCCCGTCCTTGTGACCCTTGATGGAACACGTTCCGACAACTCAGCAACAGGGACGGTAGTGCTCTGCTGAAAATCGGCGCGGCTGCTACCGCATATTCCTCCATACTTTTCGGGTTTGAATCATGACGAGGGCTAATGCTTGAGAGGGTGTAGCCCCCAGAGAGTGTAGCAAGCTGGTGTTAACTTGAACCTGGGTCCGGGAGTACTGCTGATGGTGAGGTGATCAAGAGGAGACCGGGGCGCCATCATCCTCCATACAATCACAAGGTCATAATTGCTATTGCATACCCATCATCCGCCAGCTTTGTCTGAGTATCGCAGTGGAAGGCTACCCTCGTGAATAGCGCGCGCAAGTCGCCTGAGTTGGGGGGGGCTCGAGTGAGGGACGTGAAAGGGCGTGGTTGTTCGGTCGGCAATCTGGCTTTCCCGCTCTTGATCGCTGGCCGGAGACGCTCTTAAAAGCTACTGTCCTACTTTGCTGATTAGGTATCAAAGTGATTCTGCGACATGTGCCTTCTGTAATGTAATGACTGTGATGATGCCCCTCCCATGGTTTGCTGTTGGATGCTTCGAGTGGAGAGAAGGTCAGGGCAGTGAGGCTGAGGTTCCAGGTTGTGACTGTTGGTGTCCACTAGCTCACCGCTACTCAAAACAGCACTCTCGCCTCATTCTGCCATTCTGACTTTCAAAACATCATCCTTCTCACACTTGAAAGTCGCTCCAGTTCTCTAAGAATGCTGCTAGGTTGCCATATCTTCGAAACCGTACCTTTCTCCCTCATATTGAAAGTTGGTAAGGTTACTTGCAATTTTGCTCTCAGTGAATTGTTGTTGTGCGATAACTACTCAGCGTGGGTACTGAACGGGACACAAGCACATCCATCCCCTTCCAACGAGAGTCGTCCATAGATATATGTCATCAGATCCATGTGCAGTCATCACAGCGAATGTTCATTGTATTAGGACAACTCATTAATCATCTGGACATTGACGAAGCTGGGGAACCTGGAAGATAGATCACACTGAGCAGCCCAATATTGATGTCGAGATACTTCCAAATCACCGACGAAACTAAATGTGTACACTACAATTTCCAGACCAAATTTTCTTGTAGAAGCAACTAATGCGTTGTACCTGAACAATCTGTCATGCATGTTCATTCCCGATTGGGGGAGAATACATTTGCTTACCACCGATCTAAATTCTCCGGCCCTAATTGCCCATGAGTGGCTCATGTTGGTGCGCGAGTGCCACTCGGGACGGATGTGGGAAACTTCGAAGACCGAGAAGGCGACGATCACTGTCGATGTCACCAAAAAATATCAGACAATGGACGGATTTGGATTTGCAGAAGCGTTCCAGAGAGCGAACGTAATCGTCAACCTGCCTAATCAACAGCCTGAGCATACCGCTTGGAACTCTCAGCTAGCTCCAAGGAACGAGAAGCCTGTGTACCTCCCAGTCCGGTATTTGGCCCAGAATTTCTCATCTGCTCCTTCCACTTCCTCTCATCCTTGCTCATATTCTTGCTCTATCGCATCTCCTCATTCTCTGCCGCATTAGCTCCATTCGCCTCTTCAACTCTCCTCATAACCTCAGCAACCCTCTCCGCTTCCTCCGCACTTGCTGCCTCCTCAGCTCTCTTCTGCGCCTCCTCCCTTTTCTTCTGCTTATATCTCCAATCATTCGATTCCTTCAACTCCTCAGTCTCCTCATACTCCTCCGGTTCGATCTCTAACCACTCATAGTCCTGCCACAAGGGATGTTTCGGTCTCTCCTTGCTCCCATCATCAGACATGTACATCTCTTCTTCGGTAGCTGGAGTATCCTGTCCCGAGAGTGGATCGACGTATCCCCAGAGCATCATACCCATGATGTGATTCTTCAGATCCAGGCGTCTGCGCACTGCTTCACGAACGACAAGCTCGTCGGGTCGATACAGATGCACCCGTCCCTTCCCCCAACCTTCAAGATGTCCAATGCCTACTTCTTCAGGTGGGATTCCAAAGATCGAGTAATGGCGATGCTCAGGTTTGGCCACCCAATCGTACCGTATCACCGCTCTTACAACCTCCCCAATATCCGTGAACGCTGTGCGTTTCAGCAACTTACACAACGGCGTCAAGCCTCGCTGTCCTAGCATCAAATTCCGGAGATGATCTTCGCCCGGTCCTTCGATAGGATCATTGAATCGCATATCAAGCTTCACCACAAACATTTGTATGTTGAATATATCCAGCGCAGTAAAATAGCCACTATGCATAACCTGTGCACGTCTGGCAGTCGTCGCGATATCCATCACCAACCACATCTTCTTCAAAGCAAGCTTCATCTCCGGCGGCATGCGGTGACCTTGTCTCGCCATGCAGGCCAGGATATCGCGGACTGTCTTCTCGCGGTGGACAACCATCTGTAGCCAGCGGAGACTGGGGACCATGCGTACGGCATTTGGTTTTGTGGGGTGTGGACGTTTGACAGGGTCGGGGCAGCAGAGAGACTCGTACAGTGTAAAGGCGAAGATGCGTGATGAATCTGGGGCGACGGTTTTGGCGCACAAACTCATGCAGTGGGTGAGGTGGCCGTTCATGATGTCGTTCACGTCCTTGTGGATCGAGTACAGATATAGCAGTGAAGCCGGATCAATGTACTTCATCAGCTCGATAACCAGTTCAGGACTATTGCTGATCCTAGCGAAGAAGTCCCTTTCTTTTCTCTTCGGATACTCCTCCCCTTCGATCTTCTCCTCATCCTCTCCTTTCTTCTTCGAGGCAAGAGTCTCGGTGAGGACCTCAACAGCAGGCTCGATGCCAGTCTGAGAGATTGCTTTGGTAGTGATCTTGAAGCGCGCTTCCTCTGCTGCTCTGAGTACCTCGTCTACTGCTGGGGCCATCTTCCCCGTCACGAACGCGCGGTGGAATTGGTAGGTGATGAACTCGTCGAGTTTAGGTGCCCAGGGGAGGGGACCGTAGTCTATTGGTTCGTTCTTGTCGTCGCCAGTGTCGATGGCGGCATCATTGGATGTGGGCTTGCTCTTGGACTTTCCTTTATCTTTGTGATCCATTTTGATGGTGATGTGTGATTGAAGGATATGATGTCTGGCTGTGTACGATGTCGAGATGTTTGATGCTATCGGTAGGGATTTGGAAGGCTCGATATATTGCAGTGTTTATCGACATAAAGGTCCATAATCGGAGCAGAGTTTAAGAAAAGGTGAGCGCGAAATAGGCTGCAAATTGATGGTTAGCGTCGTCGCGACATAGTAAACAATGAATTCCGTTGGGGAAGTTCGCTTAGAGAAAAGCCTGGCTGCCTGGTACTCAACACGATACGTTTCATTAGTTCTTTTAAGAATTGTCTGAATACCTCGACATATTCGAATCCTGAAGGGACTGACCCTGTTACCTTTCATATGGATTTCTGATTTCTTGGACTGCACAGAAGCAATTACGAACCAGAGTGAAATCAATATCATTCATTATCATCACAAAAACGCCATGCCATCCCCCCTGGCTACACCCGACTATGGCTGTAACTCCTTTTCCTCCGCCAAGCCAGGATATGCATCGACTTTCTCTCGGTATCGCTCGGGTATCGATCTTACACTTCATCTCCCCCACTCGCCTCTTACCGCTCAAGTTCATCGACGGGGATATCGTCCAAATCCTTGCCCACGATGGCCTCGGCAACCTTCCAGATTTGGATGAGGTTGTCCTCAGCTGCGCTGCATACGACCCATGGCTCATTGACGTTCCAACTGAAATCGGAGAGATGGTTTGTGTGGCCACCGTGCATGAAGAGACTGGGAGGGATTAGCTCTAAAGATACGAATATACTTTGGTATAGTAAAGGTTGGCACTTACAGCTCAGGAGGTCCATCTTCTTGATCATCTGGCAATTGCTCCTCTCCAACTCGGCTGAGATCCCAGAAGATAACTCGGCGATCATATCCACCACTTCCAAGGATCGACTCCTCATGTGGGTGCCATGCCAGAGAAGTAACAGCATCCCCGTGACCCTCGAGGGAGTGTAGCTTGTCTTTCAGGTTTCTCAGATCCCAAATACCGATAGTCTTGTCAGCGGATGCAGTAGCGAGAACGTACTCGGATGCGTGATTGAAGGCCAAAGCATTGACAGCGTCTGTATGAGCGTCGCAGGTGACAGCCGCTTCTTTAAGGTCGCCTTGTCGCACATCGAGGATTTGGAGAGTACAGTCGTCCGAGACCGTACCGATGAGAGACTTGTGCAATGGGTGATATTGTACATCGTTCACAACGGCCTTGTGGTGTGTATAGATGCGAGACGCCTTGACGTGGTTGTCCTTCCCGCTGATTGATTTCAAGTCCCTAAAATCATTAGCAAAGTCCATATCAGATATACTCAGCACGTACCATAAACGAACTGTCTTGTCCTCGCTACCAGTCGCAAGCTTTCCAGCTTCATGTGGATTCCAACACAGCCCAAAACCTTCACTCTTGTGGCCAATGAGTTCCGCTTGAGGAGAAACGACACCCTTGGGGATACTGCTGTGCTTCGTGCGATCGAAGATCAAGACTCGTCCACCAGGGGCCATAGTAGCAATAATATTTGGGTTTTGCGGTTGGTATCTCGCCTTGTTGACCTCGCCAGGGTGATCGATCTTCTGCTCGATGTTCATCTTAATCGCAGCTTGTTCTCCGTTTGACGAGTTTCCATAGCCACCAATCTCCCCTCTCTGCTCATCGTAATCATGAGGGTTTGGAGTAATGTTCTTCGGGATCTCGACGTTTGCGATTTGGAGGTAGTTTTGAGCGCCGTTGGACGTGTGGGTGCCAATCAGCAGTCGGTGGATGGTATAGTTCTTGCCCGCAGGCCTTGAAGGATGTTAATACAATATAGAATTACGGGTACATGTGTGATTTACTCCTTCTTGTCAGGAAACCATTGGGTGGTTAGGGTTGGCCATTCCAGCGCAGTACTTCACTTGTCAGTAAAGTCTATCAGAAGCATGTGGCAACTTACCTCAGTATCATATCATAGAGAAAAGGACTGTTCTTCTTCCATGTCTTGTACTCTGCAATCCCATTAGTTCAGTTCCCTGGCACAAGCAAGCAGCTCAATGACCGTACCCTCATTAATGATCTTTTGCTCGGTATCAGCGTCCTCTGGATCAACGCGGGGAACTAAGTAGTATTAGCAGACGATGCGCTGTAATACACGTAAAGAAACAGACCACCGGAGTCCAGATCCATATCAACATCTACTGGGTCTTGCGCCATCTTTGTGAGTTGCTGGGAGAAGTTGTGGTAGAAGAGAAGTGAGGTCAAGGATAGACAAATGGACTTCTGTAATTGAATCGCGTAGAGACGCGACTTTCAGTTGGTGCAGTGCAGCCTCTTACTCCGAGTCTTAGCGTTGTGGCCTGTGCTCTCAAGGCTGAGGCTATGACTTGACTTGACTCTCGACGTCTTCCATCTTCTTCTCCCTTTGCGAAACCCCACATCAATCACAACACACCACTACAAAGGTCACCAAGACCACGAAAGGACCACGAGAGACGGTTCTTCCATCTCGTCGCTATTCCAAAAGTTGCGTAATTGAAAGCGCACTTGACACAGGTGAATAGACGCAGCTCCCGGTAACAGGAAGCTACTCTTGCCATCATTTCAGAGTCATTCGACTCATCAAACACGACTAAATACAACACAATACACCGCGCACTTCACAAGACTCGGAAATCATGGGTGTTCCCAAATTCTTCAGATGGATGAGCGAGAGGTACCCCCGCAATCTCGCAACTGATTGCAGACAATCGCATTCCCGAGTTCGACTGCCTGTACCTGGACATGAATGGTATTATCCACAATTGTACGCACAAGGACTCCGACGATGCCATGTTTCGAATGACCGAAGAGCAGATGTTCATTGCCATCTTCAACTACATTGAGCATCTGTTTGGCAAGATCAAGCCCAAGCAGCTATTCTTCATGGCCATCGATGGAGTCGCGCCCCGAGCAAAGATGAATCAGCAGCGAGCTCGAAGATTCCGAACTGCACTAGATGCCGAGACTGCCAGAGACAAGGCGATAAAGGAAGGCAAGGAAATGCCAAAGGAGGAGGCATTCGATAGTAATGCAATCACTCCAGGTAAGTCGTACGAGCCTCGCGCTGAGTTCACCAGTACTGACATAACCAGGTACGGAGTTCATGCACAAGCTTACCCAGCAGTTGAAATATTTCATCAACAAGAAGGTATCCGAGGATAAGGATTGGCAGGGAGTTGAGGTCGTTCTGTCCGGCCACGAGGTTCCCGGAGAAGGAGAACACAAAATCATGGAATACATTCGATTGGCCAAGGCGCAACCCGATTACGATGCGAATATCAGACATTGTTTGTACGGACTCGATGCTGACTTGATCATGCTGGGTCTGTTGAGCCATGACCCGCATTTCTGCTTGTTAAGAGAAGAAGTTACGTTCGGAAGACAGAGTAAGGCAAAGTCCAAGGAGCTGGAGCATCAGAATTTCTATCTGATGCATCTCTGCATTGTACGAGAATATTTGGAGCTGGAATTTCAGGAGCTGAAGGAGCCTGGCGTTCTTTCTTTCCCATTCGACCTAGAACGAGTTATCGACGATTTCATTCTCATGGCGTTCTTTGTTGGCAACGATTTCTTGCCAAATTTGCCAAATTTGCATATTAACGAAGGAGCCTTGGCGTTGATGTTCAAAATCTACAAGGCCGTTTTACCCAAGGCGGGTGGCTACATAAACGAGGGCGGTGTTATCAACATGCAACGACTAGCAATGTTGCTGGAGGAACTGTCCCACGTTGAATATCGTTTTTTCGAATCGGAAAATTCGGATAAGAGTTGGTTCCGAGGCAAGCAGATGGCCAAAGAAGATGTCATGGTCAAAGGAAAGACCAAGGGCAAAGTCACCATGACCACACCTCAGCGAGAAGTGTGGAAGGAGGTCAAGAAGTATGTCACGCGCCGCTCTGACGAGCCGCTGGATCTTCCAAGTACCTTGCCAGCAGCAGACCGAAAATTCGTTCAGGATCTCGCCGAGAGTCTCCATTTGGAATGGAAAACGGTTGAGGACGAGCAAGGCGATCGTCACATGCAACTGTCTTTCCCACCAAAGCTGGAAGCAGACGAAGAGAGCGAGGATGAGGACGAGGAATCTCAGCTTGCCATTTTGCGAGTCGTAAAGCAGTATGACAATGCCAAGGTGGTTGATGTCTCCAAGGCGGAGGCTCAAGCAGAAATGGACAAGCAATATGAGACCAAATTCCAGGAATGGAAGGATAACTACTACAAGGGAAAATTTGAATGGGACCGAAAGAACGAGACCGAGTTGACAAAGCTCTGCGAGAACTACGTGCAGGGTCTCCAGTGGGTTCTTCACTACTACTACAGAGGAGTTGTCTCCTGGCCATGGTACTATCAGTACCACTACTCGCCCATGATCTCTGGTAAGTGATAATAGCTGGCGATATGACCCCCTCACTAATCCATACCAGATGTTATCAAGGGTCTGAAGGCCAATGTCGACTTCAAGCTCGGGCAACCATTTCACCCGTACGAGCAACTCATGGGTGTCCTTCCGGACAGAAGTAAGAGCATTGTACCAAAAGTGTACCACGATTTGATGACCAATCCCGCCTCTCCTATTATCGATTTTTACCCTCGAGACTTCGAACTCGACATGAACGGCAAGAAGATGGAATGGGAGGCGGTTGTCAAGATCCCTTTCATTGACGAGAAGAGATTGCTTGATGCCATGGCACCCAAGAACGCTCTTTTGAGCGATGACGAGAAGTTTAGGAACGAGTTCGGAGTTACATTGAAGTTCAGCCATGATCCTGATGTCGACTTCACCTATCCATCGTCGCTTGTTGGTGTCTTCCCGGATATTCCACACTGTCATTGTGTTGAGAACATCTTTGACCTGCCAACTATCGAAGGATTGGAGTACCATGTTGGTTTGATGGACGGTGTCAAACTTGGTGACGCGGCACTTGCCGGCTTCCCTAGCTTGGCAACCCTTCCATACAACGCCACTTTGGGATTCCATGGCGTCAATGTGTTCCAGCAGGACAGTCGCAACGAGAGCATGGTTGTCACCATCGAAAATACCGAGGAGCGAACAAACGTAAAAACTGCCGTGATGAAACTCGGGCAACGGGTTTTCGTCGGATATCCATTCTTGAATGAAGCCAAGGTAGTCAAAGTCTCGGATGAGCTTTTCGACTACCTTCCGGCCGAAGACGGAAGCTCTCATCCAATCCAAAATCCACATGGCCCACGTGAGATTGACGACTTCCGCAAGAAGGCAGAGAGACTCGAGAACACTTACAGCAAGCGTCTTGGTATCATCATTGGTCCTGTCGAGTCAATCATGCACGTCGAGATGTTGAAGGGATTGAAGAAGACTGATGAAGGAGCCACTATTAAGGAGTATGCTGTTATTCCTGGAATGGATACAGAATTTGCTTCTCAGGTGGTGGTTGATGAAGTCATCAGTGAGGATCCACGATTTATTGAGACGGCCGCTGTTCCCATTGAGGAGGAATTCCCTCCAGGATCCAGAAATTTCTTCCTCGGAGAATTCAACTACGGCAGACCACTGGAAGTTGTTGGCCACAAAGACAACAAGGCAGAGGTTTGGCTGTCGGTCATTAAAGGCAAGGAGGTCGAGTTCGGCAAGATGGTTGTTCAGTCTCAGAATACGCAAAGCACCTATACCCCCTCATTTGCCGTGGCTAAGATGCTGGGTCTTCACCCTCTTGTTCTGAGCAAGATAACTTCATCATTTTCCGTTTCAGCTTTAGGATTGCCTCGTCTAAATCTCGGGCTCAACTTGAAGTTCGAGTCGAAGAAATTGAAGGTCTTGGGTTATTCTCGACGATCAGAAAAGGGCTGGGAATTTAGCAATAAGGCTATTGAACTCCTCAGCACCTACATGACTAAGTTTCCCGAATTCATTGCTGGTATTCAACGCAAACCACAAGGAAATGAATACGAAGACACGGATTTTTATCCCAAGGAGATTGCTGGAGCCAAGATCAAAGAGATCGCAGCATGGCTCAAGTCGATCGAATCGAAGAACTTTGAGAAGGTTCCTCTCGACGCAGAGCAACTTGATTCTGATGCAGTCATGGCCATTGAGCAGGCCGCTAACAATGCACTAGCTAATGGTCCACCTGTTGAGGCTAAGAAGTTAAAGGGTGTCCCTCGTAATGCTCTGATGAAGCCTTCTGACGCGGAGCATCGTCTGGGAAACCAGAAATTTGCTCTTGGCGATCGCGTTGTGTACGTCCAAGACTCAGGTCGTGTCCCGATTGCAACTCGTGGCACTGTTGTTGGCATATCTCGCACTCCTAGAACAATTCTCTTGGATATTGTGTTCGATGTCACATTTATGAGTGGTACTACACTGGGCGAGCGCTGCTCTCCTTTCAGAGGTTCTACGGTTCCGATCTCTTCTGTTCTCAATCTTACCAACAAGCAAGTCATTGCTGGTTCGAAGGCAGCAGATGAGAAGCGCCCTATTCAAGTGAGCAACCCGTTGACTATCAACGGCGGCTACGGCCAGAATGGATATGGTGCTCCAGCCGGTCCAGGAGGTCGAGGACAATTCCGCGAGGCTAGCACACCACCACCATTGAGAGGCTCATTCCGCGGAGCAGTCGCTGGTCAACAGAACGGCTTCCACCGCGGTAACGGATCCGCTCCTAGAGGAGGCAGAGGACGAGGCGGTTACACAAATGATAATGGCATGGCATCCATGATGAATAACATGTCTTTGAGAGGTGACCCACAGCAGGTGAACGGCCGAGGAGGTAGAGGCAGGCCCAATGGTCCCCGAGGTGGACGCGGTGGTGCACCTCCTCAGTCACAGTCATTCAACGCCGTTCCACCACCAGCCAGCCTAGACGCTCGAGGACGAGGACGTGGTGGTCGAGGAAGGGGTGGAGGAGGTGGAAGAGGTCGCGGTACCCCGAGAGGACGAGGTGGCATTGCACAGGAGCAGCAAACTTAGACGCTGGTTTCTGTTTCAATCATGCTTATGCTCCGGACAAAGGATACTTGGATTAAAGAGGTACCGAATGATGCGTGTCATGATTAATGAATGGGCGGGACAACTGGATTACTTGGTCTCGTTGTTTCGAGACTTTTTGTATGATGATCACGACAGCCAATGTATTATACGTTGGTTTCATGAATCTGACGACGCCTTGCTTTAGGAATGAATGGCACAAATCATGTATTTGATTGTAATGAGATCCGTGGCGTGAGAGGAAGGGCTGTTTTCTGTAGTCGACAGATAGTGGACGCTTAGATTAGGTGTCAAATGCAATGTTTCAGCCTGTGGATATTCTGTATTCTTATGATTGGTCTCATACATTGCTGACTGATCGCAACTTTTGCAACAGGTGACTAAGACGTCGCAATAGGTTGAGATGTAACGAGTGCTTCGTCTCTCGAACAGCAGGATGACATAGATAATGACGGGTCTGGAGCAGGAATTATAGTAATTTCCAACACTAACTCGGCAAGTAATTTATGATCAACGTAGCACGGGTCGTTCAGGTATGCTGAAGGTCTCGTAATCCTTTTCTTGTCTGACGCAGTATTTCTCCATCTGCTTGAGAACGATTCTCACAGGCCATACTCAGAGGTGATATGCGGATTATTCAGAAACAAACTTCGATGCTTCTACCCGTTCATGATTGGGTGTTCCCTCGTTGAGGAACCGAGCCCTGGAGACATCTCGGCTATGTTTACTTTGATGTTGATGTGGAAAGCGATTTGGAAGATGGTGTTGGTTGCATGTATGGAGACACGTGCTTTTGAAGTTGCTTGTCTGGGTGAATGCGGCAAGTCTGTAGACACGCTAAGCGAAACGATTCCCAAAGCTGCTCGAACATTATATGAATACCTCTCAATTCGACTTAGAATTGCAAGTTCTTTGAGTGTATTGACTATTGAGTGCGTTGAATATATTTTTGGGCCAGGAAGGAAGTGAGCACTTGGTTGTGAATAACTCGCAAATCAACAGCGCGGGTGAACCCTGAGGGAACCATTGCCTATTAACACCACACTATTCCCAGATGCTAGCCTATTCTACCCCCGTAGAAACTAGCCTCCCGGCATTGCAAAGGTATATTTTCTCTATCTCGGTATCTCACATCGATCTTCTCAACAAGTACTCCTTATTCCCTTTCGATCCAATCTTCCTGCTTGGAGGAGGTAATGAAATGGATTCGAAAAATGTTTTTATCTCCTTGTCTCACTATCCTGTACCCTACAGCTTCGTCACAAGCCGAGGACCTACCTGCTTTTAGTCAAGAGGAGCAGTGTCTGATTGATCTCATTTTTGAATTCACCCTCTCATATACAAAGCATCTTTCTGATCTCACAGGAGAACATGGCGCGCTAAGAGATTGAGAATGCAGAACCGTGGGACAGCAACTAATGAACAGCTTTATACCTCACGTCTACCACTCTCTGGACGATTCCGTAAGACTCACACCTGATTTCGAAGTCATTGAGAGACCACGGCGCCAAGAGATCCATCCACAGCTAAAGTTCACTAATTTTCCTATAAACGTAACGTAACGCAAATAATTGGCAGCTTTGAATCATTGCAGCATCGTCCTTACACGATGCTGATCTCGCATTCTCGATCTTGCGCCAGACAGTTGAGTCATTGATTGTCTAGACTATGGTTGGTAACTTGGACGACGAGTTGAGATAGGAAGAAAATCTTGTATCCATGCACTTCAATTCTCTGGCAGATTATGAGAAACATCGGTCTAGTCTGCTTTCATTGTTTGTGGGGCTTTCTGGGGATGTTTAACAGGGAGGGAGTCCTGAACCAGGTAGGTGTATCGTCGTGATGTTTTTAGTCACTTAGATCTTGATATACTTTGCTGAATTTAATGGCATTGATGGCTTGGAGTAATATGTACATATCCAAAGCCGACTCGTTCGCCTTGAAGCAAATTTCTACGGGTCTCTTCGATAGGTTGAGAATCGAAATAGCGAGAGCGCAATTGGACTTCAACGAATGACGGGAGATGAAGACAGAAAAGATTGGAGGGAAGCTGATGGGATTGGGCTGCTTTTGACCAAAGCTTTGCTGTTGGAGCTTGAGAGTGGTTAATTCGAGACATGGGAGGCTGTTAGGAAAGGATGAATTGCAGTTGGTGGATGATGGGATGATAACGAGGCCGGAATCACCGTGTAGCTTATACCGATGAGATCATTTAGACCGAGTATACAGCATCGGTTCCAATTATTGGAGAGGATTCATGTATCTGAAAAGAAGTGTATGAGTGTCACCAAACTGCCCATCAAAAGTTGACAAACGTTGGCACAGGCCAAAGAAAAGACTGCACAAGAGTAAGCGTCACGGCTCCATGTGGAAATGAGGGCGAATGAGCCCATCCCTTCGAATGTTATAAATGTGGTCTATCCTCTGTTTATGGATGGCTCTCAAAGCCGTGGTTCTGTAGCGAGTTAATGAATGTGAGATGTCCGTCAGTCACTCACGTGGTGTGAGTCAGGGATCCGATCTTTGCTTTGGAACTTTGGAAGGCTGAGAAGGATGGGGTAGGAAATTCAAGGCATTTGTTTTGACGATATACATTGGCAAAGGCTGGCAACTCTACTGGAAAAGGAAGCAAAGACGACGGTTGAACAGATACTCGACGACAATATTTAAGGCCAGGGTAGTGAAACCAGGACTTGGTGATTTGCAATAACACCAAACAGCCACTTTATGATCGGATGATGTCTTGGGGCAGTGAAACCTTCAAATGTATGTGGACCATCTGGTCAAGCAATAATGGGTTTGACAATGTGGTATTGTAAACTCGACGGATCAAGTAGCAGGCGGCAGCAAACATTCTTCAAGGAACTTGCTTGTGGGTCTTTGAACAGCTAGCATACTTGTGCGCTGAACTCAATGCAGGACGAGATCAATTCTGCATGCGTTTGAAATGCATTCTCGCAAACGCCAGTGAACTTCCTCGCTTAGGACAAACACGCCATAATCGAACCACCAGGCTAAATCAACACAGCAACAGAGACAAAAACAAACAAAACAAGAAGGGCAAAATTTATCAGCACTCCTCCTTGCTTATAATCGATCCACATTTCATAAAATGTAGTCCCACTTGGGGCGGCTAACGCGGTAAAAATATCCCAAAATCCCTGAACCCGTTCGCTCGAAATCTGAACCCCCCTCAAATTTCCGCGTTCCGGCACAAGGGAACCCTCCTTGACGGGAGGCTGGGAGCTGGGATTCTGGATGGACCGGGTGCGCTGGAAAAAGAGACAGATCGTATCGCGGTTCAAACGCGAGTGGGACCATGCAGGGTACCGTTGACCGTACGAGGGGGAGATTTGATGCCCAGGATGGACGACTCCTGTTGAGGTATTAAGATGTGTCTTTTCTTGCCGATGTGCTGTGATGTGCTGTGCTTGTGCTCTCCTGTACCATACAGATTGAAGCCAGGTGCGGCGACAGAGGCTGATCATTACCACGATGTGGACTTCTGAAACGAACGGGTTGTGGGATGAGTTATGAGTATCATTCCCAGGGTAGCCATGTCGCTGTACGTGGCTCGATGAGGATAGATAGCCTAGTTTGTGGATTAGGGTGGAGTTGCGTGGGATGTCTCAGCGTGGGATGTCGAAGTCAATCATGGATTAGACTCCTCCGTAATTGACCATTCCGCTGTCTTCGTTAATTTTTTGAAAACTTGTGCGTTTGTGTGTGTATGTGTAACTACGAATTCCGTCCAAGTCAAGGGAGTCTGCAGAATGTATTGACATGAGAAAGGTGTAGGGGAACTGCGACATGATAAGTGATACACGCACCAAGAGAATGATTCAGTAACGGCTCTGGCTGCCGTTGAGGAGGTCGCTGAATGGTCATGGTTGAGCACCGATTGGCTGGATTGCAGGCATGTTGGCGGGATCCAAGACATATGACGGGGGCCCGAGAGGCGCTTGGTACGGACCTGGGCCAGTGGTTGCTGGGAAAGGGGGGATTGACTCGTGGCTTGCACGCCGATGGCACAGACCAGGCCAGCCAAGAGAAGTCGTTCGAGGTTGTACTCGTGATACTGGATGCGGGTGCGGTGAGGTTCAAGGAGGGGAGGCGAAGGGGTTGAGGGTTGCAAGACCTGGATGAATTCAATTATCTGGTTGGTGATGCTGCAGGTAGGAGATTGCTGGAGGGCTGGATCGGGTACAGCAGGAAGCGGAAATAGCACCAATGACTTGAGCACTCAGCAACCGTCAGCACTTTGTTGTGGTAACCCATATGGCGGTCGAACACATATTAGATCTGTCCCGTACTATACCGCATACTGGCTATATCAGACTGTGTTATACGTAAATGTATGGGGCTCCCAAGAATGAACAGTGGGGGAGAGAAGGAGAAGAAGAAGAAGAAGCGCTGACCCACAGCAGGTGGATGCGGTCGAATTGAGGCTGACCGTTTAAAAAGACGTTCAAAAGGGGTTGACCAGGGTTGCCAGGTGGCTGATATTGGCCCGAGGATAGAAAGAAAGGAAGACATCCAGTAAACTTCACAATTGGATGGGTCTAGTTTGTGTAAAACGTCCAATGTAAAGGACTGTCAGGAAAGAAGTCTAAATGTCAAAGATCAGATAATCAAGCGTCTAAGTCTCTATCCGTCCCGCACTCCCCTAGTGCACGATTCAAGAGAATAGAGTCGGCGCTAGAAATAAACAATAGGCAATTCTTGTGTAGCTCGGAAGACTGGCTGGCAGGACAGGAATACCAAACGCACCAAGCAGCTGCGCCTAGCGATATGTGCAGTTCACTGGCCACGCTCCAGACAACGTGCATGCCACACTAGACTAACGGGATGCAACGGTCCCATGCTGTAGACTACGACTGGAGCACACGTTTACTACGGATAAAGTGAAGACTGACGAACACTTTGAAGGAAGAGGGATGCCGTCCGCAGAAAGTAGACCGGGAGACCGAGATGGGGGCATCAATGGCGCCAAATATACAAACAAAAAACGACTAAACACCGGAAAGTAAACAAGTCTACATAGATAACTGAGTAAGTCTGACAAAAAATAGCAAAATGCGACCACCACTTTATACACATCACAAAATCATAAATACTGAGTCGAGTGTTCAATCCTCCCACATCCGGTGGTGGTGGTGGTGGTGGTGGTGGTGGTGGTGGTGGTTCTTCGTTACTTGACTCTCTGATCTCTCCCCTATTCCTTGCTCGCTTGACTCCCGAGCGAGCACGAGCGTTGATGTTCCGCCGCCCACCGCAGAATTTCTGCGCTAACAATGTTCCCTGGAGCCAATTTGCGAAGTTCTGCTTCTTTCGACAACCTTGCTCCACCCCGACCTCCTTTTCCTCCTCACCTTACCCTTCCCTTCCCTCTCCACGGCCACCTCTCACACCAAGGAGGGTTAGGATCTAATTTGCTTTGCTTCAATAGTACTTCACCTTTGGAGTCTTACTATCCTCGCTTTCTCCTCCTCACCTTTCAGTCTCCGCCAACCATTTGTTGCGTTGCTGTTCACCCTCCCGCTTCTTGGAGCTCCGTGTCGACGACCTCACCTCCCGCACACCTCTTCTGACCTCCCGATTCGCTCCTACAACATCAACACCAGTTGTACCTCTCGAGATGTCTGCCTCCACACAGAGCCAGCAGGGAAATCTGGACCGATATGTGGTAATTCACGTTGCCACGACCTGCGACGAGCACGGAGTATATGTTACGAAGGATTCGGCAGAAGTGATAGAGCTTGGTTGGATTCTTCTCGACGCCAAATCCTGTGAGGAGGTGAGCTCTGACAATTCCCCACCGCGTGCAATTCAGAACACTGTGCTGACCTCCAAACCTTTCAGTTGCATCGAGAAAGCGTCCTGGTTAAGCCCATTAATACCCCTATTACTCCGCTCTGCAGTAAGTGGCATAGAAACCGATACAAATTTTTGCATGGCTCGCTCTGCCGCGGAGAGGGTCTACAAATTGAAGGTGGGATATCTGCTGACGTTTGATTCTCTGCAGCGAGCTTGACAACTTTGACTTGGGAGCATGTTCGCAATGCTGGAACTTTCCGTGATGCAATCAACAGGTTCGACGCCTTTGCCAGCGAGCACTTGGTTTCGCAGAGCCTCGATTTCTCTTTTGTCACCCTCGATTCTTGGGATCTCCGAGTTCAACTTCCCCGCGAAGCCAGAGACAAGGCCGTTGTGCTCCCACCTTACCTCCAGCACTCCCGAACGTTCGATCTGAGAACTGAGTACCAGCGATGGCAACAACACCACCCCGAGTCCCTCCCATTCGGCCCCTCAATGTTGTCCAATATCTGTGCTGCGCTCGAGGTAGAGCCAGTGCAAGCAAGTGCACAAATTAAGCATAACCTTCCCTTCCACTTACATGCTTTGGCTCCTGCCTCTCCCCGTAGAGCTATGGAGGAGGCTGTGACTTTGGCAAGAGTTCTCCGAGGATTGATCAGAAAATCTCAACCACCCCATGAGCATCCAGATGTTCTCACTAGGCCAATGGATGCTCGAGCCGACGTTCGAGCATTCTTGTCGGAGCGTAGCAAGGTTCTCCATATGGCTGGGCTTCCCCATGATACCACTCAATCCGAGCTGGAGAGCTGGTTTACCCAGTTTGGTGGTCGACCAATTGCTTTCTGGACTCTGCGAACCCCAGACCAGCACAAGCCAACTGGATCTGGTTTTGCCGTTTTCTCATCCCACGAAGAGGTCAGCTCATTATCTCCTACCCAACTCTGTCTGTTCTGTCAAGCATGCAAATCGCATCAAATTGTGGTCTCAGCACCGTACGAATACGTTCTGCTTCTATATGATAAATTGTTGACATTGTCTCATTCTGCACTTGTAAAATTCTTTAATGTACGCGGACATGCTCTAACTCCTTACCAGGCCGCTGAAAGTTTATGTATGAATGGACGAGCTCTCAACGAGAAGGCCATCGAAGTCTCCCCGTCCTCTAGCCGAGTTCTTGACCGAGCTGCAGAGATCCTTACTCCTTTCCCACCCAGCAAGAACCGCCCTCGTCCTGGAGACTGGACTTGCCCATCGTGCGGTTTCTCCAACTTCCAGCGCCGTACCGCCTGTTTCCGCTGCTCGTTCCCAGCTATGAGTGCCGGTCCAAGCGGCGATGCTATGGGAGGTTATGGCAGTGGCGGTTACGGCTATGGCCCTCCAGCAATGATGCCTCCACCACAGCATATGGGACACCACGGTGGTATGGGCGGTGGCCACGGTGGCGGCAGAATGGGTGGTGGCGGTGGTGTTGTGCCTTTCCGAGCAGGCGATTGGAAGTGTGGATCTGAGGGTTGTGGATATCACAACTTTGCAAAGAACGTCAGCTGTCTCCGATGTGGCGCAAGCCGTGCAGGTGCAGCGGTTGTAGCTGATTCTGGATATCCTTCTCCAATGGATCCCCCATCGAACTACGGAATGGGTCCAGGTTCAATGGCAGGTACTCCAGGACCTGGTCCATTTGCCTCCGCTGCTGGTGGTTTCGGCTCAAGTGGTGGCTATGGTGGCCAACACTTCGGTGGTCCCCAAAGCACATATGCTCTTCCATCTGGTCTAGGTGCCTCAACTGGTCCTTATCCTGGATCTCTCAACACCCACTTCAGCCAAGGTGGTGGATCCCACTCTGCTGGACCATTTGATAGCCGTGCTGCTGAAGCAGCTTTCCAGTCTGCTAGCAACGGGCCTGCTTCTGCAGGACCATCAAACTTCTACGGCAACCAGGGTGAAAGCGATCCATTTGCATTCCTCTCGTCCGGTATCAACAACTTGTCAATGGGTAGCGGTGATGCTCGCCAGAACGGCGGCTCGGCTCAACTTGCTCCCAGCAAGTCTCCTGCCTAAGCATCAACACCAAATTGTTTTCGCGCCATCGATTTTCCCTTTGCTAAACACTTTGATTATACATAGGTCCACGGGACATTCTCTTTCCACTTCACTTGTATGACTATTTTTCAGGACGGCTTTCGGGGTTGAAATGAAAATATAGACATATCCATGTCGTTCGGAGATATCTGGGCTATCTATTCGGCAACGGTTCTCGGCAGTCAACGAAGGGTATATTTGTTTGGTGCTTGCAGGCAGAGCGGCACTGTTGGTAGGCAGTCAGGTTGGTTTGGTTGGCGTGGGCGTGGGGGCTGGCATAAAGAAAAGGGGCAAGGCAAAATTCATTCAAAACTCTCGCACAACGTTCTCTGCAACTTATGTATTTTTGATTTCGACATTTTGAGGAGCACGCGCGATGGACGGAACGGGACGGATTCGGGACTGGACGGGCGGACCGCACGGACGATTGACTACAACATTACAAAAATTTGGAATTGACAGCTGCTTCGATTGTATGGAAGGCGAGGCGGAGTTCTTTAATGCGGATGGATGCAAAGCAAATGGCACGGTTTTATCGGCTGGTCTGGTTGGGCTACGTACGTACTATACATGGGCAAGACGAGGCGATCGGATCATATCGATGGGTACAGATCGGTTTCAACGTTGGGTTTGGTCTCGGTTCATCGGATGGATTCAATCAAGCAAATGGGGGGCATTGCGTGCAAGCGTTCCGTTCTGTTCGATCAATGGCACACGCAAAGCAAGCTGAAATATTTGATTTTTCCTCTGACCATACAACCTCACTCAACCTACTACGTATGTGTGATACGCTGCGACTCGAAGTCCCTCCAGAGACGAGAAGGAAACAGAAAGAGAAAACCTTACACAAGTTGTCGTTGTCGTTGTCATTGTCGTCCTTGTCATTGGTTGCGTTTTTCGCGTGGTGCTGGTGCTGGCTTGGGCTTGGCTTTGGTTGGGTGCATAGCGAGGGAGCGTCGGGGACATGGGATCTGATCTAGTATACAATTTGGGATTCTGGCAATTCGTCGCGTTCCGTTCGTCCAGTTTCGATTTCGAGTCCGTTTCGCTCTGATCGGATGAGCAATGACGACAATGATCGGAAGTCCCTAGTTGTCGCATTTTGTAATTTTTCACTGTTGTCGTTTTTAATCACTCCGTTTTGCCTTGCGATGTAGTTTGTTGACCTTTGTTCTTTTCTCCTTGTCTCATAATTCTCGTTTTTCTTTTTACAAATACAAATTGCCAGGATGGATGGATGGAAGTGTGTTTGAGTGTCTGAGTGTGTGTGGATAAGATTGGATATGATGGATTAGGCTGTAGGTTTATGGGGTGTGCGCTTGGGGCCGCAAGGTGTTAGTAAATGTTGGTTGGCTTGTCAGTTGCTGAATGGATGGATAGATGGATAGGCGGATGGATGATAGAATGGAAGCATAGCGAGGGAAGCAAAAGGAATTCATGCATGGTTATGATGCGATGACTGAACTGATGGGGGGAGGAGGGGGAGGGGGTGGCAGGTGCATTGGAGGTTGTTGGTCCCGGTTTTTTCTTGCAGCTTGTGATCTTCGATGTAGTCAAAATTTCAGATGTTTTCATTTTCGCTTTCGCACGTTCAGATTGATTGATTGTCGTTTATTGTGGTGGACGGCCCAGCGTGCTGGGGATTGTGAGTGAGCGATTGAACATGCTTGCTAGATATGATATGTAGGCTCGTAGGTAGATAGATAATGTAGGTAACATAGCGGCATGCATGATAATGAATCCTTTGACTCACTGTATATATACCCTCCTCGGACGTATTTGGCGTCGATATACAAGTTCCTGGCTTAACTGAGCTGAACTGAATCTCAAAAATCGGTCAAATAGGGGCAATAAATCCTTGGCAATCAAGCGAGATGGTTCCAAGAATTTGGCTGGAATGGAAACTCGAAATAGACCAAACTATTATCAGGCAGGTAAGTTAAAATGGTGTTAATAGCTTCGGCCGAGAGTCTGGGCCAGGATAAGACTGAGTTCTGCCTATTCCATGGATCCATGCTTCGTACTTGCTGTGCCTCGCAGGCCCACTTGTTGACTTGTGTTTGCTGAGTCATCAGGGGTTGACGTTTTGACGACTGCATGTCTCGAGATCTAGAGCACTCCTCTCATATCTTTAATCCTACTCATAATTTAGCTTCCGTTCTCATTTTCAAGCTAGTACAGTAGTTCCGGTCTAGGGATTCTAAAAGAGCAGGAAAAGGGAAACGGGAAACCACTACGAAGTGTCTGAGATCATGGACGCCAAGGAGACGTCAATCGCTCCATCCCAAACTCGTAATGAGAAACAAAACCAGGGATCGGGGTTCGACCTTGTCTCAATGCCCAAATACAATCCAACAATAAACGACACTCAAACAATCTCGCCTCTAGTCTCACTCGCCCCAGAACTCTTCACCGAGATTCTCTTCCACATCTCATCGCCACGAGATCTCGCCAATCTATGTCTCGTTTCAACACGACTCTACGCCCGCGTCGTACCCTTTCTGTACAGGAAATTCACGTATCATGGTGTACATCATGACTCGAACATCTTGAAAAGGTTCTGGTTGACAGTGATGTGGAGGGATGACTTGGCGCCTTTTGTTGAAGAGTTGGATCTTGGTGAGTGGGGTGATTGTCCGAGGTTGGAGGACCATGTTGGGGATCCGTATGCTGGTGAAGAGGATGATGGGAGTGATGATGAGAGTAGTGAGGAGGATGGAGCTGATCAGAACGGTGATGACGATCCTTGGGACTCACAGGAAGAGTCCATCGCTACTATTGAAGAAGGTGGCACCCCTGATGATGATGCATCAAATCAAGGCGAAGATATTGGCGAGAATAATGCAGATGATGCGGATACAGAAGATGATCCGTCCAATTCTATGGAAAAGCTGAGAGAGAAATGGCGAAAGAAGAAGGAGAAAGCCGAACACAAAGCACTCATGGCACAACCTATGCCATCTTATTTCAACATCTCAAAGTCGGACGATGATGATTCAGATTTCGAGCCGTCAGAGTCAGGGTCTGATTCAGATAGTCTAGCATCTAGTACAGAGTCTGAACTCGAGCTCGAATCGGGCGGCTACCTTGGCCCAGAAGATAAGAACGCACGCTACGAGGATGTGTACGAAGCGTTGAGAAGCGAGGCTTCTATGCTCGGCTTCTCGTATGGTGATTTCCTTGTTGATTACTACAGGGCGACGTGGGATCCGGAAGGGGAGCTTGACGAAGAGGAATTGCTTTGCAATTTGCTGCCATTGCTGAAGAATGTCAAGACTATGTATCTAATGCCAATTGAGCCGGATTATTACAAATGTGGGGATGGTTTACGGAAATTGTTAGCGAAAAGCTTTGTGGAGGGGGCAACGCCTGTATTGGAGAAGCTGGAAAGTCTGTATATTTGCAGCTCGCTTCGTGAGTATTTGGGACTCAATGTCCAAAACAGTTCATAAGATGGGATATCAAAGGCTAACAACACCACAGACATCGGATCCAAAGGTCATCGGGAATACGAAATGGAGCTGGGCCAATTCGTCCCATACCTCTGCCTCCCCAGCCTCCACACTCTCGCCCTCCTAACACCCTCTACACTATTCAACTGCGGCAACGACCCAGATCCAGACCTCTCGCCCTACACCAACAAATCCAACATAACCTCCCTCATTCTCGACGAAAGCGAACTCGAACCACGAGACACATTCGCGCTTCTGGCGACCCCAAAAGCACTCACCTACCTCCGCTGGTCACAGGACTCGCACTGCGGATTAAGCAGCTTAGGTTGTCACGCCCCCTTCCACAAACACATCGTCTCCGCTTTGGCCAAACACAAAGATACCCTCAAAGAGCTAGACCTCGATCTCAGACACACATACTGCAGGAGCCGGGGCCATGCCGCGAATCCAATGACTACCAATGAAGGGCTGCGCGAGATGTATGGGCAGACTACTGGTTTGAGAGCTGCGGATCGAGACGGGCTGCTTATTGGTTCGTTGAGGGATTTTGCGGCGCTGAAAATGCTGTCTATTGATGTCGCTGCTCTCTGCGGACATCAGAATTGGGTGAAATCACCTACGCCGATGGTGGAATTGATTCCGCCGAACATACACACCCTAACTCTCCGTGTCAAGTTCAAACCAGGCCGTGAAGTTGCCACTGGTTTTGAGAATGAGCTTTGGATGGAGCAAGTGTACGATTTGCTGTGGAGGAAAGATGAGTTCGTGTCTGGTCTGAAGGTGTTGAGTGTGAGGGTGAGCAGGAGGGTTGATAGGTGGGATGGGAAGAAGTGGTGGGTGGGGAATGAGGAGGGGGAGAAGGGGCTTTGGAGTGGATTGGAGAGGGAGTGTGAGAGGGTGAGAATCGAGTTTGATGTCCAGAATGAAGAGTGGGGGACTAGGATACCGTATTTTGTGGAGAAGAGTGAGGTGAGAGATCCTGGGAGGGATTGGTAGGCTTGAGTAGGATTTTGGTGCTCAGGACGATTAGAAACCCTACGGTATGTGCGAAATTGGGATTTGTACGAGATATTCATGAGAAAACTGGCAAACAGAATTCCAGATTCATTCACTACGAGCATGTATGCCAGAGAGTCGCTTTTTCACACAACCTTAAGTATGAGTGAGTGGAGGACTTTCGGAGTGAGGCGGGAGCGAAAGCCAGCCCCTTTCCGTTGTCTCTACGCCGCGCTAGTTTTTGACTATATTACGCAGTGACATGCGGTACATATCTTGAGCTACTATCACTCTTGTATTTCTAAGAACGATCTTACACCACTTTCTATTTTTCGAAATAGTCCCATATCATCGATGTGAGAGATATTGAAGATATTGCATACGCTACTGCGAACACTGAACAAGATTTCTAACGTTCATTCATTTATTGATTCTTCGATGAGTTGTCGAGAGTAGCGAAGCACTATACCCAATGAACCAGACAAGAACAGAAGTTTATATTGGATATCTATAAAGCAAAACGTAAATGGATATCTCAGCTCATTACACTCATCGCGGGAATGGTCTTTTATACAGCTCGTACTGGAAATTCCATAAATTCTTCGCTGTATTGTCGAAGCCCCAGCCCTTGGAGCTCAAAGTACCGATATGCTGAAGCAGAGATGGCACGATCGCCCACCTGATGTAGCCATTTGAGTCTGCAATGTCCTCAACCATCATATCGACCAGCCAATCAGTTTCCAGATTAGTCTGTTCGAGAAAGCTTGGGATGATTTCGCGAGGGAATATGTAGCCTTGAGAACAGCATCCAAACTTATTCATCTCCTGGATTCCTGGTTTAAGAGGCCAAAGCGAGTTCCTGCCCGCTAAAAAACAAAGCCCAATCAGAGCAGGAACACAGACGCCAGATATTATCACCATTGACGCATTCGAGAGGAGAAGCTGCATCTTCCTCGTCCGGATTCTCGTATACATCAGAGAGCCTGTCACGAGGGCCCAGATTGTGAAAGACCAGAACAGATACTGAAGCCAAAACTCGCTGTTCCATCCAAACAGATCCTCGACGTAGAAGATTCTCAGGTATAGCCATTTTGAACCATCTGGCCGCTTCTTCATTGCCGCTTCGACACTCTTTAGGGCTGCTAGCGCTCGGGCATACCAGCCCCGCACGGCGAGGGTATCGTCTTCTACCATAACGACATATTGTGCACCCGTCGCATAGCAATCCCTGAGCAAATAAGTGTAATCAAATATTGATTTGTTGCGGTACCATCCTCCCTCTTCCCACTTTTGAATCAACGGGATATCCGCTTCTTCGTATCTGAGGTCTTTATTGGGGAGTGTCTCGACCCATTTCTTGCTAGAGATTGGATGCTCGTTGGGCTCGGTATGTCCGATGAGAAGGTTGAGATAGATGCTGTTGCGCTCGCTCTCGTCCAGCCCTTCCAGCAAAGACCCGACGGTCCTTTCCACATATTGCTCCTTACGCCGCTTCACCGTTATGATTCCTAGGCACATTGTCGGCGGCTGCTGCAAGGTCGCAGGCGGCGACATGAGTCCAGCTGACTCGATGAATTCATCGGCTTGTTGGATTCGGTCCGCGGAGTAGAGTCGTTCATAGGCTCGGCTCGGATCGAAGAAATAGGATGTTGGATCACGGTAGTTTGAATGTCGAAGGTACTGAAACAGCCCGAGGTAGAAAATGGAGAACAGTACGGTGATGAGGCCTGGTGTGGAGCTTAATATTTGGCGCAGCGAGAACGAAGGATCATTGCCTGGCTGCCCCAGGACAATCCTTGGGCGCACACGCATGCCAGGAGGGAGCGCGAATCATAGATTATGAAGGGTATTTGGATCGAGGCCGCAAGTTGAAGTGGTTATGCTATGGGCAGGTAGCTTGCAGTCCACGCAGGCGACGCAACCAATGGCCTGGCATATGCGGCAGAAAAGGCAGTTTGTTCTCCTCGAGATTCCACTTGCTGCAAAACCACCAACAAATGAAGCTAAACGTTGGTGAAGGTGAAGGTCGGGGTGAAGGACGTGTGTGGGGAGTGGTATGACTGAGATAGTTGGACTGGGCGTCGGCTTCTTCAACGCGCGCTGCACCGCGCAGGGTCGTGGTTGAAAATAACTTATGGGGTATGGAGGCAGGCAAATCCAAACCTAAAAGTGTGACTGAGCTAACCTTTCCTGGTTACTTCGCTGCTCGGCCCGCGAAACCTTATCCTGACCTATGAGACGAAGCATATCGAGCTCAAGTGCAATCTATTGGTCTGATTTCTGTCTCTTCCAACAACATGGAAACACCAACATTCTCTCCTGCATGGCCATGAGACACATTTTTAGCGCCGCGTCAGGCTTTTCGACTGTTGGAAAGCCCGTATTCAGCTACTTGCATTCAACTAGATCTCTACCCTGGCCAGTTTTTGCCATGATCGTCCTGGCTGTTGACACAAGAGTGACAAGCCACCCACCCCAAAGGGTTGGAACTGTTATCATGTCGTACAGTGAACTGTCCTGCATGCTGTAATTCAGCTTTTCTTCACTTTGTCTTGGCCACACTTCCTTTCCTACGCTCCTTGAGCCCTTGATTAACCACAAGTCGATTTTGACAAAATCATATCCAGGAGAAACAGGAGACTTTTCGTCAAGTACCAGTCGTTTCGAGAATGCTTCGAGATGCTTGGAACACTACCACCAATCTCCGAAAAAGAAACTTGGTCTCCCGACATGGCATTCTCGCACGCCTGCAACGCACCGGGGCGGAGGAGCAGAAGAAGATTATCATCAAGAAATCATTTTGGGTGGCTTTAAGACGATGCGCAGTGCATGTTGTCCCACTATCAATATCTATCTTCATACTCAACTCACGGTCAACCTCAAAGGCTACTATATCGGCACCGTTTTCCCAACGATGATATCGTCCGAAACAATGAACCTCGTATTTCTCCAGGTTGCTGCAAAAGGACATGAGCTCTTGATCATAGCCAGCCTTACAACGATAATCTTCCAATTTTCTCGTCACGAGCTGCTCTTTGGCGATGGTTTACCACTGGGACTCGTTGGTTCCGGTATACTTTTTGGGAATATGGGCTACTTCTTCTCGAGAGAATTTTTAGGGAGTCTGAGCTACGCGGGGAACAGATGGAGGAAAGCCCTTTTCTTGCTTACTCTTCTCATCGCTGGGGTGACAGCTGCGCTTGCTGGTCCTTCGTCTGCTGTATTAATGGTCCCGACAAATCAAAAGGTCTCTGGCGGCGGGACTTCTTTCTACATGAAAGGGACTAAGGATGACTTGTGGCCTATACAGTTGGACGCCAACTTGACGGAAACCATTCCTTATTGCAACAGTGAGAACTCAACAAGATATGCCGTTTGTCCCAGCGGAGGCTTCCAGTCCCTTTGGAGCCGTTTTAGTCAAGTTGACTCGTCAAACTTCAAAACGGCAATTGGAGCCAGATCTTATGCTAAAAGTCTCTCTGGGGCCTCCGTCTATTGGTCCATAGACAGTCCGCTGTCACTTGTTCCTCGAGTGTATACACTCGGCGATATTCGGAATAAGAACGGATCACAGGCCTCCACATTTCTCGTTCAACCACATGCTGCCACAGCCATTATGTTACAACGAATTACAACAGATTGGTGGGGGGCGTTGGCTTCTCAATCAAAACAGAAACCGGATGCGATAGACGATCGGGTCGCTGAGGCGAGAGTCCCAAGTCCTCTGACTCGAGTAAAATGTTCACCGCCAAGAAATTTATCGGCTATCTTACGAGATGTCGAGTTTCCGATTGTCCAAGAGAATAGTTGGATGGGATCTGCAAATCTCGCCTTGGACACGTTGAGCAGTAATGCAAGCGATCATTTACGTTTTCAGTGGATTCACCTGCCCGAAAGTTTCGGCGTGGCCACTATCGGATCAGTTTTTGAGTCTCCTTGGACGGGCGATAATTCTTCTAGAGTAGTTGTTGGGTGTACTTTAAAAGCAAATTGGGTGAACGCGACCATCTTCACAGACGAGTATTCTTTCTGGAATGGATGGTACCCATGGAACATTGAGTTTGGAACGCTTCATCCTTCTTGGATAACACCAAAAACTGGCGAACCCTCCTATCCGACCAATGGTCGCATTGCGGTCAGTGATTCTTGGCTTGATATGCTGACCCCTCCAACGCCACCGGAAGGACCACCTTATTACCCTTGGAAGCCTTCCACAATAGAAAGTATCTTAATGACTTCCGGGCTTTCATCTCTGCCGGAACCCGGCAGCAATGTCTCACCTACCGAGGACTGGCTTGAGGGAGATGTGTATGGTGGTAACAAGACAGCGATGCTTGAGTTGATTATCTGCAGTGTCTTTGAAGATGGCCTTTCTCGCTCAGGAATCCAGGAGATGTACAACATATCAGGATCAGCTTCCACTTGGCCGCTCTCTACCTACGAAAAAATGCCCGACTACGACATACGGATCCTTGACGGGCGAGACGCCATAAACCCGCCAAATCTATTTTCTGGCAATTTAACTCGCTTACGAGTACGCATGAGCGTCTCTGGATATGCATATCAAGGGTCTCTGGCTGAGTACCTCGCCATGACCGTACTATTTGTCCATATCTTTTTCGCCATTGCTCATATCTCATGGACTCTCTTCCACGCCGAAACATCTGATAGCTGGGACTCTATCTCCAAGATAATTACCCTAGCTCAGAACTCCAAACCCACGTTCGGTCCTCTCAAAAACACAGGGGCTGGTATCGACCACTTGCGAACGTTTTCGCGACTGGCTAGAATCAGAGCTACCCGCGATACAGAAAGTACCGAGGAAGCGGATCGCGTGCAATTGCTTTTCGAAGAAGATAAGAAGAGCCGGTCAAGTCAGTCGTATACTCGGATTCGAGACGGGGATAAACTTCCACTCTTCGATGATGATCAGTCCATCGCCAATGTCCCCTCCTCATATCCGGATATTGAGAGTCATGATGAGGAAAACGTGCCTGTAACTCTACAAGAATTTCCGCATCAGGCGTCAGGAGGAGTATCAGAACAGCTCGATCTTCAGATCCCTGCCACAGAAAGATTCACAAGAGATGGCAGCTTGCGGGGATATCAAACCTGGCCTGTATACTCGTCTAGAAACACCTCGTTTTCCTCAACAGTTCCACTGGTTCTAGCGTCGTCGTCAAGACAGGACTCACTATCTAGCATGCAGGCGATAAAAAGTCGGCCGGGTAGTGCGATGGTGTCTGAGGAGATTGAGCAAGTAGTTGAGGTTGGGAGGCGATATGGTTGAGCTTTTCATCGATAATGCGGCTTTCTTTCGTTTGTATAAAAGTCTTTTTACTCTGTATCATGAAAAGGCAATCATCGTCATGGCTTTGCCCGGTTGGCGAAAGGATTCTCGGCATCAAAGAAGTTCTCAATTGAAGGAAGGGGTCCATCTATACATGGAGTGTAAGGTCTCCATGCGGCTACTCCTCCTTTTGAAAGTGGTTGTGCTGGAGCACGCAAGATCAGATGGCACAGATGTGAGGGAAGACGGAGAGCTTGAGGCTATGATAATGTTGGTCCGGAGGATTTTGTGGAGTTTACGACTAGATCTGAGGACCCCTGAAGTTGGTTGGTAGTGAACATGAGTTTCTTGAAAAGCTGGAGTGGTTTGCATATTGGTGAGTCGTTAAAGCTCACCTGGAACAGTCAGCCCTTATTGCCTTATTGCCTTCTGCATTAGCCGGCATTAGCACCTTATGTACCTTGCATTTGCTACTGCTCCTATCGTACGGATTGGGATTTGGCTCCTCACAACATAGAAGCTACTTGAAGTAAAGACTTTTAGAGAGGTTATATGAGTTAACATCGGTTCTAATAAATACTAAACGTACTTTAAATAAGCGTTATAACCCCTATATCTCTCTGCACCTCCGTACGCTTGATTCTACACCTTGAATTTTATCTGCCTCGTGTGCTAAGAGAACTTGCATAGAGGCCAATAGCATATTGCTTATCGACTCAGCCTACGTCCAGGCTGACTTGCAGACTAGCCTGTCTCGTAGCAGCTTACCATTTGCCGATAAACCGGAAAGCGAGCTGCAAAGCCCTGTGGCAGAGCCTACTGCTAGCCAGCGACGGACCCAATCGAGTAGATTGGGGAGATATGTTTCCTCTCAAAGTATTTGGTGAAAATGCCTCAGCCCCTCAGCCGTCTCTACCATGCGATGCATCACAAATTGCTTGGCTCTCCACGTTGACTTGACATGGCTTGCCTGCCTCTTCCTATAAATTACTGGCCTCTAACACCATCCAAACATGATTTCGGGCATATCATCGACGCAATCACTGCGCCACGTTAGGATACCATAGACCACCGTTTTCGAAACGCCTCCAGGACCAATACAGACCCAATGAGAAGCTCATGGTACTTTACTACTGCAGGAATCGTTCATCGATGAATCAAGTACTGGGAGATATATCAGCATATCAAGTCGACCGTCTGTGTCAGAAAATACACTGATATTGGAGCGCAAAAGCTACCTACTTGACCACCCGGGTCAAGAACAAATCCTCTTATTTCGCAACACACACACACACTCACTCACTCACTCACTCACTCACTCACTCACTCACTGACTGATTCTTTAGCGCCACCCACTCACAATGGTAGGCTCTGTCAGACCAAAAAGCGAACCAAATTCATATCCACCCTCAGTCGCCGTGTTGGGAAGTTCTTTTTCCCAAAAGCGCAAGCCTAGTGGACTCTCAAGCCTCGAGAGCTACACTGATTGTATTCACGAAGATGAGCCGTGGCCCTCTAGTCACTCTGCGAGTTTGAACAGGCGGGAGCCTTCTCCGCCAGAACATGATCAGTCAGTTAGGCTTGGTCTGCCGGACGAAGGCGATGCCACCTCGTCAGTCTTCGAGCCTCGACGAGACCCAATTGTCATGATGAATCGGTACCAATCATCGGTGGATCAAGGGCCACTTATCACAAGCTTCAGTTCGAACAATAAGTCTCAGGTCTCTGGCCTATTCATATGCGAATGTTGCCCCCAAAAACCCAAAAAGTTTGGGACTTCCGAAGAACTACAGTACTTGACCCTCTACTGAGACTCCTGCAGAAAAATCTAACCACTCAATACAGAGTACATGAAACGGGAAAGCAATACAAATGCGCTTATTGTCCCTACCGGTTCAGAAATAAGAATGAAGCGGAAAGACATCAGAACTCTTTCCACCTTCATCGTCAGTCCTGGTCATGTGCTGCTCTGGCAGGGTACGAAAGCGCTTTTCATAGAAGTACTACAGATTCAAACATTGCAGACACATGTTGCTACTGTGGTGAAGATTTCCCCCGCACTGGCACCGGACCAGAAGGGCCAGGAGTAACAGATCAGGACTGGGATATACGGGTGCATCATCTTCAAGAAGTGCACAAATTCGGAGAGTGCGACCATGCCAAAAAATTCTACAGGGCAGATCACTTCAGACAACATTTGAAACATAACCATGCGGGCACAACTGGTAAATGGACGAACATGTTAGAGAATGCATGTATGAGAGATGAGCTTCTTCCAAACCCTATACTCGAGCCCCGAGCCTTGAGAACGGAATCATTGTTGAACTCAAATGAGGTGGAGACAGGTACCACTATGCCTGGAGCCGCCGGGGACCTTATTGATGATACAGATACGTATACGTGCTTTTCAAAGGACAGTGGATATTATAGCATGGTCTCAAAGGCTCAAAGGAAGCCGGCGAACGAAGGTGGTGACTCACTGCAGTGGGAGACTGGTTCTATAGCTTCCATCCGAAGCCTAGCCACCATGGATACCATATCGTCTGTCAGCCCTGCCGCCGTGGGAGGAGCTGCTGAAGAGCTGGCGGAAATGCTGGTCAAAGATGACTTGATCTCCAAGTTAATTGTGGATGGCTACAAGAACATTGGTGCGGTTCGCTTCGAGCGAAACTTTCGTCGCATTTTGAAGAATTTTGCATTTGGGCTCCGGACAGAAGCTAGGAATGAATTAGAGAAAAGCGCAATTCGACTTGTCCATAACTACCGAGCTTATATCATTATACTCATCAAGGATCGACTTGAGCTTGCCGATGGTTCACATGTAACGACTCTGGAGGAGCTTCAGCAACAGAAGCAGTCCAAACTTGCCCTCGAACGTTTCTTGGGAAATATTGCCGGGGCTGAGGATATTGGAAATGCCGACCTGGGGGAAGGGAATGATTCTGGGAGTGATATTGACAGTGATGTCAGCGATTCCGAGCAGTCGTACCTTCCGACTTTGGAAAAGGTTCAAACTCTACTTGCTTTCATCGATAGCATACTCTGAGCTCAAGGAGAACCTGTCTCAATTTGTACGGCAGCCCCTTGCAGCGAAGTCTGGTATCTACTCCGAAAGCATGAAGGCTGATCGGGATATTCGAGAGAATGAAGCCGACACCGGAGAACAATGCGATGCAAGAGATGATCACCAGGTTAGGAGCGCTGAGTTGACTTCGAAGTCAGTGTTCAACTACCCGCAATTTGGATCTGCAAACCTCCAAAGGACTGAATTTGCATACAACGCAGTTCTCAATTTCCCTCAGTACGACAAGGACACACCCAGCTTGGAAGATTATGATCTGTTTGTTCTACAAAAGCCTAGCCCACAAGAGAAAGTCGCAGATGGCAGGGCCCAAGATCTGGCCAGCACGATAGACTGTCTTTCATTTTCAACAGAACAGCAATTCCAGCTTCTTAAATCGTCCAGTGAAATGATGCCGCAGCAAGCCCAGGAGCCTAGGCATGGGTGGCTCGAGGAAGTCTTGCTATCGCTGGGACCCTGGCTTGCTTGGGGTCCTTATTTTACCTCTCGCTTGCTTCTAAGATTACATAATTGGTGGGTACGATCCAGAAGAAAGCCACTTGCTAAAGGCTATTCGCGAATTGAGTGGGAGTGTGTAGGTTCAACATATTCCTGTCTCCCTGAGTAAATTAATGACTTTACTAGGCTTGTGGGCACCATCTCTTCGCTGATTTCAACAATAAATCTCAAGACTTGCTGAACAAATATACCGCCATACTGAAGCGTGCACCTCAAGGAACCTCAACAAACACCACTTCACAGTCTCCTTCGGACGATCTGGTATCGCCACCAGCTGCTCATACTCAGCGCCCAAATGCTTCCGGTATGTCTAGGCAGAATACGTACATCCCAGGCAATCTCTCGCAAGCCTCCACATTGACATCTGCCGCAACTACCAATGATCCGCACCTCGCTTTCCTCGAGTTATGCGTCAACACAGGACCCCACCTCAAAAGCCTCGCTGAAATTGATACTAAGAACATCTCAACTGATGGGATGCTATTCCAGAACATCAAAAACCAGTACCTGCGACTGCGAGGATTTCGTTCCAGATTTTGGCTATTGAAACCCGCATCAATTTCTTTTGTCCGCGTAAGTACAGCTTCTTCTCTATTGACACCTAACTGAACTTGCGTAGTTCTCACTTGAAAATCGCCACCGAGTAGGTATCCTCCAAAAGCCTCTTGCCCTACCTCCGAAGAGCGAAGTCGACGCAAAGAAATGGATATATGATCCCTGTCCTCTGGACGGAGACCCACCAATCCCCGAAAATCTGTTTCTTCACTACCTTCAGTGCAGTGAACCATCAGGTATGCTATTCTGGATGCTGCGCTTTCCTCGAAAACTGGAAACTAGTCTTCTCAACACAATGGCTCCGGCTAGCTTTGGCTGGGGAATCCACATCGACGAAGGTCCAAACTTTGCGGCGCTGTTCAAGGCGAATTTTGTGGTATTGCTTTTGAGTGGGTTGGCCGCGGGCCTTTGGTGCTTGTTTGAACACGATTTTCAGGGTGGGTTTGGGTTCGCTTGTTGGATTATTGCGGTACTGAATAGTCTGTTGATGGCGTACATGTTTAAGTGGAGGCAAGAGTGACAGATATAGAGTACTCTGACTTAGTCAAAGTCGCAAGTACCATTGAACCTGGCTTGCACTATCAGCAAAATTGGTATTCAGCAATTATTTGAGCCAGACTGAGCATGAGATGCGTGATATCATCTGCACAGGAAACCAATTTACTTCTCGCTTCAAAGTAGCGAGAATGTTCGAAGTGAGAAGTAAACAAACGCGGTGAACTAATTGTGAAACTCAAGTGGAGAACTTGATTGCTTCACGTCTGCATTATTAGGAGATATTCTTTGAAGAATATCACTAGACACAATAACCAGCTCGTAGAGATGTTCCAAAGAGTACTTATGAGCATTCCAGAGGCGATGCTAGGTCATTTATGCCTCTTTTTAGTATTACCGTCTATCATAGATTCGATATATCTGTATGCTTCGCATGATTATTTTGAGATTAAGTGGTTCATATCATTTCTTGCTGCCGATACCTGACCTTCGCAATAATGTGGAAATCATTCCCACTCTCTTCAAGGCCGTGTACACAATAGCTGTTTTCTGTTTAGCGAGACGACACTCAATCTGAGGAGCGGAAGCTCCGTTTTCATAGATTTATCAGCCTTCATGTCGCTAGTGTCAGATGGATATGCTTGACACGTGTTAATTTGTTCTCTGTACCTCGAAACATTTGATATAGACTGCTGAGAAGATGTATTGTACAGTTAAATATTACCAAGCGAATATGAGTATGGTGTTAAATAGGACGAGACCGTTGATCAATCCTTTTCCGACTTCGCAGCGCCCAGCAGCACCAGTAAATATGGCCTTGGGAGCCGCACTGGTGGGATACCCCCTCCCAGTCCCATTCGTAGCTGTCTCATTCCTATCGCTGCTCTTCGCAAGTGCCACATTTCCCCCTCCGACCCCCACAGTCGGATCCATCCTTGTCCCATTTGCAAACGGCAATAAGCTCTGCCGCTCCCGCAACCCTGCATTTATGGCCTTACTCAACGGTAACACTAGCTCATTACACCTCGTTCTCTGATCCATTCCATCAAGCACCACCTCGTCGATTCCACTTCCCATGACCTCCATGGTAGCTCCTCCATTATCAAGCACGATCCTCTTCGGGCTCTCCACACTCCAAATCTCCCAAACCGGCGCCCCAGCAGCTCTGAAAGTATTGGGATCCAGCGTCCTCACAAAAGAAATCCAGTAACTCTGCACAATCTCAATCGCTTCCATACACCCACCACTAGCAGCAGGTACCTTGAAACATTTCGGATCTCCACCATCGGTGTTATTGGTCCCCCAGATAGCATACAGCTCGCTCGTATGCGGCGTGAAGAGTCCCTGGGCTGCGAGAACAGAGTCCAGCACGTTGTACCGGTAGTGGAAATTCCCCGCCACGTTGGCGGATGCGTACATGTCTGAGAAGAAGGCTGCTATACAGGTGAGTTTTAATTCTGTCATTATGGCTGCGTCGCGCTGCCATTGGGGGCCTTTGCCTTTGCGGAGGGTGTTGTTGCTACTTATGGGGGAGACTGGACGGCTGAAGAAGGAGATGTTGTTCAGAGAGTGCGGGTAGGCGGTGAGCATGGCCTGGACTTGGGTGGATGTTATGGAGGCGCCGACAGCTTGACGAATGTGATTTTCTAGGTCGGCGTCGGTGGTGGCGGATTGGTTGGAAATGAAGTCGGGGGTCGCTTCGTTACTTGCGGCTTGTTTACTTTAGCATGTTTTCGAGAGGGGTCTTAGCGAGCTTGGAAGGAACGGAAAGATCTTACTTCCATAGATGACAGGAATTTTCTGGAACTTGCCCTGTTCCATCATCTGATAATGTGGCGCCACGAGCATCTTCCCGTCAATTGTCGGTCCCCAGCCATCTTTCGTCGTTTTGTTCTGGAATTCGGCGATGGGAATCATGCGCATACAGTCGATGGGATCTGTAGCATTAAGACAGCCTGTTGAGTTGATGTTTCTAGCGAGTGAGGCGTCTCGATCGACTGCATAGGGATCGCTGCCCCAGCCTGTGCTTTCGACTGCAGCACCAACGAAGAGGTTGGGGAATCCGATGCCATTGTTGGCGGTGAGGAGGATGTCGATTGCGTTTCCACCGGAGCTGTCACCACTCACCACCATATGATCGGGGTCTCCTCCAAACTACAGGATGTGGTCAGTAGAAAACCAGAGAGTGAAATAATCGGATACAACATACCTTGGTGGCGTGCTGCTTGACCCAAGTGGCAGCCGCAATGACTGTGCAGATCAGCAAGCTGACTTTCAAACTACGTATTGTAAGAACTCACTATCATTAAGACCATTATTCGGCACTGCACCTTTCATATCACTGTTCACTAGCGTCCCTCCAATGAAGCCTAAGATGCCCACCCTATAGTTGATCCTCACAACCATCATATTCATTCCCGAAGCCTGGACCAGGCCCGTCCCATTAAAGTTAGCATTCGAATTGGAGGAGAAGCCACCGCCCTGAACGAAAAACATGATAGGTAGTTTTGAATCGGTCGTGGCGTTCAGGGGTGAGTAAATGGCGAGGAAGAGACAGTCCTCTGCCATGCGCTGGCGGGCAGATTCGAATTGCAGACCTTCTTGGTTGTTGGCTGAGACGCAAATGGCTCCCTCCTTAAATTTTCGCGTTAGATTTGATTTCAAGGCTTTGGTTCATGTGGCAGGGTCACGGAGAAGGACGAACTTTAGTTGCATCTTGAGTCGTGTTTTCTATTAATGGTGCTTGAGGCGCAGAGAATCTTCGAGTGCCTGTCGGTGGTGCGGCGAAACGGATGGAGAGCCATTGGTTAACTCCGTTTTGTAACGTTTGGCCTTGATATTTGACATATGTGAGGTCCACTGTTTGTGTTAGATCTTGCATCGATTTGAGTGAAGATATTCTTACCTAGTGTGTCGACAGCACTGACGATAGCCAAAAGCAATGGAAGGACCTGGAAAGCCGCGAATCGCATTGTCAGAATATCAATATCTCAAGTGATGAAAGACAAATATTATGGGGGCTATACAACGAATTTAACGAATGGAAGCGATGCTCAGCACCAGGCATTTTAGGGACAGCATTTGGTTATTATGAAAAGGAAACGACAAAGACGACACGAAGTCCAAGACGAGAGTCTCAAATACAAAATTACAAACCCACAAGGTTCATCTCAACAATGCATACAGCCTTTCCCGCAGAGCTGTTTCGGTCTCATGTTCACCCTTCAGACGAATCTGGGGCATTAGCGTCTTCTTAAATCATGTCGGTTAAAGTTTATGCTACCTCAAACCTCGCTCCTCGCACTCGCGAAAAAGGCCGCTGCTTGGGGGCGGATAACAAACTCCCGACTTTAGTACGTGTGAGTGGAAGAACGACTTGAGAATGTGGAAGACGTGGGGGAGATTGTGGAACATTTCACAATATGACAATCGTTGGAGAAGAGACGATGAAGGGGGTTGAACACAGAAAGCGATAGTGTCACGACATCATTGTTGCGAGGCCGAATGCGGAAAACTTGGAATTGAGCAGGGCGGTAATGAAGGGAACGTGAAGAGAGGATTCCGATAAGATCTATCACCGAGGACGATGATTGTCATCACGAGAATCATCCAAGATAAATCAATTGACGATATCTGCATCGATGCAATGATTGCATATTCATATAGTCTAGCAATCAGTACTGAAATATTTACCTGCCGCTCCTCTCCCCTGCAAAATTTGTCTTATGACATGCTACTAAGAGTATGCCATGATATTATTAGCATTGAAAAACCATTCAAGTGGCATATAATCATTCGGTATTCAGTGCAACAACAAAACCGAGAACTTTCGCTCAACCTTCGGAAGGATGCATAGCAATAGGCAAAGCGTAAAATGGATCGCGGAGATCTTGAACGAATAAAGTAATTTGTGCTCAATGGATGCAAAGTATCAGAGAGAAAATCAGATGGTTTGATGGAAGTTCGAGGAGACTATAAATCTGCACAGACGTCGTTCTCTCTAGAAAGAAGATTTGCACCAGCTTCCGCGGTGAGTAGTGAAGCAACAAGCTGCAGAATATTCCCTTCCAAAGAAGAGGAAGCTAGAAAAGAGGATCTAGACTGAAGCTCTCAGTGTCTAGATTTCTGACCGCGTTGTTGCCTAAGAGCCGAAGCAACGCTGATAGAATGAAAAACATGGATTAGCACTTACAGATTTATGCACTCAAGTCATAACCAGCTTCTGATCCGGAAATGATCTCATAGATGTGAATGTCTTCGAAGGCTGATTCGTTTCCAGACCAAAATATCGCAGATCCCAGCCCGAGATCCAATCTAACGCTGCAAACCCAAAGCACAAACAAAATCTCGTCCCATCACACCTTATATCTTTGCCTTCTTCTCCTCAACCTTCTTGACCTTCAATGCCGGAAATTTAAACTTCTTGCTCACACCCCCCTTGATCTTCTTCCACCGTCCAAACTCCACCTGTGGTGTCCATGTCAGGACGCCAACCCACGGCTGGACGTTGTAGTGTAGGTTCAGCACGACGTCGTTCGTTTGTGCGACTTTGCCTGTTGGGGCGGTGATTTGGTATTTCGCTTTTTGGTTCTTGAGGTCGAGTTTGCCTCTGTATGTAGTATCAGCACAGTTTCAATAAGAAGTGATTCCCACAACTATGTCCCAAAGCTGTGTCGTAGATATCGCAACAAGAAGGAGGAACCTACCTCGACGGATCCACACTCTTCCCCTTCGCACTCCGAACCAACTTCTTCATAGCTGCGGGCCCAATATTCTGCAAGTGATCTGCGCTCGGATTCGTGATGATCGTATCCCAGATCACAGCCTCATTCACGAGCTCCGTGGATGTTGCGTTCGGCCATGAGGCTGACACGTACACGAAGACTTGCTTGGTGTTCCAGTGGAATAGGGAGGAGAGGTCGGCGGTCAGCGAGAAGCGGATTACGGCGTACTCTTCTTTCTTGGTGGAGTAGTAGTGTGGGCGGCCTTTGACACTGTGCGAAGAAGGTAGTTAGTTTTCGATATTACTGGATTTGGAGTACAGTGGGAGCAGAGCTTGGGGAGAGAGGAGGAGAGGTGCCATACGTTTGCACATCCTTTACGATGATGCTTGAACTTGGTGTTCGCGGCGCAAGTAAATCGGAGCATGCAATCAGAGCTGCGACGACGAAGGCCACGGTTGTGAAGAAACCAAAGACATTCTGTGCGCGGACGACTGTGGAATGCATGGTGGGTAGCTTTTGTGGCGGAAGCCTATATTTTTCGAGTCCTGTGGTATTATTGCATAGATTCTATGTTTGTCGGGGTTTGAGGAAGAAAGAAAAGTCAGAATTTATGTGGGAGGACGGGCGTGGTTATTATCATTCTGACTGTCGCGAGCTTGAGTTTAACACGTCTCGACAAGCCACAGCCTTCTGAGGCTTGACCGACGCTAAATTGTTAGCGCATTGTGGGGTAATCGTGGCTGGTGCAATGGAGGGTAGGACTGGCTGATAATATGGAGATATTCTGGATTATTTCATATCCTGTTCACTAGGTGGCATTCAAGAAGAGCCTAAACTTGCAGGAATTTTTTTTAATTGTTTCGCTGGAACATATTTCATTCCTACGCAAATGATTACGCAAAGAGAAACGTTATCACCCTCCAAAACGCATTTCAAGTCAAACTATTCAATCCCCCGCACCAACAAGTTGGAAAAGAGAGGAAAGATCCAGAGCAGTCGAATCGCAAATCGCAGTGTAACAAATTGGTATCCTATCCACGCTCATCCCCTCCCCTCCCTATTGTTCTTCCAAATCAAAATATCCTCATGAATCATCAGTCCATTGTCAAATTAAGCCATCTGTCTCCCCATCCAATCGATCGGTTGTCCCATCATCCCATCATCCATTTACTGGACTGGCTGAACGATAGTTCCGTAACCATGACCACCCGATTGAACGCGATCGCTATAGACGCCTGGAGCGCGAGTGGCAGTGAAGCGTCCCTCGCGGGCCTGTTCGCGGCGGTCGAAATAGACGTATTCGAGGTAGAAGGCGTGGATGTGGCCTGGAATATATCTGAAAGATTGATTGTTAGCTGTTGTCTATGCTGAATGCCGATGGGGCAATGAGGAGATTGTGGAGCGGGAGGGAGATGAAGGTTGGAAGTGTAGAGCAAACTTACCCAAGAACAGTCAAGCAGATATTGATCAAGAGATCAGCACCACATCCTGCAACGAGATAAACACCAACTGGTGGCACTGTTTGGGATTAGAAGACATTCAGATCCAAGATTGCGCATCGTGGCTGTCACTTACAGATGATGGTGATCAGGACCAACAGGAGAGCAGAGACGGCACCCATTATGATTTTGTAGAGGTTTGATCGGTCTTGTAATTGAAGTTGAAGAGTTTGCAGAGTTTGTTTTTGAAAGCGAATGTGCTTGTTGAGGTTTGTCGAAAGAAAAGATAGAATGCGAGATGGTGGAGTGATAGATAAAGTGTTGGAGGTCTCGCCTGAGACAGGCGCCTCAATTGCGGCGCAAGCGAGGATGACGCATTCGTGCGCCCCTGTCGAATGAAAGCAGGTACAAGACTTGGCCACGAAACAGGAGATTGTTGGAAGATGACAACGCTGATTGAACGACATGTGAGGCTATGATTAGGGATTTGCCAAGTTTCTCTAACTCTGTTTTTATGTATGAAGAAATGGCCCATGTTCTAGAATTTCGTTTTTGTGGGAATTGAGTTTCTTCGTGGTTCGTCAAAGGTTTCACGCCTGGACCTACTGTGACATCCGATAAGCACTGAAGCAGCCTTTCAGTCGATTCTGCATATGTTTCATCGTGATAACTAAGACCCATAGTCGGTATGGTTCATCTGATAGTTCAGTTGACTTCCAATAATTTCGACTTGACCTTGTCTGAGGCACAGAAAATGTGATCGCCACATATAGAGAATGGCCCCGAGAACCAGGCGTTGAGGAGGGTACAACACAAATACATGTTCATATATCGTCGAAAATTCAGTTTTTTTCAGTCCCTTCGTCAAATCATATCCGAAACAATCTTTATTGACATGCGATCACAGGCGGAAGCAAAATTACCCGCCTTTAGTATATACAATCGCCCAGTTCATCCTTCGAAAAACATCGCGGCTAATGACTGCAACAAATCTCCCCTTATACGACAATGTGCAAATGGACATGTTGGCGCTGTTCTTCGGTAAAGACTGCGTGCCGCCTCTTATTTTCTGTCTATTCGGAACATCCAAGCGACTGCATGTGAATACTTCTCCCAAACGCTTACCCTATTCAACGAGCAAACATGTACATTCTGCGGAGCATCACCAGTGTGGCTTCATCATTACCGGGGCACCAGAACCCATCTCATGCCGTAGTATTCATGTCATGGCTCGGTGCCTAATCTTCCCGATATTTCATTGTCGTCACTTGTATCCGAATCCTTTCCATGCTTCCTACGTACCTCCATCTCGAGCTTCTCATCTCCAACTTCGCGTACTTGAATCGTGTATTCGTGCTTTTTGGATGGTTGGTCAAGCTGATGAAAATTGTGGAGAGGTGCCTCGGACATCGATGAATTCACAGCAAGAACGAAGAAATCGCTAAGTGACTGCAACCTGGGATACCACCACCTGTATCGCACGACCAATACGGTATGGGTCAATGCGAAGGAAATGTGGATGAACATAACGGCGATTGCGAGACGCCTGGTGGTGCCAGAGGTGGAGTAACTGTAGCCGTATCGGTCTCTGGTGACCTGAATGGGCGTCAGATTTGACAAGTCGAGTGTTGAAATATCCTGCATGGACACAAATCCGACGGTGGTCGGCTCAGCCTGAGGTGGATTTTCTGCAGCGATGATCACTTCCGTAGACGAGCCGAATCTGGCCAGCGCATCTGTGGTCAGGAAAGAAAGCGTAGTCCGGGTGGACAATTCCCGGATCGACAATCCCCTGCGCCACACTTCTCTGTATGCGCTTAACTTTTCCTCGAAGTTCGTGATGAGACTTTCCACGGTGAACACGGGCTCCAATGCCAGATTCGCCCAATCAGCTTCTAGCTGAATATCTCGAAGACCTGGCTCTGTCAAATTATCCTGGGCCCAGGACAGGAGTGAGACATCCGTATCAGCTCCCTGAGACATGAAGCTTCCCTTGGATCTAAAATACTCGGGTCCATCGTCAATGGCGGATGAATACAGGCGAAAAGGTGTGCCCGGCCTAAGAGACATGTCCACAGGCCGCCCTAGGTGGACGATGAATACATTAGCATCTGATCTAGACAGTTTGAGAAGAGGGTTAAGGCAGATTTCGGGAGAGGAGAACTGGCTGGAGGCGGGAATTGGGAATCTCGATGTACCTACAGCTTGCATATATCGAGCAGGTTACTATTTCTGGTGCAGTAATCGTGTAAAATTCATAAGAAGTATGGTTATAATACTCCCTTTCTACTTTCGTACTTCCTATTGACGCGAACCAGATGGAAGGAGTGTTGTTGTGCAGATCTGGAGGATCTAACCAAGCAGACACCATTGGAATTGTGGAATTCCATCTGTCTGTAAGCGAGGCAGCGTCAGTAGACCAGTTCATCTGACCTCTGAGAGGGAAAACGAGGTTTTGTCCTAGAAGTGTAGAGTTGGTTTTGGGATCAAGGAGTAACGGCTCGCTTCGACACAGCACAAAAGTTTGTGGCGCAAAAATTCGAGTTCCGTTCTTCAGAGAAAACCTCCAATCAACGTTCTCTTTCCATTGCCACTCGTTGCCATCAGGTTTAGACCAGCGCGCTTTCGCGAATACCGATATCATGGTGCTGTCCATAGAGGAAGCGGTACTCTGGGTTAACATGGCGTAACTATCGATTAGAGTTATCCCATCGACCGCCATACACGCATTTTAGCGTGGTGGGGCTTACAAGGATCGTTACCCCCTCGCAACGGCACATCAACACACCCTCCATATGATCGTTCTTGTGCTGAATCAAGAGCAATTCTCACTCAAATTAGCACAGAAAAGATGGCGGAAGATATGCAACCTGATCCTATTCTTGATGGAACGTACCGACCTAAAGCGAAGCCGATTAAAGAAGGTTCCGGACTATTTATCCCTTTCCATTGCCTCGATTTCCAGCCTCAAATAAAGCTACCTCTTTCCGTCAGTTCTACTGATCCTTTTGCTATATTCTCTCTCTTTTTTACAGATGAAATACTCCAGGAAATAGTGGATTTTACAAATAAAAATATCAAAGAGCCTGATTTGTCTAAACCTCATTCTCGCTCTCACAGTTAGTACGATACTACGCTTCCTGAGATTAAAGTCTACCTCGGAATATTGATCTATATGGGGCTACATATAGAGAATCAAATAGAGGACTATTGGTCTACAGATGAGGACAGCCCGCAACACGCAGTACGTAAATATATGTCACGGAATCGCTTTGAAATCTTACACCGGAGATTCTGTCTTTGTGCCCCTCCACCTAAGGGCACGAGATTACGCCTATTTGAGAGGGTAGAACCACTCAATTCCCACGTTCAAAGAGTATCCCTTCGGCTTTGGACACCAGGCCGGAACGTTACTGTGGACGAGTGTATGCAACGCTTTACCGGACGAGCTTCTGAAACAACAACTATACCTTCTAAGCCTATACCGACAGGCTATAAAGTATGGGTAGTCGCCCAATTAGGCTACTTTTTACAGTGGACCTGGCATTCTAAAGGAGCTCAGGGGCTAGAGGGCGTGCGAGCTCCTGTAGCTCTTGGAGGGCTAAAGACGAATAGAGGTGCCGGCCTCTCTGGAAATCGTACGCAGGCTGTTGTACCGCATCTGTTGTGTCGTTTGCCTCCCGCAAATTACATAGTATTGCTAGACAATCTCTTCGTGTCGAATAAGCTGATGATGTACCTCCGGGAGCTTGGATTCGGTGCTATTGGTACAGCAAGACGGGATTCCGGGATCGTGCAAAGGCTCCTTACTTTGCAGGCAAATGCGAAGAAATCAGAGACCCGGATACCGTACAACGCTCTCTTTATAGCCTGTAACACCAACAATACTGTGACCCAGGCTCTTTGGAACGATAACGCACCTACGCTTTTCATGATGAATTGCAACGATAGCTCTGGTACTGTCTCTACGATTCGCCATAAACTAAGTGAAACCTCTTCAAATGCGGCTATCTCTAGACCATGGTTTGGAGAGCAGAATAGCAAGGAATTAGATGAGCCCGCGTTTGCGTGGCTTTACAACCAATTCATGAATGCTGTCGACGTCGGGGACCAACTCAAGTCCTACAATTCCGGAGATAGGCCAATTCGTCGTGGAGGATGGCAAGCTCTTTGGAATTGGCTTCTTCAGACGGTTCTAGTCAATTCTTACCTTATATCGATACATGCCAACGTACAGAACCACTGGCAAGTTGAAGACGAGGATCGGTGGACAACACAGGTCAAATTCCGGAAAGAAATCATACGAGCATTGCTTCACTCTACTGGGTCTCCGTTAGGCACGAGGAAAAGGCGTTTCTCACACGGAAATATTGACGAATCTCTTATTCCGGCTGAGCGCCATCAGAAGCTACGAATGACGTGGAGAGGTGATTGTAAAGCGTGTCAAGGGGAAAGGTATGGAAAGCGCCGGCGAGTAGTTTTAGGGGAAACCTCGGCGAATATTCAGAGCTTTGGAAAGCGAAGTACAGTATATTTTGGCTGTAAACAGTGTAACGTACACCTTTGTAAAGAAGGCCCTTGTTTTGATAGGTATCATGGCGCTGTAGAGTAGAGTAGAATTGACTGTATCCAACCCCGAAATGCGGCGTTCTGATTGGCTCAACCCCCTGTCAGGCTAAAATGCGCAAGCGATGGCGGTCGATGGGATAGCTCCCTGTACTCCTCGATTGTATTGATATGAGTTTGGATAGGGGCTGTCGTTCAATGGGACAGAAGCATTCCCTGACATTGAGAAATTCCAAAATGTCTGCCCTGTCTCGAAACCATCGCCATAGTAGGATCCTTTCCATGGTTGAGCCAGAAATACCGGAAGACCAGCTGCTGGACAAATATCCTGCAATATAGTCGAAGTATTCAGGATCTGGCATTGAGGCGGCAGAAAGTTTGAGGTAGTGATAGATGAAGGCCAAATAGCAGATTCGTTGCCGGTCATAAATATGCTGCACGTCGTATCTCTGGTTCCGCCTTGGGACCATGTGAGCGGGATGTTTAGCCCCCACGATCCAATCGATGGTAACATCAGAATAGCAGAAGATGGTCCGACGATTGCGCCCAGAAGCGTAAGTAACGTGATTGACAGCCCAAATAGAATACGCCGAGGTAGAAACCCGGTGTTTATGTTTGCCTTCCACAGGGCTGGACTGAATATCGATAGAATATTCGAAATCTGAAAAGAAGCCAGAACACCGTCTATTGCAAGCCCTTCACGCCGACTAAGTTCTTGCTGGACGCAGCTAACAGCAACAACAGATAAGGAAGCGACGATAACAATTTCGTGGACCTTTGCGGCGAACTGTAAGGCATTAAGTTGTGCATTCTGATTGGGAGTATCGACATCGGAGAACCACTGCGATGAGACGTTGAGGGAAATGAGAGCAATGGTTGTGATAAGCGATGGGACGTGGACTAAACAAGCCACAAAACATTTTGACCTGTCATTTTTCCAAAGTCTTGAGGGTTGCAAGTCATGTACAAGTTGCCTCATCTTTTCACGGTACTTTAATTTCTGAAGGTCGATCAAGAGATTCGCAACCGGGGAGAGAGCTTCGCCATGGTGGATAGAAGATAATCCTGAGATGGAGTATTTTCGGTTGTACTCCAAAATCTCATCGTAGGCGATTGGTGAAGAAACTCAGCCTAAAATCAGAAGCACCAGAACAAGGTTCCTTACATACTGGGCTGCATAAACGATACACCGTAAATTGCCTTATTGGGTCTATCTGCAGGGGGCTCCTCATGGCGATAAGATCTCTGATAACCATGCTCCAATCAGAAATGCTTCTTGTGGCATTTCACTCACAGTCCGCGCTAGTAATGAGGCTCGCTTCCTCTATTTGATGTCGGCTGTGTAAATGGACTCGGTGGTATGTGGCGTTGCTGTTACAGCTGATTTGAATGCTCAGTAGAATATAGGATGAATTTTACCATTTGCCCGATCCAAAAGCCTCGAGGGCAGAAGTTCGTCGTACACATGCTTCAACCACTCAGCAGCAATTGGACGAGTCAAAGCGGGATCGATGATCTCTTCAACTCCGAAAGCATTCGCTGTTCGAACGGGGTTCATGAGCCGCGTGTACTCTTCTTCTAAATCCTTATATCGTGCCTCTCGTTTGTCTTTGTCCTTAATGGCTTTCAATTCTGCAGCATGACCAACTTCTATTCCACCATCGAGAGGAAGACTGCCCCACTCTCCACTGGGCCATGCAATTCTCATCCGAGGATCTCGACAATCAAGCATGATTCCTCCAGCTACACCATAGACTCTCCTAGTCACAACACTGAAGACCGGAGTGGTGGTAGAGAAGTACGTTGTGGCAAGAGCGATGCCATGTCTCATCGTTGCTGTTCGTTCCGCATTCGTGCCAATTGCGTAACCTGGAACATCCACGAATTGGAGGATGGGAATGTTGAAACTGTCGCAAAATTTCAGGTGCCTTGTTATCTTCTGACTACCAGCTGCGTCCAAGGCTCCAGCATTCACCTCACAATTGAGAGAGATTATGCCAACTGGCCGGCCACCTAGTCGTGCAAGCCCAACAATCGCAGTGGTACCCCACAATGCGCCAATCTCGAACCAACTATCGATATCTACAACAGTCGTGATGATCTTTCGGGGATCATACATTCGAGCTTTTCGTCTCGGTATGATCGATCGAAGCTCCTCGCAAAGTCGATCTGCAGGATCATCTGATGGCAGAACTGGAGGCAATGAACTCCCTGAGTTTGGTAAATAGCTGAGAACAGTCCTGAGTTGTTCGAAGCATTCTTGCTCGTTTGCGGCAAGATTGTCGATTGTTCCGTTTGTACAATGCATCGACGGTCCGCCAAGATCTGTGAAACTTAGGCCCTCTTCGAAAGTAGCACCTAGTGTAGTCAGAATGAGAAGACTTTACGAAGCACTAGGAGCACTTCTTACCAGCAACGACTTTCGGTCCTGCGTTAAACAGTGCCCCAACATCAGCAGCCATAACCGAGAAATGGCAAGCGACAACTCTTGCAGCACCCAGTCCAATAGCTGGTCCTAGAACAGCTCCCAAGTTCGGTATCCCCAAGTTCAATTGTTCTGCTACGTGCTTAAATGAAGGCATGGGCGGAATATACGAGTAACCCGCGGTCTTGATCGTGGTGACCGAACCTCCTCCGGACGAGCCGTCGACGAGCTTTATAATAGGAAGCTTCAATGCAACAGCAAGTTTCTCCATGTATATAGTCTTTTCCATCAAAGCTCCATCTGCATGTCCAGCGCGAATCGAGAAGTCATCTGCCGTGAACACTACTCTGCGACCCCTCAATGTCCCGAATCCTTGCACGTTATTGCTTGGTATGTACGACTCTGGTTCCTCTTTTGTTCCATCCAGCTTCTTCCATTGAACTGTGCCAGATACCGAACCCACTTCATGGAAACTTCCTTCGTCCAACAATTCTAAGACTCGTTCCCGCACCCATAGCTTCCCAGCTTGCTTTTGGCGAACATAGCCTTTATTTTTCGTGTCCGGTGAGCGAGCAATGGTTTTGAGAGATTCCAATTGCCCAAGGATATCGGAATAGTCTGCTGGAAGTTCGCTCTTAGCCTTTGCGACGCGACGCTTTCGGGGCGCTACATGGCCCGCGACTTGAGATAGTCGTTCTGAGGGGGCTGTTTTCGAAGAATTGCTGTCATCGCTACTCGTCATTGTGTTTCTGCGGTATTAAATCGTCAATCGGAAAGACAGTGAAATATTTCGTAGTAGAAGTCATCTTGAAGCTACGGCTGGGGGTGGTTGGAGGTTAGAAAATAACCTCGGCGATTACCCCGCCAAAACATGGGTTTCGGCCCCTCGTGGCCCCCAGTTTTGCCGTCAGGCTTCTCCAAGCTTCAAGTCCAACGACAAATGTATGTTCGGCTGTTTGTATTCCAGGGTCTTCGCTTTGGTAGAAGTCTATAACTCTTTACAAAAATATTCTCCAGAATTGTCAATATTTAAATTTGATGTCATGGCTTCGACACGACGAATAAAGCGGCTTCTTGTGGCGAACAGGTAATACAGTACTCAGGCAAAAGTCTTATCATACTGTACTTTATTGACAAAGCTACAGGGGAGAGATTGCAACTCGAATCATATCAACAGCAAGAGAGTTAGACATAGAAACATACTCTATTTATACATCCACTGATACATGTCACACCAATGGTTCAAATCATTCAATTCAACTGGCCTCGCCAGCATCATACCTAAATATCTCAGAACTGGTGCAGCTCGTCCAAAAGTACGAGATAGACACCATCCATCCAGGTTATGGTTTCCTCTCCGAGTCACCCGACTTCGCACGTCGAATGTGGGAAGAAGCCGGAGCTCTTGTCATCGGCCCTGGACACGAAATACTTGCTCGGACTGGAGACAAACTGCAAGCAAGACTTCTTGCAGAAGAGTGCCAAGTCCCCGTTCTTCCAGCTTTGAAGAACCCGACGAGTGATGTTTCTGAGTTACAGAAATTTGCGGCTTCGGTCGGGTTTCCTATCATCATCAAAGCTGTTGACGGTGGAGGTGGGCGAGGGATTAGGATTGTGAGAAAGGAGAAGGATATGACATCTCTTGCTAAGAGGGCACTAAAAGAAAGTCCTAGTGGGAAAGTGTTCGCTGAGAAGGCCGCAATCGATGGCTACCGTCACGTCGAGGTCCAGATCATCGGTGATGGGCAAGGCGTTGTGCGGCATCTTTGGGAACGAGAATGCAGCATTCAAAGGAGGTTTCAAAAGGTTGTCGAGTTTGCACCAAGTTCGATGTCAGATCGTAAATTGATTGGAGAGGTCATAAATTCGGCTTTAAGGATGGCCAGGAACGTCAACTACTCGTCTCTGGGGACTTTCGAATTCCTGGTCCGCCAATCCCCACCGGACTTCTACTTCTTGGAAGTAAATCCACGTCTGCAAGTCGAACATACAATCACAGAATCTATCGCCATGGGAATAGATCTCGTCAAGATGCAGCTTCTACTTGCTCAAGGTCAATCATTGGCTTCGCAACCATTAACGCTTTGGGGCGACAACCCAGAGATTCCTCCGCCGCTGTATTCACTTCAACTTCGGGTCACAGCCGAGGACGTTTCTAGTGATTGGTCACTGAGCGTTGGCAAAATCAACTCTTTCCGATTTCCTGCAGGCAATGGCGTCAGGGTTGATACCCACCTCATACCATCGCAAAAAGCTGTCATCGGAACAGATTTTGACAGTTTGATAGCCAAGATCATTATTACAGCTCCATCATGGGAAGATGTCGTTCAAAAAGCAAAGCGAGCTCTCGCGGATACTCACATCGAAGGTGTCAAGACAAGTTTGGACGTTTTGCGAGGCATTGTCGCGAGTGAAGCATTTATGGCCCAGGAAAGCGACACTCAGTGGCTCGAAGCAAATCTGCCCTCTGTGCTAGAATCTGGGAAAGCAATATCAGGCAATTCGAACAAAAACACTGTACAGGCAGCCACAAGCGCACCAAGTACGTCTATCGCCGCAGCATCGAATGTGCTCTTCCGCAAAGGCGACGCTTGGTCCATATCGCTTACACCTGAATCGTCAAGCGAAGAAGTCAAATCACCAGCTCCCTCTCATCTCCAACTTGCACGCGTATTGCGCAACGAGTTTCCTGCTTCTCTGACAGCTTCCATTCTCTACACTACACCATCATCTCCTAAGCCAGTTCCTTACACCTTGACGCTAGCGTCCACGACCGCATCGTTTGGCTCACTGGCAAGCACGGCTACTCATCGTCGTGGTGATCCGGGGAATTCGAATCACATCATCATTCCATTCCCGGGACAACTGATGGAAATCATGGTAGATATAGGTGACGAGATACAAAAGGGAGAAACGGTTGCAGTAGTCAGACAGATGAAAATGGAGCTGGAGATTCGCGCGACGAAAGGAGGAACTGTTGTATGGATGTACGAAGGCGAGGAGGGTGATGAGGTCGGTGAAGGGATACTAGTTGCTGAAGTTGAAGGCGGTGCAGCGAAGCTGTGATGGACTTTCTGTAATGACATGTCTTTGCCCTTGAGAGAAGAAGATGCATGCATCTTCGAGATTCTTCTAAATTCAGGGCACTTTCTCAGCACGCTGGCCAAATCAAAGTATGCTATAGGCAAGTTCCTATCCGGAGACATCAATATATCTAGGTGATGAAGCCATTGTGGCCAAAGAGGAGAACTTTTGGAGTCGATGCGTTCAGATAGCGAAATATGGTGTAGACTTGGCACTTGCGGTTAATAGGCGAACCCCAATCAGTGCAGATCCGCCAAAGCTTGAAGATGCTGTGAGTCACTTCTAATGTTCGTTGAATAATTATTAATGCTTTCAACGAATACCTTGCGATAATTTTCCATCTTCAAGAATTTGCTTACTAAATCCTTCCCTGTTGTGCATTTCGTTAAACTTGATGATGCTATTCAGACGTTAAGGTGGTCCAAGCGGAGCGAGGGACGCGAGCGTGCCGAGAAGGTTCATCGCTGCTAGCTTGTAAATCCACGTCTGTCAGACCAATGAAGAAATAACACAGCTTTGGTAATTCTTGGGCAGATCGTTCCCTCACCAGGAATTTTTGCTTTGTGATGTATGATGGGAAATTCGACTGACTAATTGGGACTTTCTCGGAGAAGATGCGCATTGTGACGATATGGCACTTCTTTACTACCCGTGTAGGAAACAAATGCAGATTCCAAAATTTGTGTATAAGAACATGTGTTTCTGAACATCAGGTCTATTTATTTCCACATCTCACTTCATATCAAGTTACCGCACGTCTACTCAACTCAAGTCATACTTTATTAAATCACAACACCTACATCTCCATCAATTTCCACAAAAACGCAAAACCCAAACAACAATACAATGGCAGCCACTGCAGACACATCCAAACCCTTTTTCCCGCTCTCCGGCTCTAGGGATGATGGCTGGTCTACAGAAGACGAGGCCACAGCAACATGCTTCTGCGGCTCAGTCCAACTCGCATTCGTAGGTCTACTCTCTCCAACCCTGATATCATGCAGTACTAAACCGTTTTCAGCCAACTCATGGCCCAGGCTACTTAGGCACATTTGTCTGCAACTGCTACGACTGCCGCAAAATCACCGCGTCCATGTTCGCATCCAACTTCACCGTCGCCGACTCGCACCTGAAGCACCTGCGCGGACAGGAGAATCTGAAGACTTTCGCCGAAAGTAAGACCATCGGGTCTGGGAAGACCATGACCAATTACTTCTGTCAAACTTGCCGGACTCTTATGTATCGTGTTGGCGTTGCTTTCCCTGGGACTAGCTTTCTTCGACTCGGCACTGTTGATGATTTCAGTTTGCATGAGACAAAATTGAGGCCGACTGTGGAGCAATTCGTGAAGGATCGTGTGAGCTGGGTTCATGGTGTTGATGGTGCGAAGAAGTTTGAATCGATGGGAGAGTTCTAGAGGGGCTTGCGTTTCGGAAAGTAGGTGTTTGGGTCATGGGGGTGGGAGCAGAATGTATATCAATTGATATTGTCCATGCTATTTCAAAAATCTGATTTGCAAGTCTTTTGTCTTGCCTTGAATTTACATATTGCTGGAACCCTTTTATCTTCATGCTGATTGGCTCATGAAACTCTGGTGGCTTGCAAGCAAGCCGCGTCTCGCAGAATCATCACGAGGCGACTCAGACAAGGCTATCCGAATGTCTGCCTCGAGGCCTCTTTTCTACCACATCAAGTGCGCTTCGACAACATTACAAAGGTAGTACCGCGACTTTAGTTTCGCCTTGCAATGTCTCGAGAGCTCACCTGGTACTGGCCGGAAGAGGGCAAGGTCAAGCAGCTCATTCCTCTTTCTCAGCTGCCAAGCCAGAAGGACCCCTCGTGGATTGATTTCGATATCTTGAAGGGCTGGATGCAGAAGTGCAACGAGACACACAAGCATATCCCAAAACGATCCCACAGCTTCAAAGTAAAGCGTCCGCGATGGCTTATCGACGTCCGTCGACAGTGCTTGGTCAGTGGTCTTACTCCCACTATGGAGTACGCTGCCTTGAGTTATGTCTGGGGCCAGGCTGAGTGTTTCAAGACCTTACGAAGTAACTTGGACGCATTTCAAATGGAAGACGCATTTAATGCTTCCAAGACTGAAGGAGTCCTACCAAGAACTATCAGACATGCCATTCATGTTGCAGCTATTCTTGGGATAGACGGACTCTGGGTTGATGCGCTGTGTATTGTTCAAGATAATGATGAAGAGAAATCGACGCAGTTGCATGGCATGGGTGCTATCTACGAAGGTGCTACAGTTACTTTCATTGCAGCTGTTGGAGAGGATTCCAACTTCGGAATACCTGGAATCCATGGAATCTCGGAACCCCGCGATGATCGAACTCGGCGTAAAGAAGACTTGGTCAAGGACAGCGAGTGGTACAAGCGTGGTTGGACGTTTCAAGAATTAGCCTTCTCTCAACGAAGGATGATATTCACACCAAACGATGTGATCTGGGAGTGCTCTCACACAATGTGGAGGGAATACTGGGGAGATCCTGAGTACACTGGAGGGAGATTTCCTCCAATGAGCAGCAAGTGGCTTACGACGTGGAGAGATCCAGGTACTGATGTCCTTGTACAATATGGAGAGATGGTAGAAGGATTCACGAAGCGAAAGCTCACATACTCGGAAGATATACTGGACGCGTTCACTGGTATTCTGGTTGAGCTTAGCAAGCGTTTCCGGTCAAGATTTATCTGTGGCTTGCCCATGACTTTCATCGATTCTGCCTTATTATGGCAACCGTCCTTGACTGGAACATGTTTCTCGAGGCGGGTTCGTCAGAAGGGTGGGACAATGGTTCTGTATCTACCAAGCTGGTCATGGGCAGGCTGGGAAGGCGAAATCGAATATGACTTGTTGAAGTACGGCTGCTACCGTGGCGTTTACGAAAGACACAATGGAGTCCGTGGGTGCAAGTGCAGAACACTTCAAACATGCATCTTCCGTTATGGGACCAAGGAGCAGACGAAAGTGATCGGGACATGGGATCCCAATTTCGGCTACAAGCTCAGATCCCGCAATGTTTCCAAAGGGAAGAAAAAGAAGATACAAAATCACCAGTCTCTAACGCGATTCCAGACTGTACCAGCAGGGCCAAAAGTGTCTGTACTTAGTCCAATACTGCAGTTTAGAACCTCTCGAAGATTCTTTCGAGTGGACAATTTCGATCCAGCTGTGAAGAGGCACGCTAGAGCTTTACGTATATGTGACGACGAAGGATTGACCTGTGGACAACTTTCGAGAGGAGTGCCTGAAGACCTGAAGGTTGGGGACGAGAAATTTGAGTTTATCGCAATTTCTAAATCGTCCAATTACTGCAGGTCACGGGAGTCGAGAGGTATCACTGTCCAGAATTGGATGACGGAGGAGCATGGATACCTATACTCTGTTCTGTTGATAGAGAGAATGGACGGTGTAGCATACCGGAAAGCATTAGGCTGGATCACAGACAAAGTCTGGGAGCGTGGTAAGCCTGAAATGGTGACTGTTCTCCTCGGGTAGCCTCAACAGTGATGTCTTGAAAGTACAAAATTTTCAAACTGAACAACCGGGAGGATGATGCTGCACCTGTATTCTTGGCTTGTGGCCAATGCTGTTGTTGCTTCAAAAATTGAAGAAGTAGATGTTCTTGGAGGAGCAAGTCCATATCCATAGGCTGAAAAGTCTTGTGTTTGTAGACTCTCCTTCTGCAATTCACCCTGCTGATTGAAAGTACGGTATGATAACCATAAGCCACAGGAGACTGATAATTGGTCTGCGAGTCATAGGCTCGGGATGGAGGAGACCCATAATGATGTTTTGATCCTTCTCGCTTAGCCATTGATTCGGGTCAGGGAGGGGACGCTGAAGCCGTAAATGTTTAGACGATCAGGAGGGACAGAATCTACATGCTAAGTGAACCCAAACAAATTTCACGGATGCTTCGCTCACTTGAAGCTTAACAGCAACACGAGTGCAAATTGTTGAATAATTCCAGAATGCATTAAGTCATATTGAACCCCTGCCAACCTACACAACCGTCAAGTCTGTGACCACAGCTCTATGATCACTCGCAATAACCCCATCCACCACATTCCCCAAAATCTCAAACTGCTGCGCCGTGATTGCGTTGGCACCAATCGGTCCCGTCCAGCAATAATCGATCCTAGAAACCCCCGTCGTCGTAAACCCCGTATAAGTCAACTGATTCGTCCCCAGCCTCGTCGCGCCCGACTCCCACACCTCCGTCAGATAATTCAAACCCTTCAGCGTCGCATACGCATCACCATTCGGCTCCGAATTGAAATCGCCCGTGAGAATCACACCGAGAGAACCACCATACAGAGCTTGAGCAGCTTCAATGCGCGATACAACGACCTTGATACCTTCGCTTCTCGCCTGACTGCTCACGTTGTCGAGATGCGTGTTGGCGGCGATGAAGCGCTTCCCGGTTGCAATATGCTCAAAGACACCGAGCGTGACGACTCTTCTACTTCCAGCTCCCCATCCGAAAGACACCACGTCTGGAGTAGGACTCAACCATTTCGTCTCACTGAATAGCACGCGGAAGAGGTCTGTTCGATAGAGCAATGGACTGAACTCCCCAGACGCCACGCCATCATCGCGTCCGACTCCTAGATGTGCCCAGGAGGAGCCGAGCCCAGACTTCACATCGCTGAGCTGGTTGGAGAGGACTTCCTGGAGGCCTATTATAGTAGGGTTGGTTGTGGCGGCGGCCGTGGACGAGAGGAGGGATTGCACGTGTGGCATGCGGCATTGGTCGGGCCAGATGGAGCAGAATAGTGTCCACCATGGTTTCTCGCCTGTACCTGGAGAGGAGGTCGCGTATCGGATGTTCCAGGTTATGGACCGGAGGGGGAGACTGGCTGCGGTGGTAGTGCTAGGAAGCGCGAGCAGCAAAACGGGGAGGAGAGCTGAGAGGAGCATCTTGTCTGCTTTAGCTATTCTTGCTGGCTCGAGGTCTCGATCCTAATGGTAAGTTGGCGAATGTGAGCTGCAGAGGAACAAAAGTGTTGTTCGGTGGGGGTTGATGGGATATATGTACTTCATCGGAACTAGCAGGTGGAGTAGTGCATACAATTGCAAGGAGATTAATTCGCACGAGCCAAATCTGACTCCGTGAATAGGTATATCACCGATGATTCCCCTCATGATCACCGTTCACAGGGGTCTACTTTAGCCGACCTCCGAATCTGAATGCAAGTTAAGCAACTGGAGTCAATCCATTTCACGTGGGCTCGGTACTGGAATTAGAAGGTGAGGTAAGTCGGAGATCCTACACTTACCGTTAGTCCACGTTTACTTGAATGCAATCACTGGCGCAACTTTATCCAGAGCAAGCGAGCGAGTAAGTTTTGGGGTTTGTTTCTCCGCTTTAGATAGGGGTGTTCGCTGGAATCTCGGGGGTTAGACCGCATTGATTGGCCAAGCGTCGGATCAAACACCCCTTTTACACCTCTAACCGATGCTTGTTCTCGGCAGTCCATTGTTGACTGCCCTGCCAAGGGCAGCTCGAACTCGACCATCAATGAATAATGGTCGAGAAGTGTCGCAATCATCCACTTTTCGAATTCTGCCAAAGTGAAAATTCCTCTTGATTTGTTGGAGGTAATGTCAATTTGATATCTCCCAGGAGTGAATAAATTCTGTCTATCCAACCTCCACGCGTCTTGAGCCAGGAGCTTAACCTGCAAGCAATTAATACAATAGAAAAGTCTCGTACATTGACTTCTCCCAGTACATCGTGAAAGGATCCCATAGCAGGGATATCCCCTTTTGTTTGTTGGTTGGTGCTCAATAAGCGAGAGCAATATGTTGAATGTCGAGGTGAGGAAAATCTTCATCGAGAAGCGAAGGTTTAGATTGAGGAGAAATACTGCATTGGAGTCCAAGTGGGTATACAAACTGTCAAACAGATACGACATATCGAGGAAAAGATAGATCATCATCCAGATCGTGGCGAATTCAGCCAGAAAAATGTGACTGTCAGCAAAGCCGTGGCTACCGCAACCACGTACCCTCCCATCGTAAAACCGCTGGAAACATCTTTCTGAACAATAGCCCATACCACAGAAAGTACACCACTGCCGACCAAGATTACTAGAAAGACACAACTGAGCAAGAACCAGTTTGGGCCGTCCACAATATACACACCCCAGCCAAACGAGGATATGCTTGGATCATCGGGGCATTCCAGCCGAGAGTCGAGCTTCTTAGGAATGCGCGTCAAGAGGAATTTTGATGTGTGTACGAGTTTGGGGTTGAAGAATGCGTGGATGAGTATGTTTGGCGGTAAGGGAGGGCTGTGTTGTGGCGGGCATGGTCGATAGTAGTATCTTTTGGTAGAAGCTTCTTCGGGGCTTGGGAAGGCAGGAGGCTCATATATCCCGACTGACTGGTGGGCAAGTGGTGGCGAATGAGCAACAAGCTCGAACTGCAAGGTATTAGCCAGTATGATTTTCGGCAACTGCACATTCACTCACCTTGACGAGCTGAATTGTCCGTGGGTGTAGAAAGCTGAGTCTCTCATTGAAGCAACTTCGCAATCCGAAATATGCCTGTCGAACTTGCTGCATCAGATGATGGTCGCTCACTGTCTGGGTAACTTCGATCTGAGCCAACCTAATGTCATGCGACCGATAGTTGGCACATAGCAGGATGAATTGACGGTTAGCATTTTGGGCTCTGACTGCAGTGGCAGATAGTGCTATACCACGCTCAGTATTCAAAGCCTGCTGAGTTGCCAAAGGGTTGTTTTGCGGCCTAGGTGTGTCCTGCGTTCCAATGGATACTGTATTTGATTCCCGTTGAGGTATGGCGTCTGATTGTGCGACGCGAGTATCTTGAGCCAGATCTAGTGTGAGCTGACCTAATGAGTCTGGCACAAGACAGGTAACGTCCGCATGAAGAGATGTACCGCATGCCTATGCTTTGATTAATTGCCGATATTAGAATTCAATCATTCTGTTTTACTTACGCATTTCCAAAAGACTCGAGATTGACCATCGATAACTGAAAGCGTGCTTGACGTTCTCAAAAGATCATGGAGAAGACCTGAAGCAAGTTCATTAGCAACCGATTCTGCAAAATTACTCCATACTCGACGGTACCAGGGAGAGATGATACAATCGGATGGAACAGCGCGAGGACAATGTAGATCAGAAGGCTCGTCGTGTTCCCCTCCCTCTATTCGTGCTTCAGGCTCTTGCTCTGACTCTGTCTGTCGGTCTAACTTATTTCTCTCGGCTCCGGGATAGATGTTTCGAGAATACTAGCTGAGGTTGCATCCGTGGTTCTGTCTCCTAATTTGTTGATTCCTAAGATTTCGTGGCCTTTTAGATCCTTTCGAGTCTCCAGGTTAATATAGTCGTCCAATTTCTTCTTTAGACCAACGTAAGCCTCTCCGCCTGTGAGAAAAATTTCAACCTGTTTCAAATTTTCAAATTCCGCTTCTTCTCGGTCGCTATCATCGCTTTCGTCTGACTTGACTTCCTCGTCCGGAGCCGCAACTGTCGCGGAAGGGTTGGCTTTTGAGTTTCCGTGTGCTAAGAATAGCTCAAGCTGCTGTCTCTTATCAACATTCTGCTTGACAAGAGCTCGCATCTCTGCCCCGCGACCGTCGGCGTCGTTGTCTCGAAACTCATAGGATATCTGCGTAGCAAGCCATCGGGTCTTTTTGCGCAATAAGCGAATAGTCTGCCGCTCCTGAGGAGCCTGCGCAGTGGTTTTGAGCTCAAGGCGGTAGTGCTCCAGAAGTCGACGGAAGTTCTCAATGAATTTCTGTTGGCTCAGCCTTTTGAGAGCCTCCCGACAGAGCTCTTGAAATTCGATATCCTTTGTTAGGATACCAAGGATTTCAAAGCTAGCCGTTGCTTGAATAGACAGACTCTGTGGACTTTGGTTGAATAAGCCAGTTCCAGGAACTGACGAATCGAATGTGCTATTCGACAGCCTAGTAGACCAAATGCTTTCAAGATCAGCAACGGACTCGAGATCTGAGAAATCAGACTCTTCATCTTCATTTGCATCATTCAGGATCGATGCTTCCATTTTCTGTGGGAGTCCAACTTCCTTAGCACCCATTACTCTCTTTATGTCCGCGAATATGACAACAGCAGGAGTGAACAGCGCCGTGCATATGTCCGTGTCTACATGTTCTCTCCCCCATACCATTCCATACCATTCCCTGGTTTCGCTATCTATGATCCAAGATCCAGCATCTCCTGCGACGCCCATACCGCCGTAATTCCATTGTCGAACACCTACGTGCTTCGGGGCATTGACACCCCACTCGTAGGTGACGATGCCATTCCGATCAACTAATTCTTCCAACGTGGATATGACACCCCTCTGGAAGCCACTGGTGCGTCCGATAGCCTCAACATTAGCTCCTGGTTTGACTTCGGATAGTTTGGAAGGTAGTGAAGCCCAGGGCAGGTTCTGCTTCAATTCAAATGGCCATTGGTCAATCTCGAAGATTGCCCAATCCATCCTATTCCCTGCTGGGCTGGATACTTGTGAAGACTTTGCTACGAGCTTGCCAAATACGAAATGTTGAGCTTGATCATCTTCGGATTCGAGGGCGCCACGCAGCGATGCGCAATGATTGACCAAAACATCTTCGGACAGTCGCAGATCTGTTGGACACAAATGCCCGACCGTTAAACCATAGCAGCGGCCATCAACTGTAATATAACCGCCAAGAGATACTTCGCGATTGGGTGCTCCTTGTATCCCAATTGTAGCTCCCGGTTGGGGAAACCTTTGGAACATAGCATTCCGAGGAATCGGCGGCCTAGATGGCAAAAATACCGCCCACGCATCGTCCAACCAGCGTCTTAAAGATGCGAATGTAGGATCCTCGACATTCGTTTTGACTTCCTCCCATTTCGTGGAATTTGTAGAAACCCTATTACGAAACAGATATGACCCATCGAGAACAGTCGGCTGAGAGTCAACGAGAGAACTCAATTCGACTCCATTAAACATAGACTTTAACTTGACGAAGGTAAGTGAATGGCTCAGTTCAATAATTCGAGCCAGTGATTGTTAGCTGTTTAGGACAAGATCATGAAAGTTTGAAACAACTTACTGAAAGACAGGTGACCGAGATTCCAATCTCTGCTTCCTTCCAACTCATCCAGAAGTAATCCCGCGATGGTTGCCAGCTCCGCGATCTTGACAGGAGCATCAACTATAGAATCCAGGTCCTCATGGAATTTTCTCAGGTCTGAAGCTATTGATTTCACGAAAGCCGCTGGAGTGATATCCATGATTCCAGTGCCCACACAGCCAAGTTCTGGCGATAATGGCAAGCCTGTTGTCCATTCAAGCCTTGTCCTCGATTCTGATGAAATTGATTAAAAAATGAGTCGATATCGTTTCTCAAACAGCTTATGTCAAGACACAAGGGTATTGCTGACAATAGCCTAAAAGGGAGGTAGATTAGACGACAGTCTCAGTGAGAGGCGACGATACTTCTACCCAAAATTCGTTGAGGTTCTGTGCTGTACAGGCCCAAAAGACGCCCGGTTTGGCAGGACTCACCCAACGCCACTCGCTTCGCACCTAATCAAGAGCCGTTCCTGCAAGCCACCTACACACTCAGCCTCAAGATTAGGAAAATATATCTCGTGCTTGGGGGATCGTTCACCAACCAGCTTTTGAGTATAGCTGCGCCTACAAGTGGGGGCAGAGCAAAAGATCAGGAAACAGTGAGTGTAGGCGCAGCTTTGCCGGATAAAAGCTAGTCTACGATCCCCGAAATGCTTTGAGCAAGGGGAACTATTCCAAAGCCATGCCGGACCACTAGTCGGCAGTTGGAGATACACGTCTTGTATCGTAGGATTATAGTGATATCAAATAAATGACCGAACACTTTGGTACACTACCTACCTGGCTCAACAACATCGAAATCAGTATAGGCCTCCCCCGAACCAAAAGAAAGAGAGAGAGAGATAGGAAGATCGCAATCCTACCCACAGGAACAATTGAGCCTTCCGAGCTCTCAAAATCTACCCCGGAAAGCAACACCCGATCACCAAGATTTCCGAGCGCTGAGAATGACCGAAGGAGGTTGACATTGCTGTAGGTCTTGAGCCAAAAAGTGCAGCCAGGCCAACTCCAGGCAGTGTCGTCTGTCGTACAACCAACTATGGCAAATGAAAGGAAATACAACGGGGTGGGAGGAATCGTTTGACTCTCTGAAAAGAGGCCCAGAGAGCAGCATCTGGCGAAAATGAAGACTTGTTTATGGAAACGATACCCACTCTTCTTTATAACAGTCCCTGCATTTCCCCAACCTCATTCGCAACGATTCTGCTTTACGTCTATGTCACCAGCTTAAATATTCATAGATGGATGAAGAAAAACAGCCTCACATACCAAATCGCCAAAGCACCTGATTGCTTCGCTACCTGCCCGTGCTGACCATGTCTCGTAACGAGGTTACGAGAAAGAGACAAGTTGCTACTATAGTAATCGATGAACAAGCCCGAGGCCTACTTTTCAGAATCAATGCATTGAAGACCTCTATCATGCTATCATGCTACATTATATGCGTATGCGCACCCACTACTTGCTCGCTGCGCTTATGACCTAAAAATGGTTGAAATGCTCTGCGCCAAGAAATCCACCAAACAATATAAAACAGAAATGTCTAGTCTATTCGTACATCCAAATATGCCTATCATGCATTTTCATGTCTCACTCCCATCCACTACTCAATACACCCACAATCCTCCCTCCTCCCACCATACCTCCATCCAACCTCTAACGACGGACAACCCCACGCCACATCAGGCGAACTACACTGCAACAACACACCCCACAACCTCTCAACCGTCAACCCCAAATACGGCCTCTCCAACGAATCCCCCTCACCATAAACCGCCCCCTTTGCAAACCGTCCCTTCCCTTCCTCCCCAGCCAGCACAACAGGCATCTTCTCCTTCTTATGCGCCCACGCATTAGCAAGATCGCGATCCACTAACCCATCATACAGCATCTGCCAGACATCCTTCTTGGTCCCTCTAATGCGCGCCGCTGACGCCACGAAATTATTGCCGTAGGTCAGCAGCACCGACTCGCAGGTATTGCTACCGGGACGAGCAGCGCTCCACATCGAGGGGACGAGGTGGAACGTATCTTCCCAGCCGAGGGAGTCAAAACACGCACCGCAGTAGCAGGACTCTGATTCCCCGAGATTGAGGAAGCCGGATTTGGGGACGGCGTCCGGGAGCGGGAAGCCCATGGGCGTGAAGTAGTCTGAGAAGCGGTTTTTGATGAGCGGGAGGGTGAGGGGTGTGGTGGTTGCGGTGGAGAGGAATATGGTTTGCACGGGCATGAAGTTCCAGCTGAAGAGGATGTGGTGGAGGAATGTGGCTGCGACGCCGCCAGAGTTGTGGAGCGTGGTGATGGAGACGTCGCCTTCGAATTTGCCCTTGAGGGATTCGGCGGAGGGAGTGCTGAGGTTGAAGGCCGCGTCTTTGCTGTAGATTGTGACGCGTGGGTTGAAGTAGCGGATGAGGTGGTGGGTGGTGAATGTTTCGATCAGCTCGGTTATGGTTGATACGGGGTCGTTCGCGGAATGTGCGATTACGACGTCGAAGGAGCGGAGTTGTGGAGGTCGGTACATGGTGTCTATGATGAGATTTTTAGGATCAAGCCAGGTTTTGAGGTTCCGGTTGTAGGCTACGGTGTCGACCCAGAACATCACGTTGCAGCTGATGACTATGGCGAAGACGGCGGTGGTGGTGGCGAGGAAGAAGGCGAATTGCCATGGCTCAGCATGAATGGGGAGTTGTCTTCGGCGGAAGATCCTTGATACGAGGTTAAGAAGGCGAGGTGGGTAGTACCCTATGTGTTTTGGCCCAACGCAGATGATGTACATGAGGGTAAAAGCGAGGACCTGGATCCAATCGAGGAAATTCTTCTCCTGCCCAAGAACACCCATGATGACAGTCCAAAACCCGGCTTGGAGGGTACTGGCAATCGCATCCGTGGCTTTCTCGGTTGGTTCTTCTAAGGCGCCGCCGACGTGGACTTGAGACACGAATGGATGCGCGCTGTTCATCGAAGCAACGAAAAGTTGTTGTAGAAGAACACCTGGCGCGAGGCTCAAAAGTGCGTATCCCCAGGACCAGGTAGAAAAGGCATGATGAGCTGCAACTACATTCTCTAACCTCGAGGCAGCCATCCATGATATCACTATGGGAGCTATGCCCTGCAGCAGATAGAAGTGCAGAGGTGCATCCCATCCGCTTCCGCTCCCCCTCGCTTCGAATTTTGGCCCAATCTTGGCAATGACCTTCGAGAGACTGAGAAGTGCGAATCCAGCAATAGCGACAACAAGGCTCCTGATATTGAGACGGTAGTCAAACGCGATTGGGGGGATGGAAAGTGCGAGGACGAAGATAACTTTGTATGCTTTTCTGACGGAAGTGCTTTGATCTCGAGGGAAGAGACGTAAGACGTATGCCAAACGGAATAGGAAGCTGTCGAAGGCGTATGTAACAATCTAGATAAGTCAGCAAGTATACTGTTAAGATACCCCAATAGTAGACTCACAGGCAGCATAGCTAGAACAGGTAGATTTGGGCTATGCAGTAGAGCTAGAGCACCACATAATGCGGCAATACAAGCCACGGATGAAGCGAGTATTGTCCTGAAAATGATGAAAGTTGTAGCCAGCCAAGAATAGCCTTCCCCTGGCTCTCGTTTTATCGTTTTTGTACTGAGCTTTTTCAGTACCCCCCAAAAGGGCTATGAATGCAACCAGAATCCATGCAATAATTTGTATGAGCAGCACGTAATAGAATGCTGTGGCATTGTCAGAAATGTAAGAATATTAGAGCAGCTCTCTCTCAGAACGGCAACATGACAAAAAGACCAGTTTAGTGTTCTGAAATCGAAAGTTCTACTCACGATATGCTATTTCAAAAGTCAGCATGTGTTTCAAGAAACGTACCGTCAGTCTCATCCTCAATCTCACATACACAATCCACGATTCACAGAACCAAAGCTAAAAAGTAAAAGAAAAGGCAACTCACGAAAACCCCCTCTCAAAATCCTCCTCCCAATGAGCGTACTCATCGTCATAAGCACCACCCAAATATTCCCCTTCGTACTCCTACTCAGACCCCTCTGCTGCACCTCTTCCTCTCCTTCTCCATAACTCTCCCCTTCACTCTCATCCCCATCGTCCTCTCCCCGCTTCTCACGATCATCATCATCACCGTCGTGCCTATCGCTCACACTCCTACTCCGACTTTCATTTCTTCTTCTGTCTAGACTCAGACTCCCACTCTCAGAAGATCGTCGATCGGCTAGTAAGATCTCTTCATCTTCTTTCCCTCCTTTCGCCTCGCGAATTTGAGGTCGCCATCCAGCGTCCTGCATTTCTCCTCCCTTTCCAAATCTCACACTCTCCCTGAACCCTTCGACTTCTCCGTTTTCTCTACCGCCCCTCGAATACAGCCTTGAAGGTTGGTGAGCTGGACGGGAAGTCCCAGAAACCAAACGTGATCGTTGAAATCGTCCAACAGCCGCAATCAATCAGGATAAACGCCGCGCGTGCGACCACCGCACCCTAACGTCCCGGTCCGCTGTCAAGGGTGGAGGGAACAACAGAGTCAGCGCAATCACGATCGCATCACGTGAGCCTAGATCAATCACTCAATTCTCCCTCCTCCTCAAAAGCCTTCGTCGTCGTCGTCGTCGTCGTCGTCCTTCCAAGTCAAACAATTGAAGCAATTCACGCTCCCTTCCCACCAAAGATAAAAGTCTAGCCTCGTGTCAAACCCCTCGTACCCTACCCCATCAAGCCTAGCCCCCTGCACTTGCGCCTTCGCCGCGAGTCTGACAGGGGCCTTCTAATCTCGTTTCAGCTTGATGCAAACCTCACTGCTTGCTAATCATTGGTTCGAGCCAATCTGGCTTGTGGGCCGGGACGCCGCCCGCGGCGCGTTCGAGCGGACGGACGCGTTGCCTTGTTGGAAAATGGATCGGACTTTCGCTTTTCCCATCCCTGCATTTCCGGAAAACGTGCGGCGTGGAATTGGCCGCATGGTGACTGAGCGTCAATGATACCAAGCCAAGATTGATTACGATGGGTTTATTAAGATCATTCTAAATCCCCCTTATCCTACTTGTTTTTTTTTTCTTTTTCATAATACCAACCTACACAGCAGAAAAATAATAGACTAGAAAATCCCCTAGTTAAATTGGTTTACTTTATCCTCCAGTCTTTAAACCTTCAATAAAGTTCATCAACCGAAACATCAACTGAAACCACAAGGTATATCTCCGCACCTCTCTTCGCTTCTCTCCACTCTAATTCAAGCTTTCCGTATCGTAGATCTTACAAACAAATCCGTGCATTGCCACTCTCTTTCAAGGTCGCGATAGTCCGGTATAATGCAACCGGGAGTTCAGGAATGATCACAATCATCATTTCGACGCCAGTGCGTCACTCACTATCCTACTCCTACATGCTATCCATGCCTGCCTGCTTCCCTCCCTCCCTAGCTTCCAATTATCGAAGAACGCCAACACAAATGCTTTTGTTGTACATGAGAACCTTGACACATTTCGTGACATGCTCCGGTCCGCCCATCACCAACCAACCAGCCCAGCAAGCAAATTCAAATCCACCATAAGATAAACGCCAGCCAAATGCACCACCTCTCTTCTTGAATTGCCACATCAATCAACAGTCCTGTTGATTCTCATGATCGTGATTATTATTTCCGTGACTGAAGATTCTCAAACACATGTCCACTCAGCGAATACGCACCACCTAGCACTTCTGTCCGCGAGGACCAGACCTCGCCAAACACCTTTCTCTCCAACTTTGATGATCGTCTCCCATGTGCCTCCGTCTCCTTTCTCCATAGCTAAGCTTGTGCTCTGGCATTTTTCCTCCTTCCTCATCAATCTCAGGACTTTACCACCAGGGGCTTGAATTGCTAGCTTGGCTGGTTTCTTTGAGCTGAAAGCGCTCGTGGTACTGGGATTGGATCCTGATGCCGAGGAACTATTCAGTGACATCGCAGAGCTGGGGCGAATGAATGGAATGGGAGACGCCCCTCCAGGATTTGGAGAGGCAGCCCCCAAGGAAGAAGGATGCTGGCGAATGGCAAAAACGAAGGTATTGTTCAAAGCCAGTCGCTGGCATTGCGGCTGTGCGACGTAAAGATCATGCCGCTGAGCATGTGGAGTTGGATGGCGGGTGACGAATTCGTAAGGTGGGTTGTCACCAGTATGGATGATGGGAAGTGCGAATGCAAGTGGATGAGGAATGTCCTTGATGGAATGCATCAGACCTCTCTTTCCAGCGTAGACCTTGAGGATCCCTTGTCCTTCGTCTCCAGGGAGCAAAGCCTTCACAGTGTATCGTTTCTGTCCCCCAATCCATTCTGCTTGAGATAAAGCTCGCTTCTTCACAACGTCTCCACTTTCGAAGAAGTCACCGTCAGCATCCCGTTCAAATGCTCTTGCCTCGACCTCTGCTACACATTCGACATCTGCCGGAACCGTGAACCTAACGTGAACTTGCTCAAGATCCTCCACTCTCACAAGACTTGTATCGTATTCAGACATCTCCAGAGCATTCTTGAAATATGGTGGACATGCACAAGGAAGTGCCAATAATATCTCGAACGCCATAGGCGGGCAAAGATGCTGTTGATGATGCTGTTCTGGAACATGAGTCCAGCAGATCTCCGAAGGTCGTGTCAAAAACCACCAGCTTTCTGCCATCTGTCCGCTACCACTAGAATAGAGCGCTCGGCGAGGGTGAGAAGGTGCTGCGAGGGAACAATCCATGATCCTCCATTCTCCGTCCACAATGACAGCATTCCACCAATGATTTGAACGAGGCATGATTGCTAGCTCAGGAACCTCCCCCGGTGTTTTCAGGTAGCCTCTGATAACTTCAGCATGAACGCCAACCGCAGCGCACATTTCCATTACGAGAATGGCAACTTCTTCTGCGCATCCTCGTTTGGTCTGTATGACCCTCCTGGAATCTGGCTCGCTTTCAAAGTCCTCCTCCCAGGTAATCTTCTCGCTCACCCAGGTGAAGATAGCACGTAGACGTTGAACATCGCTTCGATATGGTCGACAGACGAAGCCAGTCGCTAAGCTGACAGGATTGGTCATTGGTGGAAGACTGTTGATGAACCTTGCGTTCTTGTCCACCAAGGTAAGGTTGACAGCTTGGAAATTTGTTGGCTCTACCACTGGATTTCCATCTGCTCCCTCGTCGCCGTCGCACTGCTCAAAGAGCTCCTCAACTGGACTGATCGCGGGATGATCCATCATCTGACATCGCTCTTTCCGTTCCACGCGCTCAATTCGGCTCAGAGAATTCGATCGATTTACATCCCGTCTCACTTGCACCCAGTCGATGCCCGAGTTTCCACCACCCAGGCCCATTTCACTCGCTGCAGTGCTATTATGGCGGCCGTGTTGATTGCTGTAGCCCCCAGCAATTGATGAAACCCCGTTGGAAATCTTGTTCGGCACCTGCGGTCTAGGGGATTCTCCAACAGCAATACTACTCCTGGCACTGGCAGCTCCAGTTTTCGCAGATTCGATAATTTTTTTGAAGAAACCACTCTTCTTGGGCTTTGGCGCAACAAGACCACCCAGCATGCTGTCAGAATCTGCAACTGAACCATGCCATCCGGCCTGGGAATGAGCTCTCGGTGGTCCAGATGCATGGCTGGAATGGTAAGAAATACCAGTGACAGGCGTCTCCGGCCGACTTCCAAAATCTGCCTGGCTCCCATTGATACCCATAAATTTGTCTTTCCTCGACCCAAAAGCACTATGAGCTCGAGCTCGACCTGTTTCCTTCTTCCTCGCTAAGCTTCCCGCACTAGTAGCCGAAAATCCGCCAGCTGAAGTGCCACTCATCAAACTTCGATCCGTGGCATTCGTACTAGAACTTCCATTTGTTGTAGTGCTGCGGTTTCCAGAGGATGCTGAAGTAGAATTTGTCTTCGTAGTGAATGTACGCTCAAGCATAGAACGACCAACGTCGTAGGCAGATTTGCGGTGCCGTAGCTTTGGTGGTTGGCTTGATGCGACGCTGCCAGACATGGAAGACTTTGGACGAGCATATTGGCTCGTCTTTGGTGGGACGTCTGGCCGTACATCGTCATCTTCTACTGGCCGGGGACTACTTGCGTGCATCTTGTTTAGCCGATTTTCCATTCTCTGAACATAGTTGCTCAGTTGGGGTGGAGGTTTATCGGCACCATAGCGAGAGTTTGAAGATCCCATGAAGAGTTCGTCGCCGTCATCATAAGCCGTAGCACCACCAATACCCATAGCTGTATTGGGCCGTAACACCGCAGTTCTTCGAGCCGTGATATAGGTTTGATCAAATGCTTCGGGTGACCAGGGATCCAAGGGAAGGTCTGGAGACTTGGTATCTCGAGACATGCCCATATCAGCTAATGATGACATAACGTCGTCCATGGCACTTCTTAGAGGAGATGGAGTCAGTCCGGACTCTCTGGGCGATGGTGGAGCTGGAGAACCGGCTCGTGGGGTATGATAGCCATTCGGTCGTTGATTGAAGGAATTGGTGGATCCATGCGGTGTATATGCAGTTCGGTGGGGTGGAGGTGGAGGAGGCGGTGACGAGCCTATGTCGAATTGCGGATTCGGTGATGCTGCACGGGAATGGGGTCGATATCCGAACGACGGAGCCGGTGAAGGTGCACGAGAACCATAGCCGTGGTTTACGAGAGGAGCTGGTGAGGGACCTCGACTTATTCCATATCCATTGTGCATTGGTGGGGCAGGAGAAGGCGCTCGAGATCCATAACCGTGGTGCATTGGTGGCGCAGGAGAAGGGGCTCGATAGTTATAGCCGTTTTCCATTGGCGGTGCAGGAGATGGTGCTCGAGATCCATAGCCGCCTCGAGTATGTGGTGGAGGGACATTCGATATGTTGTCATGGACGCTCATGGGATTTGGAGAAGGCCCTCGAGATCTTGCTTGTGCCTCCATCCCAGCCTGTCTTTCAGCTTCCCTCTTCTGGGCCTCTGCTCTCTTTATGGCTGCTGTATCCGGTTGCGCATAGGATTGAAAGGGTTTTCGGGCACTCTTCGTCTTCGGTTTCGCAGCAGTCGGGTTATTGAAGGGACTCGTACTGGGCGAACGTTCTGGCATTGGACTCGAGGCTCTGACTGTTGGGCGAAAGTTGTCTGGCAAGACTTCGACAAAGTTCGAAGGGAAATGGCCCAGCATTCGTTTGTCGCGGAATAACCTCCCCATCCACCATGATCCGTCCCCCGCGTTCAGACATTCTATCAAGTCTCCTTCGATGAAGCCCAAATCGCGTTTCGTCTGCAATTGTTAGCGTGTCGATCTGGCAGACGCCCTCCCCTCTTTGCCCTACCTCTGCTGTGTACGAAAATACAGCTCTGCACCAGACGGGGAATCTCGTTGGAAGCCTCTGTGGTTCGGGCATTGTCAACAGGATGTGCGCTCAAATGGCGCAATGAATTTGGTGGCAGCAAAACATCGACGCGCGGTGCGCTTTCTGGTGATTGTAGAGATATCCCAAGCTTTGTTTGAAGATGCAGCGTTGTGGCAAAACAATAGCGATATCCAACTGTGTAGATGTGTGCGTCGTAGGGTAGCAATCGAGTCCTTTGGGACGCTGGACCTTCAAGCTTGAATACGTCGAAGTCAACAGACCACGGTTTTGGACCAATCAAAAAGTGGGAGGTTGCCCAGGGCAACTGCAATCCCTGAAGGTAGCCGCTCAAGCCCCACCTTTCCTGATATCGTCCTGCCCTGCCGTATCGAACAGACCCGACCTCGCAGCAAGACCATGCAACATTATTCTGCACTGCATTGCTGCTGAGAAACTTTGGAGACCTGAAATCTTTGCCTACGCCCGCTTCAAAGGCTACTCACATATCAATGTTCTAAGGAGTTCCTTCAACTTTCGCAAAGCATATTGCGGTGTATTCAGCAGTCAGGCACCACGGAGTGCCCCATGCGCCGTTTGTTGATATTGTTGTTGATTTGGCAACGCCCGCAGTCTGGAAATACGGCAAATAGCACACAGCAAGCAAAACAACAGCTGATTACCACCTGTTATTCTTTTTCGCACCCACTGTTCCTTCTTATTAGAATTGCTCGTCGCATCCCAAGAACCAAACGTTCTTGCTTTGCAAAGTCAGCAATATGTCTGCAATGGCGAATCAATATTCAGTGCTGGAGGAGCTTGGAAGCGGCAGTTTCGGAACAGTTTATAAGGCAATTGATCGCTCAACTGGAGAAGTGGTCGCAATCAAGCATGTGAGTGTTTCTGGCAGTAGTCGTTGACTCTGTATTGACTTGTTCCAGATTGATCTCGAATCCAGTGAGGACGATATCCTAGAGATCCAGCAAGAGATCTCGGTCCTCAGCACTTGCGCCAGTCCTTTCGTGACCCAGTACAAAGCCAGCTTCCTCCGAGGACACAAGCTATGGATTGTTATGGAGTATCTCGGTGGTGGATCCTGTCTTGATTTAGTATGTTGTCAAAGCACTGCGATATATTCATGGGCTATTTACTAATTGCGATAGCTCAAACCTGGATCCTTCAACGAAGCCCACATTGCAATCATATGTCGCGAACTCTTACTCGGTCTCGAATATCTACATCAAGAAGGGAAGATACACAGAGACATCAAGGCTGCAAATGTATTGCTCTCGACGACTGGGAAAGTCAAGCTGGCGGACTTTGGAGTTGCGGCGCAACTTACCAACATAAAGTCGCAACGGAATACGTTTGTCGGGACCCCGTTCTGGATGGCACCTGAGGTTATACAGCAGGCTGGATACGACTTCAAGGCAGATATATGGTCTCTGGGCATTACGGCAATGGAGCTGGTCAATGGCGAACCTCCCAATGCATCGATCCACCCCATGAAAGTGCTCTTCCACATACCAAAGGCACCAGCACCAAGATTAGAGGGTCCTAACTTTAGCAAAGAGTTCAAGGACTTTGTTGCGCAATGTTTAGTTAAAGATTGCGATAGGCGACCATCAGCCAGGGAGCTTTTGAAGCACAAATTTATCAAGAGTGCTGGGAAGGTTGAGGCATTACAAGAGTTGGTGGAGAGGAAGCAGGAATGGGATGGAGGTCGCACTCGCCCTTCTCATCCTAGGTTCTACGAAGAAACTTTGTAAGTCCGGTACTTCTGGAATCTAGCTACCCCAGACTGACAATTTTAGAAACACGATGACCCCTAGAAACGAGCCAGATGAGTGGGTCTTCGACACGGTCAAAGCAGCAACTATAGCACCCCGCAAGAATACCACAAAGAGACGAAAGCTATCCGTTATACATGCCAATGGCCAAGGCGTTCAAAATGGAGCCGAGGAAGCAATGAAGCGACTGGAACTCAAGGACTCGCCACTCGAATACTCTTCGCCACCTCCGGTTACAATGAAGAAAGGGACAGTTCGGAAGCAGCCATCAATTGTTCAGCTTATGTCACCAACCAAGCCACGGCAAGCCAGCAGTCAGAAACGGCCCCTACAACCGGATATGAATTTTGGAAATACGGGATCTACTGTACGACTATTCCGTCGGGTCTCGGACAATTCCACACTTGCTCAAGTAAACTCTGATGCATCTGCTCCGGCAACTACCCGAGATGAGAACAGGCCACCCATGACCGAGACAGTCACCAAAGAGGCAGTCTTGGGTCGAAGAATTTTCAACAAAATCGTGGATCCATCATTCCAGGAGCTTCATGCCCAGACTGGCAACCAGGCCAAGAGAGAAGCATTGTCACGGTTGGCCGATGCTTGGAGTGCTTTGGATGCGGCTGATCCGGAAGGGGAATATCAATTGTTGAAGGCCATGATCGAAAGAGTTCAGAATGATCCCAAGCTTTCATCATTTCTCTCACCTACCAAAGCCTCGAGCCGAGACGGCACGCCTCAAGGAACACCACAGAAGTCACCTACTAAGCTTGTCTTGGCACAGAATAACCCACACCTGAAATCGCATCGTCGACGACAGACCAGCATGCAACCCGACCCAGAACGACTCAACAACTTACCAGGCCAAGTCGTACCAGGTATGGAGCACACCAAGCAACTTGCAGATGTCCTCTACAGCCGATGGACCGACGGGCTACGAAACCGATGGCCAGCTATATAAATGCTTTTACTCTTCCGGCATGTCTTGGCGCACATAATTCATTTGGCACGCATCATCATTGCGGGAGTCGTACAAAAAAGTCTTTTCTTGTCTACATCAATTCAGCATAAAGACGGTATTAACAACACATACATAGAGCATAGTGAACGTCATCGATCCGATCCGAGTTGGCTGAGGGCGAAGAGAGGAGAGGGATGGAGCAGATCTGGGATCAACTGTACCGATCTGATCTGGTTTGGTTTGGAGGATTGATGACTGATGAATATAATGTCTTTCTTTTTCGATATTCTATTTGTTTCTCTTTGGGGCTTGGCTTTTCTTCGTTTCTATTATGGTTGGATGGATGGTGGGAAATGGTAAGGGGAGCGAGCGAAGCGGGAGCGGAATGGGTAGTGCAATTTGTAAAGTACTTGTAGGTCATACGGCAGATGGGATTCGAATGGAATATTACAATGACGAGCCGATCTTTCTCCCAGTTTCTCGTAAGTGTTTCTCGTAAGTAGAATCTTACATGACTATCCTAGCAAGACTATGGCTAACTCAAATCGCCACCGAACGTTCTCCTCAAGGCAATGTTATAGTCTCATTAAGTCTAATATCACCCGCGGAAAACCCAACCAAGAAGGTATAATTCCCAGGCACAAGCTTCCACCCGCCATCCCAAATCCTCAAATCCTCCGAATCAATACCAAACGTAACAACAGAACTATCTCCAGGTCCCAAATAAACTTTCTCATAGCCCTTCAAGAGCTTCGGTGGCTCGTTGGCCGCAGCTGGGTATGACACGTAGAGCTGCACTACCTCTTTCCCAGCGACAGACCCGGTGTTGGAGAGGAGAGTTGTGACGATGATCGATTGAGCAGTTATTGACCAATTCCCCGAGTTGCTAATAGCAACAGAGATATTCGACACTTCAAACGAAGTATAGCTCAACCCATGGCCAAATGGGAAAAGCGGCTCAATCCCACGCTCATCAAACCACTTGTATCCCACATACAGCCCCTCCTCATAAGGGACCTCCACCTCCCCAGAAATCTGCACCGAATCATCCAATGTCTTTGGAAATGTCATGGGTAATTTCCCACTCGGGTTCGCATCTCCAAACAGCAAGCGCTCAATCGCCAGGCCAATCTGCTGCCCACCATACCAGGCTTCAAGGACAGCATCAACCTCATCTATCCACGGCATCAGGATCGCAGAATTTGTATTCAGCACCACGACCGTTTTCCTGGAGCGTTTGGCCAGTCGCGAAATCAGTGCGTCTTGGTCTCCTGGGAGGGACAGACCAGACCAGTTATCTAGCCCTTCAGAATGGCGATCCGATACGAAGATGATGCTTATATCGGATGTGGAGGCGAGAGAATCGGCGTCTGTGTCGCGCGTTACATTGCCTACGCTGACACCGAGGGTGATGCCGTAGGCGCCTGTGGAGAGAGAATCTCCCATCGAGTAGGCCATGTGGAGGGGGACGTCGATGCCTGCTGTTAGGTTTGCTATTCCTTGGACGGTGTTTCCGAAATTGGCGGCTGTCATGTTAGCTATGAGCTTGCCGGCGATGTAGAGAGTTGCTGTCCCTTGGCCTGTAAGGGAGAAGTGGTAGATGCCCGTCGTGTTCGGACTGAACGTGGCATCATACGTAGCTGAGAAGACTTGAGGGTATGAGATCCACAGCTCGGATGGGAAGGATGGTGCCGTGATATTGGGTAGGATCTGAGTCTGGTTGATCAGGCCCGTGAAGTCGGTTGTGGTCCAGTATGTCACGTTCACACCTTGGCCGAACATGCTCGATGGTATGGTTGGGAATTGCTGCGTTCCGGGATATGCTTCCGAATATGCGACAGTGATATTCTCGAGCTGACCTCGAGCCTTGATCGCGGAGAGCGGATCCTTGACGACCATTGTCTTGTCGATCACAAAACCACCATGGTTCTCAGTGACTTGAGCCAGTTCCGTCGAATCGGCGCCGAAAATGGCAATGGAGCTGTACTTTTCGGTACTGAGAGGCAGCACTGAATCCTCGTTCTTGAGCAAAACAGAACCTTCTTCTGCCATTTGCTGTGCCAGGTCGACATGCCCCTGGGTTCTCGCTACAGCCGACGAGTTTCCCAAAACAGGCGCATCGATCGCACCCAGCTCGAACATTGGCCTCCAGAGTCGAGCGACCATATCGTCGATTCGAGAAAATGGAATGGTGCCGTTATTCACGGCTTCTATCAGCAGATCGCCGTAGTATGCCGGAAACCCATAACTATCCTCGAAGGAACCACCAGGCATACTAATGTCAAGCCCACCCATAACAGCACCAACTGTCGATCGCGTGGAGAAATACCAATCCGCCACCACATAGCCATTGAATCCCCAATCTTCCTTCAAAACATCATTCAAAAGCCAGCTATTCTCGCAAGCATACTCCCCATTCAGCTTATTGTACGAACACATGATACAAGCCGCATTGGCGTCTTGTACCGTCGCCTTAAATGCCGGAAAGTACAACTCATGCAACACCCTCTCATCGACGACCGAGTCCCAAGCATCCCACTCAGGATCCACACCAAATCGATTAGTCTCCTGATTGTACGCCGCAAAATGTTTAGGACAAGCCAACATTTCCTGACTCTGGATCCCCAACGTCCCAGCAACCGCCATGCGAGACGTGAGATACGGGTCTTCGGATAAGGTCTCAGCTGCTCGTCCCCATGCCGGAGACCGCAAGATGTTTATTGTGGGCGCGAGCACCACGTTCCGGCCTTTGGATTTGTGCTCTTGGGCTAAGGCCTGGCCGTAGGCATATTGCAGGGAGGTGTTCCATGAAGATGCAGCAACGACAGGAGCTGGGAAGGTAGTCACGTTGTCGAGATTGTTGCCTACTCCGGCTGGGCCGTCGCCCATGCAGACTGAGGGAACTCCGAGAGTGTCATTGCCGCTGATGTGGCCGATACAGGCAGAAATGCCAGTTCCATGGTCGTCAAGCTGTGGGTTATTTGTTAGATGAAAGAAATTTGAGTTGGAAGAAGGACGTACCACGGTGTCTCCTTGGACCATGGCATATTTCTGAGTGGTATTCAGCTGTAGCATAAATAGCTGCAGCCTCTCCTCAGCAGGTCTTGACTTATCAAGCCATGGCCGATCAGAAATAGTTAAGTCTGCATTTACCAAAAGAGTATTGGAATTGAGGAGCAGTACAAATGCGGCAGCCAGAGCGAAGCGAGCAGCTCCTGTGAAAACAAACATCATGAAAAGTACTTAGACGAGGACACCACATGCAAGACGTACAAATCGCGATCGAGTAAGGCATAGCCATTGGAGTTATACTACGACGCCCACTTTCAATCTATGATGGTACAACTGCAAGAGGATCGCCATGGCTCAGGATACCGGCGTCTTCAATTCCACGATGCTCAAGGATGATCATCCCAAGTGCTCGAGTCGAGGCAGCTCTGCCTACCACGTTAGCGTAGGTCATCATGGATCGCTTGCCTAATATTTTCCGGGTGTTATCTGTGGAGTACTAACTTTGAATTGCCACGTTCAAATGGCGGTATTGCTGGGAATGGCCCGGCAATTCAAACTCACCGGTGTCGATGTTCGAAGAGTGGGGTGGTTCATCTCGGCTTCTTCCTTTCATTAGTGTGTGGGATTGGCTTTGTCATGGCGAAAAGGTTTACAGTAGCATGATTCGTAGAGTGGGATAGATATGAATTTAAAGTATTGTGATGAGTAACTATCGTCTGGGTGCGGCTGTGTGAAAATGATGTTACGAGTCAGAAGCTGATTGTTGTCAGGGCCTCGATAAACCGAAACACAGAATGACCCTCTCGAGATCAAGGGTCGATCAGCTTCGATTATAGGATCTTCAACATTCTGTCATTAGTTAAAAACACATTGTACCCTTTTTCATATTCTTACTGTACCCCAGAATCCAGGCTGAAAATACCCCGCACCAGCAACCACCCCGCCATCCCAATCATCACTTCCTACTCACACATTCCCATCTAATCCAACGACCGTTGTATCAGCATGACTAAAAGTCCTCAATCCTGTCCTTGTAATCTTCAATACAGATTTACAGTTCGGATCCGGACAAGCCACCAGGCCATCCGATGAAATCCAATCGTGCTTGTGCGTTTTCCGCTGTTTTGCTGCTAGGAGGGGTAACACGGCAGCTATTGATTATGTTTAGAAGCTATCATGAGATGAATTCAAAAGCGAAAGTAAGAGGAACGTACAGAGACTGTAGATGCTGATTCCCTGTCCGGGAGGCAGATAAAGCATCTCGCCCTGAAGAGTAAAATAGTCACCCTCCTTCGCGCCGCAGAGTATTCTCTCTCCTGGTGGACACACCACTTCCACTTTCAAGTCATAGAGCTCGAATGAATCGTCGGTCATGTTTGCTTAGCGGTGAGACGGGTTCTTGGCTTAAGTGACGAACTTGTTCTGGGTATGTATCTACCATCAATAAGTCTACGGAGCCATTTATCTAGCCGGCGTCCATTGCGATGCTGACAGACCGGCGTTGAAGTGGCAATGATTGCGCTATAATTTACAGGCCGGGATCTCACTGTCGGCTCCAAGATAATAGTGGATTTGGCGGTGCGGACCCTGTCAGCTACCCATAACTTCAGGCATGAACACCCCATCATTCAACCTAAACCCAGCCTCCGCAAACATCTTCTCCCACATCTCGTTATCGGAGAAAGCATAATTTCCTACCACCTCCGAGTGAGCGCCGATCTGCTGCTCTTCGACCTGTCCTCCATTTTCCAGATCCATGGCCTCGGGCTCATTCCTGCCAGATGCTCGGCTAATCAGGTCTGAGCTGGACTCTAAACTGACCGAGGAGGGCTGTGTCCCCTGATTGCTATGTTGAGGATTGGGAACGCTGGGTGGGGTTTTCATGGCCTGGTAGTTGTCGACGACTTTTGCGAGGAAGCGTGCTTGCATTGCGCAGCCTGTCTTTGGAGCTGCACATTGATCTTTAAATGTTTCTGATGCTTCTCGGATGGAGTTGATAGCCAACACTTCGAGATCTGCTCGAAGGAAACCAGGGACAGAAAGAAGTAGCTATGTCAACAGTCAGCACTAAACATTCAATAGAGAACTTTTGAAGAGCCTGCCTTTATCATAAATGTCGCAGCATACGCGGTCATGACGTGAACTGAGTCTTGGGCGAAGTACAGCAGTTTTAGAGGTCCAAATTCCTGGGATATCAACTCCAGCATACCAACAGCACTCGTAAAGCACAACCAAAGAGCTTGTTTTGACGGAGATATTCCATCTTTGCACTGATTTGGTAGGTCCTGCAGTGAATAAGAGTTCAGCAGCAACCGAACATGCAAGCCGTAAAAGCGGACCAGGAAGTGCTGGCAAGGAGAAACATCATCTGCTCGCATCAGCAATGGAAAGGTAAAAGTCTTGATGGAGTATCGAACCGTGGTCGAACAAAGAATACCACCTCGTTTCCCATCTCGATATTTCGGAATTCAAAAGTTTCAGCAATGTCTCTGGTCGGTTTTGAGATGAGCCTGGTCGGCCTAAGAATACAAGGTCGAGCATCTCGCTGCTCATGATCCTCAAGCGGACGAAGGCTACCAGAAGTAAATCTACTCCTGGGACGGCGAGCTCATGCAGATGCCATTTATCGCTGTCTTGCACCATGTCACTCTGCTCAATCATCCAGGATTTCCCCATTTGCGAACTCAGACTATCATCTTCGTCAACACCTCTGTCATAAATCGTCGCAAGAGCACGGCTTACCTCCTATCATAAACAAACAACACCAACCAAGTCCTCTGAATATTCCTATGCTCTCGTATCTCAAGCTCAGACACTTTCGCGCTGCCTTGGCTCAGATCAGGCAATCTATGCCACCCCATCTCAATGCACATGCGAATCGCATACCCCACCAGCAGCCAAGTTCTCGCCTCTTCAGGCTCTTTCCAGTACGTCAAAACCAAAATACCTTGGACAATTTCGACAGACTTCTCTCCTTTCAGAAAAGCTTTCCCGAGAAGTTTTTCGGTGTGTGCTTGCAGCTGAGAGTGCAGAGGAGGATGGAATGCTTTTGACGATGCGGATAGTATGGCTGAGAGTAGGAAAGAGGATTTTTGCTGGATGTAGGTAAATGTATGTAAGTTTGGGTCAAATTGACTGATGTATGGGTTGAGACAGCGCATGAAGCTGGGGTTTCCTGTTAGTCTTCTTACTAGATCCTGCACACGACTTGACCGGACTCACTTATCAAAAAGTCCCAGCGCAACAGGATAAGACAGTAAACTGCAGAATATCGGATCATCAGTATCTAATGACCCTCTCGACGAATATTGCTCGCTTCTGTGACTGGGTGCTGAGTCAGTCGTGAGAAGATTAGGTATTGACAGGACGTTCTGAAGCGAGAAATGGCCGGATTGAGCTTCTTTGCTGAGTAAACTCGACGGCTGGAGACTATCTGAAATGCCCCATCTTTCTGTAATCGAAGGCTTTTGATTGTTAGCCCTCTGGATCCAAGTTTGACCACCTTGGTCCCTTTCATCGAGATCAGGGTGAGTAAGGAGATTTTCTCGAGCAGGGCTTTCAAAGTATTCCCCTGCGTTTGTGGAACTTTCTGATTCTTGATGTTGTACTTTTGGTCTACAACCATTAGTTTTTGATGAGAAAGTCAATTTGGCGAGGAGTCGCACATACCTGGTGGATTTTCGGCCTCGCCGATGTTTCTCAAAGACGCAGTCTAGGGACTTCCGGGTACAGCGCTCACATATCGTGTTTGGACTTTCGAGTCGACATTTCATCTTTACTCGACGACATTGTAGACAGGCAATCTCGCTGCTAGTAATTTAAGCTGATAACTCCTTGCGAGCTTGGGTCGCTGGGGGCATCTCTGTACCTGAATCCTTTAGCGGCGAGTTTGCTCATACTGCTTTGCCGTTCAATTTACTAGAAGAGAAGTATTGAAATCTCGAGGGCAATACTACTCTTGAAATCGTATTGGGATAATATATGGTGTACTGGATCTCGACCAGTGGATTCTTATCTCGCCCAACGGGTTCGACAGTGGGATAGTCTGCATACCCCACTTTCCCCAACCCTCTGAATACACTTTCCGCTAGAGTCATTAAAACAAGATATGCCGACAATGAGCCTTTAAACTCGCGTGTTGGCATCAGTCTTTCGCGATAAGCATTTTACAAAACACAATTATCACAGCTGCCGCTAACGAGCGTAAATATATCATTGTCTATACTCGGCCCCACAATCACCCATCTCAGCGAAGACATCTCTTGCCTTACACTTATCCAGGACTTTCTGGATTCCAGCCCTATCCTCTTCATCCATCTTGAATTTGAATACTTCTAAGTTCTCATCCACATGCTCACTGATTCCCATTCTCGCTCCAATGATGACGGCTCCGACATAATCATGGTCAAGAATCCACCTGACAGCTGTAGTCGATATCGACGTATTGTACTTCTTTCCGATGGCAGACAGAGTCGACAGAAGCTCTTGAAACAGAGACCAGCCTCCCCAGACTTCAATCATCTCGAAATACTTTCTGTGACTGGGAGTCATGTTCTTGTCAAAGAGATTGGGGGCTGGCTTATTGAGCCACTTGTCGGCGAGAAAGCCACCACACTGATTTGGAATCAATACTGCGATGATCGAAGGAATGAGAAAACTTACCAAAGATCCATAGGTCAGTAGCTTCACATTATGCTTTCTACAACTAGCTGCCATCTTGAAAGTTGGCCGCAGGTCAATCAAGGAAAACTGGGCGAATCAGTTCACTGGATTGAAATTTCCATGGTCCAATTTGCGTACCTGCACCTGATTCGACACAACTTTTACTCCGGCTTCCACTATCTCATCCATTCTCTGTGTGTCAAAATTACACAATCCCAAGTTTTGGACTGTGGGGTGGTCGGCGATCAACTTTGCAGCTTGAACATATTGATGATCATCATACTGCTTCCAGTCAGCCTATGGACCTCAAGAAGCAGGCTTTTTTTTACTTCTTGCCAATGGAATTGAAGCAGCTCGATGTTATCAGATTTGACATTCGCGGCGCGTTGCCTGACATTGGAATCGATGAATTCTGGGGAGACATCCACAGATCCGAATACACAAAGCTTCGTTGCACAATAGATTTCGCTGCTGTCGGGCTGAGAAGATCGGAATTGACCCTGGCAATGTGTCAGCATCCAGCATTTTATTTTCTCTGGAATACACTGACGAAGGTAACTTCTGCATCACCATAATGATCCGCCATATCTGTGCAATATCTTAGCATATTTCCAAGCTTTTCAGTCATCGAACCTCACCATATGCCGTGAACCCGGCATCAACATGTCTCCGAAAATCAGCATTGATCTGAGCCCTGGAAGCTGTCCCCCAAGCCGGACTCGAAAACTGCCATAAGCCAGAAAACATCCTAGGAACCTCCAAACTTCCAAGCTGTACAGTCTCGGAAATGTGATTTCTCTTGCGCGAGGATTGAGCTGCAATTTGTCTTTTCTGTGGCAGAAGACTTCCGCCACCTTCAAATTCCGCTAGTCTCGTGAAGCTTCGTGCGAAAGCAAATTTCAGTTCTGGATCTTGATTTGACGTAGACCAGGAGCTGAGAGTGCTTCTAAGATCTTTGAGGATCTCCTGCTCTGAGGAAGTCATTGGTCTCGCACCAGATCCTGTGAGAAGCTCCTTTTGAACAGCGGTAACTGCCTGCACAATATCCCCTTCAATTGATGCAAGAGTATTGATCAGCTGCTCGTCCGCAACAGAGTCTCTCTCGAATTTAGATGAGAGCTCGCGGAGCACATCCGTCAAAGTGCTGATGCCCTCAAATCCAAACCCACAACCTATGAGACACCGAACTCGGCTTTGAGTCTCAAAGAATGAATTATTAGGTATCAGGCTATTCGTACTCTTTTCAAAGACATTAGACGACGTTGATGCTGGTTTTGTTGATATGAGATACTTGGCAGCGAGATCGTGGAAGTGTGACGTGAGATTTTGCTCGAATCCGAGCAGTCCCCGGACAATGCCTCTCAGAGCATCAGGAGGCAAATTGGCGATGACAGTATCCGTCATCATGTTGACGTGAGCTGCTTTTGCCTTCCCTTTTGGTGCATTAACACCATTTGCACTTGGGAGTGCCATGTTAACGATCGTGTGGTTGAATTGTGGATATTTGAGGTGAGGGGTTGATGGCGAGACGACTTTGGATCTGAGAACGATAGCCTTCAAGAACCAGAGATTGGTGACGTGAAGGAATAAAAGTTCTTGACCAAAGCATCAATCTACATATCATGAATTTTGTTGAAGTCATCACGATGCAGCCGAAAACGCCGGCGTTCATACAGGATCAGATCTTAGCGTCGGGCAAGCTTCTCCACTTCCCATTCTGGAATAGGATGAAGCGATCCGCAGGTGGCACCGGCGTTCAATAGCTTCATCCCACTTTAGAATGCCGGTACTTATCTTGACCACCGCAGATGATCCTAGACGAGCGGAGACCTTTGACTAATGTATAAGACTATGGAGATGGTTCGTGTTGATATGCTAGTCAGCCAGCATCTCCATCTTGGAGTCACAACATCCTCGATTTGATTTCTGGCATTGACACCCTCGAGCTCCACGATGTCTATCGATTCTTCGCCCACGATGAGCTACGTTGGCGAGAAGCCCTTCGTGAAGGATCCAGGGCTCGTTGCTCAAGATTCGTCAATCCATGATCTGGAGGAGGGGACAAATGAGGAACAACAGCTCAAGCGCAACATGGGTGCGAGGCATATTAACATGATTGCCATCGCTGGAATGATCGTAAGTTTAAATCAACAATATTCGATGCTTCAAAGTTGACAGATTTTCGTCCAGGGGACGGGCCTTTTCCTGAGCTCCGGGAAGACGATTGCCAAAGCCGGCCCAGTTGGTGCACTCTTGGCGTATATCTTCATGGGATTCGTCACTGCTGGTGTATCATACACGACTGGAGAAATTACAGCTTTCATGCCTGTTACTGGTGGATTCGTTCGCCATGCCACTGCCTTCATAGAGCCCGCCCTTGGTGCAGCTACAGGGTGGAACTTTTGGTACACGATGGCTATTTCAGTCCCTGCTGAATTGAGTGCTGCCGCTACATTGATCCAATTCTGGAACGCCTCGGTCAATCCTGCTGTTTGGATCACGGTCTTTCTGGTGGTTATCGCAGCTCTGAACTTCTGCGGGGTTAGATTGTATGGCGAGGTAGGATGCTAAATACAGCTGCAGCTAAAGTCATGGCTGACTTGGAATAGTCGGAGGTCGTCTTCGCATCCATGAAAATCGCTTTGATCATTGGTCTCATCCTTGCAGGAATCGTCGTTGATCTCGGTGGCGGACCAGATCATGAAAGAATAGGCTTTCGCTACTGGCGCAACCCAGGTGCTTTCAACAGCTACCTTGTCGACGGAAACACAGGAAAGTTTCTTGCCTTCTGGTCTTCCCTGATCAGTGCAGCTTTCAGCTACGGGAATATCCAGGTTGTTGCACTTTCCGGTACGGAGACACAAAATCCTCGCAGGATCATCCCGGAGGCGACGAAGAAGACCTTTTATCGAGTCTTCTTCTTCTATGTGCTGAGTATCTTCGTCGTGGGTTTGCTTGTGTAAGTCATCCACTTTCGGGAAGTGAATGAGGTTGACCAGGATTTAGTCCATATAATCTGGACAAATTGCAAACTTCGACGGGAACAGCTCAACAATCACCATTCGTGATTGCTTTCCAGGAAGCAGGAATCAAAGCCCTCCCATCAATCATAAATGCGGTCGTGACAACGTCTGCCATCAGTAGTGGATCTGCCTGCATCTTCCTCGCCTCGCGAACACTCTTTGGATTGAGCGCCGATGGACACGCCCCCAGGATATTCATGAACTGCAACCGATGGGGAACTCCGTTCTGGGCGGTCGGGCTCAGTCTGCTTCCATCCCCTCTCGTCTATCTTACCGTCAGCAATAATGCCTCTATCGTTTTCGGATGGTTCGTGAATATCACGACTGTTGCTGGCCTTATCGGATGGATCGTGATTCAGGTCACTTACCTCAAATTTTTCTATGCTTTGAAGAAGCAAGGCATTTCTCGCGATGGTTAGTAGCATGCGAAATCGATCTCCGGAGAGCCGTTACTGATGAATCATACAGAACTTCCATACAAGAGCCCTTTCCAACCATACACAGCCTGGATAACTCTTCTCATGGTGTTCCTCGTTGTAATTTTTTCCGGCTTCGACGTCTTCTTCCCTGGTAACTTTAGCGCATCAAGTTTCTTGACTTGCTATCTCAACATCGGGATTTTTGCTGGTGAGGCTCCCTTCGCTGAAACTCGTGGTTTGGTTCGTGGCTGATTTCTCGCAGTGCTGTACATTGGATTTAAGTTTCTATTGAAGTCCAGAGTAATATCAATGGAGGATATTAATTTTGGGCCGGAGCTCCGATCGATCAGGGACTGGAAGGAGTTTGAAGCTATCGAAGCTGAGAAGTCGCATGTAAGCTTGGTGAAGAAGATCTGGGGCAAGGTCTTTTGAGGATGCGCAGGAACGCCCGAAAACGATCGAAATCTATAGAAATAATCAAAAGATTACAAGCTGATACTTTGGATCTCAAGTCGTGTCGATTCTCGCATAATTTGATGATCGCAAGCGCTGGCTTTGTGTTTACCCGGCCCTTTCAGCTCGCTTAAGAGCACAAAAATAGAGAAAAGGTTGGCATAGCCATTCCCTCAACGACTGACCCGTGTTTCAGTTACTTAGCCAGACATTCGATCCTTTGTCTCCGTAACAAGCAAACGTTCTTGATAATTTCAGAGACTCAAAAGACGCCGACGATCTACCGTTTATCATTCTCGGTGGGGTTGTGAGTCATAAACCCAGCTCGCTTCACCTGGCTATGACTCACTCACTTTCAGCATTCCGTTACATCATAGTTTTTTTCCTTCATTTTGTGGTACTTCTATCCAAATAACCAGAATTATGTCAATGCAGCAAGGAACCTGCTTGTATAAGTCAGTCCCTTCAGACAAAGCAATTTGGCGCAGAGGAAGCGCGCGGGGCTCATAACCCTGAGGTCCCTAGATCGAAACTAGGAATTGCTATCGCTGGACTTTCATTTTTAATTTTTTGACTTCCCATTTTGTCTTCTAAGGTTTTGTAAATTATCCAAATCGTCCTTGTGCTTTTTCTTTTTGGCATTGTGAGAAGTGATATTTTTCAGGTTGCCTTTCCGGCAACTTTTTTTTCCCTCCAATGACAGGGGCTCGCTTATCGGGAATGAACGCCACGATAACGAGGATGAGCGAGGATGAGGCTTTCAGGCTTTGGTCGCTAAAGTTTCAGGCTCTGTTTTCTTCACAAGCGAGGAGTTCAGGGGTACTGAATGGATTCGCTTTTCCATTTCGGCGGCGTGTGTAACATTCACTGCTAATTTTCTGCACCAACGTTTGACGTATGTAAGAAGTCGGAGCTGGACTCGAGGTGCTGATATGGGAATATTTGAAAGCTATTCATTGTGGAGCTTCACGACTAAGTCGTGGACGCCGCGGCACGAATGGACAACGTAATCGGCGCTTTTACTACGAAAAAGAGGTCGAAAATTTCAGTTGGGGACCAAGAAGGCAGATTCATTGTAGGATTCCGGTCATGATGTCTTATTCTTCTCTTTGTAAAGCAACTATAAAACAGCCAAACGAATGGTAACATTGAATGTCAAGTTCAGGGATCGTCCAGGATGTCCTGATCTGCTGGTGCTACATCATTGGCAATCACTCCTTCTTGTTTCTGGTATTGCCCTGTCCTCACCTCGCTCGGTGCACAACTGTGGTATGCTGAACGTCCTCGACTCGGATCACGGGAGCTCGTAGCAAAGCTGACTGATCGCGAGTGACGTCGAGATGTCCACTTCCTGCCAGGTTTTACCTCTTCCATGCTACTGCTACTTTTGTCCACTGTCTCTTCGGTCTCGATAGATTGCGTGCCCCATCTAGGATCGTCGCAAATTTGCTTCCCGAGCTTACCCAACAGAACGCCCACGCCGACGGGGCCGATAATGGTGTTGAGAACGATGGCCCAGGCTGCTGTGATGAAAGCAGTTTCGGACATGAAGGGTGTTTGGTTGAGACCAATCTGAGTGATCAATATGCCGATGTCTCCGTGAGCCACCATTTCCATTCCAAGCAGGGCCGCTAGCGCCTATGTTTGCTTCACGGTGGCTCGTGCGTTTGGAATTGGGCGAATGGACGCCAGGTCAGCGAGAGGGACGACGATGCCAACAGCAGCCCGCAAGTAAATTTAAGCATATGTGGACACATTTAACCCTATGTTGGAGCGAATCGACGATGCAATTTCGTACCTTGCCAATGACCATCAGAATCGAGAAAACGAGACCCTTCCAGAACGCCTGAGCCGTCCAGAGCTTCTTGAAAGGAATAGCGAAACCAATGTTTGCGAAGAACATGGGTTGGAGAACGTATGTCTGGGCACCTAGAAAGTACTTCTCGAAAGTGTGTACGAATGTTGGGGTCGTTCCGGGATCCGTCTCACCACGTTCGCGGCTCATTACCACGAATGGCGCTTTGGGATGGGTGCATGGCAGGCTGCTGAGGAAAGTACCGGCGAGGAATGATCTGTAGAGGACACTGGCGCAAGCGAAACTGGCAATGCTTAAGAAAGCAGATAGAACCAATACCATCAAGATCACATTGGAGACGTGCTTGAATCGGATGAAGCGATGCTCAACATACCAGCGAAACAATGGTCCGAAGAGGTATGTGGCAGAAAGAGGTGACAAGATTCCCACTAGACAAAATTTAGCTGTGCTTCAACAGAATGCGTCCGGACTTTGCCGCTTCAGACGTATCTCTGAGAAAGAAATTCTAGTTGTTCAAGTATTCTGAAGAGTGTACATACTGGCAATTGCTGCAACAATGGGTCGTCCAATGAGCCATCTTAAGTTGCCACCAGCTCCACCAGCGAGTCCTCCGAAGTTATGAATGACACTTTCATTTATCAGCACTATATTCCCAAAAACGGACGCGAATGATCCTTCGAACCCCCTTACCTTGCCATTACCAACCCCGAGACATCATCAAATACAGCAACACTGATCAGCACCGTGCCGACTTTGACTGGGAGAAATCGAAACTTTTTGCTGCACTGTTGATGACAACAAATGTGGTACCGAGAGATGTCGTGGAAAGAGCCGCGCCGATAATGAAGACCTCTACCGCGCCTGTTTGATCGTCAGCGGCCAGATCTATGAAGAGCAGTTTTGACAGAAGACATGAACGTACCATATCCAAAGCCCAAATAGAGGAGAACATGCATAGAGCTATCGGTATCATCACTCCAACAGAAGCGGCAAATAGACTCAACCAGAAGTTCTTCCTAATCAAATCCAGTCGAACAGTCAGAACACCTGAACAAAGCATGTCAGCTGGAATCCTTTCCGAAGCTTGGTGCTGGAGCGTTGAGTCTGGTAATTCTTTGCGCTAGGCACATACCTTCAAAGATGATGAGGACCAAGCCAATATATCCTAAGCTAACAAAAGTGTCTTGCCAATCCAGTGGCATTATGTTTCCAACTGGTAAACCATATATCAGACCGACGACTATCTGACCTATGAGGCTTGCGCGGAAGATCTTGTCTGAGATCCATTCGGCCACAGCGAGGAAGAAGAAGAACGATATAAGGACTAACAGTGGGACAACTACGTACGAATATCAGCAATTTGGCTCTCTATTTCTTGGGAAAGGTCAAATGATGCGAGCTTGGAGAACTTACTTTTTGGTTCATGGTATTCGAGGAACCCCTCTGTAGGAGCATTTGACAAATCTGCGATTGGTGCCATCTTAGTTGTTCCGCCGACTTTGTATTCTGGATTTCCTCATGGTACTCATTACCCTCGAAAAGGGGGGAGAAGGTTGATATGTAGTCTTCTGAGCGAGGCTAGATCGTGCTCAACTTGTGAAGAAATCAAGAGCATTCTTTGACACGCCAATAATTGCCATAAACATACTCCCAAACACTCAGGTTGGCAATGGAAGTGAACCAGAACGGTAGAAATTCCTTTTCTCGTTCTCAATTTGCCGGACTGAATGAGACTTGTTTTGTCCCGATCTTCTCTTGCTCCAGAATCTAGTGACTACTCGTGCTTTCAGTAAGTCAAGTCCGGGTGGAAGTTTCACGCGCAATGCTTATCTTCCATCCGCCGCTCATCAGAATCTAACAATAGTCTCCCGGAGCTACCGATGTCTGCAAGTTGTGTTTACAGTCTCCAGTTTGAGAGGCCTACTCCAAACACTTATTTATGGATACCAATATGTACCAAGGTACCAAGGTACCACCAAGTTATACCAAGACTAACTCACCCGTCTGGCTGGCTAACGTGGGGTTATGAAACATTCAAGGAATCACATGTTTCATTATCTTCGAAAGCGCATAGTGAGAGCGTTGGCATGACCCTTTGTCCAACATCAATCTGTCAAACCGACTTCTGGTACATGCTGCCCAATGTCCTGGCTTCTGAAACAACTTGACTGGAACGACAGAATTCTGTCAAAGGAACTGTATGATAAACAAGGCAATGCGGTGAAAGCCAGAGCAGCCTGTGGGAAGACCGATACTGAGAAGGTATGGGCTGCTCTTTCAACTGTTATCATCGGGAGCTTGTGGGTTGCCTGAGTCTAGGATCTGCCATGCAGATTTCTGTACTAAAATCTCGTGAAGATTGACGCGCAAAACGAATAGGCAGCTGACAAGAATGACGTCGGAGGTGTAGTGACATGGGCACTGCCATTCGAGAACGAGTTCCGCAGTAGCGGCTAGAAGGGCGAAGAGGGGGCTAATTATCAAGAAACGGGAAGGACTTGCGAAATGCGGAAGACAACCAAGACGCGCCTGATACCGAATCTGAGCCAAACATGTCAGTCGCCTCAGTCACGTCTCCACACTTCAACATTCAATAAAAGTAATGCAAGACTCAAGCTGCTGCTGCTGTGAGCAACGGCTTGTTTATTCTCTTGCCTAGAAATCTCCCACATTTTCTGAAACCTGGGGTTCTGCCCCGGCGCTAGAAAACCACGATTCCCCATGGGACTTTCTGTCAAAGCCTGAAAAAACCCACAGATTAAGGAGGCGGCTCAATTGCCGAGTCCTTGGAAGACTATTTTCGATCACAAATTGCCTCTTTCGAGACTGTGCGCGAACCACTTGGCGATAGATACTCTGGGAAAGAGCACGTTCGCTTCCGAGAGTCGGTCACGGTGGTCTTGGATGGGGACGCCACATGGTTTTGTCTTTGAGGAGACCATCAAGCCCTCGATATGCTCGACGTCCAAAGTACTTAGCGTATCGTGGTTTAGAATAAGGATTGATCATTGCAATTGTGGGACTCGTTCAGAAATCTGACAGTAGTACCATGTATCAGAACTGTTCATTTCGATAAATAATATCAAATGGGATTGACTGACGAGAACCACAACTCGGTCGAGATCAATCAAGTGGCGAGCTTCAAAGTTTGGTCGGGGGTTTTACCGATTTCTATCTTATTCATCGGAATTCGTGATCTTGATTGACAATCCCATATGTGATTGACAGGCGAGAACCAGAACCAGTCGGAATGAAGAAAGTTGCGAGCTGACAGTTGGATCGGACGAGAGATCCGATAGACAAAACCGATCAATTATATGGGTATAAAGCTCCGATAAGTCAAACTACAACCATGCAAGAGTTCCACGACATCTTACGTTCCCGAGGCTAATCAAGAGCATCTCAGCCCCCAAGATCGTTAATGACACCATCTCAAACGGCCTGTCCTTCCTCAATTTTCGCCTTCTTCTCCGCATCAACCGGAACAGCAATGTCCTCCACCGTATCTGCACCATGTGTGATCGATTTGTTGAGATCATCTGGCAACGTGCCAAGTGCGCGCTCTCCGAAGAGTAAATCGATCTCTTCTAGACTGACTTGTTTGGTTTCCTTGAAGAGGAAGAAGACAACTGGGAAGGTGACGACAATGTTCCATGCTAGATAGTGTCAAACAAAGAACGTGCTAGATCTGTGGTTTTGTGGAATATGAAGGTGACTTGCCGACAAATAGGAAGTAAAATTTCCAGGTCAGATGTTTGAGAGCTGTAGGTGAGACCTGAGCCCAAAATGTTGATACCTAATCGCATTTTAGCATCATGTGAATGAAGGTTATGGGGAGCTGGCTAGCTTACCAGCCAATTCCCTATACCGGTGGCAAACGCGTTTCCGCGAGCTCTGATTTGCATAGGCATAACTTCTGACATGTAAACCCATGATATTGGTCCCCATGACACTTTTAAAATTTAGTCTAGTCCTGTACGCAACGGAGAGTCTAGGGAGTGTTGGGCTTACGAGAAAAGATTACGGTGACACAGAACAAGAAAAAGACACCAGCGATCGAGAGACTTCTCTGAGGATTCTCGGTATCAATTTGACTATTCACAACGGCTTCGCAGATGAGAGCAATGGTGATTCCGATGGTTCCCCAAAGAAGGGGCTTGCGTCGACCAATGCGGTCAATCATGAAGACGATGAAGATGAGATCTAACACATGGTGAGCCAAGTGTGTTCAAGTCAGGATGGCGATGGAAAACTTACTGGCGAGTGGACCCATGCAGTTGTAGATACCAGCAACGAGCAAGTTTCTGTTCCCGGTTAGTCCCAAAGCGTCGTACATTGTTGTTTGGTAATATCCAATAACGTCTACAAATATCAGTATTAGTCCATAATAATGGCTCGCTTGACTTACTGATTCCAGTGAACTGTGTGAAGCACTGCACAGCTACACCGTGAAGCAGTCTCGTTCTCCACTGCTTGACGGTGAACATTATTCTCCAACCTGGTACGGTGATAGCCTTTTCAGCAGCGATAGTCGTCTTAATTTCGTGGAACTCTTGCATGACCTCATCGTCGTTGGCACCAGTGAAATGGAGCTTACGAAGAACTCTGAGAGCCTCGTCCTCGCGGTCCGTTTCCATGAGATGACGGGGACTTTCGGGCATGAACATGATTCCAGCAGCGAGAATGGCGCAAGGTAGGCATTGGAATGCTAGTGGGAGGCGCCATTGGATACTGCTGGATGCTGGAGCTGTTCCAGAACCGTAGCCAACCCATGTAGATCTGTCCAGAGTCAGATGTCGTTAAGTCTTGTAACATTGGCTATACTTACACGATGAACCCGATGCCAATCATTTGTTGCGAAAGACCAACAATGAGTCCTCGAATCTTAGGAGCCGCACACTCAGAGTTGTAGACTGGGACAGCCATCGACAAAAGCCCAATGGCCCATCCAGTGAATATTCGACCCACGAGAATCATAGCAAGATTCTTTGCTGTGCATTGTAGAATAGCTCCAACAAGACAAATCAGAGATCCCATGAGAATAGTAATTTTGCGTCCGAATCTGTCCATGGTGAGACCGCCCTGAAGGGCACCGAAAACAGCACCGCCATTGAAGGTTGAGTTGATAGCACCAATGATCGGCGAATCTTTCGTCGTGTCGAAGAAGGCGAGGAAGTTTTTGCTAGCAATGACATCTGTCATAACACCAGCATCGTATCCAAACAGGAAGGATCTATAATTCCTTCAGTGCCAAATCCAATCTGAAAAATTCTGAAACTCACCCCGTACACGCAAACAGCGCGAGGGAGATATTAAATAGTTTACCCATTGCTGTAGTTGTATTTGAGGCTCAAGGAAGCGACTGCTTGGAACAATGACAAGACATCTTGAAAAGCATTTCAGCCGTTGCTTATATAGTCCTTTCGAACGGGATGACATGCAAATGTCTAGCACCACCTGAATCAGATCTATCGGGCCTTCCTAACAGCTGATTACTGAGAGCCCAAAGGTTCTCTCTGTCAAGATCCACCTTAGGGAACATCGATTTTTCCTTGGCTGGAGAAGACATGCCCCCATGGAAGTTTTTCCGGGGACAACGAACCGCCCACCACTTTGCATTCAGGCTAAAGTCACAACGAGGGGGGGACATGGGGGAGCATGCCGAGAAGCGGATCACACGTGATGCTGGAAAAGAGTAAGAGAAGACTTAACAAGATTTTGAATCAGGCTCGCATGCTTCCATAGTACCACTTCATGAACGTGAGGAATAGATGTCCACTTTCGCCCACCTGCTATTGGTTTTTTGCGTTTGACTCTGCGGGTGACTTCGAGGAAAAGAAGGTTAGTCCCATGCTTTCGAGGGTCAGGACATGTCAGATAGTGGGGCATCGTACAGACCCTGCAAGGAATCTCAGATGAGGCGAAAAGTTCTGGGCGGTATACTTGCGCTCCAATCAGATGGCAAACTGGTCTGAAAAAGCTGGGACATCTCCTGATTGAATGGGCGAGATCTCGAGCTCGTTTCGAGTCATCCATGGAGTCTGGAAACGAAAGCCGCCACTTCAGGCAATCTTGCATATATGATATTCCTAGGCTTCAATGTCCATCATCAGAACACTGGTTGAAGGTTAAAGGTGGAAGCTGTCAGGTCAGGAAGATCATAGTCCTGAACGAGACATGACCAAGGATAGGGGTCTGGGGGAAAAGTCCCACAGAGCCTGGGAGAACAGCTCGAAGTCAAGCTAAATGCAAAGCCGATGTTCGCATGTTTGATCTCAAGGTGTTCGTTCACCGCTCAGTACGCTGAAAGCTCGATGCCAACAAATCCTCACTCCAAAACCACAATTTTGGTCTCAGGATTGGCATCTTCCCAGAAATCCATGTAGATTTTCCCAAGACCCAACCTCCTCGCCACTTCACTATCCCACTGGACCAACATAACATTGACTACCAATTCTCTCACGTTCCTGCTCCACACCAAAGGATAGTTCGAGTTTCTCCTCTGGGTAAAGAAGCGATTCATAATATCGTCTGCTTGCATGACGGCAACGGAGATGGCGATGAAGTTCCACGATTGCTGGGAATTGTGATCAGAAAGGTTGTCAGTGGCCCAGATCTTGTCGAGCTCAATGAAACCGGCTGGATCACTTGCAGGTGCATCTGATCTTGAGAGAATGCTGACGATGGAAATGTGTGTGTGATCGATATCTTGCGTGTAGTCTGTCCAGAGATTGTCCTTGTATGTGAACGGAACGCTATTCTTTAGGAACATGTTTACACACTGCGTTGAAAACATCAAAGACCCCGATGTGCTGGGCCCAAACCTATCAAGCAGAGTTGGGGCGTCTATTTCGGGTCTGAAAACAGCTTGAAATAGCTCTGGCGGTTCGCCTTCTTTCCAGAATCCAGGGATAGGCACTGTAGATGTTGGAGTTATCCTCTCTTCCACGAAGGAGTATTTGATCACACCATTGATGCTTGCCCATGACCAAGATGGCAAGACAACTCCTGCTGCTTCTCTCTTGACTGCTTGGTGGGCTGGTTGCCAAAGCAGTGCATCAACGAGATTGCCGAGGGGCAACCCAAAGTGGAAGCTTTGCGAGAAAGTTTTAGACATGTCGTTCAATACTCCTTGAAAAGCTCTTAGGATATCCGCTTGGGATGTCAGTGATCGCAGAGTGTAGTCTGTGACGTTCGTCTTGTACGCATTCATGAGATCTTTCGATCGCCGAGAAGGCTTGTAGCGATTTACTGACCAATTCTCTGCCACAAGACGACCTGGCCTCTCATTCTGAACTCCTTGATTGCAGGCAAAGTATGCCTGAGCATCAGTCAAGAAGATGCAACGTTTTGAGAACATGTGTTCTTGGTACGTCCATCCTCGACTGTTCCATACAGATATCTCCACGGTGTCTTTCATGACGGGAATCGCGTTGCTGACTTCGATATCTTGTATTGTGATGGCCTGGCGCTGAGCTGATCTCTGCCAAATACTGATTCCAGGTAATCCAGCATTGGCATGGTATCCTGCGGCGGCTACAATGGTGAATGTAGCAGCAGCATAGATGGTATCCATGATGTCGATTTGTTGCTTCTGGAATATCGTATCATTTTGTACAATGCAGAGACTGTCAACCCACAGGTATCTTTCCCCCAGTTCAACACAAAGTTGCATTGCGTCCTTGACAGTCTGTGGAAGAGACGCTCCAACCAGAGCATTCTTACTGCTCAATGAAACACTATTTTCTCGAGTCAATGTAAACCATTTCTCGACTACCTTCCCCCATACATAGCTCAAAGCACAATATCTGCAATTATCTGGAGCAGATACAATACTCATGCTCTCTAATCAATGACACGCATGTACTTCGGCGTCGACAGCTGAGGCTGCCCGCAAGCATCATGATCGCTTTCGCACTCCTTCAAACTAGTTCTGAGAAAGTCACGATCAGCTTTCGGACGTGCTTCGAAAGACCTCTTGACGGGCTTGACTTCAGCGCCATGACCCTTGAATACCACATCAAATTCCACCCACTGAAATGGTTTATCCGTGTGCATTTCCGAGATATGGAGTCTGTAACCTTGAGTACGTTGTCTTGATACTTCCAGAGCATTCAAGTAGACTGTCGTTCGCGTCCCAGTCTCCTCATCTTCCCAATCACTGTCCCGCCATGTCTCCCTGCAGCCTAGAACAAACAGGGAGCAGAGATCGCACTCTGGACGCCTGATCATAAGATATAACTTCCCTAGATCAATCATACGACCCTCACTCTCGCACAAAATCAAGTGTCGAAGACGCAGATCTTGACATCGGGCACAGAGATTGGGTTCTGCAGGTACGTCTTGTGGACACCAGCACATCGGTGTTTTGTTGCGAGCTGGAACGAAGACACCGTTCTCGTCCCAGTGAGGGCGATTTGGAAATATGTTCTCACTCTCTGGATAACTTGCAGGACTGACCATACTGCTGAATAGAGAAACTGGATGAAAATATAGGTTGAAAAAAAAACAGAGAGTAAGCATCTCTTCTGGACTTCCAAGAAAGCTTTCCTGTAAGATAAGCGACACGGCAGCATTACTAACTGTACAGAACCCGTAAATAAAGTGAAGGCATAGCCATCATGCGCGTTTTTGAAGGCACTTCATTTCAATTTCAGGACCCATGTCTTGAAGATGGGAAAGTCTTTGCAACTGTGAAGTCAAATTGCTTCCAATTGCTGACACGTGATGCTACTTAGACTTGCAAAGCTTCCCCGCGTTTGAGGCTTTCCGAGAACTCAATCCTCAACCTCGGTCACCCGGCAACTATTGACAGCTTCATACAAGATCAAAGCTGTGAACATGCTTCTTTATCTCCATTGCTTCTCTGCTATATTCTGGACTCCAGTAATTCTACAATTACCACCGTAAAGCACGCATAATGACAGGACCACCCCCTTTGACTGGCATCCGTGTCTTGGAGTTCGGAGGACTTGCTCCTGGTATAGCACCCTCACGAATTATGTAGCTGCATCTTTATTCTATGTACTGACCTATATACGACAGGACCCTTCGCAGGCCTCCTCCTCGCCGATAACGGCGCCTCAGTCCTCCGAATTGACCGCCCAATTTCAGACCTCACTCACTCCACCAACTCCTCCAAGCTTCCCCCACCAACGAACGACCTTCTCACGCGCCACAAATCCTCCATATCGGTCGATCTCAAGTCTCCCAATGGAGTAGACTTCATCAAATCACTTATACCCCACACAGATGTCGTAATCGACCCTTTCCGGCCCGGCATTCTCGAGAAACTAGGTCTGGGCCCAGAGGTCCTGCTGGGCATCAACCCGAGGGTCATACTGGGGCGCATGACTGGCTTCCGTAGAGATGGGAAATACAAGGATATGGCTGGCCACGACATAAACTACATTGGCCTGTCCGGGGCTCTAGCCATGCTTGGCCGGAAAGGCGAGAAGCCCATTGCACCTGGCAACATACTCGGGGATTTTGCTGGCGGAGGAGCGATTCTGTTTCAGGGGATTCTGTTAGCGTTGATGGCGAGAGAAAAGAGTGGAAGAGGTCAGGTTGTGGAAGCGAATATGGTGGATGGGACTTCGTATCTGGCGACGTTCCCGAGGATGATGCTGAAGATTCCGATGTGGGATCAGCCGAGAGGAGAGAATGTTCTGGATACGGGATGTCCGTGGTATGATACGTATGAGACGAAAGATGGGAAATACATGGCCGTGGGAGCACTTGAGCCGCAATTCTTTGCGGAATTTCTCAAAGGATTAGGATTATCTGGAAAGGGAATCGAGAAGTCAAGGAATGATAGGGAGACTTGGCCGAAGTTGAAAGCTACTTTTGAGAGACTTTTCAAGGAGAAGACAAGGTCGCAGTGGGAGAAGGTCTTTGATGGTACGGATGCGTGTTGCACTCCGGTCCTGGAATACGGGGAGCTGGAAACAGATCCTAGTAGAGAAGGTGATCAGAGACCAGCTGTCACTCTACGCGAGACCCCGAGCTTAGCTGTCTCGGAAGGCTCATCGTCAAGAGATCCGTCGACCGGACAAGGTCCGGGGATTGAGGGAGGGAGTTACTATGGGACAGCATTGTATGCTGGGGAAGGTGGAGAAGAGACATTGAACAGCTGGCTGGGATGGAAGCGAGGCAAGGAATTCGAGGTGGAGAATGGAGGCTTGGTGAGAAAAGTAGGTTCCAAGTTATGATTTAAGGAAGCTATTATTGCTATTCATTTTTCATCCGTCTCTTCGCGCCTGCTTTGCTCTTTCGGACAATCTCCAGCTTTTCAATCCGCAACCTGCTAAGAGAAAGCCTCCCTACCCACGTCTATTTAACTCCAAAATGACGACCAAATGAGTGAGTAGTTGTGTGTCCATATTCCTCCTGTCTTGCTCCAGTGGTGCCCAAATTTCCATTAGATCCACCCTTTTCCCATTTTTTGTCGTTAATGTTTTATCTTTCGCCTGCAGTCGTGCCAATTGTGTGTTTGCCCTTGTCGCGTTGCTGACGTGGAAGTCATGTTCGACATTCCAACATATGTGAACCTCTACAAAACAAGGTTTCATTAGTCTCTCGTCTTTACATGGGTTATCAAGAATCCAAAGCAGAGCAAACTCACCTATCCACTCCTCTCATCGGCAAAGTCAGGCATCCTCGAGGGACTCGGTGGTGGATTCGGAGGTGGCGAAGGTGGATCACCCCTCGACATATTTTTCGGTGGATTGGTAGGGGCAGAAAGAGTAGTCCTCGCTCGATGCACTGCATATCGATGTTTCAAAGCAGCGAACTCAGTACTCATGTTTGCACCAACACCACCAAAACCAAGATCTTTCGCAGCAACAACCATCCTCTCAATATCAATAAACGAATGAATGTATGAAGAGAAGTAAGTTTGTTTCAAGAAGAACCCCCCTTTCCAAAGAAAAATGTTTAAAAGCTCGAGCAAAAAGGAGCAAGGTTCAGCTTTCGACGAAGTCCCCAGCCCGGTTCGCTTCTCCCGCTGCTCCCGCAAAAGAAAGTTTCTTGGCTGGGCTGACGGGGCTAACGGGCTTGCCAAAGAAGCAAGCAAGTAAGACCACTCGGAGAATATCCGATAGGTGAAAGGAGGGAAAGGGGCTCGATCGTTCGTAACCAGGATATCGGAATTATCTTTTTCTGGGAACTGGGGACGGCTGAGTTGGTTGGTGGCTGAGACAAGACAAAGTCAAAACAAGGTAGTAAGTGGTGGGTAGCTGGAGCTTGCTTGCGAACCAAAAACTGCCCTTTCCATACCACAAGGTACCTTAAATACTCGACTTTAAAATCAGGGGTCCACAATGCAGACGTTCTAGATTCCCTCCGCTGCTACCTACCCATCTGCAGAGGGCCATAGGAATCGCACCTTACGTATGCAAGGCGAGATACCGTCTCACAGTACCCATCCTGGCTCCGATCCGGTATTGCAGGTATGTTTTGTTGTCAGTACATCCATACATAGGACCATAGGCAGGTACTCAGTTCAGCTCAACAAATCCCCTCTACCATATTGCAAGTATGTACTCAGACGCTGCTATGTTCAGTTCCCGCATCCGAGCCGTCCTCGGCAATGAATCGAACGTACTATGCTGTAGGCATGCCTTGTTGGAGGCAATGTACAGTACGAATAAGAAGGTCTGGAAGACGATCGCCAGCCAGTCGCCGTTGGATCACGTCATATCATACATGAATGTATACGATGAACGTGGTATGGTTCAACCATCCAGCAGACCGGTCAGCCAGTATTTTTCTTCGATGGTTTGTTGAGAGAGTTGAGCCTCGTTATCACTTACCCCGAATATGGTGATGCGGGGACGAGGGAACAGAAAGCGGAGGCGACCGGTGATTATTCTCTCCCCTTCTCGAAGGAGATGGCTCCGAAGGCTCAAAAGGTATCAACTTGAAGCTCGCCCAATCTCAATCTCTCACTCAAGCTCGACCAGTACAGCACGCCGCACAGGAGAGTATATCTCAATGCCGGTAGGAATCGGCAGGCAGCCTCTCTGTCCCGCAAGATATGCCACAATCCGCGCTCTAGGATAGCATATCCCGGTTGCCGGTTCGCTAACAGCGATCTGTGGGACGGTGTGGTATGTGAGTCGAGGGTGAAAAGGCGGAGGCGAGTGGGTGAGGTGAAGAGCGGTGGAGGGTTCCCTTTTCTTGGTTTGACCTTCTGTGCTGGGCGAGACGAGGCGATGTAGGGTTGGGAAAAGGCCCGCGGAGAGTTGTGGATGGCGGAAAGAAGGGCGGAGAGAATATTTGAGGTAGCACGAGGGGATGTGACACGAGATCTGTGTCCGATCGCCGGGACGGAGTGAGCTGTCAACAGTCGACGTATTGGGGTGTATCTGTGGGCAAGTGCATGGAGATGTTGCCTCGCGGGGGCAAGAGCAAAGGAAGGAAGAGCATGTACTGGAGGAAGTGAAAAGAGGAGATGATGAAACAAAGGTACTTATCATACGTTACCTGGTTGAACGGATACTTGTCTTTTGTGTGCTCGAGAACGAGAAGAGATGACTCTCGCATTGCTGGCAGGTAATGAATCTCTTGCATTGCAAACTATCTAGAATGTCTGGTTGTTGGGAGGTAGGTAGTAGGTAGCAGCCGAGAAACGCAAGCGTGTAGAAATAACAAGAACCAATACAATCTTCCGTTCGTTCGCCTCTCATTGCCAATTCGCCTCATGCTCGCGGCCACCATTTACTGTGACAGATCTTGCTGTCTTGTCTGTCCAATCCATCATACTTGAAGTTCATCACCGTCCACGTATCCATTGCGCGCCAGAAGAGGTATCGTTTCAAAAGGATGCTGATGATTAAAGAGTCTAGGGCACATGTTGCGTGCTGGAGGGTATGCAATCCAGGTTGCCTCATCCTCAACCGGGTACACGCCTGCGTTCGATCCGAATTCGAGAGGGAGTTTATTGCACTTGGCTGACAATCTCGCTTGCACGTGACAGAGATTCGACCATCTGTTGGCACTCCTTTCTCCTGCGAATGGTGTAGTCACTCTCCTTGAGGAGCTCATCAAGCGTATCAGTTCGGTACATATTCTCGAGAAGTTCCCTTTGCATTTCATCCTTCGTGTATCTTTGACTGGTCAGCTGCGTGTATCATACACAAAAGAGTTTACTTACTGGACGAGGTTGAGCATGATCGCTTTCGGTACCATGTCGATCATTGTTCTTCTCACAATATTATAGTAGGAGCTGATGAGAAGTTCTGAGCATGTTAGGACGTATTCTGGAATGCACGGAAGCTGAAGACTCACTGATGACTTCGACTTCAATTCCTTCTCGCTCAGACAGTGTCCCAGATGCTTTGAGTGTTGGAGGTGGGGCTTCCATTGCCGCCATCTTCTTCTTGTTCTTTGATGCGAAGAAGCTTCCAAAGAATCCGCCATTAGCATCTTCTCCACCCATGTTACCGAGTGTTGGGCTTGTTGTGCGAACTGGGGTTGCTGACTGTGGCATTGGCTTGCCAGTCTTAGGATCGACTTGAACAGGCTTTGCTCCACTATGCTTCTCGTTAACAATTGCCATAGCCTATATTCTGTTAGTATGGGTCACCAGTTTGTTGGTAGATAGCATACTCTGTGCCCGTTCAAAAAGTCTGGATGACCAGTATTAATGTAGCATGCTTCCATTGCAACCAGGTCCTTTACCAACTTGTTGGTTGGATCCATGACCTTCTTAAAAAAGGCAATGACAACTTGGTGAAACTTCTCCTTTAATCCTGGGTATCTTCGGAAAAGTTGCTTGCCAAGTAATTGGGTGAGAATGCGTACAAGCTCGTCGTAGACCAAAGAGACACACTTCAGACTGGGCTCTTCTAAGCGCTTGATCTGTTGCTTGACAATAAGTTCAAAAGCAGTAGTTCCAACAAAAAGTGCTGGCGAAGATCCGGAAGAGTTGTATAGAATGGTTCTGATATCGATATCCTTGACTTGATCGAACGGATCCACGGCCTTTACACCATTGGCGTAGAGTTCGTGGAATACGAAACTAATTCTGGCACCACCAGAAAGCTCAACACTGGACAGTTCCGTATTGTTACCTTCCAGTACCGTTCGCCACTCATTCGAAAATTCGGTGATTATGTTGAGGACAATATTCGCACTGTTGCCCAGGATCGAATCACCCAAGCCTTGCAGTTCCGTGGAGTATTTCTGCAAAGAAGCGGAGATGCGTGCCTTGATATCTGGAAGAGTTTGCTTAATGTGCATCATCAAGATGAGGTTGAGCTTCCTTGCCAGGTAAGGAGTACCACAGTATGAGCTCTTATTTCTGTATGCCTTGTGGTTCTCGAAGAAGTTCTTCTCGTTCTCCAGTGCAGCTGTGATTGCCTTCTTGTTGTCGATATCCCTCTGTCCTCTGTTGACCACTGGCACGTACCCTAATCTCAAGGGAATGATCCGCCCAGCCAAAATATCCACAACATCGGTTCCGTCATCCATCAAATCGACCTTTGTGAGGACACCAATTGTTCTTTGACCCTCAGGGTCGACCTCTCGTGCAAGCTTTAGACCATCCGAGTTGGCCAGATCGGTATTCGCTCCAGTAACAGCAAGAATGATGGCATTTGGTTTGCTGATTTGCTTCAATACCATCTCCTTGATCTGTCTCTCGATATCTCTTGGTTGATCACCGACTGGGACTTTTGTGAGACCAGGCAAATCGACGAGAGTAAGTGTGAGGACATTGGGGGAGTATATTCGGAGGTTGATCGGCGCAGGTGAGATACCAGCGTTGCGTCCAGTCTTCGCCTCCGTCTCCTTTACAATCTCATCTCGAATCTTGTTGAAATCATGGAACTTCTGGCCTGGGATATGAAGGAATTCGCCCCACTCGTCCACGTTGGCTTCCTTATCGCCTCCCGCGCTCAGCTCCTCGTTCTTGACTCCATTTGCCTGTCCAGCCTGACGATTGATGAGTTGCAAGACCAACGGCCGTCGAGTCACGATACCGGTACCTCGAGGTAAACTGTGCGTCTGTATCAGCAATGTTCGGATCTGTGGGGACAAGTGGCAGCTTACAAGTCTCGTCCTACTATGTTCTCCAGCACCGAACTCTTTCCACTGGACTGGCTGCCCACTACTACTATTTGCGGCAGATCGATGGGATTCTGTACGCCGACTGTCGTGAAAACATCTTGAAGCTTGTTCACCAGTCTGCGGGACGGGTTAGCACTCCGGCGCAAAACAAGGGGGATAAGGGCAATAGGGATCCTGACGTGATGAGACCGGGGTCCGAGATACCGCCCTGCGCGGACACAGCCATCGTGAAAGGGTTTGTTGGTATAACTTGGGTATTGTGCGATGTTTCGAGGCTTTGAGAGAGTTGTTGAAGCTGTGGTGAGGAATTATATGGCTGTTGTTGACAGCGGGCTCGTGGACTTTCTTGGTTGTTGAACGTGCAGCATACGCAACTTTGGCGCGGCTCGCTATTTGGGGATGTGGCTGAAGAGGCTGCACCGCCACAGATATTCGAGACACTTCCTTGACAATGACCAGGGGTTTTGGCTTTGACCTCGACTGTTTGAGTCGTATGAGTCTCTGTAAACAACAAAATCACAAGGTCTTACCAAGGACTTTCATACTTTGTAGGTTTTGTCTCTTCGATCTCAGAATCAACAGAAGAAGGTATCAACGCAAATAAGCAGCAGCCCCGTGACGTGGTTGTGAATTTGACTTTGTGTGCAGGAACTTTGGCCAGCTCATGATCGGGTCAGAAGATGGGGGCAAATATACGACCACAGAATTCCCATTTCTTAGATGCCTAGCTAATGTTTCGAGTCTAGATAAACAAATTCTCTGTGTCTAAGGCTTTTGAGACGTCTTACATCTCGGGCTTACGAATTGCAACGCGGCTTCTCTCCACTCCAGGCTCCGATTTAAAACTCGGGCACGTGAGCGCACAGGAATCAGAGAACGGTAGCCAGGAACTCGGTTTCAAGACCGGAGTGGTATTTAAATACGGGGGGTCTGTCTTGCGATATTACCCGGCAGTATATTCATCTGGTGCCTGAACTGCCCAAGCCTTCCCACCAATCCCTTCCAATCCGATTCGCCAGGACCCTCCGAGCCAAACACAGCATACGAAGCTTAACGAGACGTCTCGTTCATCATCCCCAATCGAGACTTTAAAGTGCTGGTAAGCCTCAAGGATATTGACTGGGCTCATCTATCAGTGTTGAGCGTTTTTCATTTGCACTTTTCACCAAAAGCAAGTAGTTCCAAAACAAGCGACCACAACAGTACCAGCTCAAACTAGACTTCGGCATCAGCCGAACAAATTTTCGAAGACCGCTTATCTACTCACCCACACCTGTGCAACTACTCTCTAAGTACCTACGTCAAGTCGGTTCCCGGTTTCCCACCCTAATCCAGAAATGGCACCAAAAACCATAACCGTAATCGGCTCCCTCAACACCGACCTCGTCAGCGTCACAGCCCGCGTCCCCTCTGGCGGTGAGACCTTGACAGGAACATCATTTCACACTGGACCCGGCGGCAAAGGTGCCAATCAAGCTGTAGCAGCTGCTCGGTTGTCAAGGGCGAATCCTCACTCAGCGTCAGCTCTCAAGTCGAAGAGAGAGAGTGACAAGGGCGAAGATGTAGATATTGTGGTCAAGATGGTTGGAGCAGTTGGCAACGATGAGTTTGGACCGAAAATCATTGAGGGGATGAAGGAGGATGGCATTGATGTGACGGGTATTCAAGTGGTAGAGGATCAGCCTACTGGTGTGGCGGTCATTATTGTCGAGGTAAGTGTATATTCATTTCTTTCCACCTCATCTCGTCTCGTCTCATCTCGTACCCTGCACCACTCTAGCATTCCAGCTCCAGACTTTAAGAGATTTATGGGCAGTCTCCAGTTCGTCTAAGCCAGAAAGTCCTTAAAATCCAACCAAACACTAACACCCATCAAACAGTCCACCACAGGCGAAAACCGCATCCTCCTCAACCCCGGCGCAAACTCCACCCTCCAACCCCAGTCCTTCCTCCCCCCCTCCCCCTCTTCACCATCCCCCTTCAATCCCCCACCACACCTCCTAATCCTCCAACTCGAGATCCCCCTCCCCACCATCCTCCAAATCATCACCACCGCCTCCTCCCCAACCCCATCTTCCCCCAAACCAATCCCCATCCTCCTCAACCCCGCCCCCGCCATCCCCCTCCCAGAAAGCATCTACCCATCCCTAACCCACCTAATCCTCAACGAGAGCGAAGCCGCGCTCCTCACCAACCGCCCCGTCTCATTCGTCGAAGACCCCTCTTTCGAATGGAGCGTCGTTACTCAAGAGTTCATCTCAAAGGGTGTCAAGAACGTTGTTGTCACGCTGGGGAGTAAGGGGGCGTTTTGGGCTTCTTCTACTTCTCCTCCTCCTTCTTCCTCAACCGATACCGCTTCTACTTCTGGCGACAAAACCGGAATCAAAAGCGGATTCGTGCCCGCTGAGAAAGTCCCCATGGTCGTGGATACCACCGCGGCGGGCGATACATTCGTAGGCGCTTATGCCGTTGCTGTTGTGAGAGCGGGCGCTGGAGGAGAAGGAGGAGGAGAGTTGGATCTTGAGAAGGTGGTTAGGTGGGCGTGTAAGGCTAGCGCGAGGACGGTGCAGAAGGAGGGCGCGCAGGGGAGTATTCCGTGGGCGGATGAAGTTTAGTTTTGCCTTGCTTTGCTTTTGCTAGGAGGGTCTTGATGTTGTTGTTGTGGGGAGGGATAGATAGGGGTGCTGATGGGACTGCGAACGATAGAAGAGATCCGTGTCTGGAGGCACACGACGGATGATTGTGCCGGTTGCATCTTGCATTTTAGATTTGCGTTCGCATTCAAGAAGGCGCTGCAGCGGGATATTTTCCTTTTTTTTATCTTTAAAATAAATGGCGATGAAATGAGTCGAGGCGAGTTGAGATGAGAGGCCGGTACCATGGCGATATCATTGCATTGCGTTACATTGCATTGCATTGTTCATAGCCGCTCTTCGAAATCAAAAGTTTGTTCTCCAAAAGGGAAGTGGACAGCGAGACTCGTGAAGGTCTGAAGCGGTACCTACTTACTAAGCAGAAGAAACCAGCCCGGATGAGCCTTGTTCAGCCCATGTCACCGCGTCGCTTTAGAAACAGGACAAATACCATGGGATTATTTCTTTAATGTCTTAATCTCATGGCAACTAAACTAGCTACAAAGCAGGTAGAACGTAGATATGATAGGTCAGTCGCCACATCTACCTGCCATACTCCCCACACTCCCATCAGTTGCAGGCCCAGATCCTATATCAAAGTGCTGATGCATCGACCTGAGCAGAGGGAGAGGCGATGTTAAATCCAGACAAGAAACTCTCTAATTCTAACAACCCAACGCACGCATGAGAAGCAGCGACCAAACGAGAGATCATGCGAAGAAACACATCCGAACGCCAATCCGATCCCGTTCGAAATGACCCGATTCCAAGTGCACCGTGCTGTTATGTGAGGTAGAAACGATGTGATGTAGTGTGAGGTGCCCCAAGCCGTACTCCAAACAATGCCGGATCCGAATGCTCCTCTCGCATGGACGTTGATCTGCTGACCTAGCCAGCCACCGCCAATGATGATGCCTCACAATCGATATGAGTGTCGTGTCGCGTTACCCAGTCTTCCCTTGCGCCGAACAGATGCTGCTGAAATTTATGTGGTTTGTAAGAGATCGCTATCGGCCATTAGAGTGACGTTGGGAGCCATTCGATATCCTCTTTTCTAAATGGTCGACATCCGCCCATCTGCTTCGAGGTTAACAAGTGATTCCAGAGCTGGTTAAGAATAAACATACATTCGGACTTTGGCATCATCTCCAACGGTGGCGAACATGGATGGGTTGTTGGGGCTCCAAGCTACGGAATTACAGGATGCTTTGCCGTGCCCCTCCAACCTCTCAATCAGCTGGCCAGTTTCCTTGTGCCAGATGAAAACTTGGCCCTCTGCTTCATATTAGCATTGTCATAACAAGGAAAGTTTCGAAGATTCGTTACCTTCGCTACCAAAAATCACAAAGCTCTCGTTGGCGCCTCCATACGTTGCCCGAATGACAAAATTGCCACCCTTGACCCCAGATTTGAAAGACCGAACAGTGGCCTGAGTATCTAAATCTAACATTTGAGCCTCGCCATCGGTCTTGTTGACCAACAGATACCTTGAGTTCTGACTGATGCTGACCGAGGTCATGGTGACTTTCATGTCAAGCTCATACTCGAGTTCCCGAGTGACGAAATTATAAACGTGAAGACGAGTCTCGTTATCCATAGCCACCAGATAATGACCATTCGGTGAGACTGCAATGTCCTGTATTCGGTGCATTCGACCCCAGTCATATATCATGTCTCCGTGCAGATTCCATTGACTTAGATTTCGCTCCTTGTCAAGACAACCTATCACGAAGGTCTGGCCATCTGGAGCCCAGACGCAACTGCTCACAGGCTCTCCGAAGCGGGGTAATTGTTTTAGGATTTGCCCAGTCTGTGAAAAGTTAGCGCACCGACTTCATAGAATTATGCACAGAACATACGTGAGTGTCCCAAAGAATAGCAAGATGATCTCGCCCACACGTGACAATCATTGAATCGTCAGGACTCCAAGCGATTGAAGCAATTCCAGCTTCAGATTTTGCGAGACTTTGAAGCACATCAAAGCTCCCCACTTCATAGATGAGACAAGTCCCGTCTTTCCCGCAACTTGCCAAGCGTTCCCCATCATTCGAAAACTTCACTTGCCATACTTCACCAGTATGCTTATCGAGTTCCAGGACGGTGTGAAGAGGGAAATGACTTCGATCGCAAGCATGGTCTTGGTATAACGATGGGGATGCCGAGGTGTTGTGGTAAAGACAGTTATCTATCTGGTTCCTTTTCACTTGGTTCAACAATACCGCTAACCTATGTTCGGGTAACATGACTGAGGGGGAGATGCATTCTGATCAATTGTCAGTTTCATTCGCTTCTCTATGGAGAGAGAACTTACTGGAAAGTTCGGAGAGCAAGTGGTGGCGAGAGTGTCCCTCGGCTCCATCCCATTCGGCTTTATTTTTTAGATCCTCGGTTGATTGGCACATCAGCAAGCTGTAAATGTTAGCCAGGTCCAAATGCAAAGACATGAAGTGTGGTCATTACCTGGAAAGGAAGTGAAGTTTGGCAGTGTCCTGATACAGGGGTGTAAGCTCCAAGCGAAGTACCATTAGAGCTCTTCCCGTGTCCCTTTGTTCGAGCAGTTCCAAGAATTTCTGTTGTCTTAACCAGAAGCGCATAACATTTCTGTCCACGCCGTCTTGTAGAACCAGACCATCCCCGTCGATACTGACCCCTCCATCTTCTAGTGATCCGCCAAACAGTAGACTCTCAGCTTGCGACCACTCTCCTTCCAGGACAGCATTTCTGAATTTGGCAACAGTTGGACTTTCCAGGTTGAACCCACTCTCTAGACTCAAACTTGAAGCTGCAGAGTTGTAGCCCAAGTCTGTTAAAGACTGTATCAAAATCCTAGTCACTTCTTCTCGATCGTGGCCAAAATATGTTGGCCTCTGCTTGCCACCTGAATGCCCATTTGTATTTGACCCGTTCATTGCTACCGAAGAGCGCCGTGTGCCGTTTGCAGAATTCGACATTGCAGCTTTATGTAGGGCGGATGGCCCCGACCCATTTGAGAATGGCCTCGAGGTCCCATTTGAGCTATTGGTATCTCCCTCTAATCTCATTCTAGAACCCTGGCGTCTTCGTTTTGCTCGGTGATTGTTGCTACTCGACTGGGCATTCACTGAGGCCCCTAGACCCTGTTGAACGCCTTCTTGCTCCTCCGAATCTGTAGAGGTGTCTCGCTGTCGGCGACCGAGGACTTGAGGTTGGGAAGGGAAGAGATCTGGCGAGTCTGCTGCGGACGTGCTTCCAGAAGAGCTCGAGTATTGTTGTAGTTCTTGTAGTATTTGTTGGTCTTGAGGAGTTGGGGCTGAGAATCTTGTGCTGGGAGGTGGAAGGGGGGTATTCGGGGTGGATGGGTCGTCGGTGATGAATGGGGATGTAGAAGGTTGGCGGTCGTCAGCCAGGACGCCTTCTGCGGGAGTGCCGCTGGTCGCTGAGTATTATAGAAGCGTATCTGTGACTCTATATCCAGATACTTTTGTCGTAGATTCGTTATGGTGAGCTGGTCAGAGCAATGTCGGGGCAGATGGCGTAATTCGTGATGTTGAAGTAGAGAGTGCTGTCTGTGTTGTTGCAGTGCTGAGTTCCGCTTGGAGCTTAGCTTAGCTTGTGCGAGTTGACGACAGACTCAGTCAGAAGGTATGTGGACACCAAGCAGTATTGTATCCAGAACTCGATCAGTTGCGCGAGCAAAGGTGGTCATTCTCTCGAACGAGGAGGCACTGAGTCGGGAAGCAGTGAGGGATGTCAAGTGCAGTGCAGTGCAGTTAGTCGTCGATACAGGTTGCCTACCCCTACCCTACGACAGTCGAGGGGCTAGTCTGTCCGGTCCCGTTTAGTGGACCAGATCCTGCTGTCCCGCGCTGTGGTTGGCCCTTCGGGCTGGGAGACGACGTCGCTGAGTTATCTGAACCGGATGCTTGCAGAAGCACCATGTGATGATGGAATGGATTGAGAGGATGGTATACTGGCCAGTGATCTTATCTTCTGCGGGATTTATAATTGCATACAGCATATAGTCTAATAAATCCATATACAGAGTGAATAGTCACATGCGAAAGAGATAGTGACAGTGACAGCAGTTATCAAACTGGACAGCAAAATTGACCTGGGAAAGGTGGCGGGGAAACTATGATGTGGCAGGAGAGTCTCAGAACCGCTGGCAGCGCTAATTATAGAACGAGATAGGACGAAATTTATATATGAAAAGCTGAGTGCTATCTTGGTCTGCATTTGACTAATATACAGACAACATGTCCTCTGTCTACAGGTAGAGATATGTTGACTTCTCGTCGCACTCCCACTTCTGAAGGATCTCTTATCGCTCAACCCGATCATAGCCGAGACCTTACACAACAAAACCTTGGCCCCAACAACCACAATTATATTGGGATTGGGAATTAAAGTAAGAAGGACACCTCAGCACAACAGACTCCTTCGATAGAATGTTCATATTAATCTATTGATGGGCTTAGAAGCCATTGTGTCGGAGTCGAGTATGCCGCGTCTTTCTCTTTGCGAGAATTCGATGAATAAGCCACGACAATGCAAGAAGCCTACCTTGAAGGTTTCAAAAATCTCCATGGGCGTGAGTACATATGACTGAACATGATCGGGCTATTCTTATTCTCTGGATTACTTCCCGAGAAATGTTTAGCTATATAAGGAAAACGATCAGCTTCGAAGAGTGTTAATCAGCTCAGAAACGATGTTGATGATACTCTATTTCTGCTTTAAAAAAGGTTTGTCAGATAGCCTCGACCAAAATTGTTCTCACAGCTATTCCGCGTATTTCAAGAACTAGTAACAGAGATTGTGCTATTAAACTTCCACTCCTTCTCGGATCATATGCTCCACCTAATTTGCCACAATGAGACAGGGCGAAGAACCGGCTTGGTCAGTTTCAAAAGGCTTATGGCATCGCCATGAGACTTGACACTATCAGCATCCAGCACCTCCTTGACAGCAATGAGTCCTTGGTCTCGATGCCTCATGGCTACGGCGTTCCAAGCCTCTACCACGAGAGTCCGCAAGGGCAAACCCCATGTTCCTCTGCAGGTTATTACAGCAGGTTGTCCTCCCCAAGCGCGCTGATACTTGAAGAGCATCGCCAACCCCTTTTCCCCGGTCCATATTTCCATCGTTTCAAGATTTGGCATTTCCATGGCTGTTGCTGCTGCTGCCTGGAGCATGCCATCTAACTCCGTCGAGCGCTCTTGTGGCCCGAGTAGTCGGAAAGTCAACGCAAGCCAAGTCAAGTTGGGCCACGTCCAGGAAAGCTCTCGAGCAGCAAAAAAATTGCTAGCTTCCACCATAAATTATGCCGAGAGATGTTCAAGCATGAGACTAGCGTTAGCAAGAGCCTAGCTGACATGAAAGGATGGGATCCGCATTGGGTCACAGCCTAAATCTATATAGGTGGTAACTGGGTACGTTTGGTTGAAATGCTCGAAGAGTACGAGACTCCGTAGTTGATGTGAAGTGAGCGATCTAAAAAGTTGTTGGAAAGCTACAAGAAACACGGGTATTTGCATGCTCTCTGAAACCCACAATCTATGTAGCGAACACACAAAACTCACATTCGTCCGTCCACTGCGTCTGACCACCCATCCATTCCCTCCAAGGCTCGTAATGAATCTCCTGGAGTCCAGACAGACGGGCAAACATTCGTGCCAATGCTTCCGGTTTCCATCGTCGGCGGTTCTGTTGACGAAAAAGCACACCCGTTATTGCTGGGACGAATGGCAGTTGCTGCCACCACTGAATCTCTTGTTCAATGGAATCAAACGGCCCCGTATCCAGGATTTCATTAAAGACTTTGTCGACAGCCACAGAGGGGGGGTATGGAAGTTCTGCTACCAGCATTCCATCCGTGGTGGTGGTCAGCTCTGGCTCTGGCTTTGACCAGCATCGTCTGCTTTGCATGTTGGTCCTGGCCACATGTATCGGCGCCAATATCAGGCTCAAACGTCAGGTATTTGAACCAGTGCTCTGAGTCGCTGGGGGAGTAGATGCTGACATCTAGCAGCAAGCTACTGTCTGGTTCCCATTCGCTGAGGTTGAGAAAAGATCTTGGAATGCTGTAGTTACGAGGGAATTTTCTGCATCGCCCAAGCCCCACGAGTCTAAATCTTCAGGTGCACATCTAGAACAGTCATATTCTTGGAGTTCCAAGCAAAGCCGATTGTAACGCACGAGACTTCTCTTCTTTGGAGGAACCATCGAGCCCAATTGAGGGACGCGTGACGACGTCAGCTTGAACCGAGCGAAAGTATGCTTCTCGATGACCGTCTGCCACTCTCGTGACACTGTAGTGAAGCCGGCCAACGGACAATCGTCTTGTAGCAAGACTTCAAAGACCGCAAGACGAATCTCCTCGGGCAGGCGGTGCCAAGATACCATGTTGAATTTGTACCTATGCAATGATTTTGAAGTGAAGTGAGCTGGGGTGAGCAGAGGTGACGTTGGTACTTACATTACTTTGGGAAGCCGCTGCTCAAGTGTTGTGGTCCATTCCGAGCTCCGCTTCACTTATAATTCCGGTTCATATTCTAGAGATTATATAGTACAATTGATTGCCTGGATACATGTGAATGATCATTACTTATACTTTCTAGTCTTTCGCCTCATCTTCGTAGGTGGGTGAGGATAAGGTCCGTTTCCACCCCACGCACCGCCTACATGTCCCTGATGCATTACAGGACTTTGAGCTTCGCTTCGCTTAACCTTATCTTCCGTGCACGGCCGCCCTAGCCTTTCTCAAGAGCTTCAACCAGAGCTTCCACCTCCACCTCCACTTCCACCACCACCCACACCATCTCACCACCTCCAAGTCCTCAACAGGAGCCAGACATTCGAAGACGATCGATTTGTCAGCCAATATGCCCCCAAAGAAGGCAGCAATTAAGGACGACGATGATGAGCAATATGGTAAGCCCTCATTAATTGAGCTACCACTTCAACTGCTAACGATAGCTATCCAGGCACCATCTTCTCCGTCTCTGGGTATGCTGACATCTCAATCCGCATAGCATTACATTGCATTACTGATACTTGGCAGACCCGTCGTGGTAGCAGAGAACATGGTTGGAGTTGCCATGTACGAGTTGGTATGGATAGACCCAGGCAGACAATTGGCACAAGCTCACAGCTCCAGGTCCAAGTCGGACACGATCAACTCGTCGGCGAAGTCATTCGAATCGAAGCAGATAGAGCGTATATCCAAGTTTACGAAGAGACTGGTATGGCATACTCGATGATTTGGCCAGGCGTTGCTAATGCTTGAAAGCTGGCGTAACTGTAGGAGACCCCGTTATTCGTACCGGAAAGCCTCTGTCTGTCGAACTCGGACCTGGTTTGATGGAAACGATCTATGATGGTATTCAAAGACCCCTCGCAGAGATTTCCAAGGTTTCGAACAGCATTTACATCCCCCGTGGTATCGCGGTTCCCGCATTGAACAGAGAGAAGAGCTGGGATTTCAAGCCATTGATGAAGGTTGGAGACCACATTACAGGAGGAGATATCTGGGGTTCCGTTTATGAGAACTCCCTTCTGGACGACCACAAGATCATTTTGCAACCAAGAGCCCGGGGTACCATCACTCGAATTGCGGAGAAGGGAAGCTACAAGGTTGATGAGAAGATCCTGGAGATCGAATTCGATGGCAAGAAGACCGAGCACAGCATGATGCACACCTGGCCCGTTCGCGTCCCTCGCCCAACGACCGAGAAACTTGCATCAGACAAGCCCTTCATCGTCGGACAGCGTGTTTTGGACGCCCTCTTCCCCTCTGTTCAAGGTGGTACCGTTGCCATTCCAGGTGCTTTCGGTTGTGGAAAGACCGTCATCTCTCAGTCTGTATCCAAGTTCTCCAACAGTGATGTTATCATCTATGTTGGATGTGGAGAGCGAGGAAATGAGATGGCTGAAGTCTTGATGGATTTCCCAGAATTGTCCATTGACATCGAAGGTCGCAAAGAGCCTATCATGAAGCGTACCACTTTGATTGCCAATACCTCCAACATGCCTGTGGCTGCTCGTGAAGCTTCAATTTATACAGGTACGAACTCCCATTTCATTTCACCTTTCATTTTACCTTCCTTGCACCTTCCTTTGCACCTCCCTCAGCACCTTCCCCTGGAACCTTGGTATGGAGGACATAGGTCCCTTCTCAACGAGTGCTCTGCACCTTCCTGGACAACACAATGCTATTCATCTATCGTCAACCCCGCACAAGATGTTCTCCTTCATCATCACCTTCCTCCCGGAGGATCATTCCGTCGACAGTCAATCATCTCATTGCAAGAGAAGAGCCTCATCTCCTCGTTGGCGTTCAACCACTTCTCTCGTCGCAAGAGGTGAGCATTAGGCCAAAGACCTCTTTCATCTTGGTGGGATAGTCTACAGGTGCCTTCACAATGCGGGGAGGTGAACTCACAATTGACTCGGACATCGTCCGAAACGGCACTTCCGATTACAATACTCCGGTAAGTCGTGTCTGCGATGTTGGACGAACTGTTTGCTAACCCATTCCCAGCGTCTCTCAAAACTCAAGCCAGAGATCATCCAAATCGACAGTTCCGATTCGGAGTCAGACAGTGTCAGAATCAGATACTCGAAACCAATACGCGTCAGAAGCAAACGCCCAAAGCCAGAGATTGTCCAACTCGACAGTTCCGATTCCGAGTCAGACAGTGCTGCAATTGCAATCACTGCCACTCGTGTTGTAAGTCGTATCTACGACATTGGTCGAACTACTTGCTGACCCATCCTCCAGCCATCTGCCGAAGACTCAATTGAACATTCAGAATCGGAGTCAGACAATGTCGGAACCAAGAACCACCATTCGGACGGTATCCGTACCACCATTTACGACTCTGACAGTAGTGATGGCATCGATGTTGCCGTTGGAATCGGCACTGCCGATTTGCTTGATCTCGACGCTGCTCACCAACTGGTGGATGACTTGACTTGGAAGCTTCTCACCATCGATGCACCTGATTGGTATATCAATCCAACCTTCAAAGCCGTCTTCCCTGAGCGCTCTGCATATGACAGCATAGCCGCATGTTCGCCTCTCACACTCTGCCCAGGCCTGTATGACGTCCTCAGATCCTCTGAGCCACCTAGTATCGAGTTCTTCAAGTCTCTACCCGAGATTGACGGCAAGATGTGGGCGATCTACTGCGTCACTCTGGAGAAGCCTGGTTACAAGAGCAAGCTATACATTGGATCTGGCACAGAAGCCGAATATGGGGTTATATTGAGATTCCGCACTTACAAGCCCGACAACCATCTGCTTCCGATCCTCGTACGTAAAGCATTCCATCTGGGTTTCCAGATGACGCACTTCGGCTTGCTCTGTTGGACGCCTCTACCGTCTCCAGGCCTCGTTCCTCGTGTCAGAGCTCGGTTCCTGTCACTTGAAGCAATCTTTACTTGTCTCTTCCTTGCCCTGCGTAAGGCCAAGTCAGATGTCTACTACGACGCCGTCTTACTTTGGGAGCGAGATACTGTGGAGCGGGAACCGCTTTGCACTCATTTACCTCTCAACGAGAAGATCATTGGCAATCTGGACTTGAGCACGGAGGAACTCGAAATCATTGATGCCCTTCGGAGAGCAAAGAAGCAAAAGAGGTCAAGGGATTGGCGTGTCACAGAACGAGAGAGAGATATAGATGCATTTCGAGAGCAAGACCGCATCAAGAAAAATGATTGGGCGTCGAAAAACAGAGACAAGGTCAACAAGACCGCAGCTAAAGTCAGATCCAAGGCGTTAGAGCAGCAACGCTTTCATTGTGATGACTGCGATATACCTTTGCAGAGCCGGCATGCACTCGACGCCCATGAAGCTACTCAAAGCCATGCTGATCGGGTCAACGGAATCGAGAAGCCTGAGATAACCCAATACTCCTTGAATCGAAAAGCAGTACGCGCCGCCGCAAAAGCCAGCAATTTGCACCGCTGTCACACCTGCGACAAAAAGTTCGATACCAATTGGGCATTGAATCGTCACAATGCCACGCCATCCCATCTTAGGAGAGCGGAAGCTCAGGCTTCCCAATGAGTCTTTCAGACGCCGTCCGATTATTCTTATCACATAGTGCTACCCAATGTACTCGCTCCCTCGAATCGACACTGCCGATTCGTCTTCGTCGCATATCGTTATCAATTTTGTACCAGCTCAACACATTTCGCTCTGTCGCATCAGATGGCCTGTCAGACGCTGTCTCAACATGATCACCACGTATGGCTATCCAACCTTCACTAGCTTACAACGTAATATACGCTGTCACATCGACGCCGTCTATTCACTCTGATCGAGTACCATTACCCAATGTCGCAAACAGCTACCAGCACATTTCACTCCGTGGCATTAGATGCCGTCTCTTTGGGCGCTGTCTCATCATTCAGACCACTACCATTCTACTGTCAAATCGACGCTACCGATTCACCTTGATCGTCTACTGTCACCTTTTTTCCTTTCGTCTCAACTCATTTCGCTCATGACCGTTTCATTTTGGCCATCATACAACATACACGTACTAATTCTGACAGGCATCACAATCGCCGAATATTGGAGGGATCAGGGAAAGGATGTTGCCATGATGGCTGATTCGACCTCCCGATGGGCTGAGGCTCTTCGTGAATTGTCGGGTCGTTTGGGAGAAATGCCTGCTGATCAGGGTTTCCCCGCTTATCTTGGTGCTAAGCTTGCCAGTTTCTACGAGCGTGCCGGAAAGGTTCAAGCTCTTGGTAGTCCAGACCGTGAGGGTAGTGTCAGCATTGTCGGTGCCGTCAGTCCTCCTGGTGGTGATTTCTCAGATCCAGTCACAAGTTCCACCCTCGGTATTGTGCAGGTCTTCTGGGGTCTCGACAAGAAGCTTGCCCAGAGAAAACATTTCCCTTCCATCAACACGGCTCTAAGTTACAGCAAGTACACCACTGTTCTCGACAAGTTCTACGAGAAAGACTATCCAGAGTTCCCCAGACTCCGTGATCGTATCAAGCAACTTCTCACCGACTCCGAAGAATTGGACCAAGTTGTGCAATTGGTCGGAAAGTCTGCTCTCTCTGACCCCGACAAGATCACCCTTGATGTTGCTCTTCTGATCAAGGAAGATTTCTTGCAACAGAACGGTTACTCCGATTATGATCAATTCTGCCCTATCTGGAAGACCGAGTGGATGATGAAGGCCATGATGGGTTTCCACGATGAGGCTCAGAAGGCCATTGCCCAAGGAGGCAACTGGAACAAAGTCCGGGAAGCCACTTCAGATATTCAATCTCAGCTCCGAAGCATGAAGTTCGAGGTTCCTGGTGATGGACAGGATGCCATTGTAAAGAAGGTATGTTTAACGCTCTGCCAACCTGTTCTTGCTAACAAGAAATCAGTATGAGGAGCTCATCCAGGCTATGACGGACAAGTTCGCCGCAGTCACCGACGAATAAGCGTGAGTCGAGATCAGTCGAGGAGGAAGGGAAGGGTATCGATGCATCGCTTTCTTGGACTGTCTCACAGTATTGTTGATTAATCGATGCCAGCTGATAGACACGAATGGAAAGAAGAGAATGTAGCATATTTCCTAAGTATCATTTTCTTCTCAACCTCGGGTCTGAGACGTGACATGACGCTCCTCGGCAAATGCACTTGTTGACGCTATGCTGTATGATCAAGATTGGCAAATCTCTGGCTCTTGTAGGCTTACCTTACAAGCAGCTTTGGGGGTCTAATACATTAGGTGCTTCATGTAAACTCTTTCCCTTCCCTCCATCGACCCCTCGCTTCAATTATCGTTTCAAAAATGACAGAATACAAGAGGCAAGCAGCCACTTACTTATCTTCCATTACGTCAATTGCTAAGAAGAAAGAACAGTCCCGGATTATCTCGAAAGAAAACAAAACTGCGGAGCAGAGACCAATTATGTACGAACCTCCTTCAAAAAATCCCATTATCCAACGCCGCAGCCTTCAATTTCGGGAAATCCTAAATATCACACATAGCAAAGGTCAGCTAGCACATCCACGTTCCTGTCATGTATGTTCTCTCTTTCTCCCTCTCTCTCTCTTCCTACTACCACCCACCGCCAAAAAAAAACCCCCCCCTCGACATGAGCTACTTTAATAGCACAGGGAGAACTTACAGGCGTTCCAAATCCAGAAACCGCATCCCATCCAGCTTTTGCCGGGAACCCAGCCCCGTCACACCCTCGCGCAGAACCACTCGTCACGTCGGTCAAAGCCTTGAAGCCTTGGGAGTACAGCCAGGGGTTGAGGAAGCCTAGGACGGGCTTTCCGGCTGCGAGGAGGGCGTCGTTGAGGAGTGAGATTATGGATGAGGTTGCTGGTGTGGATGCACTGTGTAGCCGAGTTAGGAGGTCTGAATAAACGACAGAAAACAAGGAGAGAAGGAAACTGGGTATCGGTGATGAAGACTGGGAATGAATGAATGAGTGAGTGAGTTACCTCGTTCCATCCAGCGGTACTAAAGTCCCATTCCAAATCGTCGCATAGTGGAACCCTTGAGCTGAGATATCAGGATAGCCTCGTCCAGATGTGTTGTAAAGACCCTTAAATTGATCGCCGAGCGAGGTGATGTACGGCTCGACAACCGCATCCTGGTAGGCAGGACGAGAAAAGTAGTTGCTGAATCCACCACCAGATGCATAGCTATTCGCAGGGTTGAACGCGACGACTTCTGGGTTGATTTGCATTGTACCGCCGACTGTTGTTACGTATGGCTTGAAAATTCTCATGAGTTTCCAGGAACGTGATTCGATGATTAGAGAATGGGAGGGGAAGGATGAGGGGAGAACTTACACAACTACCGGGGAATATTGGTAGGAACATACTCGTGTTCCTCCCATCATTCGAAACGCACTCCCCATTCGACCCAACCCCATTATCACCACTAGCAAAAAGCAACGACACACCTCTCGCACCCAGCCGCGCAAACCCATTACACACCGCCGTCGCATAGCTCAACGGCACAGTCTGCTCATCATCCCCATAACTGGTACTAATGACCTGAGGCACAGTCTCCAGCCCCAACATGAACTGCAGCCAGTCCAAATACGGCTCATTCGTATTCGTCGGCGTAGCAAGATCAGGCACGAACGGTGGACTGCCGCCTGTATTGTAGACTTCCATAGGCGTGGGGAACACGATTCCTAAGATAGTCTCGGCGTCGAGATTCCCTTCGAGGTTTTTGCCGGCAGAGAGAGAGGTGGTGTTGGGTGTTTGGGAGTCGGGACCGGAGGCGATGCTTGTCAAGGTGAAGTTTGCTGATGCGTCGGGACGGAAACGCGAAAGGAATAGAGAGACGTCGGACCGGACGCTGGTTTCGCCTAGGTAGTTTGTCATTCCCACGCGGTTCTTGCTGGTGGATTGGGGGTTGTAGTCGATTGTTCCTGTGAGGTGAGGTTAGCGATATGGTTTATGTGGTGAGTGGAGGTGTTGTGTACCATAGAGTGTACGCAGACATTCTGGCGTCACAAGAGTCACGTTGCATACGTCCGCGAGAGCTTTGCTCGAGGGCATTCTGTCGGCAGCAATTTGGATATCTGGTCCGTCGGCTGGAGCTATTTTCAAGGTTGAACGCTCAGGCTTCATGCGGAGGAATGAGTTCGTTGGCTGGATCGTCTGGATATGCTCGTGGAGATGAGATGGAAGCGACCATTCCGGTGTTCGAACTATGTGAGAGCCATCTTCGTGCTTGAAGATGGAGTATTTCGTGTCAAGTAATCTTTCGACTGACTCAACTGACAGTGAGACTTTGATCCAGTCCTTGGCTCGGCTCCACTCAAGTTGATCTGCAATGTCGTGTTCTCGAAGCCACTCGAGGACCTGGTCAGCAGTCTCATCGGTTGGTTTGATGAGCTTGTTTACTTGATCTTCTGATAGGTGCTGGCCATATCTTTCGTGTCCAGGAGTTGAAACTGTGATGATGGTTAGCTTGGCGTCGTGAAAGAACGGATCGTCCATTTGGATGCAGTTCGTTTACCTTCATACAATTGATTCTCAAGCTCACTGAATCGGCTCTGCTTGAGACCAATCTGTAGTTGAATCATGTGGTCTGCTGGAGCAGGACCAACTCTCGACCATGCTCGTGGCACATTATGACGCTCTTTAAGAGTATATGGTGATCTTTCTCCTCTGACTGTGCTAGCAGAAATCATCAATGCCGTCAAGACATTTCTAATGACATGTGGTAGCATGTTGGCGGCAACAGGGCAAATATTAGTCAAATGCGTAGCACCGCCAGCTGACTATGGAGGGGAGGTGGCATCCTTATCAAGCGTCAGGATGTAGATGAGACGGAAAGTCATCTATCAGGGTCTATACCAAGATGCTTAATGTCAGATAAGCTTGAGATTATGCTTTCTAAAGCCTGGATGGGGAGGATGCAATGCAGGGGTTGAAGTGTGAGGTGCGTTTCACAACATGGCAAGGGAAGATGAATCCGGGTATGCGAGTTGACAGGGCTACGGGATATGAGTGATTGGATTGAATCCATATGATCTGCATGTATAGTATGATCAGTGAAAGCATGAATGCGAAAACTTAAGAAATTTCTGCATTGGATGACATCCAAGCCCAACTTGGGTTAAAATTGAAGGTTGAACGGCTTGGCTCAACCGTCTTGTTGGTACCACTGCAGTCCCTTACTAATCTTGAAGTTTGCCGTAAATCATACAGATGGTCCTGTTACCCATTATTGGACCGACTGCCCCTGGATAGCCATCAGGAAGATTTTGTGGCTAATATTCTTTCTCGCTTAACTTGGTTTCAATCCGATGGTCATTCATTCCTTGACTTTTAAGTCCCTGCACTTGGCGTGTTCGATGTGAAGACTGGATTATCTGGACCCACGTCCCTTTTTGGATCTTCTAGGTCTTCTAGGTCTTCTAGGTCGCTCAGGAAGAAATCCCGAAATGGCTTTGGACTTCATGAGTACAACTTTACCTTTCATTGCCTACCCTCGTTCACCCTAGTGGCCGATTATTGCTTTCGCTAATTTGTCATTCGGGGAAATGAACCCTCTACCACAACCGTATGAAAGAGCCTATCTTTCTAATTGCTTCCTACATTTACTACAGCTAGAATCGAATCGACACTTCTTCGACATTTGAAGTTCACAAACGTCTTCTAACTTACCAGTTATCACGTGTAAATGTACCCGAACGTGGTCGAAGTGTAAAGATGATTTATTCAGAGACAAAATCTCGGAAGTAATATATTTAATAGAGCTAAAATAGAAGGTGAAATGATATTCAGCCAAGCTAGCAAAATCTTAGACCTCATTAAGCCCTGTGCATTAGCCAAAATGTAAACAAAAAGGCCGGACTCCATCCTAAACGCATAATATCAACCACACGTGCAAAATCGAGTAAACCTAGACACCACTCTCGTTATCATGACATTCGAAAGATCGAACGAAACTTGCGAACATCCGGGGAGAGACTGCTACCGCTCAATACCCTCACAATCTCATCATCCGCAGCATCTTCCAGCGCCCTACACATCGAAAGGAACAAAGCTCCAAAACATCCATCCTTCCATAACGGACAACACGCGCATCGTCTGGCCAGAACTTCCAGTCCAGTCCAGTCCGCGAACGTACAAGTACACTGACGCAGTTCCAGTGTCGGGCAAGTGATACCTCCCTCCCTCCCTCATCACATTACACCACATGACTTTCTCCCTCCCACACGCAGGCAGGCGAGTTTACTCCGTAACAGCTAGCTACCTAGCTAGCTGACTGCCCCTGCTGAGTTTTCGTCTTGAAGGATCGGTCTCCTGGCCGGTATCCTGGTCAGTAGCTTGGGGAAATAAATCCCGCATACTTGTTGTCTAAGTCTTCGCGCCTGCAAGAGGGATCTGGTGCTTGATCGAGATGCCCGGGCGTTGTACTGTAGATATCGGCTCGTAGTTTTTCTTTTTAAAAAAAATCTTCGGAGCACCAGAGCTACCTTCGCGCGCGCTTCCAAGAATGGCTTCTGAGGTTATGGATATGACGAAGAATACCGGTATGTTTCTGAGACGAGAGGAAATGGTTGAGAAGGGTGGGTGATTGGTCGCTTAAGAAGAAGGAAGGTTACTGGTTGGCTATGTAGTTGTTGTACAGCTCCAGTGCTCATATTGCGCTAAGCTCACGGTGAAGTGACATCTCAGATAACCCGCGATTTGTAGTACCCGGAATAGAGCAGACGTGGTGGACAACAAGCCAGTGCCCTCACTCATTCTAACCATTTCACCCTGAAATCTTCTTCTTCTTGTCTCCAGAACAAAACAAGGCCCCTCTCCCCCTCTTCCCCTCCCCTCCTTCCGAACAGAGAGCAGCTACCTTAATACATCCAACGATCCCATTCCGTCCCCCTTTCCATCCCGCCATTCCATCCCCCATTTCGTAATCCTCACTCATAGAATGAAATCTTTATACTTCCATCCTCCCAAACAAACAAACTCTAGTTAGCCCTCACCCTCACCCTCACCCTCACTATTTCCATATGTCCATATATTCACGCATCCATACATCCATATCTATCTCACTTCCTGCCTCCACAATCAAATGACAAATACCGCTTTCCCTTTACACCTTTGCTCCTTTAGAAGAGTTTTGACTCACTCACCATTCTCAGTAGCTGCTAAGTTAGGTCTTGGGGAACTAAGCAGGCATGGAAATACATGCCTTCTGTTTCTATTCACATCTTATACATTATGCTCTGAGAAGGTACAAGTACCATTCTCTTGCTCTATTTTGCCGAGCTTGTGGCGAAAGAGTACATTGACTTGAAGCAGTGGCAAGCAGGCAGACATGATGTCATTGATAAAATGAAGTGACTGAGAGAAGATGTGAGGGAGGAGATATCAACATTAATGCTACCCTGCCAAATGCACACACGTGAGAGGACAATGGATGAAGACAATGCACGCTTTTGCAATTGACCAGTATCTTGTACACAAGGGGCAAGCCCAGAAAACTCATTGACCGTTGACACATCCATACCATCCATCCCATTATCCATCATGAAAAGTTCCCTCATGTCCACCATACAGTTCATTCATCCATCCATCCATCAATTCCATTTCAATTCAGTCTCTTCCTCCGCAAATAAGAGTCCACTGGTATCCTGCCATATTATCACTCCACATGTTGATTACCGTTCTGTGTTGTGACCTGGCGACTCATAATATATGACGAGTAATTTACTCATCATCATCACCAACTCTCAAGCTTCCCTCACTGTTCAATCCATGAGCCCAGAAGCCATCAATGGCACTCGCATTCTTAGCATGCGCGAACAACAGCCAGAATCCAAAGACGGGCTTAGCCAGGACATCAAGAACAGCATATGCCACAATCTCAGCATCAACACTCCACTTGCGCGCACCATCACCAATACCCCAAACGACTGGGTATAGAGTCCAGAGAATCAAGGTAAAGCCACCAATCGAAGCGAACAGCTTAGCGGTACTGCTCGACTTGGCAGCGACAGCACGACGACCTGGTACAACGAGCTGGTAAACGATGACGAGGTACGCAATGCATGCAATAGTGTAGTATCCCCATTTCTGGCCATCGGTACGTCCGAACGCAGCAAAGAGACCGAGGAGGACCATGATGAGATCGGCGACGATGGTGACGGTTATGTTGGCACCGTTCATGCCTGCGAGGAAGGCGAGGTCGAGAAGGAGGAGAGGAGTCGTGAGTGCCCAGTCGACGTAACGGGCCCAGAAGACCTGACGGAAGACGTGCTCGACTGTGTCGGGGGTATGCTTGTGGACTTCCTTGACGACGATGTGTGCGAAGGAGTTACCGTCTCCGGTGGCCATGGCGAAGTAGGAGATTGAGGCAAAGGTGGTGATGAGGGCGGTGATGACGTGGAAGAGGCGTTTTTGCTGGGTTTGTTAGCTTTTTGAGCTGGCAGATTGATGGGGATTTGGGATGTTGACTTACAACTGGGACACGGAATGCCAAGTAGTAGAATGCTAGAGAGGAGATGAACATCAGGACGAAGACGACCTAAAATTATCAATTTCAAGCTCGAAGAGGTTGGGGAGTAGATGGAGAACGTACCCAGAGAGTCTTGGATCCTGTCTCTCCGACCTTCTCATAGATTGGGACATTTGGAATGACAGTTGGGAGAGCAGTTGGAGATGGCGATTGGGAGTGGGTAGGGACGAGAAGACTGGAAGTCTTCTTTCCGAACGCCTCGATGACTTGGGTAGGGTCAATCATGATGGCAGTACTTTTTCTGTTGTGTATGCTCTGTGTTGTGTTGGCGTTATGCGATACTTCAATTGTAATTGAAGTAGATGTCGTTGTGGAAGAGATGTGGTTGGTGTTGATGAAGAAATGAAGTGAAGTGAAGTGAAGTGAAAGGGAGGACAGAAAGGAAGAAGAGGGGAAGCAAGCTCTTACCTACTACTCCTCCTACTACTACTACCACCACCAGCTAAGAGACAGACTAGCTAGCTACCTGCAGGCAACGAGAGCTTCATCCCTCTCCCCTCACTTCACTCATCATAAGCATAATTAATGTACTGTACTGTACATCATGACGCGGTGACTCCTACCCAATGAGTGAGAGCCGTGCACCTTGCCTGTGCTACTCATCGAATCACAGTGCGTCTCTTACCTCACGTTACTCCTCAAATTGCCTCTCAGCTTGCCCCCGCCCGACCTTTCCTTCCTTTGACTAATTGCATTGGCTGTGCCCTGTTTCTGGTTGTCTCTGATCTGGTCTGACGGTCGGTCCCCATTAATCTGCTCTGCTCTGCATTGTGCTTCATGCCATTCATTATTACTTACTATTAATTACCTTGGTACGTACCTCCCCACAACTATTGTTTTGATTGCCGACGTGGATCTGATTCAAATAGAAGGAAGTCTGGATCGTAACCGCCGCTGTTAAATCGATAGACGTCATTGTTTTGTTTGTTTGGAACTAAATCCCCATTAGCGTCATTCTTGTCCCGAGCTCCCCCGCCCGTCGAGCTCCATCTTAAGCTCCGACAGCTCCAACATCCATTTAGACCACCCCTTCTTGAATGAATCAACATGCATTTCTCCCGAAATCCTCTCACCTGCTAAAAAGTACTGTATATCCAAAAATGCAAGCTCCAAATAAGAACCTGCGATGGCTACTCCCTCATCAAGCCTCACTCGATCGGCGGGGTAGATGAACATCTACAGGGATCCGCCTTAAGCGAGGCTGGCAACACGGCAAAAGCAGAATCCCATGCCATGCCATGCCATCCTATCCCATTCAGAGCCTGGACTTTCTCCTCCGGTGGCTGGGCTGTGCTCTGCTCTCCTCGCCTTCCCCGGATTTGAGCTTCAGGTGGATGGGTCACACGGCGGATTGCGTTTTCATTTGCTTGGACGTTGTCTTCAATTTGGGAATCTTGGTGACGACTTACTGGTCTGATGCCGTCGCCAAGTACCGAGTGGTACGAATAGTCTTGTACGATCTTGCGTCTTTTATTGTACGAGTGATGATTTCCGAGGATGTGTTTTTGGAGAGAATCGATGTGGTACGATTCTTTGAGATGGATGATTCGGTATTTTTGCGGGGTTCGCTGCGATGCGATCGCGATGCTGAGCGCGAATGCGATTGATGCATACGATGAAGTCATTGGTGCCAAGACCGATACAAACCTTCTTCAAGGTCCTCGTTCTCGATTGATTCTTTGTCAGTCTTCTCTTTTCACGACAGTCCCTCCTGCGCCAAAGGGCAAATGCCAATAAAGCAAAGCTAAGAGAACTCCGATCGTATCACATGACGGTTCGGGCTATCCTGCCCTTCCCAAGAAAGACCTACAAAGCTCAAGAGACTTGGTGCGTTGGAAGCTCAAAGAAATCCGATCTGGACGAGATTGAACTGCATCCCATATTTCTCACGTCCTCAAATTAATATTTCCCCCTCTCGCGAACTCAGAGCTGTTCTCAAATCCCGGACAGGATCCAGGAATTATTCATATACCTAGTTAAGAGTCGTTATCAAACCGAGCTGGTATACACGCGTCTCTGGAAAGTAGAAGAGCTTCATACAAGATTTCATGGCCCCCTCCATTCAGGTCGCGATTTCGAAATGCAGTATCTCCAGCTCTCCTCTCCTTCGCAGCATACGCCATCCAATTCCATGATGTACTTATTCATCAGACAGGTCCAGCAAATAAGGGCAGAGGTATCTACTCATCATTCAGAGGCCTGATATGCCTCCAAATGTAAACATTCGTCCATCGGTGGGGGCTCGAGCACGCATACTTTGAGATTTAGTTTACCTAGGTACCGTACCTTAGTAGAATGATGAAGGCTTGATGATCTAAGTAGATAGCGGAGGGAGGCAGGTAGCTAAGCAAGCGAGGAGGCATAAAAGAGGGAGATTGAAGGTTGGATAAATTTGTATATATTTTGATTTTTGACGTCTTTCTTTCAAATTTTCTTCATTTCCATCTCATTTCTCTCTTCTGTCTTCGGCTTCCCACACATCAAACTTCGATTCTCTCCTCCTTCACTTCCCCTCATTCGGGTATCCTTCCCTCCCACCAAAATCAACCGCAGTCCATGCTATGCTATGCTATCTCATGACAAATAGATCGCTCAGATCCAAACAACCACCCCCCATCGAACCCATCATATTCATCATGAAGCCACAACCCCTATCCAAAGCAGGATTTATATTAGTACTGTACAAAAAATCAAACATTTTCATCCAAAACTCGAACCCCGGTGTCCTTCCAGTTCCAAAATATAAGAAAATCGAAGAAAAAAATCCAAGAAGAGGAAAAAAAAACACCTCCCGATGCAATTTTTTGGTCGTCCAGTCCTACCCAGTCCGTTCCTATCCTATCCATGCTATCCATGATATTCCGATCCGACCCAATCCAATGCGATCCGGTCCTCCCAATGCATAATTTCTGTTCGTACTGAGCCCAGTGTGGAGTGGAATATGTCGTCGTTCTTTTGCCGACATGCAATATTTGCGTATGCGTTTTCGTTTTGTTGCTTGGGTTGTTTTTGTTTTTGTCTCCGGCCGCTTCCGTTCCATGCATATGCAAATGCTCCAGCCAGCAATTTCTCTCGGCCGTCGGATCCACCTCGCTCGCTCAGTCGGAGGCACGCCTCGCACCGAACTGGAGTAATACTTCGCATTCCCTCACGACTCCGCCTCCAACAACGGCCCTAATGCCTCCAACGCCCTAACACTTCCCCCCTTACTCAAAATCACCGCCCCCGCCCTCGCCGTACTCAAATAACTCAACTCCGCACCCTCCCCATCCGACATCCCATTCCCACTCCCACTCCCATTCCCATCTCCTCCTCCATTCTCACTTTCACAAGCCCCACCCATCCTCTCAACTTCACAAAGCTTCCCGGCAACACCACACACAATACCCGTACTCTCTAGCGGCAGGCCCCCCAGATCCAAAAAGATAGGCACGAGCTCCCCGTCCACGTCGCCTGCGATGCTGTTCCCGAAGAGCCAGAGTAGACTTTTGTCGAGGAGGAGGGAGGGGGCGTCGTCTTGTGCGAGGGTGATGGATAGGAAGCGCGGTTGCGTTATCAGGGCGGAGATGAGCCCGATGTAGAATTTAGGGTCAATGGTGCTGAGGAATGTATTCTCCTGGATCTGAGAATGAGAAGAAGAATGGCCGTTCTGGTAGTAGCCGTTGTGGCCGTTGGAATTGGAATGGTACGAGTCGTCTTGGAGGATCTCCTTGCCGGAGCATTGCACGAGGTGCAGATCTGGCTCGATGAAAGGCACGACGCCGCGTTTCCGGAGCTGCTTGAAGGTCCGGATCTGCAGCTCGGCGACGTTGGAGGGTGGTGGTGTGGAGGGGGGGCCGGCGGATTCGCTGCTGCTTGCGGAGGGGATGCGGGAGTGTGCTGCGTGGTTGAGACTTGGTGCTTGAACCACATACGCGCTTTCGTTTTCGGAGAACTCGAAACCTCGTTCTAGCAGAGCCGCGCCAACGGTCTGTCTATCTTTCGATGGGACGAGAATGAAGTCTGTATAGTAGGTTGTGATGAAGAAGATGGGTATGGCGGCCATTGCGAGCGGAGCCGTGAGATCCATGACTCGCTGCCCGGCTTCCATGCCAGCGCTATTGACGCTGAATACAATGTATGTGTCTTTTGAGATGTGACATTCTTTCGCTTGTTGCGGTGGGAGACGGGATATCAAGGGTGCGAAGACGTTCTGTGCCCAGGAGACGTGGCAGACGATGCTGCATTCGAGGGGGGTGACGGAGATGTTGAGGAAGTGGTGTTTGTTGTCTTGGGAGAGGCCTGAGAGGGGTCCTTCGGGGTCGAGGGGGGTGTGGGTTGGGCCGCCGTGGGGGAGGAGGATGCGGAGGATGGGTTGGAGGAGGGAGGCATAGAGGGGGAGGGGGATGTGGATTAGGCTGAATTGGCCTTCCTGTTTGGTTGGGCTGTTAGTTGGCTTCGATGGTGAAGTTGAGGTTGAGGTTATGAGGATCGGTTTTATGCTGGTGAAAGGGAACATGGAGACGGAGCCATTGGTGGTGAGTGTAGAGGAACGAGGTATATATGCACGTAAGAGGATGAGACATTGTTGATGGATGAGTAGAGTCATGATCTATGATTCTCTCCCAGTTCATTCCATCTCATCTCGTCTCGTCTCAAGAACAAGTCAATGTGATGTACTAGACCACGATGACTGTTTTGGAATCATATAGCCAGATGACCAAGGCTGAAAGTTCCAGACTCCACGCTCAACCAAAAAAGAAAGATAGAGTAGAATCCAGGAAACGAGTCGAAGAACGAAAGAAGAAGGAAGTGCTTACGATGAAGGATATTTGTGCATTCATATTGATCTTCTCTTTTTCCCAACTCGGCTTGCTTCCCGACTAGTCGTTTAACGAGATGGAATGGACCAGGGGTGATATGCAGCCCTCGAATCAAAGCAGCCAGTGCCTTGCAGCCAGCCGTACCCCAAACGGTTATCTGCCTGCCCGAACGTACGGGGAAAAAGAAGAAGAAATTATAATGACGCCGTCTAAATTCCTACCACGGGAGATTCAGATCGGGTGGGATGTAGAGATTGCGAGAAACGATGTTTGGGGGCGCGTGGGTGGAGGAGTAGATGTAGGCGAAGTGCGTGGGAGGTAGTGGGCGGCGGGGGTGGTGTTGCCAAAATTGCAACCTCATCAGCGGGGAAAGCAACAGTATTCGTATCGAAAAGTGGCAGTAGAGTGATGAGGTAAGGTTGGAATGTGTGAGGGTGTGAAGAGTAGGCAAGCTATGGGGGCTCTCTTATTCCTGCTTTCTCAGCTGATCGATGCCTCGAGACAATGCACTGCAAGTAAATACAGAGCAGATGAGCAGACTGGTGTCTTCCCCACGCAAGCAAGCAAACCGCCAGCAAGACAGGTATGCCTGTCTGTCTCAACTCAGCTTACTCCTGGAATAATGGCTCTGGGATGAGCCTGCGAGGAATCCAAAAATCGATTGCTTCGGTTCGGTTCGATTCGCTTTGGTGCGGTTGAGAAGTCAGGTATGTTATGTTTTGGGCGTAATTGGGGTTCAGGCGCGTATGAAATGGGGGTTGGCAGAGCTTCTTATTCTAGCTGCTCACGATGCAGCAAGCTCATTAAGGGTTGTTGGTACGCCTAGCCGGATGCTGTGTGCTGTGCGTCGTGCATGCGAGGCCCGTCAATGGCGCGCTTTGTCTTAAGCCACGAGTGTGGGGGTTGAGTTTGGAGTGAGTGAGTGCGCTGTAAGCTACGAGCGGAGCTGGGTGAGGTGGGAAGAGCTGGGCTTGGCTCTACGCTGGACGAGTAGTGAGGAACACGCCCACGTCGTGCCCTGGTAGGAATCGCGGGGTTGATTGAGGGAGGGAGGGAGGGATGATTGATGATCAGCCAGGGGTTCGCAAGGGTTTGATGGTTGCTGGCTCTTCTAAATGTAGAATACTGGCGGCTGTAGGTCGAGGGGTAGAATAGTGTAGGAAGGGCGTGGGAGAGGAGGGGTAGTGTAGATGGAGCGGGGTAGCAGGGCAGTGAGAATGAGGCCGTAGTAGTTGGTGTGGATGGTAGATATTGGGAGTTGTGGATGATGCGAGATGCACCAGAATAGTGAAGCGAATTGAATGATGAGAGATTGACGGAAGAGTAGAGATTGAGATCGTGATGAAGTGAAGTGAAGGAAAGGAAAGAGAAGGAAAGAGAAGGAAATGAATCGACGGCTCAAGATGAGGGGTCCTTTCAAAAGTTTAGCGCTAGAAAAGAAAAACCCCAACATTCATCACTTGGTCTGGTCTGTCCGTCTGTCACTCATAACAGTTAAGACCAGTCGGTCCACTACAGTAGAGCGAAGCGATAGATAAAGATGAAAAGATAAAGATAAAGAAAATGCTTACACTTTCCTAGGACTAACTTACCAAGGATAGTCCAGTCCCACAAGTCGCTGCTAAAGTCGTGATTATGCCTCGGTCGCATCGCGTAACGCGGATCTGTCCGTCATTTTAGGTTATGGCATGCTCATGGCGTGGATGTCACGATAGATAGGAGTGAGAAAGAGTGGAGTTGTAGATAGAGAATGAAATGGAAGTGAAGGATTGGATGCAGGAAAGGAGGGAAAACACAAGAGCCGAGAAACAAATATCGTCATATTGCAGCCGCAGGCTTTGCCCCTCGCTGGCGATAAAAGTCAAAATATCTGCAACGCGCGCTGGCTATTCGCGGGCCGATCTGACTTTCGCGAACGTTGAAGAGTGGAGCACTGGATGGAGTGGAACAGATCAGATTAGAAAAGAGGGGCAAATCCTTTTGCTGTCCATCGCGAATGAAGCACGCTTTGGGAAGCATCATCCTGAGAGTGGGATGGATTGGGGTGCGATGGCTGAGGTGGAAGCGAGTGCATCGTGGTGTGCCATACCATGCTATGTTGATGCGCTGTGAGGTGTTGTGGGAGTTCCCATACAGTACCAGGCCATATCATGTGGCGTGATAATAATACCGTCGTCAAATGCGCGTACATCCATCATCACGTATCGATCTCTATTGTGACGTCTGTCAGCACCACAAGCAGCTCGAAATAAGCCTGCGCAGTGTTCGTGGTAACCGCGTTTAGATGATTTAATGCAATTCTGACACATGCAAGATGACGGTATGCGGACAGACAGATCATCCTAGGTTTCCTGACTGTCGGAATCGTCAGCTTGACTGACTCGCGGTCGAGTGGGGGTTTTGAAGATGTAGGCAGGATGTGACGGTTTCTGCCTTCCAGGTCGTATGGGGGTATCTTACATAGGAATCAAATAGAAGACGACATTACTTCCAGGATGCTGATTTTGCCGCCGTAGGAAGTTTATTGATTTTTCGATACCGTCTCGAAAGGGCATTAGACGAGGTCGTGACCCACGGAAGGTGTGGACTTGGCGCTTATTCATCATCTCTGATATTCCTTCTGGCCCTCCGAGACACTTCTGTCCGTTGATGAAAATCCTAAAAAGCTCACACAAATTCATTCTGCTTCGATTTTGAATACCTACCGACTAATTTTCCAATACCTGTCTCCCTTCAACTCAATCTGGCCATCAATTGACCTTATTTCAGCCCGCCTCGGTTTTCCTTCTCAATCCTACCAACGGAGTCTCCGAGCGACATCTCCCGGCCAACGGATGTTCCCTTCATCATCCTCCACATAATTAGTCCAAGAGCGAGATCCCTTCCACAGCCATCTCAAAAAGTCCCCAGGTCACGACATATGAGACATTACTCGACCTCTCTCGGTGCTTCTCCGTGCCTCAAAGGCCAAGGCTTCCCGTCCGGGCCATCCCTCTCCCACAGACCATCCAATTCGTCTTCAATTCCAGCCATATGCGCATCCATCAGCGTATTCATGCGTGGCGACTTTCACCAACAGAAGATATCCAGCCAATGGATTCAAGAAGAGGCAGGCACACTTTTCAGCCTCCCCAGCCACCCCGCCAAAGATTGCCCTGTGTGTATTTACGTAGCCAATCGGCTGAGTCCCGTGAGGTTGTCTCAACGTGCAGCCTTCCTTTTCGCATCGCGTACGTATTGTTGGTGACCTGAAAACGGGCGTGGGTACAAAATGGTCTCATTTTCTTCGAGGGGACGATTGTGGGTGTTATCAATACGAGGAACGAGGCTGTAGAGAGCCGGTTCTTTCCACCATCTCGCTTCATCCCACACACAGGAGACACACCAGGGACACTGCACCAATAAGTCGAGTGTGGATTCGTTCATTGCGAGCCCCAAAGAAGACAGTGAGCTCCGTGTCGATTTCTGCACTTCTGGTGTATGCATAACTCAGATCTCGAACTAATCAACCACCTCCTTCCAAACAGCCCTAATACTCGGGTCTCTCCGCTAATGCAGTAGTATGCAAGAAGCAAATTTCAGATCTTGAGCGGAGGAAAAACGAAATATGCACTAGAGATGTATGTCGTGCAGTAGTCTGCATACCTGCACTTGATTCCCCAAGATCGAAGCAGTTGAGTGGAATGCCAGATACATGCGATGCATGATTCGAAGTTTCAGGTTGTGATGACCTGGTATCTGGGTGGACAGGCAGCCACAGCTCGTTGGAGAGTTGAAGGTGAAGTGCGAGGCGGATGGAGCTTGATGAGGAAGGTCATCTCTTGCTTGTTGACGAAATAGGTTGCGGGTGGCCCGAATTAAAAGAACGAAATATACAGGTGAAAGGCGAACAAAGTACGCAGGTAATTTCTGACCTTTTAAACGCCAATTACAAAGGTGCATTCAAGAGGCCACACACGCCAGCAAAACACCCTTGCGTCGAGAGTTGACGTTACACAAATTTCTGTTTTCTTTTCTTTTCCCATCTCGTCTCGCCTCCTCCGGCTCATCGGACCGAGAAGCGATTCCCTCCTTCTCTTCTCACTCGCAAAGTTTTGACCGTATCATGTCCTCTTTTTCTTTTCTCTTTTCTTTTCCATTCGTTTTCCCCCACATCCTGCAACCAGCTTTCCTACATATCATTTCGCTTCAGCTTAGGAGTCCCAGCCAAAACTTGCAGAACGATTACACCTAGACCCGTACCCATCTCCCGCGTTCTTTACGAGCCGGGCATCGCCCCGACGCATGTTCGTGAAAGTACAATCCTAGATGACAGGTTGATACGATCAGCTCATATTCCTGAGGCTTTTTGCGATGTTTAGCTGGTGATGGTTGAGGAAAGTGCGTGCGTTTCGCTTAGAAGGTCCTGAAGGCGAGGGGGAGGGGGAGGGCGATAAAATGGCGTGGAGTTTGGATGTGCTTTGTTAGTGAGTGGAATTTATTATCTAGACGAGTGAGGATTTTGACTTCCATATGTATCTGGTCATCGCGTCATTGTTCCCGGGTTCACGTTTAGGTTCACGGTCAAGCACAGGTAGTGCCAGTGCGGGCGGGAGATATTATCGGAGGTTTTGACATTATGTACATTTCGGTCTCGCTTCTAACTCTACTGTTCCGTTTCAATCATCTTCCTTTCTACTCCCTTCTCAACACTGGCTTCACGACAGCTCAGTCCTCACCTCCTCAGTCCTCACCTCCTCAGTCCTCACCTCCTTAGTCCTCACCTCCTTAGTCCTCACCTCCTTTCTCCTCCCTCCCCGTCCGCGTCCCCAGCCATGCCAGCCTCGATCATACCCCTCATCCACTCGACAAACCCCTTCGGCGCATCCACATCATCCATCATCATATGCAAATTCCGCAGCGTCTCCTCTTGAATCGGATGCACGCGCGTCCACATCTCCTTCTCGTACACTTCAATCTTCCTATCCATCACGTCGAGGATCTCTTCATTCGTAGAACCAGGTTGAGGGAGTGAAGATGAGATCGCCTTCGAAAGTTCTAGAGCGTCAAGCATAGCGCAATTGACTCCCTCGCCCGCAAACGGCGTCATCAGATGTGCCGCGTCGCCGAGGAGCGTGAGACCGCTTTTATGGGTCCAGGTAAAATCTGTCGGGAGCATGTAGAGAGGGCGAGCTGTGATTCCTTCTCTTTCATATGTCCTCGTCGAATTGCCGGATTTCGAGTCCAGAGCCAAAGCTTCAGTCTCAGCATCGCATCCCGCAGCGATCAAGTCTCTGATTCCATTTCCCCAGTTTGCACTTCCGAATAACTGCTCATCTCCCAACAACTTCTCTTTCAGCTTCTCGGGAGATGAGCACAGATTGCCGATGCCGGAGTCTTGGAAAAAGGACTCGGAGTCTGTACGAAGCATGAGATACACACGTGCGGAGGCTCCGGCGCCACGCTGAGACATGACTGCTTTGCAGTGGCCCATTGCCATGAATGAGCCGGTGCCTATGGTGGTTGACAGGTGTGGGTAAGATGTCCTGATTTGAGGGATGGTGAGGGTGAGGCAAGAGATTGAACTATAATGTGGTTGGATCTGGGTAAGGAGAGATCGGACGCGGGAGTGTGCGCCGTCGGAGCCGATCACGAGGTCAAAGGACTCTTCAGAAATCGATTCGGACTCGGGTTCTGAATCAGTAGGATGTTTAGTGTATCGAACTGTCCATTTCCGTCTCTCTGGTGATTTCGAAGCAGTATCCTCAACCAAACTGACGACCTTACAACCCCATCTAATTCTCTCCTCAGGCACCCCGCTCAATAATAACTCCGTCAACTTATTCCTCGCAATCTCCGGACGATCACCAAACCCCTCATCAGACCAATGTACTGTCCCATTCGCGTCAGCTATAATACTAGCTTCGCTGCATTCTTGCTTTAGGGCTTGGAATTGTGAGGTTAGATTGCAGGCTGCGAGGGCGAGGAGACCTGATTCAGCGTGGAGGTCCAGAGAGCCAGAGGGGTGAGAGAGTTGCTCTGGGGAGGGGCGTGGGCGGAGGTCGAAGATTGTGTAGTCAGTGGTGACATTGGGAGAAAGGTTTAAGGACAGTAGTGACGCGAGGGTTAGACCACCAGGGCCGGCGCCCAGGATGGCGGTTTTGATTTGAGGTTTGGAGGACATAGCGGTGAGTTTGACTGATGGATTTGGAAGGCTGTATGGAGTTGGGGTTGCTAATTGTGTTGTACTTGACCCTCTTAAAGACGCCGTATGTGGTTGGTGTTATACGTAAAATTGAAGACCAGATGAGGACTATCGAGTGGACTTGAAGCTGTTGATGAGAAGAATCAATTGAGGAATGACAAACTTACTGTGCTGACGAAGGAAACATTGGGGATACTTATACCTTGTGTTGATATCCATCGGGTTCACGAAGAATGTACTTACAGTTTACGAAAGCCCGGCTCGGAGAGGAAAGTCGTGAGGGAAGGGTTGAGATGCAGTGAGGTTGAGTCGGGACCGAGATGATAGAGCTCGGGGATTTCTTGGCCCGAGAGCTGGCACGTGGGTAGCGACTGAATTCAATATATTGTGGTGCGATGCAGATACTGTTGCAATCCTAATACGCATATGTTCATTTCAAGAGAGCATTTAGCAAACCCTTTCACCTAAAGACGAATCTCAGACTTTGCCAATAAGGAACCCCAAGTTGATCAACTAAATTTCTGGGTCACGTGCAAATTAGATAACTTCAAAAGCTATTCTTGTTTGGTTTGCTGAGATCCATTCCTTACGGACTTCCGGACACTGTTCTCAAGGTAAAGTTGTTCCTATTGAATACTTCGTGTTCTGTACGCTTTGATCATCTTGAAATCACACCTTGGACTTCACTCGAAGCAGCTCATTTCGCATCCTTGTCTCATTTTCAAAGCTCGTCATCGCGGACAGTTCAAATTATTTTCGCGTATGGGTCAAAAAGGGAGCTGTGCCACGAATTGTATTTTCAACAAAACGATGCTCTGGGACCCTCATATCAATCCCTGAACAGCAGGGTCGCTGTTCTCCAATTGGGTCTTCGGCCAATCACAACCGACCAACCAGTTCGGAATCTCCACCTTTGTCAACAACAGCTGCAGGTACATAAAATCAGGCGTCGAAGAAGCTCGACGCTATTAATATCACAAGGACCGCTCGTACCGACCTTGTGTCGTACTTAAGAAGTTTCTAACCACCGTTTCAGAGAACCGTCTCCTCAAAAGTTCATTTCGGAAGACACTGAACAATCTCAAAATGCTTATTCTGATCCTATTAATTCTCTTTGGTCTCCTGTCCCGAGCTCGGGCAGCAGCAGCTTGTTACAATCTTGACGGTGTATGGGAGCCCTCAGTCCTTCGCTGCGGTACAGATAGTAGTGATTGCTGCAACGGGGGCGATTTCTGCACTTCTCTGAACGGATTGTGTCTGAATGTCGGCGGGAACAACTTTTTGACTAATTTGGGATGTGAGAATCAGGACTGGTCGGGCTGTACGAGGTATTGCCAAAGTCGAAGCAAGTCTTTCTAACACCAGCCCTATTTCCAAATCCAGTGTAGGCTCCAATATATTGAATCGGTGTGCAAACCGTGCTGACTACAACTTGTTTCAGAAAGCAACATAGTGATGCTCTACGATCCAGGTGGAAATGACGGAAAAGGTCAAAATTATTGTTGTTCCGATGACCACACAGACTGCTGCTCTGATACCAGCTCTTGGTCTTCAATTCCTGTTTTTGAGACTGTTTTTAGACCAGGAGCAATGGTATCGACAGGCACAACAACTACAGCAACTCCTACGACATCGAGTGAAAGCGCAGTCACGGCTTCTGTAACAAACACGAACACACCATCACCCCCACCAAACAAGTCAGACAATTCATTGGCCATCGGACTCGGGGTCGGCATATCCTTGGGCCTCACTCTCGTTGCTTGTCTGGTGTACATCGTATGGCAGAGAAAGAAAGTCAGGGTGTCGGAGATTTCAGGTCCGGAACATGCGACCCTCAGAAAAGGAGACCAGTCACAAATGTATGAGGATAGGGAGGAAGTTGTGAAGGCAGCTCAATATCTAGCAAGATCGGAACTGGACGCAGGTGATTTGATGGAATTGCCAGATGGGCAGACGACGGGACCCCATGGAGGATTGAGGTGACTTCATGTATACCTCTGGGGAGGCTGGTGTGACCTTTGGTGTTGCTGTCAATATGAATCGAAGTCGTAAGGGATGGGGTACGCCAAATGTTAGGACATGTGTGACGATAGTGTCGAAAGTCGAAAGACAAGCAATGGATAGGTTCGATGACATAATTTGGCGAAGTGAATACTTTGGAAATTAAAAGTGTACAGGACTGTTTGGTCTCTGGCTAGTAGGGCCTGCCAAAATATAACTACTGGCTAATTTCTACGTCAGCTGACATGAAAAGCCATACGATGCATTATTCTGGGAAAAACTTGTTTCAATGCCAGACACAAAGTCCTCGTTCAGACTTTATTCTGCCGACCTCGAAGGATATAACCATGGATCTGGCCAAGCTCCCTCGCTATGAATCTCAGCCTCTCTCAGAAAATCGAAGATTCTCATCCCCGCCTCTCCAAGCAGCTCAGTCCAACACTGTTCATGAAACGAGTAAAGAACATGCGCTTTGTAATCCACATCGGGCCATGGATCAGATCGTAGAACTATGTTCGCAGTTTCGCAGGCATGATTCAAACTGACATCGCAGTAGAAAATTGCGGCGACGATGACCCATTCCAGGCATTGAGCCTTGTTCCAGTGCTTGAGCGGTATGGTATCGGCGGAAATTCCACGATACTCTCGGGCGATGTCTGAATCCAGAAATGTAGTGTAGCAACGGCATTCACAGGTGACGTTTCTTATTTCCATGTCCCATTCGGCTTTTTCCTGCGAGTATGTCTTGTAGGTTTCCCTGGGGTCTCGAAGAGTGGAAGACCCATGCTGAATGACTTTGGAGATATTTCGAAACTTGAGTGAAGAGATATAAGAGATTTGATGGATATTTAAGGAAACTCGCCTGTTTGATTTTATGGTAATGTGCGTTAGCGTATTGAGGACTTGACTGACTGGTCGTGGTGCCAACCCCCCTTTAACGTCTCACCCCTGGTTTCCGCCCACCCCTAGATTCCGCCCACCTCGCTTAACCTCACCGCTTCTTATACCACCTAACTTCAATAATTATTTAATATTTTATTCTCTAATCGATTTTCTTAAAATTTAGAATATAAATTAATCTTATTATAAAGCCTTAATATACTAAACGTGATATTATATATACTATTAAAGAAATTATAAATAGTAAGTTCTTATAGAAGGTATATTTAGAGTAAGGTATTTTAAGGTTTACTCTTTGTAATTAAAATATAATAATATAATTATATAAGGAGGCCGCTAAATATATATAAAGACTTTCTATTATAATTAAAGATTAATTAATTAATTAGATTTTAACTTAAGAGTTTCTTAGCTATAGAGTTACTTATATATAGATATAGGTTTTTAGAAAAAGACTCCTAGCTCTTTAAGGAGATTACTACTTACTTAGAAAATACTAGATAGTATAGTTTTTAGCTCGGAATCCTATTCTTAAGACTAAGAAGTAGATATATATTAATTTTATATATATTAATAATACTTATTCTAAAGTTATTAAGCTATAGTTCTGAAAATTAGTAATTCCGGTAATTAAGGTAATTCTAGTTTCTTAATAATAGAATATAGATAAGACTAGTATTATAAAAGGTTATAGTCTAAATAGATATATAATAGAGAGTATAGAGGCACGTAAGGTTCAAGAAAAATAGCTAGGCTTACGCTTTTAGATAATAATTATTAAGTATATATTTGTAATAAGTCTCTTTATATTTCCGACTATAATATATAAAAGAAAATCGGTCTAATAATAATAGTTTTTATTATAATTAAATATATTTAATCTATAGTACTTTATAGCTATAGAAAATAAATAGATAACTGATTAGATAGCTCTAAAGTAGCTGGAAAAGGTTTTTATTCCTTAAATAGAACTACGTAACTATTTAGTAAGATTCCTTATTTTAGACAGCTATAAGAGCTACGAGACTACGGATTTCCTTTAGAGGTGTAACGTTGAAGTGACGGAAGTGCTGGAAATAGGGGTACTCAGGTTTAGCCGGAATATTACCGGACAGAAGCCGGACCAGATTCGTGTATATATAGGACCGCTCCCCCTGTGAGGGCTCCTTACCTTCTTATTTCCTTCGTACCAGACCTATAATATTACTATTTACCTACCCTCTTACTCCCATACTTAATACTGCACTTAGTAATATTATGTCGTTACAAGTATAAGGTTCTTTTTATCCCTTCTTTTTATACTAAACTAATACTTAATCTTAAAACTTAAGATTATAAATATATATTATATTAGGGCTATTATAAGTTACTAGCGTATTATTAATTTACTATTTCGTATATATTTAGCGCACCTCTATTATAGCCCTCTTAATAGTCTCTATATATTATTAAATAAATAAGTTTAAAGGATCTATTTCCGTTATTTTTAAGTAAGCACTAAAAATAAGAAGCGTAGGGATTAAGCTATTTAGTTTAGCTATATTATTAATAGCTTTAATAGATATCTATAAGTGATCTTTATTACTTATATTAAAGTACTCTTTCGTAATAATTTCGTAGGTATATTAGAGTAAATAATATTATTATTCTACCTTACTAATTAAGTAGTATACCTTTACTAAGATAAGTTTAAGTATACTCCTTATAGCTCTAAGTATACTCTAAAACTCTATAGAATTAAAGTTAGTTCTATAATTATAGATAATAAAGTTAAGGAGTCTAATATATATATCTATCTATACTAATTTAAATATATTAAAAGTAACCTAAGCTATAGCTAAACCGGAGCGCTTTTGAAGTAGCTTTATAGCTTTGAATCCTATAACCTTATTTATTATATAAAGTATATATTATTCTCTAAACTATATAATTAAAGTCTATATTATCTTATAATTTAAATCTAAATCTATATAAAGCGTTTACATATTTCTAGTAGTACTTATATATCTCTTTAACCTGTAATATAATATTGGAATTAAACTTATAGCTAGCTTAGTCTAGTAAATACTATAGGCGTTATACTAATAAGTAGCTGAATTATCTATAAAGCTAATAAATCTTTACCTCTATTAAATAGTACTAGCTAATTATATTAATTGAAGGTTCGATTAGTTAATAATACTAATCTAAAAGAAGCTATAAGTGCTTCTTCTTTTATATAATTAAGTACCTCTTATTTCCCTAAACTAATATATTCTACAGATTATTATAGTACGCACTTATCTTATCTAACTATTATAAATACACTAAGAATAGTATATCTGTATCTATAATATAAAAGTCTAAAACCCTAATTAAAGTATCTACTATAGTAATTCCTAGAGAGATATAAGAACTAGCTCTAAATTAAATCTGACTCCTACCTGATTAACTAATATCGTACTTAATATTCCGAACTCGCTGTAATATATATAATTAATTAATACTTCTTACGTTCTTATTAAATACTTCTATATTAATAAAAAGATCTTAAAAGAATTAATCTATTTATTATATTATATACCTCTCTTCTTAGAGTAGTTCTTAAATTCTACTCTCTAGTATATATAATGCCTTTTATTTATTAAGCCTTTTTATTACATCTTATATATTATACTCTACTTTACTTACTATAAATATAATTATAAAAAAAGCCTTTCCGTCTTTATTCCTACTATTAAAACTAATTAATAAATCATTAGAATATAATAAAGTATTAGAATTCTAGGAATCTAAATTATCTTCTTAAATTTCAGGACCTTCTTAGTTTTAATCTAAATCTAATTTAGTTCTCTTAGTATATACTAAGTAAGCCTTAAAAGAATTATTAGTTACCTTTATACTTTCTACTTTATACTTAGTAAAGTACTTTACCTTTAATACTCTTTACTTCTTATTAGAATAATAGCTATTATAGTAATCTATCTTCTTATAAATAATACACTTTATATAATCTAGTTTAAGCTAAAATTTAGTTCTATATTTATTACCTACTAAAAACTTCATCCTTTAATCTAAATAAAAGACTCTTCTATTTATTATATAAGAATAATAGTAATTTAGCCTTAACTTAGTATATTTTCCTACTTGTAATCCCGACTTATAAGTTATTTCTACGCTTAAAGCCGTATAAAAGCTATCTATTAATATAAGGAATATAAGTAGTACTTAAAATAATACTATCTTAAAGAATAGGTTTCCAAATACTCCCTATACAAGCTTATTATATAATATCTTATTATTTTATATATTATTATCTTTAAAACTAAGTTAAATACTTTATAGTTCTCTAGTAAAGCTCTCTAACTAAGCTAAAATTAGCCTACCTTTCTAATAAAGCTTAGCTTAAAATAATAAGAAAGTCAGACTAAACTAGTAGTTAAGGAATTAGTTAGCTCTCTCTTCTATCTTGAAGTTAGTACATGTTACTTTAATAAAATTATTAAATTTATACTTCTTATTCTATAAGTACTAATAATAATATGAACTTACTTTATCTCAGAGTATTATTAGAAATACCTAGTACTAAATATTATAGTTAATATTAGCTTTCTAGTAGAAGTTAGTAAAGATATATAGTTTCTTATCTTAGTAATCTTTAGACTTACTATACTAAAGCTTTTTTATATATATCTTACTAAGACTTACTAAGGACTTTAATTAGCCCTACATTAATATATCCTAGATATACTAGAATAATTATATCTACTCTATATATAGTTTATTAAGTCTAAGTTCTATAAATAGAGGTAAAGACTTATTTCGTAAGTATATATCTGGGGCTAATACTAGATTTAGTAATAAATTCTTATTTAGTCTCTATATTAGTACTATATTTAGGGGTCCTTTCTTAGAAGTAAATAAGAATTCCCTTTTTATATAAATTAGTAGTATTATACTATATAAATCGTTATCTAGAATAGTAAGTTTTATATAAGTAGGAATAGTAAAATTATCTAAGTTCTAAAATACCTTAGTCCTTAGGAAATTACTTCTTAATTAAATACGTTAGCGCGTCCTTTCTTCCTCCTCTAAAGGAGTTAGCTTAATAAAATTAATTACTACTATTAGTTTATTATATTAATATAGTAAAAGTACTCTCTAGTAAAGTAATTAAGTAATTAAGGTCGTTACTTAGTAAGTGCTTCGAATCTAATTTAGTACTATCTTAGGAATATTCTAAATCTATAACCTTAACTAATCTTTTAGCTAAATATTATCTTTAGCTTATATTATCTAAACTAATATAATAAATATTAGTACTTTATCCTATTATATATAAATACTATTAACTTATAATATATTCTATAGTATAATCTACTCTAATTTCCTTATTTAGAAAAAATAGAAAGAAGACTAATTTTCAAAGTACTTCTAGTAATCTTAGAAAAGGAACTTACTTTTTTTACTATTATCGTAGAAGAGCCTCCGAAACTCCTATAAAAGCTTTATTAGATCCTCTAGTAGTTCCTTTATTAGCTTTAGTCCTATTTATACTACTTTTATTACTTCCTCTTCTTCCTCTATTCTTTTCTTTTAGTTTAAAATAATTAGTATTTCTTTAACTATAATTTATATCTGAATTAGTAATTTCTTAAATATGATATTATTTACTTAAAAGCTCTTTAACTAGAATTAAGTAATTAACTTAATAATTATTAAAAAGGAATCACTACTACTATTATATATATAAGTATATAAGATTTATAGTCTAAATATAATACTTATCCCTTACTCCTAAATCACTACTTATTAATTTAGTTTTAAAGAGTTATTTATTAAGTATAACTAAGTACTTAATATTAAAGTCACTACTTTTCTTACTATAACTTATCTACTTTATAGTATGTATTAACTACTAATCAATATCAGTTTAATACTAAATATAAGCTAAGAATTAAACATAAATATCATATATATATATATATATATATATATTAAGCTTAATAGTATAGAAAATCTATGTATTTCTAAGAGGGGGCAAGAGATACCAGATTATATACTACCTCTAAAACACTACCGAATCGCCTCTGCAAGTAGTCCTACCCCCTATTCTAGCTGAGACATATCCTGTATAGGCCTATAGACTAATATCTATAGCTGATTTTTATAGTAAAGCCTTTAATAAGCTATTTACTTTTAGAAAATAATAATAAATTAATAAATCTAACTCTCTTAGAGTCTTAAGAGACGCTAATACTACCTCTAGAGGTTTCTAATATTTTAATTAAATTATATACTTTAAAAAACTAAAAAGAAATATATATATAAATTTATACCTTAGCTAGTAAGTTATATAATTAACTTTTAATTAATTATTTATTCTTTAAAAAGATTATTAAAAAAAAATAAAAAAGATTATAAATTAGGGAAAGTAAATATAAGAGTTAAAGAATTAAAAGAGAAATTAGAGTAAGTATAATTAAAGAAAAGAAAGAAAGTCCTAACTAGTCTAAATTCCTAGTTTATAATAATACATATAATTAAAAAAGCTTAAATCGCAACTAAAGAATATTAAATTAAAGCTATAAAATCAGAATTAGATAAAAATTCAGAATCTATAATATTATATATAAAGGTTAAGGTAAAGTAGATTTATTAAGTATTAAAAATCAGGTGACGAAAATAGCAGGGTAGCCGGAATGCGGGGGTGGCCGGAATAGGGGTGTTAGACGTTAGCTGCGAGAGCTTAGATAATTGTGCTGCGCACTATTATTTCCCGAAAAAAAAATTGCATCTACAATTGTACAAGAGCTTGGCTGCGATGACCAGGCTCCTGCACCTCTAGCCTGTCAGCATGTCGCACGAGAAGGAGAGTTTGACTGTGACGAGCCCGCTAACCAGCACAAGAACCTCTCCGGAGAGCATCACGATGAGAGTTCACCAGCTGCTCAGCAAGAGCTCAAGCAAGGAAGCCGGTTGTTAGAGTGCCGAGAGAAAGGAGGGACGACTGAACGAGGTCTAACTCCCTGTAGCGCTGCAAGACCCACAGGTTTCCCTTACTACTAAAAAAAGCTGTGAGAGACCTCATTTCTTGGTACACGTGAAATTATATGTGAATCACCGTTTCATCGACGGTCGTTGGGTCCAGATGCCGAAGTTGCTTGAAGATCAGGGTCTGATGCTATCATAGCTAAGGGTTCGTCCATCCGTCTCCCTGTCGAAATCAATGCTCTATGAATAGATCGAGATTTACTCGGCCTGTTATTGGAATCCCATCCTATATTTACAGAGGTCGTCTCTTCTCTTCTTTGAGCTATCTCATGAAGTGGAAGCTCAAACCACCCTGGCATTTCCAGTTCCTGCAGCACTAGCAGCCACTCTCACAGGCGGCCACGACGCCTCTCACCTGCTGTCCGGTCCAATGCTCAAAGTCCTGCCGCCAATCACGTTTTGAAACCCCATCAAAAACAGCATCTCAAACAAATGGGAACATTGATTCTTAACAATAACCTTAATTGACGTTCCGTTCATGATCAAGACTATCTCTCGCTGGTCAGAGACATTCAAGCTCTTTTCTGTAGCTGTACCTCCTATGACGAGAGGCATCTGCATTTGAGTCCTTCGCCATTTCCGACGTGAGGAACATCTTGACATCTCTGCATGTGCAATGTTTCGGTCTGAGCCCTTCAGTTGAGCATAGCGATACAAATACTATTTCCGTGCCGATTCACGGGAACACACACGGAGAGAAGTGTGTTTATCTAGTCTCTCAACTCTAAGGTGCTGTGTACAGTGTCTCCATCCCGCAACTCGCGTTCTAACCCAAAAGGCTCTATTTGTGTCTTCATCACTGCCGCATACATGCCGTCAAAATCTCGACACTGATGCACAACACCGTCACCATCTATCACACGAACCCTCTTGCCATCGGAAGTTTCGGCCACGAAAGACGGTTCAATGGTGTCGTCCGCGGCACACATTATCGCCTTGAGAATCTCCTTCAGCGAAATGCTCTATTCAAAGCTCATTTAATTAGGGGCTGACCTGTGTAAGATACTCGAAGCAGTGGTCGAGATGTCCAACTTCGTCCATCTCCCGCTTTGCAACATGTTGATGAGTTGAGTGGTAAAGAGCAGCCCGCAAGCTTTCCAGACAGTGCAGCTGGTGAAACATCGAGACGCCGTGATGTTTTGCTTTCGAGCTCCTTTCTCTGAGCTGGATGAATTGGCTTCCGTTGCCGTTGGCCAGAATGCTTCCAGCTTTGCTTAAGAGTGATAGCGAGTCATCGTGTGAAGGATCGTAGCGGCGGTAGGTAAACTTCTGGGGCTGTAGGTGCGACCTTTCGATATCGGAGTCGCATTTTGAGGAGCATGGCTTGGTACATACGCTATTGAGTTGATATACTTTCTCATTTTGCGCAAAAAAGAGATGAATGCTGGTAGTAATGGCGATGATCACGAGGGAAAGAGCGAGAAGGGGAAAGGAACAAGCCTGACATTTCTTATGGTTCGCCATTCTCCTTATTGAAATGGTGGTTCTTTGTCGGGAAATTCAACGCCAGACTTCTGAATACCTACAAGTTCAATTGGTTTGGGGGCACCGGGGGGTGGACGTTGGCAAGTGGGAAACGTGGTGCTGATGTGTGCTGACAGTCATGCTGACAAGGACGCAAAACAATCGTCTTAGCGAGGCAATGACTCTCCTCCAACAGAACTACAATGTAGGCCCTTTGCTTGGGGTGTCATGACAGTTTCTTCATTTTCGGTACAGAAGCCTCAACATGCAACTTCTCAGAATCCTCCGTTCACCTCGATATCAGGCGCTCCCAACCCTCGGTACAGTGGACCAGTTGTCTGATCAAGATTATAAGACCCGGAGTCATGACCTGAACCACGAAGTTGGACCGCCAACGACCCGTACTGTGCGTTTTCGGGCGACAGCACATCTTCTCTGGCTCTTGTGGCTAAATTTGGCCCTATTCCTGATTTCCGGCACCATGTTCATGTTGTCACGATCACCAGCCCAGTCTCTTTATCATATGACGAAGTCAGACCAAGAGAGGAATTTTCACCTGAAGCATGTTTCTATGCCTTGTTCGTTCATTTGGTCTCATTCTTCCCAATCCAAATCAAGTAAATTCTGGCTCGCTAACGTCGAGAGATGCCCAGCACCGATTCTCGACCAAGCGGATATACGTATCTCTCCGAAACGCATGGACGGGACACTCTTAAACACCGAACCGGCCGTCATCTATCGCCAACAGCCGAGTCGCGAAGTCGACAGAGCGTGGGCTGCTTTATACGATACACGTCCCGTTGTCATCACGCGCGATCAAGTACTGGCAACTGGAAATGATCCTACCGAGGCCGTTCGCGTTCCTCTCAGCTGGGGCCGCGGAAACGACAGTTACTTTGGTCGGCTCGACGTGTTTCATTTGCTACATTGCCTAGATGCTCTGCGCCGTGAAGTTCACTTCGAGCATTATTACGGAGCGCAATACCCAGGGGGCTTCAACACGACATCCGAGATGCATCGTTTGCATTTGTCGCACTGCGTCTGGCTGCTGGCGCAGGATATCATGTGTACAGCTAGTACTGATGTGTACACGCACCTGTGGACAGATACTCTAGAGCATCCATTCCCAGACTTCAACACGCAGCATCAGTGTAAGAATTACGATACAATAATGGCTTGGCAGGAGAAGAATGCGGTAGATGAGGAAGAGTTTGTGGCATTGAGGAGGCCCGAAGGATATCCTTACAGGGTAATGACTCACAAATTCAAAGAGATTCATGGGTGGTTCTCAGAGCATGATGATGATGGTGATTTTGAATCAGGCGAAATTGCGTAGATAGATTTGGTGTTGAGAAATATCATGTACATCTCTTCTCTGTCATTGCACACTCTTGATCACGTCGTAAGTTGTGGGTCTTGTAAGATACTGTTGATTGAAATCTCCAGTTGCGCCCTTTCCACGTTAGGCAAAGTGGAAAGGGCCAAGGGCAATCCAGAACTAATTACTACTCAAGAGCTTGATTACTGCCTGGATACAAACGAGCGATATCCTCGGGCAAGCATGCCATAGGGCATATGCTATTCTGCTTTTCCCACTCCCAAAGCTTGTCGAACTTCTTGCACCGGCGGGGCGCGTCTTTGGTTTTCCATTCTCCCAACCCAGAGCCTGAAATTGGATTGCCGTTGTCACGTTGGAATAGGACCGGAGTCACATCCGCCATGCACATTATCATCTTCATCAATACCACACTGCAGTGTCGAGAGTGGATCTTCATGAAGTCGTCTGTCTTGTTCATGATCGTGCGAAAGTCCCACTCGTTCCGGTGTGCGAAAAGCCAAAGGACACCAACACAGTGAACCTGATGCATCACTGGCAACACGTCAATACGGACACTTTCAAACGAGTGGAATGATTTGAGACTTTCCTTCAGACATGGCGATGACATCCTTGTCTCGAGGCTGTGGCAAGGTCCACCATTCAAATGCTTCTGTCGACTTGTTGATCAACCCCAATTTCTCATAAGGGAAGCCAATGCGTCCAGCTGTTGTTCATCGTCAGTGTCTTGAATCTCTAGTCGGGGCATTAACGAATGCCTCTCGGTTTCAATCAATGCTTACTTTTCCATAGATCATCCCAGGCATCTCGACGCTCCTTCGTAGGTACACCAACAAACTCGTGTGAGATCAAATCTGACTGGTATTGCCGCGATTCATATTCTAGAAAGTCCACCTCAGGGCCTTGTGCTGTCAGCAATAGCTTTCTTCGATGGTGTACTTAACATGTAAATCAGAGCGGGGGAGGTAGGGTTATTCACGTACTATAAGGCCACATTCGACGCTGGCATGATGCGTCCGTTACTGCCAGATAATAGCGAACTGAATAGAACATCCCAGAAAGTATGAAAAAACACAAACTCATGCACAGGAGTGTAAAAGGCCGCCTGAACACTAACATCCATCTTTCAACGTTACATGCAGTCCGTCCTCCTCCTTCTATATCATTCTTGTCATCATCCAGCAAAGGCACGGTATGCTCTGTACTCTCTCCAGTGGCTTCTGTCTCCCCCGATCCGACCTTTTGATAGCTAAACATGACGTGCAGCAATCTACTGGAAGTATCCTGGAATTGAGTCTGTGAGGGAAGTAAGGCTTCTAGGCTCGGCAACCGAAATTTCTTGATCTTACCTCGTCCATGACAAAATCAAACGTTGGGGAAAGACAAGTTTGCACCCAGCGGCTGCCATGAAAAGCTACTCCTAGAGCGCAGTGTCTTGCTTAGAATTTCATTGCCAGACACGAGGGTTTTCTGTACGCTGACAAAGTTGTCAATTTTCACGAGTAATCACGGTCAGCACCAGGTGTACACACATCGTCAGCACACACTCACCGCACTAGCGTGCAAGTATGTCGGTGCGCTTCAAACGAGAACATTGTGACTGCATATCCCATAGCAAGAAGACATCTGTCACGATGGCTGGACAGGACCGGTCTGCGCAGTCGATGCTACTCAGCTCTATGATCTCAGGGTTGTTCTTGATCTGTGCTGTGGCAACCATATTTGCTGCATTTCACATCGAGCCAACAGATGCACGATGTGATCGTTTGACTTATCCATGGTCTCCAATGATGGACATCGTCAAGTATCGGTGGGAAACATTTGAGAATCATCAGTTTTCTATCAAGACTCCATACTTTGGGTTCGAACCTACAGACGAGCTTGAAGAGACATGGAATGCCCTGCTGCCAGGTATGAGCTGCAAAACCACCAAGATGCTATAGAGCGTTATTGACCATGAAATAGAACATCCGATTGCGGTACCTTCTTCTCGTCTTGAGAGCCTCGGTCAGATCGATGCTGCAGATGATGCTGCTTGGATTCGCAACCCACAAGACAAGGATTCCGTCCTTGCATTGCCCGAGTATGCTGTGCAGCTAGGCTGTTTGAATTTCCTTCGACAGCTAGGCTATCGGTCAAACCACAAGTTTTCTTATCTACGATCATTTCAAGGCGATGACTCCATTATCTGGGAAAGGTCCTATCAATGCATAGAGCGGCTGCGACACGCAATCATGGTAAGACTGTCGTTCCATCGTTCAAGATCAAGCCAGCCTCTGGATATGAATTACTAACGTTCCGGGAAAGTGCTGGGCGGATGTAGGACCTATTACACTGTTCTACAACGATCATCCGACAACTGTGGAAGGATATGTAAGAGATGTCTCGTTTGATTTTGGGACGCTACACTACTGCCGCAATTTTGATGCGATAAATGAATGGACAAAAGATAACGCGGTCACTGAGGTGAAGATGAATAATCTGTGGTGGGGCGGTAGTAGTGCAGAGGAACGAGTTTGACTTGAGGCAACTTCCTGTATAAAGAAATTGGATCTTTTTGCAGTCTTCTCAGTTGCACTCGATACGCCAAGTCATCGCCATAATTATTTGAATCAACAATCTCCTGCGTGAACAGTCAAGGACTAACGGAAATTTTGCAGGAGATTCCAAATGCAGAATTCATTGCAAAGTTACCAGTGACTGATCAAGATAGAAATATCTAACAAGCTTCAACTAAAACATCTTGAGATAGATCAAGCACATTTGCCACTCCAAAAGTGAACGAGGAGGTCCTCATCCCACCTTTTGCAATTCTTCCATCATCACTTCATTGAGTCTCTTCTCCTCCTCTATATACATCCCAAATTTTCCACCGCCCATTCCTTCAGTGATCTCACAGATCTCGGCTACCATGGCGTTTGCCTCATCCCGTCTCGAAGGTCCCTGGAACCATAGAGCCCTGGCAATGATCCTCCGAGCGTTGATAGCTTGGGGAGTAGCCTTGCCTAGACGTGGCTCTGCATCCATCCATGCGCAAACCGGCCTTTCCTGCTCTTCCGCCTCTTTGTATTTCCCGATTTTGACCAGATGTTCGGCTAGCATGTGCTGTGGAACTACGCTGCCGTTCGCCGGCGTCTTATCAACCAACATACGAACAGTCTGTTCGGCCTCGGGAAGGTTCAGCTGGTCCTGGAACACATAGATCCCCTGCCAGAGGCTGTACCATCGCTTGTAGTCTTTTTCATGGAGTGTCTGGGGTGGCGATGAAAGTGCCTCTTCCTTTGCGAGGCTGCCCTTCAGCAGGGACAAGAGAAGTTTGAGCTTCGTGGGATGGTCATCGTTACCATGTTGGTCGATTGGCAGATGTTCTAGTTCAGAGTCGGAGAAGTTCCCCAGAAAGTTGCGAGCTGTACAGTACTCGAAGCTGTCCCAGAATGGAGTTACGGGCACAGGTTCTTCCCATGAAAACTCCTTCGCTGTCTCAGATGTCGCAACTTGATCGTTGGAGTAACGAAAAGCAGGTGTGACTGGCATCGTTCTGGATTCTGAGAAGCAGAAGGTAAGGTTGGCAAATCAGAGCGGAAACAAGAGATTTGGAGATTGGGCGCCAATCACAGTAAAGTTCTGCTCTGTCAGCGGTCGTGTGCTGACCATCAGCATTCATGCAACCAGCGCAACACTGAAACTCGCCTAAACTCTAATTCTGACATTTGCTGAGACTCGGAATGATCGATAGCGTTCATTGCAGTTACTGGCTACAGGTGTCTCTTGAAGGCAAAATGTTACCTTTTCTGAAAACGCCGCCTGGATCATCATATCGTCAGATTGCGAAAGAGAACCCCGATGCAGAATCACAGAGTGCGACATCAGAGGAGCGTGCTGCATTAGAAGGGTATTCTCACGTCGAAAAGTCCGGATTTCGACCTCATGGAGTACTTCAATGGTTCTTACTCTTCATTTCTCTTTTCGAGGCCATAGCTCTTGCACTTGTAGCTATAAGATGTCCCGAAAGAGAAAATGCGGATACAAATTCCCCAGTGCCGCAGAGTAGGTCCCTTCCTAGCCTTCGAATTGTACCATAAATGCTTACCGATTTTTCAGTCCCATGGATAAATCGAAACTTCACCCACCATTCTGAAATGAATAACCTGACAAGTATCCAGGCGGTGGAAGCAGCATGGCACGACTATGGTCAGTCTCAAGGAGTCCTAGGATCAATTTCGATGAAAGGAGTACGTTGTCAATTAATTTCCTGTGCAGAGACAACAGCTTTCGTACATGTCGACAACCCTGAGAGATACTCATTGCGGCCAAATAAGGGAGTGGAGGTAGGAAAGGAGAACATTTATATGCTCAGTGCGTACCATCAGCTACATTGTCTGAAGCAATTGCATCTCGTATTTGTTGGGATCATGCGCACGCCGACAGAAGATGGAGAGTTCGGAAGAGGGCCAGAAATGAGGCATGTAGAGCATTGCTTTGATTATCTTCGTCAAGGGGTTTTGTGCGCCGGGGATGCTACGCTGGAGGGGCCAGATGAGGGAGGAAGTAGTTTGACCGGATATGGTGTGGAGCATCGATGCCGCTCGTGGGATGAGCCTGGCGGTTTGGACAATTGGAGAATATTGAATAAGCCAAAGTAAGAATAGATGGATACACACAAAGAAAACGTTCTTGAAAATATGTGTTTCTTGTTGGTCATCTTTCAATGCTGAATCGACGGTCTGGAAGGAAAGAATTTACTGTGTGCAGTCGACACTCCGAGAAGCCAAGCAGTGGCAAGCATGTTTTTAGGCTCATCAATCGTATGTTTCAAACGTCTGGAAGAGATGAGTAAGTACAGTACCTCGCAGATTTTGAACTCCTGTAGAAGTAGCTTGCAATGCTTGCACATGTTTCTGTGAACACCACAAGTGTTAGCCAAAGATAGCATAGTAATTGAATCGACTAATATACCACTGGGTTTCAACGGTCGTCAAGTCACAAGTACCGTACAGTTTCAAAATGAACCCCAAGACAAATTTGCATGTTGAATGCTCAAACTAGAAAAGTAAAGGACATCCATCGTGCAGCTTCTACCAATCGCCTTCTGATGTCTCAAATGCCCAGCCTGTTTTCCTCCTGAACAGAAACCACCAGTAACCCCCCTTCTGCATCTTGATGATGTCTGAAACACAAGTATAGCCCACTTTAGGAGCTTCGAAAATTTACGGAGTGCACCAACCACCGTATAGTGCCTGAGAGATTTCATCGACATCGACTTCCGCGAGAGTCCGCTTGCCCTTGACACTGTTCACAGCTGCCTGAACAGCTCTCGTGAGCTCCTCCCGCTTTCCAGAGCCGCACCTCCTCACCAAAGCATCATCATTGACAGCTAAATCTCGAGGTTAACTGGTGTCTATGACTGGGACGCTTGATTTGTCACCAACTGGAGCTGCAACAGCTGTAGCAATGAGAATTGTGATGATAGTAGCAACTTTCATATTTGCGATTTATCGAGATAATGGGCGAGATTGATATGTCAAGATCGATGGAGTTACTCTGAGTCCAATCGTCAATAAACAATTATACTGGTGGCTGAAGTAGGAAGAGCTTGAACGCACCTTGAAAATGCGAAGGGACAACGGCCTTTGGCTGGGTTTGTTTGTGAAGGAGGCTTTTTGGTTGAGCACTAAATTCTTTGTTCGCAGCAATACGTTACTGATATTATACAGTCCAAACACTTTTCGAATGATTGCTGACCGAGTCATCATGGTCATCACACAAAGACCCATTCCTCTGCTGACATCAGCACATTGATGAACCGTGATACGAGACAACGGACAGCGATATCGAAGACTTGAGTTTGAAGCCAATCTATGAATATTAGCCTTCTTCCTCTTTCTTCTCCCTTATTTCGAATACTGGCAAAAGTCATGGTATCCGGAGACTTTTCTGACGAATCCGTCGCGGACCTCGAAAAGGAGGGGTTAATCAGGGAAAGACCTCCTCCCCCTTGGGGACGCTGTCCCTGGTGCTACTCGAGCACACATATTTTTAGTCTCTACGCCTCCAACATTTTTCTCGTGGTCGTCGTGTGCGTCCTCGTATCGAAATTGGGGAAGTCTACCTTTCGGGATCCTACCCTTGGAGTTTATTGTGAGCAGTTCATGAGTCGGCAATCAAGAATGAGACTAATCAGATGGACAACAGCACCTGCCAATATCGCCATCGAATACATTCCTGAATTGAAATTTCGCTCGGCGCTGTTTGAGAAAACTCCCTACATGGGGTTTCCAAGCGATGAGACAGACCGATTGTGGCACGAGCTATATAATTGTATGTGGCATTTGAACCGTACTTGATGGGTAGAGTACGTTCTCATTGATTTGGATCAATAGTCGGGATATCTAAGATATCCGAAGACGAAGCAAAACTGCTCCCACACCCTACTCTTACTATTCCTGGTACGAAGGACTACCTCGTTCAGCTAGACATATGGCATGAGCTGCATTGCCTAAACGACTTACGAATGCTTCTTTATCCTGAGCGCTTCCCAGGATTGGCAGCCATGACTGACTCAAACGGAGTAATCGACCGAGAAGCGATCGAGTTCAGGCATTGGGGTTGGCACTGATTCCTACCCATTAGATCAGTGAAATGCTAATTTTCCTAGACCATTGTGTCGACTCCATCCGAGAAACACTCATGTGTCATGCAGATGTATCTCCGATTCCCTTCCGTGTCAATGTTCCGGCAAACCAGGTCATCGTTCCGCGACTGTCGACCACGCATACCTGCCGCAACTTCACCAAGATTCAAGAGTGGGCCAAGGACCACAGAGCAGGTCGCTGGAACTACAATGTCACGGCGCAGCAGGCCGAGGAAATCATACAATCATCGGGTTTCGACAACGCCCCTTGGGAGAGCATCGAAGATCAGTATATGGCATTTCCAGGAAACAAATTTTTCAAGTATTGGAGAGACCACCCTGACGAAGCCGAGGCGGCTAGAGACAAAGGGGCAGCCGCAAAGGAAGAGGTCGAAGACAGTCGATAAGAGGCTGAAAAACAAAAAGAAATGAGACAAATCTAGATAGCAAGCACGATACGTCAGGAAAATTTGCCTTGTAATGTAAACAATCTGCATTTGCACGTGAATGGAAGGGGCTCGCTTGAAAGCATCCGCTGCCAGTCGAAATCAACAAATTTGGCCTCAAGCCTCGATGACCTCGAAAGAATCTTGAACCGATCCACCACTACCAAATCCTATGACTGCGTTGAGATCCGCACCTTCTTGGGCCAAAAGGCAAACCACTGCGTCGCAGCCAGCCTCAACTGCTGCATGCAATGGACTTCGGCCCTCATGATCGCGGACGTCTGGGTCCGCCCCTCCATTCAGCAGCTGAGTAACAACATCGACACTTGCGCTACCGCATGCGTAGTGCAGAGCTGTACGTCCCCAGCTATCTACGCTGTTGACATCGACGCCGTGGAGGATTAGGAGCCGCACAATGCCTCCATTGGCACGCTCTGCACTGATGTGAAGAGCTGTCTTCCCTCTGTTAGAAACGCCGTAGCTACCCGAAAACACCTCCAGATCTCCTAACGTTCGAAGTTGCAGCTTCTCCGGTACTGGCGCAAAGGGAAGGGTTGGGGTTTTGTTTCTGTGGCATTCTGGCAGTTTCTGTGCTAAAAAACTGTCTCTGTGCTTGTACCCAGCGACACGTAACTGATGATCACACTTCCCGTCGATACATGCATTATGGAATGCGGCGAACGTCTGGGAATGTGGGTCGTTCTCTTTGCCCGTATTGCTTTCGTTTCTAGCTTTGGTAGGACTAGAGGGGGAGTATCTTGTGGTAGTTGTCATAGCTGTGCAACCGATTGAAAGTGAAGCAGAGTCCAGCCACAAGTGACCCTGTGTTTTCTCCCCAAGATTGCTGTACGCATTCGTAACATCAATGTCGACCGTGGTCGTTTTCAGATAGTCCTCAGGGCCCCATGTCAATTCGTCAGACGCAGAAACCACGTCATTACCAAAAGTGGTGGTTCCGAAGGGTTCCATTGGTTCCATAGAGGGTATATTCCGAAGATTCTGATCTGACGTCAAGCTTTCAGGGCCTGGTTTGTGGGTATCACTTTTCGGGCTACGAAAGTGAAGATCATGGGGCGAAACCTCACTTCGAGCCTTGTGCTGCTGGCTTTCTCTTGCCTGATTCTCTGCTTCACGCAGACGTGTCTGTTCGAGCGCTGCCTGTCTCTTACCTGAACGCGTCATTTCAGCGACCTGCGATCGGAGAATCTTGTCATTTTCACTCACGGCGGTTCTTTTGGGCAATGCGGTTCTGGAGTCTTCTTCTTTGCAGGGTGTCGATCGCGGCTTGGGCGTCTTCCCGGACATCCATCATCCGGCAAGATATTTATTTTTGGGAACAATTTGCGGGAGGCCTACAACTCGGACCACTGCAGTAAAGAATACCCGTGCGAGGTTTGGAAACGTTCTCTTCGATATTGGGGCTTGTCACTTGTGTTTGACAGTGAGTAGAGGGAGAAATCGATGGCAAGTGAAGCCACAAATATTTGACAGCTGCGGTCTGTTAGACAATTGTACAACGCAAGTAAGCCAACGAAGCAGCAAAAAGGTTTTCTCGCACCTTCCGTATCTCTCATTTTGGGCCCTTGGGTACATACTTCTGCAGTGTCTGCGCAGCTGAGGCATAGCTAACCCACAGTCCATGGCGATCGAGGTCTTATCTTGTTGGTATGCAGAAGCTGTTGGCCAATCTAATGTGGAAGAACTTAGGCAAAATACTCGGCAATGCGGTGGAGAGGTTCTCGGGGTGGACCCTCGTCCCAAAGAATCAAATGGCGCAATTTACAGACATATCCTCCTTCCACATCCGGGTGTATCCTAGCTTCCCGAGGCGGAAAGATGCAGGAGTTAGGTCCTTGTCAAATGCTTGTGCTTGCTTGTAGATGCTTATTCAGATGGCTTTTGAGGCCGCTGCTTCGCCGGAAAAGCCGGAAGATCTTCCAGCGACTCCTGATCTCTAGGTTCTCTAGCTCGGGTGTCAAAGAAAAAAGTGCCGAGCTACAGTCTACCTCCCGGCTCCAACGTTGTTCCGTGAGCCAGCTTCAAGGATTTTCCAGCCAGCCAATCAATTTGTTAGAATGATGATAGATAGAAATTGGTTGGGGTCCCTCGTTCCCCTTAGAAAACGTCGGACTAGGGGGGTCGGGGAGGGAACTACAGTATTGAGACTGCCAATAGAAATAGAGCCCAGACCGACTCGGGGTCCCCAAGACCTTCAAATAAGCTCATCACTAACACCATGAGATCGACAGCAGCTCCTCCGAAATCTGGAGAGACCTCGCTCAGAGGTTGCATCATTACGATAAGGGATTGTGGAGCATCAATCTCAGTACGATAGATGAACGGAATATTCAAGGGAGCAACTGAAATTCCAGACGCAAGAGCGATAGCAGAAAAACAAGCGTTGCAGACGAAACATAGTAAGCTGCAAAGTGACAAGTAGCAGCTGAAGTACAGCAGATGCAGATGCAGATACGATGGGCTATAAGCTATCATCTTAAGAATTACAAGCAAGCGTGGATAGGTGGGATGTAATTAATTAGCATTAAGTGAGGGGTTTAAGGTTTGTTACCCCACTCTCTCTGAATAATGTTCCGTCTGAGGATCTCTAGGTCTGACCAGGAAATATAGTCAGTGATTCGGAACCTTGTTGAGTGAAGGGACCTGCATTAGATTGTGTTTAATGCTGGGATATAAGTTGTAGTATTGTCTGCGCCGAGCGCTTTCTCGTACCCTCGCAGCGCCCGCTGGTATATCAGCTCTGCCTCGACCAGCTTGCGTTGGTCGGCGTTAGGTCTGGACAATGAATAAATGAAAGTGAAAATTCGGCGAATTTTCATCTATTTAGCTGAATTAGGGGTGGCTGAATTGAACGCTGAACTTAGGGGTGGCGAACAATGAAAAGAGAGTCTAGTTCATTGAAAATAGATTTATTTATATGTGATTTTGGGGGGTGGGGGTGGGGGGGGGGGAGGGGTCTTATACCTTGAATCCTTAGATATCTATATAACTTGTTAAAAGCTCTAATTTGCTAATCAAGTTTAATTCTAAGACTTCTATTTGACTTCTTAGTTAATTTTTCTTACTCTATATATACGTTGTTTCTCTTTTAATTAAGCTTTGGCTTAATTCCTGATTTTCTTGTCTTAGACATTAAAGTAGCTCTTTAGTAGATATAAAATCTTTATTATATCGGCGTCTATAGTTATACGACGAATCTCTATTACATCTCGACTTTTAGAAAACAAGCGTTTAATATCGACTTTAGCGCTAGAAATAGCTAGTAGATCTCTAGCGGCTTTAACGACTAAAGAATATTAGAATTTAAAAGCTTTTTATTACTTTAAATTAAAGTTCTTTACGCTTAAGTTCTAATTAACAACTATTAGATCGTTGAAATATTGATTAAAATTCGTAATAAGATTAGCTTGATTAGATATAATATTAAGCTCTTTAGCGCGTTATAAAAGAAGTCACTTATATTAGTTAATATACGAAGATCGCTCTTTTTAATTTAATAACGCCGCTATAACAAAAGTTACTATATAAGAGTAGTTCTTTTTAAACTATGTTTTAATTTATAAAATCAAATCTTTTATGTTCTTACTATATTATATTCAAAGTAAGAAGAAATATCTTAAGTAAAACTAAGTTATATAATAAAGTAATATTACTAAGTGTAATATTAAGTATAAAAGTAAGAGAGTAGGTAAATAGTAATATTATAAGTCTAGTATAAAGGAAATAAGAAGATAAGAAGTTCTTAAAAAAAAGAGCGGTTTTATATATATATGAATCTAGTTTAGTTTTCGTTTAGTAATATTTTAGTTAAATCTAAATACTTCTATTTTTAGTATCTCTATTACTTTAATATTATAATTAAGAAATTTTTTTAATTAATATTGTATTAATATAAGAGTTTTAAAAAAAGAGATTATAAAATAAAATAATATTATAAAAATTATAAAAATTATAAAAATTATAAAAATTATAAAAATTATATTATTACGCGGGATTGTGGTGTTGGACATGCTGTTTTCGGCGGGTTTGGTCGCTGTTTTACGCGGGCTCGAACCCCCCACAACTCATCACGTGTAGGGTCCCAAGGCGCCTAGGGCCATGGCGGCTAATCGTCGTTGCGTCCAACCTCAACCTCTTTCCGTTTCTCTGATCCCAGTTCTCGATTTTCTGACTTCATACCCCCCCGTTTTTGGGGGGCCTCTGGTCAGTCACCATGGCAGTGCCCATCGTTCGCGCTCACATACATACCCTCCTCATCCCCATCTCCCTCCTCCCCCTTCTCCCACCTCTCGACTCAGCACCTCGCACGACGACATTCTGCTCTCAGCTCCCCCACCACAAGACTGAACAATCCTCCCTTTACGATGGTCGCCAGGCGCAGTCTGCGACAGCCCCCAACCTCGCTGCCGAATCTCGCACGCCTCAATGATCGTGTTGAACGTCGTCGTCCTAAACCCAAGGTCCAACCACGCCCTCCCGAATATTACCAGAATCTGATCGACCAACACAACGAGACGACCGTCAAAGCCAACTATGCCGATTCTACGAAAGACAACCTTCAGGACATCATCGACAAGTTCAGCAGGTAAGAGAGCAAATACTTGATCCACGACGTGAAGTACGTAGCTAGTCTGACTTTGAAGCTAGGTTCTGTGCACATCTACCTAAGGGTCCACTCTGGCGTACGATAATCCGGAAGTGTTCTAAAGGGACCACGATAGCGTTCCTTATCCACATCTGCGAGGTTGATCGGGTGAAGAAGAGGAGTACGGTCCACCAATATTATCTGCGGTTCAAGATGCTCTTCAATCGAGAGAACGGCCGCCACATGAATACCAATGATGCAAAAGAGGCTCTCGCGGTATGGGCACGCGTATCCTCCATCTAACCCAAGGATGCTAACGTTTGTTTAGTACATCTACGGTCCCTTGACAAGGGACTACGATCTCGATATCACGGTCAAGGAGAAGCCTGTCCTTTGTGTCGATGACCTCTTGCTCCTGCTCAACCACCACTGGGCACGCGACACTTCTACCTTCCCGACGGAGCGACATCGCGTGCAGTTCGCACTGATCTTGCTTCTCCTCTTCGCCACGGGGTGCCGGCCCGCAGAGCTGGTCGACGCACAGAAGAAGAAGAAGAAGCGGCGGTGGCCTGGCCTTGAGGACGACGAAACTGGCGACGGAGATGTGGACGATAATGGCTTTGAAGACGACGAAGTTGGCGCTGATGCCGACTTTGGCTTCGATGATCACGATAGCGCTGTTGCTGACTTGGGCTCCGAGAACGATGGTAATGGCTCTGACGATGATGTTGCTATGAGCGATATTGAAACGGAACTCAGACAATTCGACGCGCTCTGCTACGAAGACGTCCGCCTCCTGGTCGTCCGGAACCCTGTAGCGGGAGAGCGGGATGTGCTTGCGATGGAGGTCAAGCTGGCGCACCACAAGGGAGCCAAGAGACGCCCAAAGCCGTGAGTCAACGAACCCCTTCTCTACCATATATGTTCTCAAAGCGAACTGACAAACTACGGAAGCACGATATTCTTCTTCACTGAAGTAGACGATCCAATCTTCTGTCCGATTACCCACCTCGTCTCCCTGGCTATTGCGGATGCGGCCTTCGAAGCACCGAGCCTGACTACGGTCGAGCGGGTCTTTGAGCACAAGGTGTGGGGCCCGGTCCAATGTACACCACTATCCTGGAAGCAAGAAATACTCGAGACTCCAATTTTCCGTCAAGATAAAAAGCTAGCTGACAGTGGGGTCGCCTCTCCGACACTCGCTCTCACCTACTCTCAATTCAGGGACTGCTTGAACCGCCTAGGGCTTGCGGCGGGTTTCCTAGAGAAGCTGACCAGCTATTGCTTCCGTCGTGGGACGGCCAATATCGTCGACCGTAAGTGCTCTGTGACATTACAAGCATAGACCACTCTGCTAATGGAGCCTTCTGTGTCTAGGTACTGCCACGGATGCGGTTAGAGATCAGGTTATGCGACACAACCCGAACTCGGCGGTGTATAACGGAGCCTATATCAATGAGAGGGTACCATTCGACGTCCTGTCTGCTGTCCTCGAGCGACCATCTGCAGACGGCATCCTACGCATGCTTACTCATATGAGTCTCATGCGTGATCCTCGCGCTCCAGTTCACCCGCCGGAAGACGTTCTTGCAGCGCTTCCCCCAGACCCAAGTATCGTCGAGCTCGAGCAACAGCGAGCGCAGCTGAAAGCTGGAGCTTACAGGATCCAGGGAACGGAGGTCGAGGCGGAAGTTCGACGTCTTACCGCGGAGATCAATATTGCCCGAACTCGGCGGCAAAATATCATCTCTGAGGAATACCGAGCCGACTACTTCCGCCGTCGCCCGCTAGAAGATATTGAGAGGCAGAACCGTGGACAGCAGGAAGAGGAGTATACCGAGCCTGTGGTTGAACATCAGATTCCCGAACGGGCGCAGCTGGCCGAACTTATCTGCACTCATGTCGCGGATATCACCCCACATGATATTGTCGCGCGCCGGATCCACTCTGCTGGTCTTATGGTCGCCCTCTGCCGCCGCCGCGAAGTGCCCCGACGGTATCGACTCCGGGTTGCCCTACCGCAGCCACCTCTCATCAAGGAGGAATCACCCGATCTCGAGCCATTCCCTCTTGTCCTTGCCAAGAGCCAGTGCCCAATTTGTATTGGCGACGAATCGAAGAGCTATGAGGAGCGGATGGGCTCTTTTTGCCGCCCTGCGAAGATGATGGATCACGTTGAACGGATTCACCTCAAAGGAAGAGATCCGCACGCTAAGATAGAGTGTTATCACCCAGCGTGCAAGTCTCAGGGGCTTGTTCTCGAGCACGTGGAGCATTTCAAAGGCCATGTGCAGACTGTGCACGGAATCAGGCTTCGCGAACCAAGGTTTGTGTGTTCGACAAAATAGACTGCGTTCCATTTCATATCTAGATCATCAAATTACTATCCCTATCGTACTACGTTTTTTTTTATTCTCTCCGGCTTGCTAGTGATTTTGTGCTATGTTTGGACGCAAGACCTTGCTATCTTGATGCGTCTCGTCAGCAGTGAAGGACTCTCCACAAGCTATGTCACTAAGCCAAGCCGCCTTTCTGCACGAGTGGTGCTTAGGTAGTATAACCATCTAGATACTGAGGGCCCGACCACTTACACCAACAATTTGTTTGCGCCAATCACTTACTAGTACTATCCAGCTCATGGTAGAAACAATTTGATGGTACCAACGAATTACTAGTACTATCTGTCACGGGACCACGCGCTTTGACATCATGTGATCTCGTTTCAGTTCTTTAAAAGCGCGAGGAATCGCCAATCTTCTTCTTGATTCCTCGCGCTACGTCTTGTATCTAGAATCCACCCTCACACCAGCCGTGTATTTGTACAAACCGAACTTTGGTGCCAACACGACTTTTGTGCTAATGATATTCCAGTGCAAACCTTTTCTTTGTACCAGTGACCTGCGTGAACAGGCCCTAATTGATCCATAGGTGGTATATCAGGTTATAAAATGTATCGTTTTCACGCGTTAGATTGAACCACCTTTGTATCTCTACTCCACAATAGCACCCGCATGACACTCGTCTGTCCCTTCTCTGCCCGGGTGGTCGTATACAGTAACTGACTATCCACATACCGATCAGCGCTAAAGGTCGCGGCCCCAAAGGCGATTCCAAGGTGCTGACTTCTCGTCTGAGGCGTGTGGGAAGGACTGGATGAGCACTGAAACCCGGCATCCTCAGATATGACGAGCTACAGGAATCCTAGAAGTTTTCAGGGATAATTTAGCCGGTAACTGACCGGTTAGTGACCACACACCTTTGCCAAATCACTTGAGGGAGGGGCTGCCTTTTTGTCTTGCTTGGGAGTTCTCGTCGGTCTCTTGTGCCCGACAATACCCCCGCAGGAGACAATATCACAGGGAGCTCAAATTCTCCTGGGTAACACCCTTTCTTCTGGTTGTTATGCTCTTTGGGGAGAATAATCTCGGTTGCAGCGCTGCTCGTTGACTTCAAGTGCTAAAATATGTTTCTAGTCTCGAAACAGGGTTTAACGTCCTACCCCACCATTCCGCCCACCCTTTTACACCAAAACTCACCACTTTTAACAATTAATATTTTTACTATTTGTTAATAGAATAAGCTGAAACTAAAGATTTATAATATTTTTTATAAGATCTTTTATATTTTATAGTGATATTCATTTCATATTACGTAATATTATAAACTAAGTATTTAAAGTCTAAGAAATTTCTCTTCATATAAATTTAGTGTAGAAATGATTTTTTTTATTTTTCTAATAACTTCCACAATTATTAATATAAAAACTTGAAACTTATAATTAAAGTGTATTTTATATGCACTTTCAAGATTCCTGAGTTTCAAGTTAATTCTATTAATAATAATGTTATAATTAAGTAAAATATAAAGCACCATACAAATAATTTATATGAGAGAAATTAATTACTTAATTAAAACACAACTACTAATACAATTACTTCAAAATTCTTAAAACTTCAAGATTTGTATACGATCTTTATGTATTTCAAATTTTATGAAACTATATAAATTATTAAAAAAGTTATTAGTAAGTGATTTTTGGCGTTTTTTGTATGTGAAAACTTAAATCTAATATTACGTAATAATTCATAATCCAAATTACATTTGTCTTTGTAAAATCAGTTAAGAAGAGCTAATAAGTACGAATATAAAAAAATTATAAATTTTCATTAATTAGTTATAAAGACATTAATACCTCAAAATCGCTGTTTTTGGTGTAAAAGGGTGGGCGGAATGGGGGGGGTGGGCGGAATGGTGGGGTAGGACGTTATATTTTACCGAAGTCCAAGAAAGAGGGAAACCAGTTCAATTCCTGTCCACTATCAACTCTCCGTACAGAAGTTAGCGTCCTTAGCGTCTAGTCTATCCGACGGGCTGCTGCCAGGGTTGATTTTTGCACGTGACCAAGCTGAGGCCACTGTGAGGTCCCGGGAGCCACAGCCTGTAGCGACTGGGCGATGCCCTGAAGCGAAAAGTCAACCCTGGCAGAAGCCCGTCGGATAAAGATAGTGATCTTACAAGTATCAAGTTAAGACGATGTCTTGCATCTCGCCCATCGCCAATGCCTCGCCGCCCATGAGGCCGTGGATATATGCGTCCGCGATTAACTTATACGTGCATTCCTTCCCACTTGCCAACTCAAGATTCTTCCGTAGAACAAAAGGCGTCATCCCTCCCGCAAACACCGCAACCACATCCCCGATCTCCATCGTTGATGATCCCAATCCCAAATACCCTTTCTTCGTTGCAAACAGCGTCCTTCCACCTGAGACTCCTGTTAGCGCCGACACAAATTTTTCCACGCCTGAATCGTTAGCTTCAACAATCTTCTTCTCTCGTTGTGTTGCGATTCCCGAGTAAGTCTTCAGCGCAATCTTAAAACTCTCAAAGTAGTGCCCATATTCCTCTCCCGCAGGAGAGCTAGAAACTCCCGTATTTGCAATGAGCGTCCTCCAGAGTACTTCCCGCGTTAGCTCACCGGTGGGATATGGGGATAGCGAGTCAGCCAGTCTAGAATGCGCATTGAGCCAGCCGAGACGGAGGCGTGCGTGGTTTTGAATTTCGACGTCGTCTCCGAATAGGGGAGGACGGGGCAGCACGGTGAGCATAGTGCGGACTTCGTCTGTAGTTATGCCACGAATTGTGCAGAGCTTAGACTCTGTATCTATATGGTATTGAATAGGTAGTGTTCCCCCAGCACACGCAGTGAGAGGACTGTACGAACCAAAGGTCGTCATATCTGAGCAGTGCTTCCAGTCGGTGACCCAGGAAGGTAGAATGGGTGAGGATGAATCGATGGAGCCGCGGTTTCCAATGCCTGCTGTATGTAGGATATCAAGAGAATTGCTGGTGAAGAGTATATGAGTAGCTACATCAAAGTATGCTGTCTCAGCCGTGTAGTCGGTTCCGTAGTTGACTTTGAATTCCTTATCTCGAGGATCGCAGACAAGGCCTAGTACAGCATATATTTTATCCCGAGCATCAAAAGCCGAGAGGCCCCATCCATATATCAAGAGACTATGGAGTGTGCGATAAGAGCCGTATTCATCAACTTTGAAATGAAGAACAGTCAAAGTATTGCGGTACCCATGAGGCAAATTTCCCAAGTCTTCAACGTTCTCTTCTCCTACTTGAAGCATTCTTGAGAAACCCCAGGGTCCCATTATGCTGAGGACATTAGCTAGAAGATCCCATTCCAATTCTTCATTTCCAAATCTCAAGATCAGGGTCGTTGCAGCAGCAGCCTCCTGGAGTATCCACATACGTTGAAACCAAGGTCTCTGAAGGAAATTTCGCAAGGCGGTCCATTCTGGTGAGCATTCTACCTGACATCCGGGAAGAGATTTGAGTAAATCCAACGTCATTTGTTGTTTGCGTAAGATTTGGGATTCGAAAGCGCCAGACAGCATATTGAGAAAGGGGATAACAAGATGACTGTCAACAGTAGGGTGGCCTAACCAGGCTACCACCTTGCTTGCAGATCGGTACACGTCTGTCATCATAGGAATCTGGCTCGCCTTTTCATCGTTATTAGACTGGTCGATGCACAATGTATCTATCCAGATAAGAGGCACTGTATCCATGTCGGCGACAGACTCAAGAACTGCGGCCGCAGAAGCACCCAGACCAAGCGCTCTGCCGTCTTCACAAATAATCTTCGACCGAATAGTCTTATCGACACCCCAGACATAGGAGATGGCCACGTAGCCGCCTCTCAGGCTATTTATTGTTTCGGTGGTGAACTCGCAACGCAAGAACCTCGGACCGGCGGTACGAAAGACGCGTAGTACTCTGATCTGATGTTTGTCCAGGGGCTGATATTCATATTCGAGAAAATTAACCCCCTCAAATTTGCTACTGCCGACATGCAGCCTGCTTCTTGATGCTTCGTCAAACCAGCCTTCCGAATTGATTGACCAGGGCAACCTATTGTACCCATGATAGACATCATCGACACAACTGCAGTTTATCATAACAAACTGCACCGACTGGGTATTTCGTAGTCTATGAAGGGAGTCGTGGATGCCTTTAGTAACACGTAGGCACTTGTGGTAGATCCATATCAAATGCGATCGGGGAGAATTATCACACATGTGCGAGACGCGTTGATATGCAGGTAGCTTGTCTGGCTCATAATATACCAAGTTGCAGTCTAGACGGGTCCTCGAGGTACTGCGACATAGAAGTAGCAGCCATAATCTTTTGGTGTCTTGGTTCTTTTCGTGTTCGAAGTAGGGACCGTCGGCAGCGGAGCAATCTAACGGGCACATAATTGACTCAGTTGCCAAATGGCCACCAAGTCGATTCTGATGTATGTTCGGATATGTTGGGGCTCCTGGTATCCCTCGTATGACGACATTACGAGGAGCAGCATGGTATAAATTGGTCATCCCATACTCTCTTTCTGACGCCTCCTTGAAGACACCTTCCAGAGCCTGTGGAGAAAGCAGATACCGCATACTCATCCTCACCATCACCCTTCTTGGTCCCTTTAAGAGTATATGAGCCAAATCTTCAATCCAGAGATGCCACACGATGTAAACACTTGCTGCCAAGAGTACTCCAGCAATTCCATCTTTATCAATGTTGATACAAGAGTGGATGAACAGAGCAACGGCGTACGTGTGGAGAGCCGGGCTTATTTCTAGGGGTCTCCAAGGTTGCGCAAAGTTGCGAAGCCCCCAGCGGCACAAATTTTGCTTAAGATTTGACATTGCAGGCTCCCAGTAATGACAACGTCGACGTGGATTTCGAAGTGATGACGGATACCTCTAATGGAGCATTGTCGCAGTTGTATACTTCGTAGAGCTTGATGAGGTCGACGTGGCCGAGCCTTACAGTAGCGTACGGAGCTGAAAGCTGAAATGTAACGAATTGTGGCGTCAAACCATGTCCGGACACCGATTTCCAGCCCGATTTCGCCCCTGGCTGTACTGTATTGTACAACTGACAAGGGTGCACAGCCGCTGCACAAGCGTCTGGAAGTGGAGCCCACTTGATAGGGGATTAAATGTTTGAATTACCATGCACCGATCAATGGACCTGCATAGATTACAAGGTCAAGTCCAGATAATTGTAAAAGCCTCTTCTTTAGACAAGTAACTTGAACCTCTCTTTTAAACGTCAGAGTCGCATCTACACACCACACCTCCCTGGGTAGTATATAACGAGGGGGGCCTGAGACTGGCAGGCGAGGACGATACCGACGATTAACTCTTCGTATTTGTCTGCATTTGCTAGGGGGATCCTCAGGGCACCGAGTAGGAACTATCAAGGTTGGGATGAAGTGATAAGAATCTATTTATCAGTATCCACACCTATGGTTTTTGCCCGCCTCGGAAGATTCTCAATCATCTAGCCTTCAGAGAGAGTCCAGCTAAGTCTCGGTTGTCTTCTTCGGGAATTTTCTCATTTGTCTAGAACGGCGATTCTCCATGTCTTCAGGTAGCATGTTTTTAGGAAGCGGATAGGTACTTTGCTAAAACGTATCAACATTACCATGTATCTCAACTATCTCTGCGAATGACGGCTGCCATGATACATAGCCTTTGGATCTGAACGTAGTATATTGGCCATACTTGCAGATGATCAAGACTACATCGATACCATCAAATTCCCCCAATTCAAAGGCTTTCTTAACCAATGTGTCCTTCCTCCTGTTTATTCCCTCATTCTCTCTCTTTCTCCTCCGCCGCTCGTTGAGTTTAGCGTTTATAGTATCCATAAGAGCCTTCACGCTTAAATGTTCAACGTTGTCAGCTATGAAGGATGCCATACTGGTGGCTACAACTGTGAACTTATAGTCCGACATGGAGGAGCCTGAATTGGCCCTTTCAACACCAAAGCGACGAGGAACCACATTTGAACCTACTATCCTCCAGACGGCACTCATCATCTGGGGGAGGCCCTCGGTTTCTAGATGGTTATGCACCATCTAAGTGAGTTTAAGCGGAATGCTGCCCTCATTGTCTAGATGGCTATGCGTCGTCTGAGTTGCACTCACATTTAAGTGGAGAATGTGGGGTGGGATTACCGAGATCGCAACCATCAAAAACAAGAGGGGGATGATCTACCCACCCACTCGTGATTATCCTTGTGGGCTCTCATTTCACCGCCAAAAAAAACAGTAGGTAGATGTTCACCATAGAGGCAGCTGGTACTGCCTCTTTAGCCGCCTATGGGGCGAGTTAGATTTCTTTGCAGGTAGCTCAGTTTGAGAACCATCAAGACGCAATGCCCTGGGAGGCGAAGAGAGCCTGAGCTTTAACTATTAGTTCCACTAGTTGGGGAAGAGCACGCCGAATCCTCGGAACCACCGTCCTCGAGCGTAGTATAGAGAGCAAACACCTCCCTGTCATTTGGTGGAGAGTGGACGGCGTCCGCCTGTTCAGGATCAACCGTTGCTGTGGGCTGCTCGAGCGAAGGGTCGATGATCACATCTAGTTGACAGTCAACAAGAAGACTGTCAGATCTTGACGGATCGCAAAATTCGGAAGGCTTAAACAGTTCCTCAAACGAGTGATTGGGCTATTCGTGACGCGCAGCTATCTCGATCACTAGCCAGGTTGATGGGGGGCCATCTGCCATCATCCGTGGAAGGAGGGAGGACAGAGTACTCATCTGTTCCTTCAAGCCCTTATGACAATAGTCAATGTAGTATTCTTGCGACTCCCGTGTGGGTTCCTCAGGTCTTCCTCCTCGAGCTCAGCTCTGACACCAGCGGCAAGATCTTGCTTTATTGTCGTATCAAGCTTCAAGAATGCGTCCATTTTCTTCGAGGTGGTTGACCTTGCTCCATCTTCCGGAACGATTCTTCAAGGCTTGCTAACTTCCTCTTCTCACGATCGGAAAGCTTTGTGAGAATACCGTTCGATTCGTTGAATCCGTGAGGAGGCGTCAAATCGCGACTGTGAGACCTGCTTCTGACGGAACCAGATATCGATCTACCATCACCGTCGTCATATTCTTTCTTATCTGCCGGTTCGATGGTGTCTGTACCATGTTGTGCTCTGCCTAATAACTTTATCCCTCGTTCCTTTGCTTGTCGACGGTCCAGAGGTCGCGGTTTGCAATCAGCACACGAGTGTTCAAAATCGTCCCTCGACGCCTCTTCGACTCTTCCGGGATAGAAACATTCGATATGCTGCCAAGTATCGCACGTCTCGCAGTATATAGTATTGCCATCGTCCTCATAGAAATCGCATATACACTTGATAGTGTAAGGTTCTTCTTCATCGGAAGCCTCCTTGGCTATCTCAAGGCTCTGAATGGGAGAAAGCTCTCTTATAGACGTTGCATCGGTGGAACCTCTTCTTATTGAGCCTGGACGGGACTCCTGAGACGGTAATGTCAAAGAAATCCTGATCCTTACGCGCCGAAATAGAGCCATTTCGTCGGCTTCATCTTGGAGCCGCTTTCGCTTTAGCGGGCCGATATTTGTTCTATCGAGGCGAGCTGAAAGTTCCTCGGCGTTTGATAGATGTGGGACGTCAGGAATGATTGGCACATTGCTTGAGACGAAGTTGGTCGAAGCTTGAGGGACGAAAAGTCTGAAAGTAACACCACATTTCTTGCTGAGAGGAAGTTAGCCTAAGTTATACGAAGCTTCTTGTTTCATAATGGGCTAACAAACCACTCGATATCTTGGTCTTTAGTAAATCCATCACCATGGTCTTCTTGACAGGCAGGGCACCAGTGACCTAAAGTTATTACCCAGGGTTGTGGTGTTGGACCTGCTGTTTTCGGCGGGTTTGGTCGCTGTTTTACACGGGCTCGAACCCCTCCACAACCCACCCATCCATCACGTGTGGCGCGGTCCAAGGCGCCTGGCGGCTAATCCTCGCATGCGTCCACCATCGACCTACCTCTTCCTCTCTTCTGTTCCTCTGATCCCAGTTCTCGATTTCCTGACTTCATACCCCCCCCCGTTTTGGGGGGGCCTTAAATGCTCACCATGGCACCGCCCATCGTTCTGCTCACATATGTACCTTCTTCATTCTCATCCCCCTTCTCCCTTCTCTCCCCTCTCGACTCAGCACCTCGCCCGGTAACCTTCTGCTCTCGACCACCTCACCACAAGACCAAACGACTCCCCCTCCACGATGGTCGCAAGGAACCATGCCACAGTCAATCCCCCAACCTCGCAGCCGAATATCGCACGCATCAGTGATCGTGTTGAACGTCGTCGTCCTAAACCGAAGATCCAACCACGCTCTCCCGAAAGTCTCCAGAAACTGATCGACCAACATAACAACACGACCGTCAAGCGCAACTATTCCGATAAAACGAAAGATAACCTCCAGGACATTATCGACATGTTCAGCAGGTAAGAGAGCAAATGCTTGACCTTCGACCAGAAGTACGTCGTTAGACTAACAGTTGCACTAGATTCTGTGCCGGCCTACCCAAGAACCCGCCCTGGCGCTCGATAATCCGTGACTGTTCCAAGGGAACCGCGATAACATTCTGCATTCACATCTGCGAGGTGGGTCGGGTAAAGAAGAGGAGTACAGTCCACCAATATTATCTACGGCTCAAGATGCTCTTCAACCGAGAGAACGGCCGCCACATGGATACCAATGATGCAAAAGAGGTTCTCGCGGTAAAGGGCCTCCTTTATCTCATCCTCTCATCGTAATACAAGGGTGCTAACGTTCGTGTAGTACATTTACGGTCCCCTAACAAAAGACTTCGATCTTGACATCACGGTCGTGGAGAAGCCTGTCTGTAGTATAGACGAACTCTTACTCCTGCTTATCTACCTCTGGGCACGCGACACTTCTACCTTCTCCACGGAGCGGCAACGTGTCCAATTCCCACTAATCTTGCTTATCCTCTTCACCACAGGATGCCGGCCTGCAGAGCTGGTCGACGCAAAAACGAAGAAGAAGAAGAAGAACAAGAAGCAGCGGTGGCCCGGCCTTGAGGACGATGATGCCGGCGCTGGACCAGTGAAGGATGGAGCCTTCGAAGATATTGAAATCAGCGCTGGGACCGACACAAGCTTCGATAACGACCATGATAGCGCTGTTGCCGACTTGGACTCTGAGGACGATGGTGATGACTCTGATGACGATGTCAATATGAGCGACGTTGGGTTGGAACTCAGGAAGTTCAACGCGCTTTGCTACGAAGACGTCCGCCTCCTGGTCGTGCGGAACCCTGTAGCGGGAAAGCCGGATGTGCGTGCGATGGAAGTCAAGCTGGCCCACCATAAGGGAGCCGATAGACGCCCGAAGCCGTGAGTTGACGAACTCTTTCTTAACATATGTTCCGAAAGCGAACTGACCAATCATGACAGCACGATATTCTTCTTTACTGAAGTAGACAACCCCATGCTCTGTCCGATTACCCATCTCGTCACCTTGGCTATCGCAGATAAAGCCTTCGAGGCACCGAGCCTAACCACGGTAGAGCGAGTCTTTGAGCAGAAGGTATCGGGCCCGGTTATGTGTACGCCATTGACCTGGAAGCAAGAAATACTGAAGACTCCAATCTTCCGTCAGGATGGAGGGGCAATTGACGGTGTGCTTCTATCTCCGACACTCGCTCTTACCTACTCTCAATTCGGGGACCGCTTAAAACTTCTAGGACTCTTAATAGGCCTCCAAGCGACCCTGACCTCCCGTTGCTTCCGTCGTAACACAGCCAACGTCGTTGACCGTAAGTATTCTGTAATATCACATGTATAGACTACTATGCTAATAGGCCTTTCTTTTGTCTAGATGAAGCCACAAGTGCGGTTCGAGATCAGGTCATGCGACACAACCCGAACTCGGCGGTGTATAACGGAGCGTACATCAATGAGAGGGTGCGGTTCGACGTCCAGTCTGCTGTCCTCGAGCGACCCTCTGCAGATGGAATCTTACGTATGCTCACTCACATGAGCCTTATGCGTGATCCTCGTGCGCCAGTCCACGTGCCGGACGATGTTCTTGCAGCGTTTTCCCCGGACCCACGTATTGTCGAGCTCGAGGAACAGCGGGCTCAGCTCAAAGCTGGAGCTTACAGGATCCAGGGAACGGAAGTCGAGGCGGAAGTTCGACGCCTTACTTCAGAGATCGGTATTGCCCGGACTCGGCGTCGAAATATTATTTCTCAAGAGTTTCGGGCGGATTACTTCCGCCGTCGCCCGATAGAAGATATCGAGAGACAGAACAGTGGACAGCAGGAAGAGGAGTATACCGAACCGGTCGTTGAACATCAGATCCCCGAGCGGGCGCAACTAGCCGAACTCATCTGCAATCATGTCACTGGTATCATCCCGCAGGAGATTGTTGCGCGCCGGATCCACTTTGCCAGTCTTATGCTCGGCCTCTGCCGCCGCCGCGAAGTGCCTCGACGGTACCGACTCCGGGTTGCCCTCCCGCAGCCACCTCTCATCAAGGAGGAATCGCCCTCGCCCGATCTCGAGCCATTCCCTCTTGTCCTTGGCAAGAGCCAGTGCCCGATCTGTATTGGCGATGAATCGAAGAGCTACGAGGAGCGGATGGGCTCTTTTTGCCGCCCTGCGAAGATGATGGATCACGTTGAACGGAGTCACCTCAAAGGAAGAGATCCGCACGCTAAGATAGAGTGTTATCACCCAGTGTGCAAGTCTCAGGGGCTTGTTCTCGAGCACGTGGAGCATTTCAAAGGCCATGTGCAGACTGTGCACGGAATCAGGCTTCGCGAACCAAGGTTTGTGTGTTCGACAAAATAGACTGCGTTCCATTTCATATCTAGATCATCAAATTACTATCCGTATCGTACTACGTTTTTTAAATTCTCTCCGGCCTTGCTGGTGATTTTGTGCTATGTTTGGAGGCAAGACCTTGCAATCTTAATGCAAGTATTGCATCTCGCTAGCAACGAAGGGACAGGACGAGGTAGTGGTTGTCTGGCTTGCTATTTGAATACCGCAGAAGCACCTTCAGCTTTACTTCTGTCCTAGTAGCTCTACCAAAACCCAATCATAGCTGGCTATATCAATATAGTCATCCCTAATGCCAGCTTGACGCACTAATGAATCCTCGACTTTCCCGTGCAGCTTACAGTACTGTGGCCGTTACAGCCCCGCAAGATCAACGGTACCGTATATGCCTAGACAAGGCTCCATTCAACAGAGTAATACTGTCGTATATATACGGGCATAAGCAGACCTCTCAACAGTCTATGTGTCAGCCAAATGAATTAAAAGGCCATTTGTTGCAGCGGAAACAGTAAGGAGTGGTTGAGGGAGGCAAGAGGTGGCTCTTGGATAGAGAATGGAAGTAGGGAATGAAACCATGGCTCATAGAAGCGGTAGTCGGCAGGCATTTTCATCCAGTTAAGTTACTCCTGAAGTCAGGAGAATTTTCATTGTACCAGAAAGCCTTTAGACATTGGGCGCGATGTGCAACAAAAGTTTGACTCAAGCGAGACAAACATCAGACAAAAGCTAGCAATGGACATGAGACACGAATTTTATAGCTGTACCACCTATTTTCCAACTCCTCCCTGAATTGATACCTCTTACGCCTGCCCGATTCCATCAAACCCATTCCTTAACCTCAAATCCCGAGCTCATCCTCCTCCAATTCATGCACACCTCTAAGATGATCCCGCAACTTATCCCTTCTCGTAAATCCCCGTCCCTTCCTGTCACAGTCAAGCTGCCAGCAATGGTACTTCCGTTCCGGGAAATGGATCATCGCGTGGCGCTTTAGGTCGCTTAGACGCGCGAAGTTTCTGGGGCAGTGTGTGCAGGAGTGTCGGGTTGCTTTTGGAGAGGAAGCGTTGGTGGGAGATGGTGTCGGAGAAGTGTGATCATGGGGGGGCGTAGATGAGGTGGTGGAGGAGGTCTCGGGGCTGAGATTTGGATGTGGCGAAAGAACTTGGACGGTGGTAGAGGTGCCGTAGGCGGGGTTCGAGGGCTGGTAGAAGTTGTTCGCGGAGAGGTTCGTTTCTGTGTTGGATGATGTAGGGCTGCAGTTTGTGTTGAAGCTGCCGTTGTCCAAGAAATGGATTCCTCCACTGATTCCCTCCAAATCCAGCATACGGGCAATAATATCTCCCTCATAGCTGTTCAGGAGAGGATTCTGAGCAGTGCTGCTTTGCGAAGGAAAGTAGAAGTTATTTGGATTGTTTCCAGAAGTAGCAGGTTCATTATACAAGTCCTGCTGCTCGGTGGCAGGATAGAGCGAGTGAGTGCCAGACAACGCATGAGCAAAAGTGGCCGCTTGCGGGTGCTGAAGCCCGTCTGGGCTGGTATAACAAGCAGCAGTCCCATATGACCAATCTTGCTGTTCAGGAGTAACATTGAGCGGAGCCTCGACTCTAGGAGCGGAATCGAACTGGGAATTGGAATTGGCGCTCAATGGCGGGTCTTGAAAATAACTAAATGCTGCCTCGAGACTTTCATCCCCCATGCTTGCGAGTGTGGCTCTGAACTTGCTAGGCACGAGCTGCTCGACCGGAGCATTTGGATACATGGTATAGGAGGGAAAAGGAACAAAGAATCCCGGAAGTGTGACGCTGTAACGATAAGGGCCAGGATGGTGGAAAACAGGAGGAGAGATCGTAGGGATTCCGGCATGGAAAAGCTCGTTTTGGCGATTTCTTGCAGAGTCCGGTTCGTATTCCATTGGCGCTGCGTTCAAGGAGAATATACTCGCTGCCGATTTGCAGGTTACCAATTTCTTCTCAGAATCAAAGACGCCGTCCTCAAGTTTTAAGCAGCCAACGGGGCGTTTCCCCCACCTCTCTGCCTCCCAGCTTTTCTTCTCTAGATTGTGCGCCCTCCTACAGCGAGGCCTGTTTGCCAACTGACCGTTGTCCATCCCATCTCTCAAATCGACCAACAGCATACCCCGAACCTTGTAAGCCGACGCTGCTGGCAACTGGCTCCTTGGCGAGAGCCATGGCGAATGGCGAAATCTAATCATTCTGGTAGGGCCTGAGTTGAAGCCTGACGCCTTGAAGTGCCTTGTCGCTGACTAAAACTACAGACGCTCGGATTACACAACATCGTATGAAAGACATCACTTGCCTGGAAAGGGAAGGAACAGAAGAGACTCGGCCGTACCTGTGCCCGGCCATCTCCCGGTCGGGCGTCAAGCAATGACGCGACGCTTCTAAGGAGAGATTTCATTGCTCGCTCTTTGGCGGTGAAGATGCACAGGACTTGACACATGAGCTTTCATGCACACGCCCCTCGGTGAGCCTTGCCATGCACCCGCCCCAATGCATGAGCTTTCATGCACACGCCTCTTCTTCAGCTGGCCATGTGTCCAGTTGGCAGTGGGTTGTGGCGGAGGCGGAAGACTCAGCTGGGCGGCCGCTTGCTCCGTCGGCGACGGACGAGATGAGAGCCGACCAGCCGATGGGGATCAGAGCCTTACCAAGCCTAAGGCAGAATATCGGGCACCATCGAGTAAGCGGGACGAGTACTGGAACACCTTACTGAGGTTCGGCGAGGAGCTTGCCATCTGATCCCGTGACAAAGGACTCCCATTCGAAGTGGTCCGTTTCATGGAAAGTGCAGCTGTTTTTGCAGCGTCTGGTCATCTGGAGAAAAGAATTAGCTTCGAGTTGATATTGCTAGGGGAATGATACAGCAGTGGCTCCAGGATTTATCAGATTATGAGGTGAAAATTTTGAGAGACAGTGCTAGCTCTTACCAAAACCTTTCCCAGAACCTAGGCCATCGACGCTCCGAGCGGCGCCTTCTTAAGTGTGAAGAATGAGGATGGGAATGATGTCATGTGCGAATGAGACGTCTGGGTGGATGTTTGTCTTTATATCGATGCGCGATGCAAAGGGTAATTGAAAAGAGTTCGTAGTAGAGATGTGAAGGAGGCCTCTTTGGCAAGATTGGGGACGACGTAGCCTGATTATAGATCAACGGTTTTCAAGCTCTGGAGGTAGGTGGGAACCAACGATTATATAGCATCCAGCAAGGCATAATTGCAAGGCGGAACTTCCACCATGCCCTTCCTGACTGACCGCGCATTTGCGCAATCCTCGCTATGCATGCCGACATGGTCACATCCCAGCCGCAACCAGTTGCAAGCTGTTTCTATCGCCACCCATGCAACGGGCAGGGTTCAAATTTGGTGGCGGAGCTGGTTGCGGAAAAGTTGCTGGGATGTGACCACGTCGGAAATCTGGTGGCGGAGCTGCGGAGCTGTCACCATCTTCGTAGATGGTCATTTGAGCCACGTCCGAGACGCCAAAAGCCGTGAGTCAACGAACCCCTTCTCTACCATACTAGTCGGTCCACCTTCTGTGGCTCGGGGCTCGCTTACAGTCGGGGAAAGCAAATGTAGCAGGAAAGCAAAAGTGTCACAACTCGGGTTAATATCGGGGATTTAATTTGAGTGCAAACCCCACCAAAACCATGACGCCGGCAACAATTATTCAAATGAAATCCTCCACATCAATTTGGTACTTTTACATAATCGGTTCCTGCAACAAATGAATCCTCCTGATCATCCTCCCCAGAGCTTTCGGCGTATTCTGAGCCTATGGGAGAAGAATCGACGTACTCCACGTGCTCAGTACAAGCCTTCTCTATACTAGACTGCGTATATATCTCTACTTCTTCGTCGTTATCAAGCTCTACTTGATATTGCAATTTAGAGGCTAGCAGGGCCGGGTGACCTTCTTCAGTTAGAAGTGCAGATTCTACAGCGTTGGGCTCTTTGTCTGGCTCTCTTTCCCGTATCAAAAGCTCAGAATTAGGTGGAATAACCTCTCCTACTTTAGCCATCTCTTGTATCCTCTGCTTTCTAGCCTTATTCGTCTTCCTGGCCGCAACTCCCGCTACTCTCAGAGATTCTTTGTGTTTTCCGATAGCCTGGGAAAGTAGTCTCGTAGCTCTCTTGAGTTCTTCAATTCGTTCAGCCTCTGCCTTAGCAGAGATCTGTACTCGTAACTCAGCAACTGTAGGTGCAGAACCTCCGCCATTGCTTTTAATTGTACGTCGAGAGGTCTTCTTTCGTCGAGCACTTTCCCGTAGCTTTTGTTGTAAGAGAGCGTGCTCTGTAGTCGTTAAGTAAGCCTTCTCTAGTTGTACCGACGTTTCCTTCATTGCCTCTTTAAAGACCTCCACAGTATTATCAGAGAATGTCGTCGGATCTCTACCAATAAACGACTCAATTGCTGCCTTCGTCCTCCAGACCTTTTCGGAGGCAGTGTTTGCAGGAAGCTCAGGCTCGGAAGACTGGTTTTTCTTACTGAAGGACCGTACTCTCTCGAGGCCGGCTTTACAGCTCAACGGCCAGATTCCGGACTCTTTGAAGGCATTGCAAATAGTATGGGAAACCAGGGTTTCTTCCCTAATCCGGGACAGATCTCTGAAGAAAGACGTAACGGTATATTCAAGATCAAGGCTACGCAACGCCGAATTGACCGCAAGAGAGTGGTAGTGTTTCCACGGCCTAAATATACCAACATCTAGAGGTTGGAGGGCATGCGTCAGGTGACTTGGAAAGTACCAAGGAAGAATATGATTCTCTTTTAAGAGGAGTTGGAAAGGCAGAAAGTAGTGAGATTCGTGGCCGTCTAAGAGCAAGAGTTTCCACGGCTTCTTTGGACCGGCATGCGAATATTTGATCAAGTGATAGCCATATTTCATAATTACGTCGTTATTAACGTATCCACTTGAAGAGCAAACGATTGTCTCGTCACCCGTGAGGTTTGGAGACACCCAATTTTGCATGATATATTCTCCAGGGCATATTATAAAAGGTGGCAAAGGTTTCTGGCCATCGGCACGTACAGTCTCTGTAACTGTAACAGTCTTACGGCTTCCCTGAGTTGGAGTATATAGCTCTGTAACAGCTATAGGTACAACGACCTTTTCCGCAGAGGGGCAACCAACTCGTACGCCTGATTCGTCCATATTCAAGACCTTCTTTCCTGAATTAATATGTAGCCTTCGCATCTCCATTCCTAGGTTCTCAAACCACGTCTTAACCTCTTCTTCTGTATGTGATTCTAATCGAATAACCTCCATAGGTTTCGTCTTAAGCGTGTGGAGTTGTGCGTTCTTATTTAACCAAGCCGTGTACCATCGATTCGAGGGAGCTGATCTGGGAGGGTTCTGAGACTATAGAATATCAGTAGAGCTTCACGGAAGTAAGGAGAGGCTCGTACTGCCAAAAGATGAGCGATTGCTGACTTAACCATTGCATGCGTAGCTCCAAGACCTAATTCCCATTGCTCGTGGCAATACTGAATAATCGCCGTCTCTTGCGCCGTCGACAACACCTTGTTATGGCCACCACTTTCTGGCGAATCTGCGAGCCTTATACCTCCCTGCGCCTTCTTGATCTTTGCCCTACGAATGGATTGACGTAAAGAAGGCTCAGAAACACCATATATTCGTGCCGCAGTCGTTGGAGATTCCGTTGGGTTATCAAGAGTCCATTTCCGAGCCTCTGCGAAAGCAATATCGTAGTCTGCCTTGGTGGCGTACTTGCCGAAGCGATTTTTACGAGTGGGCATTTGAATGGTCGTAATCTTGAATGAAAATGGGTAGGTAGTGGATCACAATCGCGATTCAAAAAGTCGTGATTTTGGTGGGAAAACGCGCTTCGCGTATCTGAGTTGTGACACTTTTGCTTTCCTGCTACATTTGCTTTCCCCGACTGTAAGCGAGCCCCGAGCCACAGAAGGTGGACCGACTAGTATATGTTCTGAAAGCGAACTGACAAACTACGGAAGCACGATATTCTCCTTCACTGAAGTAGACGATCCAATCTTCTGTCCGATTACCCACCTCGTCTCCCTGGCTATTGCGGATGCGGCCTTCGAAGCACCGAGCCTGACTACGGTCGAGCGGGTCTTTGAGCACAAGGTGTGGGGCCCGGTCCAATGTACGCCACTATCCTGGAAGCAAGAAATACTCAAGACTCCAATTTTCCGTCAAGATAAAAAGCTAGCTGACAGTGGGGTCGCCTCTCCGACACTCGCTCTCACCTACTCTCAATTCAGGGACTGCTTGAACCGCCTAGGGCTTGCGGCGGGTTTCCTAGAGAAGCTGACCAGCTATTGCTTCCGTCGTGGGACGGCCAATATCGTCGACCGTAAGTGCTCTGTGACATTACAAGCATAGACCACTCTGCTAATGGAGCCTTCTGTGTCTAGGTACTGCCACGGATGCGGTTAGAGATCAGGTTATGCGACACAACCCGAACTCGGCGGTGTATAACGGAGCCTATATCAATGAGAGGGTACTATTCGACGTCCTGTCTGCTGTCCTCGAGCGACTATCTGCAGAGGCATCCTACGCATGCTTACTCATATGAGTCTCATGCGTGATCCTCGCGCTCTAGTTCACCCGCTGGACGACGTTCTTGCAGCGCTTTCCCCCGACCCAAGTATCGTCGATCTCGAGCAGCAGCGAGCGGAGCTAAAAGCTGGAGCTTACAGGATCCAGGGAACGGAGGTCGAGGCGGAAGTTCAACGTCTTACCGTGGAGATCGGTATTGCCCGAACTCGGCGGCAAAATATCATCTCTGAGGAATACCGAGCCGACTACTTCCGCCGTCGCCCGCTAGAAGATATTGAGAGGCAGAACCGTGGACAGCAGGAAGAGGAGTATATCGAGCCGGTGGTGGAACATCAGATCCCCGAACGGGCGCAGCTGGCCAAACTTATCTGCACTCATGTCGCGGGTATCACCGCACAGGACATTGTCGCGCGCCGGATCCACTCTGCCGGTCTTATGGTCGCTCTCTGCCGCCGCCGCGAAGTGCCTCGACGGTACCGACTCCGGGTTGCCCTACCGCAGCCACCTCTCATCAAGGAGGAATCGCCCGATCTCGAGCCATACCCTCTTGTCCTTGCCAAGAGCCAGTGCCCGATTTGCATTGGCGACGAATCGAAGAGCTATGAGGAGCGGATGGGCTCCTTTCGCCGCCCTGCGAAGATGATGGATCACGTTGAACGGATTCACCTCAAAGAAAGAGATCCACACGCCAAGATAGAGTGTTATCACCCAGCGTGCAAGTCTCAGGGGCTTGTTCTCGAGCACGTGGAGCACTTTAAAGGCCACGTAGAGACAGTGCACGGCGTCAAGCTCCGGGAACCAAGGTTTGTGCGTTCGTCAAAATAGACTATAGATCTCTTATTCGTGTTTGCTATATCTAAGTCGCTCTCGTGGGAGGGGTTCACTGTCGTGACTGGAAAGGTAGGTGGCGGGATAATAAGATTTGTGGCAGAAAGGAAGAGATCCGCAAGCCAAGATAGTGTGTTGTCAACCAACGTGCAAGTCTCAAGGGCTTGTTCCCGATCACTTGGAGCATTTCAAAGGCCATGTACAGACATGGATTTAAATTCTAACCTCTCTGCATTTGCACAGCGGACGTGGGAAAACCCAATGGGAAAACCACTGTCAAGAGGATAATATCCCGTCGTCTTGCCACCCCACGAATTGAACACTCCACCAACGGCATATTGATCCTGAACTACTTCTTTGGGGTATGAGCTGTGCAAGGCCCGTCTGCCTTCTCGTAGTGGAATCCATCTGTTGTACACTCCCCATTCACTTTTGCACATTGCTTGATTTGTGAGGTTCGTGATTCACATCCACAGGTGTAGGTTATGTATACTGGTTGACACATAATTGGAACTGCAATTTTTGTTAACAGAACTCCATCATGTTGGCACAAGTTGTGAGATCTTTATAGAATACAGTACCTTGAGTCTGAGTCTGAGTCTGATGTCTTGACGGTGACTGGAAAAGTACCTTTTTGGCGTGGCGATGTTGTGGTATGGTGTGATGTGTTGTGTTGTGTGCAAGAGCAGGAGAGTCTCAGTACAGAATGCATCTTATATATACCTGGGCGGACGACCATCTTCAGGATATTGGAAAATGATCAGACGGATCAGATAAACGTGGGGAGGGGTAGATACTGTCAAGCGCCAAAGGAATAACCTTGGAGATTCCCACTTTCCTCCAATCAGATACCACATCCACTAAGAGAATCGCGTGCCGAGCTGTCAGCACTTGAGAACGAAGACCGCTCACAATGTGTAGCCCCCCCAAAAGTGAAAGACACTCCTCCATGTTGCAGATTCTACGGGAAAGCTTCAACCACGTCAACTATCAGGATCATTTCTCAATTCACAGGGCTTTGCAGCCTGATGCGCCATTCTTCCAAGTGGATACGGTATTCTCTTGGCTTTGACTTACCCCGGCTGTCTGAAGACTCGGAGAGCGCCACTAAGCGAAAGCCAAATGCGCTAGACCCGAAGTTGTTTAAGTTTTGAGCAGCCCTTAACTTCAGCAAGATGCGGCTTAGCGTGACACTCTTATCACATCAGCCTTACATCTTAAGCGGGGAATGACAAGAAACCACCTTTGCTATTCATCGCCCTCATGTCGCAAAGCACTCTATCCGAAAAGCTCGCGAGTATAGAAATTCACATCAAGAGTCTCTCCAAAAGTCCAGATAAAGAGAAGAAAGACGTATGTATATGTCGAATAGTCGCATATAGTATGCTAAGGTCTCAACTTCAGGCTGAGAAAACTTTTCTGAAATTATGGGAGCAGATTCCTCCGGAATGGAAAACGAAGTGTAAACCTCCTCCTTCTGATCGTCTGAAGGTGGCCACATGGAAGACGGGCCCCATCAATGTACCTCAGGTTATCCTCACTCAGTTGGAGCTTTGGGACCAGGATCCTTCGTCCATATTGACCTCAGAACTTGAGGTCTCCCTGTCTCCTGCACAGGATTTCCTTTCTCGACTCTACCTGGCTTTGGATCATACTCACTTCCAGTCAGCACTTGTGAAGGCGGTACGCCTACGAATCCTACAAATCGCATTTTACAACTTAATGAATCGGCTTAATGTTCGCCATCTTTGTACAGACTCGACAGCTGAGACTGAGTTTCTCAGTCGCATCAAGGTTGGGAAAGATGACGCAGAGATTGGGAAGCGAAGTAAAGGATGGGCGACTGTTGGTGGAAAGTATGCTTCACTGTCCGCGGAGCTTGGTGGACTGGGCTCGATGATCTGTTTGCCAGATGACATCTCGGCGTACAAGTGAGTGGTACAATTGCAAAAACAGATTCGAACACGAGCTCATATTCCATAGGCTTGAACGTATCCCTTTGACTGGAGAGGTTCGGGTGCAAGCTGTGGCCCGTCTAAAAGCTCGAGGTATCAACGATCCAACGAACAAAAACACTCAAAGATGTTACGTCGTAGGGCAAAAGATATGGGCCATGATGAATGCAGAGCTAGATTCATACTTTCTCGAGTATTCCTCACCACAAGCAGATATGGTATGTGTTACAGTCACTAAGAATCGACAAGACTAACTAATGGACAGACAATTTCGAGGAAACGAAAACGTAGACGAACACAAATCACAGATGTACCTACGCTGCTACCTAGTGCATCTGTGGTTGCTATTGACGGAGCAGGTACAGACTCCCAAGTGGACAATCTAGACAACCCACGTCAGAGTACGTCGTCAAGTGAGCCCGCTGCCACAGCAACTTCAGATTCGGAGACTAGTAATGCAGGTAAATATCAGAACAGTGAATTCGGCGACCAAACTGACAGACTCCTTAAGATCGTAATACTAGAGCGCCAATGGTTCCTCCTACATCAATTGCAACTCCCCGGCTCACAGGATCTGACTTCAACACGTCGTCAGACCTACAACCTGGGTATTGGGGTGGGATGGCTGATTCGTTCGAGTACTGGAATGACATGACTGATGTGACATCTGAGTTCTGGGATGACATGAACCAAGTCAGCTGGCCTGGGCTCATGTATGACCCTCCCGGAACCGGTGGGACAATCACCTGCTAAATCCTAGATCGATGGACAGCAGTGTTCCAGGTCCAACCAGTTCGAGTGACGTGCTTCCGCTAACACAGATTGATCGTCCAGTCTCCAATATGATGTTATTCTGGGCTCGCAGGTCTCCGCGAACCATCAAAGGTATTATGATCAGGGCGCGCTCTGGGAGTGAGGGTATTGGTATCCGACCTTCCTGATGGAGGAAGGCACCTTGCCAGCGAAAGTGAATATAAGGTCGCAGGAAAGAAGATTTAATCTACGGATTTGATTAGACTCGCAGTTGCTCTCATGTTTAAGTTTTTCCAAACCTTTGGATATTCATTTTCCAAAAATTTCCTGATGACGGCCTTATAGAGAGGCGCCATATCAATCACAAGATGATTTTGTCCGTTTGGAATGCATCTATCCCCATCGCCGTTCTCCTGCACAGCTTCGCCGATGAGGTCAAGAAACTCCTGATCGGGCTGTGGGCCGTTCTCCACGCACACGTGCCCCGGCATTTTGTAACCGTTACGGTAAGATATTCTTCAGCTATCAGAGGAGCCTCTTTGAGATGCGCATAAAAGACGCAAAGCTTACGGCCAAAAGTTTGTGAGATAACGTCTCTGCTCCTCGTGTGGCAATTCGTGGTGACGTGGTTTGATGGCAAGCTGAAGAGTGAAGTTTTTGGAGGTCTTCAGCGAGTGGGCGGATTTTCTCGGCGTGACGAGTGCCTCATTCGGTGGCGGAATCTTCCGCAACACCCGAGGGCGGACTTTTGCAGGTTATTGACAACCACGACGTGCATATTTTACATTCCCCTATTCAAGTCAAACGCCAGCTGAATTAGCAAAAAGGCATCAGCAGTCCATGCCTGGAAGGTCATCTCCAAAGGGTTGTGCGCAGACTTTGCACGCCTTAAAGGACAAACTATCTCGCCCACGCCCACTCCATTTGCCTCTGAGACTTGCACCAAGCAATCTTTTCTCCGAGCATTCAAATTCAAATATTACCTCTTCTAAGCATTCCAGATCGATCTCAATGTCTGCAGTTGGGGCCCTTGTTTTTTGCACTAGCTGCGGGAATCTCCTCGATTCATCACCACAACCAACCTTGAAATGCGCCTGTTGTGGACTTGAAAATAACAGTATGGTCGACCCTTTGAAAAACACAGAAGGTTTGAAGAACCAATTATTAACAGCTTTAGATCCTCTTAAGAATGTGGTCACCGTCACATCGACAAAGAAGGACCCGAAAGGTTGGCGAGCGGTCCCATGATACAGACCTTGCATGTTAACGCAGACAGGAGATCGATGAAGCGGGCATGGAGAGAGGGACCTATGGGGGGGGTTAAGGAAGGAGGAATGATGGGAAGGCTTGAAACATGGTTCCTTTTGCCAAGCCAATAATGACTAATAGCTGGATTTCCACACTAGCGTTAGATCAAAATTTAAAATGCTTCCGCCAAATTGAGCAGACGATCACCCCAAGTCCAGCATCGACTTTCGCGGACTTGCCATGGCACCACGCTTTTGCACAGATTGTGGAAATATCCTCGACATATCATCTGAGGAAACAGTGCACTGTGACTGTTGCGGGACAGTCAACGAAAGTCTGTGCAAGCTCCCTCATGATTCCCTGCCCTGCTAATCGGAGTGGCTACAGATAAAACTCGCTTCGAGACGACGACAACGACGTCAAATAACTTCCCCTCAGCCCTTCGCGAAAAGCTTACCTCGAAAACTCAACAACTGACCAGCGAAGACTTCGAAGACACCCAGAAGATATCACGAGAATGCCCTAAATGCGGTGCAAAAGAGATGGCTTGGTCCGCGGTGCAACTACGAAGCGCCGATGAAGGGACAACAATATTCTATCGGTGTGCTTGTGGACACAGGTAGGCAAATTTATTGCCGGCTAGGCGTCAATGCTGATGTTGTTCCTCAGGGACAAGGAAGATAATTAAGCATTGTCAATGCTCAAGTACGTCCGACATACCTTTTCATTCACCTACTGCTGCACCTGCAGCGAACAACACAAACCCTCTATACTCTCACCAACTCCTTCAAACCTTCCGAAACCCCACGAACGCCACGGTGGTCTCGCCCGAAAATTGCTCTCTATACTCGACCAGGAGCCGGAGGAGATATGTCATGTTAGGGCCGTGCTGATTTGGTGCACGGGGAACGATGGTCAAGGAAGAACTTAGGGTTATAGATTGTCTTTCTAAATTTGAGGATTCGAAAACAATCCTTTGCATCCTTTTCATTTTTGCAATTCGCCATGTTCCAGCTACCTCTCTGGTCGCCTGTAATTTCTTTGTTTGAGAAATGAAGCAATGCCCCGCAGGATGTTGATGGTTTTCATCTCCCCGAGGCACTTCTCATAGGTATGTACGGTACCGTACTGTTTACGGCACGGCGCCTTTACAGTACCGTAAAGCCCACGGTACCGTTCAACTTACACTACCGTGCTTTTTATAGTACTGTAACGCCCACGGTACCGTACTGTTCACGGCACCGTGCCCTTGACAGTACTCTAACACGTACGGTACCGTTCAACTTACAGTACCGTGGTGACTCTAGTAATTTGACCGGATTCTCCGGCGCGAGGGGACATGCTTGGAAAGCTTTCAATGTATATTTTCTTATCTCTGTCCATTTCAGGCTAGATCTGACGAAGCCTCAATCCTGATCCCCCATGATCAACCACCGCGACTTAGCGCTGGGCAAAGACTCGGATGCCACAGATAATGTTAATGGATTGCCACTTGTCGCAAGCAGGGCAAGGAACTTTGGCCATTTGCTCTTGAACCGTCCAGCATGTACGAAGCCTCGAGCCATCACTGAAATTCGCGCCAATGGAAATCATATGTGAATTGATCCTACGCGGTGTCTGTTGTTCTGAGCTTCCACTGTTGGTGCTTTGCCCAGCGTATCCTGCCACGATCCTCGTCACCGAATCCCCTCACTGTAGTTAGAGCGGGGAACAGCCCGAGGCATCATTGGTTGGACGACTTACGGAAGGGGGTACGCTGTGGGTCTCGTTCACCCCAGGTACTCTGTCTTCATGTTTAAGGTAATTTATGGAGAAAATTCGAGAACTTCAGACATTTAATTGGAAGAACAACCTTACTGCCTTACAAGGGCGGACGAGACCCACTGGCAACCCCCTTCCGTACCACCGCCCCAGTCAAGCATGTGTTAACACGCCCTTCTCGCCCGGTTTCACAGTAGGCATCGGGCTCACGCGCAAGATATATAGCAGCTAATATATGCAATGCAGCTCTCCACGAAAGGAGGGAACAGCCTGCTACTTAAAACCCTGTATAATCTAAGAATTCTGCGACTTTCTTTCCTATTCCAAAAGGAACCATTTATGGGGTAGGGAGGTCACTGAAATCCACTAAATCACAAAGTAAGATCTTGTTTTTCTTATTCACGTAGCATGTTAATGTTAAAGCTTCCAGACCTCGCAATGTGCGTTTATTCGATGAGCCTAGTCCTCTATAGAGACTGTTATTTCAGCGATGGTCCGCATATCACGGAAAAGAAGAAGAGATGGCCAATAATAATCGCTGAGATGGATGATGCTACAAGAACTAAGGTCAGCTGCGATCGAGCAAAGGACGAGGAAGGCTTTTGCGACGAAGCGGTTCAATGGAATCCACCATATGGTATGGGGTCGAGTTCGAAGTCCGTACAAGAGGAAATGTGTCCGATTTGTAGGGAAAGGCTCGACAGAGGCGAACGCTAAGGGAAGAGAGGAAAGGGAGCTGTGTATCTGAGAGCCGAGGCTGTTGAGGCTGTGCGGGGTCAAAATGTGCTAGTCTTAGTCAGCCGAATTGAACAATTCCAATTCGAGTGTTGCTTATGATTCAGCCACGAGCTTCTACCGTCTTTACTCATTCCTAACGATTCCATTACTCCGTGTGATCATGAATTGCGTTGCACTCGACCTTGATCAAATCCGGCCTGATCAGATTGACCCTGCTATCGGATATGGTACCTTCGCATGCGTCAGCAGAATTGCTGGAACCAGCCTTGCCGTCAAGGTTCCGTTCGACGAGGCATCACACCACATACGCATCGAACAAAGGATATACGAACGACTCGGCGAGCATCATCTTATTCTGAAATACCACCGGCAAGCAGTCTTTCTCTCTGGAGGACAAACGACGCCTGTGCTGCTGCTGCAGTTCCTGGAGGCAGGAACATTGGAGAAGAGCCTCAATACCCCTTGTTGGATACAAAGGAGACTGGAGTAAGTAGCTTTTGTATTTATATACAATATTATATGCTGACCTGATTACTGAGATGGCTCTTACAAGTAGCAGAAGCAGTAGCATACATTCATTCGAAAACCGTTATTCACTGCGATGTGGGCTGCCATAATTTTCTCGTCCAAGACAATGGCACTCTTGCGCTGTGCGACTTTGGCGGATCCAGCATCGATGGCAGCGAGATTCTCGAGTTTCCTAAACCGCGATATGCCAGACCACGACCGAGGCTGGGCGAGAAACCTGACGTTAAGGATGATATATTTGCGTTAGGTACGGCTTTGTACGAAATCAGCACCGGGCAAACGCTTTACAAGGGGAAATCGGACAAAGAAATCGCTGCGTTGTTTCGCAGTCACACATACCCAGATCTACAACAGCTCTCACCACCGGGGTTGGGCGAGATTATTAGACGCTGCTGGTCGGAACGCTATGCTGTTGCAGAGCAGGTAGTGTGTGACCTAAGAAAGGTCTTGCCAGATTTTGCATGCTCAGCTCTTCGCCCGGAGCTACGACATGGGCGCCTCTCGACGAAGTTACTATGGGCGACGTCTCTCCTCTCAATCTTTGCGCTCTATATCTTTCTCTCCGCCTAGAAGAGAGACTGGCTACGTTGATACCGGGATGATAAGAGCCAAGGCGATTCCCTGGGAGGACGATGAAGAAAGGAGGGGTAGCTCATAAAGGAGATTCGTCAAAGCCGCTCAAGCAATTGAAGACATCGAGAAGCAGAACAGCGACTCCACAACCAGGACCAGCGAAAGCGACCATACTTGTCAGTATATCCCGGTGTCGATACATATCACTTTTCGTACGACGGACCCAGCTAATAGCAGAATACTAGACCAAATGCCTATAGGGCGAAACGCCAAAAATGACCTGACTTGATTCTCGAATATATCTACGATCAATCCTCGCCGAAATTGACGAATACAACAGCGGGAAGTGTATATGGACGAAGAAGTATGGGTTCTATATACATGATCTACAGGTGCTGCTATCTATAGGTTGACAGCGGATTACCTTTGCTGCAGCAGGTAGTATCAAATCCGAGAAGCGGACGCCGAGACTTCGTCCACATCTATAGTTTTAGTTTCCTTTTCGGACTATTTCTGATTGTCTATTTGCAAATAGTCTAGTCATCTTCCCCGTTATTCTTTCTCAATCTATTTTCTCTTGTTTGTTTAGACAGGCGCTTCTCGATGTCTTCCGGCAGCAAATTCTTTGGGAGAGGATAGGCGGTCTGCTAAATGACTATCAGCACTGGTCGTGTATTTCAAACAAGCAATCGCTTTACTTACTATCTCTGCCATAGACGGTAGCCGTGAGGCGTAACCCTTGGAACTATATGTAGTGTATCGGCCATGCTTGCAAATGATCAGAGCTATGTCGATACCATCGCATTCCCCTAATTCATAGGCTTTCTTAATCAAGGTTTCTTTCCTCCTGTTTATCCCCTCGTTCTTTCTCTTTCTTCTTTTCCTCTCGTCGTTTCGCTTGACGTTTACACTATCCATTGATGCCAAAAAGGGATCTACTCAGGTTAGTCTTGAGGCACCCCGAGCATTAAGCCTGAGGAATTGAAGAGTCGTCCGTTATTCTGAGCCATGATTTACAAAGACACCCTGTTTTGATGGTTGTTTATGAGGACTTTCGTATTGATGACCCACAGGGGCATAGGAGCCGATTTTGAACCCTTGGTTTGCTTGCACAATGAGGAGCTTAATCGATCACCTCCAAATCAAAGTGGTGGGGAGCCGCATTTCAACCGTCACTCCTTAATTCTTAGCGGAAGGGCTGAATTGGTAACGGAGGGCCTGAATCTGCCCCCTTGAATCCAGGTGGTGGTGTCGTGTGGTGATATCATTTACCCCGACCCATCCTTTCTCAGGATCCAAGTGGCGAGAGCCAGATTTGGACCCCTTCAAATCCAGAAATAGCCTGAGATCTATAAGCCCCTTCTTAACAGTGCCACTTGTCCTCACAATGATTCTGCTTAGTTCTAGTTTTATACAAGACTAGACAGGGGTTTTATGATTCCTGGAATCATAAAGCCCTGCTAGCCCTTAATCGATATTTACCTGCTTCCTTTAAAGAGTGGCAGCGCTTTAATGTATTTCATTCCGAGGAGGCAAAACCATACTCTTGCGTATTTTCCTTCGGTCAATATTTAGGCAGTAGACAATTGAAGAAACAGAGCTCAGAGCCTAGAACCTCTTCATTATCACCCATGTCCTCTCATTTGATTATAGCATACGTGTGACTTTATGAGCCTTCCCTTACTAAGAGTTGTTTCAGAGGACCTGTAAAAGGAGCGTTCTCCTAGAAGCCACTGCCATCATAGGAGATATGTCCTGGTCGCAATATTAACCTAGGAGCTATGATATCCTCGGAGCATTCTCCTAGGACTTGAATTCTTCGAGGAGCGGTATTCTCCTGAAAGCATTCTCCTACATGTGATAGCGCCCTAGGAAACAATTCCTGGGAGGATCAGTCTCCTGTGAGCCACCTCCTATGCAGTATTACCTCCCAGGAACATTCTCCTAGTAGAGTCTGTCTCCTAGGGCTAATGATCTCCCTAGAGATGTCTCCAGCTATGACCGCAAAAACTTGTTGTATAACTACTTGTTGCGCAACAACCCGTTGCACAACGCCCTGTTCTATAACTACGTGTTGCACAACTGCCCGTTGCATAGCCATTTGTTGTACAACAACCCGTTGCACAACGCCCTGTTCTATAACTACGTGTTGCACAACAGCCCGTTGTACAATAATCCGTTGCACAACACCCTGTTATAAAACTGCCTGTTGTACAATTGCTCGTTGTATAGCTATTTATTGTACAATAATCCCTTGTACAACTACTTGTTGCACAGACCAAAAAGGTAGGAACATCGTTTTAGTCTTGATGATTTGGCCGAACATCATTTGGCTCGGTAGGATATTTTCAGTATTAATGATTTGACCGAAAAGGTCAGAACTTCATTTAGCTTCGTGGGATATTTTGATTAGAACATCGTCATTGGGCCTTGACGCCAGCGCGGCCATTGCTGCGCTTGACGGACGGCAGCAAAAGGGTAGAGAGAAACTGGCTCCCTCACGCTGGCGCATCAATTACGATGGCGCTTGACCAGACGCTGGCGTTGAGAATGCGAAAACTGGCTCCCTCACGCTGGCGCATCGATTACGATGGCGCTCGACAGACGCTGGCGTTGAGAATGTTTAGGCAGGTGCGCCGGCGTCGGGCAGCCGAATTTTGCTCTATTTCCCAAGCGCTGGCGCCCGTCAGGCGCCAGCGAAATAGATGCGCCGGCGTCAGGGAGCCAATTTCGCTTCCCTTTTCAACGCCAGCGAAATGGATGCGCCAGCGTCAGGGAGCCAATTTCGGCACCCTTTTCGCATTGGGACCCCCTAAAGCACAGGACGGGTAACCCTGGAAATCACCCAAAATATGCAGTGCATCAAACCACCTTGTGAGTAAGCTGAAAATTTACCATTGAATCCCGAAGTGACTTCATTATGTGAGTAAGGAATTTCCTCAGCGTTATTAGGAGGGCATATGTCCAAATTTGCGTTTGGCGTTGTTCTACAGTTACGGATGCCTAAAAAAAAGTCTTACACTTGGCGTCATTTATGGGCATATGCCCTAACTTGCGTATGCTTAGTGTGGATTTCCTCGGTGTCGTTTATAGGTTTCATTAGCTATCTGAGGTGGATCCCAAGGTCCCAAATGGTTATCCCGAGAGCTAGATTACTCCCAAACCCTTTTCTCCTGGGAGTCATAACGATTCCAGGAGCCCACGGGCTCCCAGGAGTGGAGCTCCTGGAAGCCAACGCATTCTTGGAAGCTTTCCTCCCAGGAAGCCTGCTACTCTTGGGAGCACATGGGTTTCTGGGATCCACACACCTTCTGCTAAGGAGAGGGACATATAAGTCACTGTACCTTTCGTACCATATGTTAGTGGGGCTATGTAGGGAATAAGGCTATGGTTGGCACCCAAATCTTCGGAGGAACTGGCCAAAGCTCATGCTCTCTATCTGTCGTAGTGATGCGCAGGGTCATGATGCTTTGGTCGAGTGATTCAACGACATGGATGTCGAGTACCAGGTCTCGAAGTAGATTCGTAGTTCGTTGGTGCTGGTTTTAGTGGGATGTCCATTGTAGCGTGAGAGGTATTGGGCAGGCCACCCACCCCTGCCCACCTGCGAGTAGTTCCAACCCGCAGCTCCCCACAACCTATAAAATATGGCGCCACCTCCATACCCTCCACTTTTATCATTCAACATCACGGCCTCAAGCCAAAATGGAAATCCCGCCTCACTTGCAACAACGAACTAAGGATCTACTTCAAGAGCTCGGATCTGAGCTAGGTAAGGATGTCGCGAATCAGTTCATTTCAGCATGCTCTGCAATGTATTATGGAGATGATGGCCTTCCTGTCATTGATCCCCAATTAATTATGGGTTCTGGTAGCCCAGGTAGCGACGACTCTTGGAAGCACACCTTTACGCAGAATAGTGACTACAGCCCAGGAAACGTATCACTACCGTCGAACCACGACCTAGATGAGATCCTAGAGCCTTCGCTGTACTCGACGGAGAACGTCAGTCACGGTTCGAGTCTTCCTTTGGATGACCAGAGTTCCCACTCTGAAGCTGAGCTGGACCTCCCCATGTGCAAGCGCTGCGACTGCAAGCAGTGTCAGAAGCGTGCTAATCGAAAGAGAGGCAAGACTGCCTCGTTAGAGACAGTTGCTAGCCTGTTTCTCCGGCCGGACCTCATTGATATCCTTGACAAGTACTGGGAGGTATTACGAGGTCATGGTCTCTTTGCAGATCAGTCGCGCGAGCCTTTCAAGTGGTGCAACGCGATCAACGGCCCGGTCCATGTTCAGCGTCGCGAGTATCATTTGATCTTGCGGAAGTTGGAAAAGGACGATGACCTTCAGCAGTGGCGTCGATTTGTAGCAGAATACCGAACCCTCGAAGGCTATAATGAGTTTCACCGTGAGGCAACGAGACAGCGGATCAACGGCACGCAGGCTCGCGGAAGTGGTGAGAATGATAACAACAAAGCCCACAAAGAATACGTGAAGCATATGTTTCCAGATGGTGATCCAGAGACTCTATTAGCAGCCCCGGCAGCGCTCAAAAAGGACCTCCAGCTTGCCCGGCGATGGGCAATCTGGGTTGAAGGTTACGAGAAGAAAGACGGTCTGGTACCTGGTCTAGGCGTTGGGGTTGGTCTAATTGTTGGGCCGGAGATTAAGAAGAGAATGTGCGGATGGATCTAATCGCGGATCATCTAAAGATGACTTGTGCTGATGTGTGATCTAGTTACTCGATTCCCGATTACGACCATGCATACCTTAAATCACTCCTCAAGCACATTCACGAAACGCATCCGAACATTGTCAGCATTTGCCGGATCCTAGAACCAGTTGCAACGAGACTGGTTAGAAACCATCGACTTAGCAGTCATGATAATTGGGATACCATCTCGAAAGAACTCAGACAGCATTTCTAGCCGTTCGTCCGACACATTTTATGGGGTCTTTTGTCTCTTGGGGTAATGTTCAATAAATCGTTCAACCTTGAACGCAAAACGTTTGCATAAAGTAATAGAATCCAACCAAATGCTATTGTTCCAAATTCTCTCCCTGGTTTATGACAAGTAGCAAAAGATTCAATCCGCAGAGTCCTGGAGCTGCTGACGGTCCAAGAATGGACAGAATATTCATCATGATCGGGCAGCGGAAAGCGAGTGACTCCAAAGGATATCTCTTTCACTTGATCCGCGCTCGAGCACATCAGAGTCTGTTATCCATAACTTCGATCCCGAATTTATCTACCCGTTGTTGGCATAATCCAATTATCTAGCTCATCATCCTCCTCTCCCCCTCCCCCCCCCAATCCCGTCATACCTCCACTTGCTTCTCCCGGCTACCTGGCCGTGTATAAGGGGGCAATTTTCGGGCTGCGAGTACCGTGGTGTCCGCTAGATCTTCGTGTAGAGAGGTTTGATAGAGGTGATTGAGAATAAGGAGGCTTCGCATTGCTTGATGGCAGGCAGGCGCAGAGGATACGACAAAACGTTCGTCGACTTCTCGCAGTGAAGCAAGAAAAAGTAGTTGAATTGGGCATAATTTCGCTAATAGTATTGGAAAGGTACTCCAGACTGCCGCCATTCCGGAACAAATTCACATTTCCCGATGACAGTCAGGAATGACCGAATATGGAATGGATGCGGTCAGGTTGAGTGAGCGGAGGGATGTGCATATATAGGACCAGTGAGGTCAGTTGGTGGGGCGCATGGACACCTGTGGCGCAGAGGCGGAATGAGCCACTTACCCCACCATCGTGCTCATCAATCCCCTTTTCTCCTTACTTTACCACGACCGCCTCTATCGTCGTAAAAAGCTTCAGCAACACTCTTCGCGCGCGATTTTTTGGTTTGGCAGGTAAACACCCGACTCGTATCTAGTTAATGCATATACTAAGTTAATCTGACTATCCTGTAGAGGCCCTGCTGATCGATCTATCCTATGGCTAGCCAGAACCCTCCTCCCACGAACATAATACAAGCCTCTTTACAGACGCCCGGCGTTTACGACACTCTAAGGAATGCTTTCTCGGTCTTACAAAGATGCTCCAAACAGGATATTGTCCAAGTGTTTCCACTGATGACTGCTGCGTTATCCTCACTCCTGTGCCTGGTGGGATCGCGCTTCAATCATCGCGCGACCTTATCGAGAAAGAACCTCACAATGAAATTCAACCAACAAAGCAGATGGGAGCAAGCACGCAATGTGTCAAACAGGAATACGCGCATCTGTAGTATCATTTTCATCACCATATAAAGTTTCAGCTTGCTCAGAGTTCAACTATGCCGAATTCTTGTACGTCATGCCCATGTATTCCGAATTGTAGGACTGCAGTTCGGAATACCTGGGCTTGAAGTATGAATAAGGCACGTATGGTACCTTGTAGTATGTTCAGGCATTCTGCTCTAGACGCGATTAATCTGGAATGCACTATGTCAAAGAGACATACGCGCATTTGTAGTACTCGGAATCTATAAATAGAGTGAGAAAACGGCATCAAGATGGAGTAAGCAAGCCGAAACGGTTGGATATCATTTACTCTGACCCATCCTTTCTTAGTTAGAATTAGGTAGTGAAGCCGAATTTGAACCCCCTCCATTTTTAGTATATTGAGCCCAGTTGAGCCCCTTCCTAGTGCCCGCCATACCGGGAGGTTATGGTGATCGGCGGTTAATTTTAGCCACACCCAACCCTAACCAGGCGCAGGGGAAAGAGATCGCGTTAGAGGAGGGGCATCTTTCTGATCCAGCGGAGTTAGCTCAATGCCAGAAGAGGTACTCTCAGGTGAGTGGATCTTCCTTGAGGCAGAATAAACAGTCAACTGCTTCCACTCCTTCGCATATCGATCTTTCTCCAGGATGACTCTATTTCTTTCCCTTTTTGCTTGGGAAATATCCATATTTATTGTGTTGATGTGAGCACTTCCTGCGGTTCAGGTCCAAAGTCAGCGGCAGTTCGCTTAGCCGTATATCTGAGGAGCGAAGCAGATACATGAAGTGTTCAGGACGTCAGTAGAGTAAGCAATCCAGATAGAGCTCATAATCCAGGAGTACAATCCAGATAGAGTTGATAGGTTGTCAAATAACTGAAAAGCTGGTGTAGCTACTATGCGAACTAGCTTTTTCGCATATTTTGGAACGGCAGAAACCAGCACCACACAATAAGAGGGAAGCCTGCAAGATACATACAATCGACTAATGAGCCACTTCCAGCAACTTCACTCCTTCAGCAGGACAATCTCTGCAATCTCTTTACCCAGGCTAAGTTCAACTATCCCTTCTCCCTTTCCCTTTATCAAAAAAACGGGGTTCTGCGTAATATTACCTGGTACCATTACCTATGCATGAACAGGTCCGAGCTCTGGGACATCTGGGCAGTAGTACTACCTAGTAGCATTACCTACGCCTACCCAGTCCCCGGTTCTGGAACGTCGGGGTAGTAGTACTACCTGGTACCATTACCTATGCATCATCAGATCCCGGTTCTAGGAACATCGCATTGCGCGGGAAATGTGTTGCGTGAGCGGCTCTGCGACGACGATTGAGATGGTGGGGTAAGCCGCTTACCCTGCCTCGGCGCCTAGCAGCGATATCTTCGAATCAGGTTGCACAGCCACAAGTGTCTGGGAATAGACTCCGCTTTGCAATTGGTCTCCTTGCGGCACGCAACATAGAGGGGAAACACTGCCGCCAATCAGAGCTGCCGATTACCCCATGAGCACACCATCCGACATGGATGAGGCAATTGCTTGGCAAGCATGCATCTCGTTCGTTGAGCCAGTGAAGTTAGTAGGTTTCTGTGCTTGCCCTTTGCGACATGCAACAAAAAATGAGAAAAGCTCTCATTCAGGTCGCTTGGCTAAGCCTTCCGGAAGCGAGATCATGCCGGGCGAGCCAATGAAGGTCGACGCCTATTTCACAATAGTGCAGAATTCGATCCAGGCTTCTGGATATGGTAATCTGCTCCACTACAGTAGAAGTGGGGATCAGGTAATCTATCACGAGAACCACGACTTATCAAGGATATCTTACAATATGTAACTATTCAAAGATATCGTTGACATTCAGAACTTTTAGCAAGCCAAGCACAATTAGTAGTGCACTATATTCTTGCCTGCGCACTGAATTTGGTTGTGCAAATCGTGCTGCTTCGCCAATGTCGGTCGCCTGTCGGTCGCCTAATTTGGTGGCTGCTTGTCACTGGTTACAAATTACACATTAGTATAGGGAAGCAAGGCTAGGCAGGAATGGAGATATCACATGTCTTCTTCGGTAATATCTTTCAGGATCTCCCAGGTCTCGAACCCGGCCTCAAATAGTTGTTGCCAATAACACGTAATGCCGAGATTCGCGAGCACAAACTGAAGATCCATACTCTAGCGCAAAAACGAGGCAAAAGTGGAGTCAATTCACGTAATCTGTCGAACGGAGATGTCTTCGCTATTTAAGGTTATCGACAAGGTCGGAAAGATAATTCTGATGATCGAAGATTAAGTTCATCTGGAAGCAGCCGAGATCTTCAGGGCTGTTGGATCGGCAAGGGTGTGGATCGGCAAGGGTGTGGATCGGCGATGTCCAGAATGGCATGTTCATCGTATGATCAATTCGTATGGTTAATAATAAGGCATTTATGGAAGCACATACTTACAATAGCTGAACATTCCACAAAACAACGATACAACCTCCGCCAATTAATTTACCTTGCCGTACATGAAATAACGAGGTTGTCGAGACGCGTCTTGACATAGCTGTTACCAGAGGAGAAGGCCAGCATGTCCCGCAAATTCAAGCGAAGCCAGAACGGTCCAATCACGAATCCGTGCCGCCAAGACAAGGAGAAGAGTACGACTAACACAACTGGAAATCACGGCGATGTCATACCGACTGCGGATAGTCAAGATATGCCTTCGGATGCCGAGTTCGCGGCACTGAGAGAACTCCTGCCAAACGATACGGGAGAAGGCACCATGCGAGGCTTTCCGGGTGGTGGAGAAACCGATTCTACTCTTCCCGAGCACGCAACATCCGCATATCTTTCTGAGCAGGAGGTTATCCTTGCAGAAGCTCTCAAATATATACAGGATCTCGAAGACCGCAAGCAGCGTTTGTATCGGGAGAAAATAAGTCTCGGCTTGATGAGGATAGTATATACTTGGAGACGTATAAACGGAATGGTAAGACAAGTGAGCACCTCTCGGTATTTCGGCGTGTACCAAAACCATACTGAGCGAGAATGCCGAAGAGCACGTGCTGACCTTAAGGCTAGGTAAATTCCGATAGCGAGGAGCTGACACCTCAGAGTGGTTGAGCCAGCTCCGGACATCTTGGAGTGCTCGGTCTTCACTTTTGGGTCATTGTGCGCAGTACCTCCACACTGGGTGAGATGATTCCAAGCAAGACCTTAGTAGTTGCTCATTACGCGGCTTTCAACATTCCATTGATGTGCTGGAAAGACTTCAGGAATGGTGGTAGCATTTTGACCCAGACCGGCGACATCATTTTCAGCACTGAGGCAGTCGCACGCGCCTGGAAATTATAACTCGGAAGCAGGACTGTGCGATAATCTGCTGACTCTAACTCTTTAGAATCGATCGAATGCTTGAGTGGCATCCCAGTCCTGTGCTTGAGACTTGGCACATTTTGGTGGACACTTTTCGATCGAGCACACCGTGGTCTCGCCAGAGTTTGTGGGATCTGTCATTTGCTCCTTTAAGTGCAAACAGAGCACCCTTTTAAAATATCTTCCATATCACAGATCAACATTGCAATGAGAGTGCTGCCTTTCGATCCCTGTTTCAGAATAGGTAGCTTCATCCTGAGACCACGATGTGTCTTTTCGAAAGAATGGACAGTTCCAACTGAGCATAAGATGACTTTGCTACGGGACGCAAAGCAAGCTGGCGAGGGAGCCAGAAGCCCGCCCTGTGCGCCTCGGCACCACGCAAAGATTGACGAATCTGCTGACCTGCGGATGATCTCTTCCTGCAGTCGTACAAATGCTCTCTCTCCTTCACCATACAGTAATGTCGCCTTCGATAACGCTGTGGAAAGTCCCCCGGAGACCTTCATGAGGTTTATAGCTGCTGTAGCGCAGGGCGGCCATGCGGTTCAATACTTCTCCGACGGAGCTAACAGTTTTCCACTAGAATGGACGGGACCCCGCCACACCCCATTTTTCCCATGATGCTTTTGCTGTAGTTTCGCCGAAGTTCCGCTCATATAATCACCACGCCAGCTTGCAACTGCAATGTGGGCTCCTCCGCCAAGGGGCTGCCGCTGAGCTGAGTGCACCAGCCTCAACCCGACATGAAGTCTTCAGCGCTCGCATCTATGCCATCTCGACAGCTCAACTTCTTTCGAGAATCGTCTCCTCTACAATCCTGATTCTCGAGTATCGGTTGGCATGGTGATCCTTCAGGCATTTGCGCGCCACAGCCGCATAGAGCCCTTAACGATTTCCTGCATATTAGGAGGGACTTGGAGCCGGGCCGGCCAGATTGGTTCATACAAAGACTTTTTAAGTAGATATTAAATCTGCGACGCGGACCCAGAGTCGTGGTGGAGGTTAACAATTGCTTGTTATTGTTGTTATTATGAGAGAGAAAAGAGAACGAGGTCACAACGAACGCTTGAGATGGCGGGGTGCATGCACATGCGCGCTACAGTGGAGCTAGCTCCCGCTTTACTGCTCTCTCACAAGCCGATATTCGGGACCTTTTTGGTAGCTAGCTCCATTTAATCTCAAGAACTGCTTACCTTTGGTATGGTTCGGTATCCGCTGCCGAAACTTAAAGCTCTCACAATCTACCAATCGAGCAGTTTCCCGAATATTGGTCAGTTCTGGATACCTGTCATGACAAGGTATTTTCTACTTTGAGGATCCACCCTTGAGCACCAATCAAAAGGCATGCCCTTCCATTGGCTCTGAAGTACTCGATCTTCGGGTAATAAACTTTTTCACACAGATCGCCCCACTCAGCGTTGCAACACAACTCCAACCACATGCAGCTATTTGTTTAAATGCAAAAAAGAAAAGCTTGCAGCTCCCCTGAGCGGGCTGGTAAGACATTAGGTTGCCTGTCTTAGAACGACCGCTTTTTCCTATTTCGTGAACCTGCATGCGTCCCTGAGATGCGGATATCGTCGTTGAAATGGCTCACTTAAACTCCAGTTGCCTTACGTTTCGATGTAACAAGTGAAAGCATCCCTCATGTTTTTTTGCTTGGCGGCAGAAAACACCTATCTCGAGACAAAAAGCAACGTCGACCTACCTGGGGGCCGCCTATTTTTGGGAAGGGCTGATCCAGCCAGCAGAAAGATCCTTCCTTTCTTTCGAGACTTCAGTTCGTGGAGTCTGGACTTTTCTGACTTCCTGCCGAACGAAAATCAGAATTTTCCCCTCACCGAGGGACCATTTTACGTTGATGCTGGTTTGATGTATCACTGAAATTTTGCTCTAGCCTTTTCCCCCTCAGTCTCCTTGATTTCTACGTACTTCGACAGTTCTACAGATGCAAGGAGGTTGTCCCGCCGAGCCTTGTTTGCTCGTTGTAGCACCGAGGCAGCAGGTTCCGCCATCTTCTCCCCAGCCTGGATTTGTATCGTCAGCTAATCCTCCTCGTATGCATAGGGGGAACAGGTTTCCTCCAAGAAGCAAGACTGGTTGCAGGACTTGTCGGACTCGGAGTACATTCTTAGTTTCCCCTTCCTTTGACCCTTATTTTGACTAATGCCCTGCTAGAGGTAAAATGTGACGAAGGAAAGCCAACATGTGGAGTATGATGACATCCAGGTAGTGGAATTTCTTTGCTGACTACGCCACAGCAATGCCAGCGTCTTAGCCGTACTTGGTAAGTCGACTGTGCTTATTGTTGCATGAAAATTCTTGACTAAAGTTTACTAGTAATTACGGACCGAGAGTCTCTTTCAAAGACAACACGCCGAGAATACTTGCACAGACACTGCAAGTCAATATGACTGGTAGTCATGTTTGGGATCGTACGTTAAGTATACTTAGTTTCGATTAATCAAGCTAATAAGATACAGCATGGGCACAAGAGCCAAAAGTCCGAGTATCAAACGATATGCCTCCCTTTTCAACCCTAACCACTGACGGCGAGCGAGAGAAGAAGGCACAGTCGCGAGATCCTGGAACCTTCGTAGTTGTTGCAAATTTGGCGACTTTTGCGGACTTACCTGAATATTGGGGTGAACCCCTTGGAGATACGCATCGGGGTGCTGGCTACTCGCAATGTGAAGGGCATAATAATATTCCCACTTCACTCACTGGCAGCATAATTGAACAAGTGGATGATCCTGATGTGAGTCTCGTCTATACAGGCAAAAGTTTATGTCTAATTTCCTGATGTCTCTCTAAACTTAAATGAGTTGGATAACTGACCTTCCATGCGAGCGATAGGTGGTGGTCCTCAAGACTTTCGAAGACCCGTTGCGGAGTCCGGCGCTTTTGCCATACCGACCGAGGGCGAACCTTGTATCACTTTCAATTTCACCCATGTCTAGCTGCAGACAAGCACTACAAGTAGGAGCCAGCTTTGATTCTGGTACGGTGTCTCTTCTCGACGCTGCTCGCCAGGGAGGGCACGATGCCGAGCTGCTACATCATTATCGAACAACAATTTCAGCACAGATTTTCAAGATTGGCAAGTCCCAAGCCGACGAGGATATATTTGAGGTCCAGGCTCGAAATTACCCACCAGTCAGTGAGACTCTGCACGGTAGAGAACTAATTGCTAATCAGACAGCTCTTCCACGCGCTGATGGCACTCTCAGCTTTAAGTGTAGCGCACAAGAAAGGATCTCATGATGCCAATGCATTAGAGCATTATCAACAGGTCATCCCAGCTTTGCAGACTACATTTCAAAGCTCCCAAGATTTCTACGTAAGTGCAATTCCCTTCCGTGCGTCGCTACAAAGGTAAATAATACTGATTTTCCCCTAGTCTGACGGTGCCCTGTTGACACATCTAGTCTTACTTTTCTACGAGATCGCTGCACGGGAGTCTGCTATGTGGCAACACCACTGTGATCAACTTCTAAGGATAGTTTCCATGCGACGACAAGCACATGGCATTGATCACTTCGACTTCATTATCTGGATAATCTCCTGTATCGATGTCTATGCACTTTTGAGTACGAGTGGAATGGGAATATTTGTTGAGCTTGTTCTCAAACGAAATATGCTACCACTACCAGAGCGATGCTTGCTACCCGAAAAGGCCGGGCAGCCGCAAGTGATATATCCCGAAGAGCAGGCACACTTCCCAAGAATCATTACTATCACTCAAGAGGTGGTCCTGATCGCACTTCAAGTTGGTCGCCTAGGCAAAGCTTTGAGAGCAGAAGCCAGCGAAAGATGTTTTAGGAGTTCGGCCCATGTCCTCGACGACACACGTAATATGGACCGATCTAAACGTATTCAAGATCTTCGACAGCTGATATTCGATTTGCAATCGAAATGGAGATCTCCTTTCCCTGATTATCAGACCTGGCTACAGATTCCGAACAACCTTCCACCTAGGGTGTTGGAATGGGTAGAACATGTACGTCATAATCTTCTCACATTCGAAGAATTAACTGACAAGAGTAGTCATATCTGCTATTCCGCGTTTGTATACTCTACACACATACTAGTATGTATTCAGGGCAGTTGCACGACCCAGAACCCGACACCGACGCCCAGATCAAGGCATGCTGCGCCGAAATTCTTCACGCTATCAGCATAATACTTTCCAAACAACAATGTGACCTGCGCTACATCGTATTCCCACTGTTTCTGGCCGGCTTCTGTACACGAAATTTAACAGAGAAAGAGACGGCTTTGAGGTTGATGGCCGAAGTCGAAAAACGTGAGTATGGAGGAATTACCGATAATGTACGGAGGCTCTTGCAGACTATCTATGAGAAGCAGAGTGCTGCCGTTGCACAGACGGGAGATGCGAATTCAGTGGATTGGGTAGATGAGATGGAACGGAGCGGGCCACGGCTCATTATTTATGGCCTATGACAGCAGTTTGTGGAAAGGGGGGACCAATCTACATATGCATGCCGGACACCTCCATCAACTACTTCATCTCCTCTAACCTTAGAAAGTCGTGTCGCCTCCGAAGGTGATCACACGTTGATCAGACAGGTCATGGCGAAAACATCTTTCACTAACATCGCAAGTTTTGTTGCACATCGTGGAAAGCCAACAGTCAGGCCATTAGAGTTAGTGCTTAAACCTTCAGAATGAAGTGAGATGCCCAAGTGCTCGATATAGAAGGCTGGTCTACCCCACAGCACGGGGAGCGTTCTAGCAGCTAAAAGTGACTGTGGCGAAGCTGACATTTCTCTAGTGATTATAAGGTGGGCGAGTGATTTCCGACACATCTATCTAAAATCCCACAGGCCTCAAGTACAACCACAATATACAGGCATGATCCTCCTTATCTACAAGCGACTTCCTCCCATGTGCAATCCAGGTAAAACTTGCAACGCAGGTGAAGTGTGCAATCCAGGCGGAGTGAGCAATCCAGGTGGAGTGTGCAATCCAGGTGGAGTGAGCAATCCAGGCGAGGTGTGCAATCCAGGCGGAGTGTGCAATCCAGGTGAAGTGTGCAATCCAGGCGAAGTGTGCAATCCAGGCGGAGTGTGCAATCCAGGTGGAGTGTGCAATCCAGGCGAAGTGTGCAATCCAGGTGGAGTGTGCAATCCAGGCGAGGTGTGCAATCCAGGTGGAGTGTGCAATCCAGGCGAGGTGTGCAATCCAGGCGAAGTGTGCAATCCAGGTGGAGTGTGCATCCAGGCGAGGTGTGCAATCCAGGCGGAGTGTGCAATCCAGGTGGAATATCAGCAAAATAATGGCGGGACCCAAATCGATCATCCCACATCACCGAGTGGTTCTTCCAGATGTTTCCCCCTCCCATTCCTCAACTCTCCATCACCAAGGCATCGGTCACGTGGCTTTCCAAGAAGGCGGAAAATTCCCGCTTCATACGGTTGCCACGTCGGAGTACCACTGCTACCGGTCTCGACCAGAACACTCGATCTTTCTCAACCTTGAACGTTTAGAAGGTATGCATCTGCTATGTCTTCTAGCAGGGAACGGCTTCTGGCAATTTGGCCACCAACAGATGAATTTCGGCGCTTGGCTGAGATCGCTACTACCGTTTGCCGCGAGCAATCAATTTCTGCCCAGGACAAACCCGTTACCAAGCTCAAGTCTACAAGCCAATACGAAGATGTACAGAAAGAATTAGGTAGAAGCTATAAAGAAATGGTTGGCTAAAGCAGAACCCTTTGGCAGTTTTGGGCTAATGTATGTGAACAGATTGAAATTGAATCCTGTACCGCCCAAGTCTTCGACCCTCGAAAATCCGAACTGCACTGGATTCCCACGACATTTGTCCTCACTGGAGGACCATTCAGGATACCTGACAATACGTCGGCGATTACGATCCCCTTGACGAAGGATGGCAATCCCTTGACGAAGGATGGCAATCCAAAGGTCGAATACCGCGATGCGTCTGGGGTTTCCTCTGTGATTGACTGGAACACTGGATCCATCATATATATGGCTGGCAAATCAAGCTTGAGGTCAGATGGTGACGGCAATGCGTCTTGCATTTTATTTGTGTTTAAGATGAAGGCTTGATCTCCTGGAGCAGAGGTGGTAATTCCATTCATGGCGCAAGAGAATCATGGTCGGACTATTGCATTTCCGAGATACTCCCTTAATGCAGCGGTCTGGGTCTGCGCCTACGAGCCCAGTATGGACGGATCGAAATCTGTGGATGCTCTGATCGATCTTGCCGTTTTCGGCGAGATCTATCTTGTTCATCACCTCAAAAACCAAACCTCCGATGCTATAAGGGCCGCAGTTGGCAAAAGCAAGTAGATACCTACCCCCGACATAATCTGTAAAGTCTACCGGGGCGTACCTCCCGGGTCAACCCTTAGGGAGTTGTGCTCCCATGGCTTTACATTCATACCGGAAGACAACGACTGGGGACATCGTAACCCGTCAACCAGAAAATATGGTGAATACTCAGAATGGAAGCCAGTCTTCGAGGAATTAGCTGAGTTTGGATGGGACTACTTTCAGACAATACAAAGGGTTTCCTCAAGGGAGTCGGATATAGACTGGGGAGGTGCCTGCCGCTTTCACGACCATTCGGAAGTAGTTGGCTGGGAATGGAAAGACCACTTCAAATGTCCGTTCACTGATTCATGGTCGAGTTTTGACTCCTGTGCGTCACAGGCCCCCGAAGAGAGCAGTGTGTTTCGAGATGAGGGACTTGTAGAGGTGGGAGGGATATACGGGGGCGATGGCAGTTGAAGAATGAGCAGTGCAGAGGGGTGGACTTCGAAAGTAAAGAAAATGACCTGGGCATTGTTGGAGGGGAACATTCTGCGAGCTGTGATGGGAAATTGTCATGGAACGGACCTGTGTGATGAGAAGGTTCTGTGTACTGAGTGATCAAATGTCTTAACTCGTAACTTTTGAAGATGTAAGAAGCAGCTCGGGAAGGGAGGTAGCGGGATTGGTGAAAAATACAGGTGGGTGTCATTCGGGCCTCATTGCCTTTTCCGGTGATTTCCTCATTGCTCCCTGGTTCAAGTCCTCCCTCTGATCCGACCTAGGTGTCAATCCGGTTTGACTTTTATCATACACATACATGTAAATTTAGGGAAAGTCATGGGCTTTAGAGGCGGGATGATGCAGGGAAGCTACCATGCATTATGTTTGCGGCAGGAACTGTAGGTACAAATGTTTACATATGCGGCTGGGTTACTTTTTTCGAAGCTTCTTGATCTTCTATCCAATCATAGGTTGTCCCACTACCTCCTTGGCTCTTCTTCTCTGATAATTTCCCTCCTCTCTTGCTTTTGGGACGGCGGCTCTCGATATCTTGAGGTCGAAAGTTCTTCGGAAGGGGATAGGCGGTTTGCTAGGCGAACATTAGCACTGTCGTGTAGCTCAAGCAAGCCATCACTCGACTTACTATCTCTTTGAACGATGGCTGACGTGATATGTAGCCCTCGGATACGTAAGTCGTATATTTGCCATGCTTCTGGACGATCACTAGTACTTCGACACCTTCAAATTCCCCCAATTCATGAGCCTTATGAAGTAAGGTTTTTTGCCTATTATTAATTCCCTCATTCTCTCTTTTTTTCCTTCTCCTCCGGTCGTTGAGTTTCACGTCTGTGGTATCCATTAAAGTCCAGGTGTATTCAATTCCGCTTGCGCATTACCTAGATGAAGGTTGTCTTTTGGTGATTCTGAACTTATAGTCTGGTCACACATCGAGGAGCCTGAAATGGTCCTCTTCAAACCAAGGCGATGAGCCAAACTTAGACATACCACCTTCGAAACAGTCATCATCCCCAAAGAGATGGTGGTGTACCTCCTTGCTGACCCACACCCGAAGGGAAAATTGTGGAGTGGGGTTGTCAAGGGTGCAACCATCAAGAAGTAGGTGGGAATGAACCATGACCCACCCGTGGTGCATCATGGTAGACTTGGATGATGATGACTAGCACACGAATTTTTCTTTATAGACTGTATTATTGTTACTGTGCCATAATAATAGACAGACCTGCTCACGAACTCCCCTCGACCATTGGGACATTAGGTGAGATCAACTCTCTCTCCACACATGTTAATCAGCTATGAATCTCACGATCAGTGGACCGCTAGATTCTCACGATCAGTGAACCGCTAGATTCTCACCTTCGAATTCTGAGAATAGAATTACAATTGAATTGAGTCACCCTTCGCCCCTCGTTCTGCCCCCTGCTTCTGCACCTTGCTCTGCACCTTGCTCTGCACCCTGAATAGCCTTTTACATCTATCTCGAGTATGTATGTTTGAAATCTGATTGATTCATGCGGTTTTACACTAGAGCGCGTCTTCCCTTCCCGGATTCTGGCCATCCATATCCCCCTCATTATTAATGGTTTCGCCAAGTGGCCAACGTAATCCAGAAAAACAACATATCCCATCGCCAGTTTGGCAAAAAACTCTTACACCAACTGCTCCACTCCCCTAACCTCTCTCGCGTGGCTCCTTTCATCTTCCAAGAACTTATCACTCATAGTCTATTTTGCTCCCTTTATTCATAGAGCCTCCATTCTTCCACTGCATACTCGGGCTTGATGGTCCTGATACCAAGCTTCCTGTTGATTCGTTCCTACCGTGTCCCGAAACACGCCTAGTTCTATGCAACTCCTTCTTCATATTCTCGATTGCTTTTTTGAGTTTTTCTGCTATCTCCTCTTGGTCATCCTTTCCACGCACTACCAGTGGTGACCACTCTGGAAGTCCTATTCCAGGATGAATAACTATCGGCTCGACCTCTGGCCAGCTGCCAGGCAGGAGTTTTTCTTGGGTCCGAGCCACGATCCGCGGGAAAAGGATGAACACCCGAGGACGAGTTTTGGAGATCAGGTCCGGATCATGTCCGTCAGCTAGTGTCGGCACAGGGTCAAAACGCTTCGATCGCCACTCCTCACGCTGTGCACGGTCGAGGATTATAACTATAGTGGGTCGCAAGCCGCTGGTGTGAGCACTATTCCAGACGTCAATAGATGATTTCACAACTGCGAGGAGATCCGTCTTAAGAGACTCGATTTGTGATCGGCTGACCAGAGGGCCAAGGATCCGGAATACCTCAGAGACGACACTGCTGGCTCTGTTGCAGTTTGAGGTGCGGAGCTTCTGGTCGGACTCGGGGACTGATGCAATATACGTGTCGGCATCTAGCTCTTGAAGTGCTCGCATTGTGAGAGCCGTCCAGACATTGGCCGTGCGTCCATGCTGATCAGCTTTATCGAAGGTATCGGATATCTTACCAAGCAACGTGCCGAACTCGGGGTTCAGGAATGTGAGCTCGGAGCGGAGAGGCTTCCAGACATCGTTACATATTGCGGCAGAGATGATTCGTTGAGCATGGGCAGCGCAAAGATCTTTCGAGTCCTCGGAATCATCGATTGGAACAGACTCGAAGCAGGAGTCTTCCATGATGAGTCGCTTGTGCACCTTTTCCCAGTCCTGTACGGTCAATAACTAGAAGTGCCGGATGAGAAGTTGAGTACTCACCTCTTCGTCTATATCGTGGAAGTACTTCCAAGAAATCTCTTCAACCTCACCACATATATTTGCAAATTGCTGCTCGCTAACTTTATCAGTATCTTCCGCCGTAAGTGGAGTCAAGGGGCATACAAATACGCCGCTGTCTTGTTGTCCAATGCAAACTCGTTTTTTATCATTTCGAGCTCTTCTTTCAAGTCTTCATTCTCGCTCTTGAACGAATCTTTCGCTCTGTTGAGGATGTCGTATCGTTCATTAAGTTCATCTATCTCGTCGGCTTGGGACTTGAGCTTCTTCTCCTGTTGTTCTACTGTGAATACAAGTTGCCCTTTCTCGGCCTCTAGAACTGTTACTCTTGTGCTGTTCTCTTTACTTTTTCGAGCAAAGTCCACCTCCAGTTCCTTCATGCGCGCCTCGTGAGTCTCGTCATGCCTTGCTAAACGCTCTTCATATTTGCGCTGCAAGGTAAACTGTTCTTCTGCCGTTGCCGCTTCAACCCTTCTTCTCAGCTTCGTTCTTTCTTCCTTCAGCTCCTCCCTTTCCTTGGCAATCTGTTTCAGCTGGTCCTCAATACCAGCCTTTGCTTCGTGATCCATGGCCCGCAAAGTGCTGATGGTAGTTGCGTGTGACTTTACTAACTCGTCTTTCTCGTTACATTCTCCTTCCAGTTCATCAAGCCGTCTCTTGAGACCATCAATCCTACTAAGATCCTCCATGTGTGCAGTGAAAACTCCTTGTAACTTGTTAATCGCTCGTTGGGCTGTGTCCATTCCTTGAATAGCCTCAACCAAAGCATGTGTCCAAGGTCCGAGGCTATCTTTGTGCTTTACGTGCTCTGGACTGGCTCTTTTGCCTTCACGAGATCGTCCATCGCCGTTTGGACTATCCGTCTGCCCCTTACTAGTGCTCTCTCCACGGTCGTTGACTGCATCGGTGGCAGGGAGTTCGTCAATCATCTGGTTCCCAGAAGCGTTCGTGTCGCTCTCATCTGTGCCACTCCCGTACCAACCTCTACTGGCCTCCTTTCGACGACCCTTTTTGCCCATCTGTACTGGGAGTTTCTGCTTAACTCTTGTTAGCTACTATCCTTATCCACAGTCTCTTCTCATGCAGCCCAGCTTCTGAGAGGGTCGCTTACTCGAGGTGGGATTGGAAACGCTCTGGCCACCTGTTTCCTCCTTCCGAGTGGATCACTTAACCGTCGACGGATCGATCCGACCCGCGCCTCAAATAGTGACAGCTCACGGTTCTTCTTTACTGAGAATGTAAGGTTTGACATTCGAGTCGTGAAAGTTTGATTAGCGGTCTTCTGGGATCCTGCGAATCTATGCAAAGATTTGGGATTGGCATCTTACATAGTGGCACGGGAAATCACCCTCCTGCTCCTCTGCTCTGCGCATCTGTTCAGTATCACCTGGGCATTGCGGCGGCATAATCCTCTTGCGCCACCAACAACTCAAGGATTTCCCTGCGGCTCCAGGTGCAAAGCACACAAACGTGTCGGCGTGTGACTGGCTGCGATACCATCTGCAGTCGATTGACATGGCATGCATGCTTTTGAGGTGTGATTCTTGATAGGTTTATCGAGGCAAGCGAGAGTTGGTTTGCTGTGAGGCGGATGCTTGGCTTGACTTGATAAGCTCGATATTGCGGCCGGCATGTGCAATCCGGTACCCGCAGCGCTGTAGCGTTCGCCCACACGTAACCACTAAATCGTTCGCAGCCTTTCCATACGGCTAACGAGCTAGTAATGTAGAACCTCCCCGTTGATGTTCTCGTCGGCTTGCCCCCCCGCCTATGGTTGCAGCTTCCACATTCTGCTAGTGAGGCGTCTATACAATAGGTTTCAAGCGGACCATCGCCAGTCTCAGAGTTCCAGCCCTGCAATTTTTATCCTCAATTCTATACGGGCGCTCAAGATTAGAAGAATGACGATGATCGAATGAATCGTAATCGGCTTGATGCGGCTCGTCGTTCACTGCATTCATTGATGCAACATGGCAACTGATTATTGGCTGTTACTGGTTGGAGCCGAGTATGGCTCCCTTTTGGTAGGGAAGTCCCCACCGAAACACAAAGGCCGCTACTGGTTAGGCTCTCAGCCGCTGACCACCATACCTCCTTGGCATGCGGCACTTCCGCAACTGCACAAGACCGAAAGGAAAGCAGATGAAGGTTTTAAGTACAGCTATGAGCGAAATCGGCGTCCTGCTCTTCAAACACTTAAGAAATAATTAAGCGCACGGACCAGCCAAAGGAGGTGCGGATTAATTTTTATCCGTAATAGGTACTTCATAGGACCCCGATCGACCACGTCTGGTGTGCAGCTTATGTAAGGACATTATCAGCAAGGCCCACCTACAGCGCGCCAACTCTTCATTTTCAGTTCCCTTATTGCAGTATCGTGCTGCCTATATGTCAATTTTCTTCTAAATCATTTATACTTCTCATTCCTCCTGCTGAAAAATGCGCCTCCTCTCCACCAAAGAGAAACGGTTGGAGTTTCCTGAACCCACCCCTCCTTACGCCATCCTTTCGCATACGTGGGGCTCGGACGAGGTTACACTCCAGGATCTCCAGACACTGAGCGCATGCGGCGATCAATCATCGAAAGCCGCGTATCGTAAAATTCAAGCTTGCTGTGACCAGGCTATATGCGATGGCTACGACTGGGTCTGGATCGACACCTGTTGTATTGACAAGACGAGCAGTGCTGAACTATCGGAGACCATCAATTCCATGTTTCGATGGTATAAGGAGTCCAAGGTATGCTATGTCTACCTGGAGGACGTATCTTCGGAGCGGGAGTTGCAGGACGGCCCAAATGCACCAGACACGGATACCAAGCACGAATTTCGCACCAGCAAGTGGTTCACTCGGGGCTGGACGCTTCAGGAATTACTAGCCCCAGATGAGGTACGGTTCTTCAGCAAGTCATGGTCTTTGATCGGTGACCGGTCAAGCCTTCGACATCTCGTCAACCAAATTACTGGTATCCCACCTGACTTTCTTATGCAACGTCGTCTATCCAAAGCCAGCATCGCGCAGCGAATGTCTTGGGCTGCAAACAGGAAAACTTCCCGCGAGGAAGATATTGCATATTGTCTTTTGGGAATTTTCGACGTCAACATGCCTTTGTTGTACGGTGAGGGCAGCGAGAAGGCATTCCGCAGGCTACAGGAGGAGATCATCAAACAATCCGACGATCAGACTATATTTGCATGGGGCTTCAATCTATCGGATAGAGACAACGAGGAGACCTCAATCCTCGCTGAATCGCCATCCGAATTCACAGGTTGCAAAGATGTCATCCCTTGCAAAGCATGGACACCCGTACAGACTACGCACTTCGAGATCACCAAAAAGGGACTTCACATTGAGCTTCCGCTATTACCTAGTCGTGGAGAGACGTTTGGACTACTGAACTGCCGATTGACGCATGATTTCACTAATCTTATCGCTATTCCGCTCGGCTCCGGGATATCTCGCGACGGAGCCGATTTTGTCGTCGAAAGATTTCGCAATCGATCACCAATTCTCAGCAGGGAAAGGACTGCACTGCGCAAAGCAAAACTTCAAACGGTCTACATTAGAAATATCGAGTCAGCCGCTGCCTTATTCACGTCCAACTCCTCTCTTCCACGGGCCATGATACGAGGCCCTCAAGACCATGCATTTGAGGCTCTGAGCGTCGATGCTTCCTTGAACAGTATCATCACAGAAGATCATATCCTCGTGCACGGATCGGATATCGAAACTTCCCATGACTCTCCAATATTTCGAATAGCTTACTTTCGTTACTGGACAGAAGGAACTCCTGAATCTCCTGACCGGAAGGATTTCCTAGTGAAGCTTGAGGTTTCCTTGAAAGATGTTGCGACGCGCCTATTCACAAAGGCAACGGGCAACAAATCTGCGAACTGGAAAGTTCATTGTTTCATAGCTAAAGCGCCCGGTTGGCCCCAGTTTCACTCACCAACACTTGGAGAACTCGAAACTCTGGAATGGAGCCAGAGCGTAATCAGTAGCCACTGGAAGATCACAGCACACATCCGCAAGCAAACCATGATCGGTATCCCAATGGCCATCGTCACATTGAGGAGGATACCCCTAGGGCGAACGCATTCCCTGCGCATCCTATTCAACGATTGCCTTCGACGTTTCTGTAAAATTTTATTATCTGTTTTGGTAGCAATGCTTCTTGACCCCGAGATCTACGTTAAAAATGCCACCATGATCGAGCAGATTCCCCGGTTAGGTCGGTTCTACGCAAGGTGTTTTGGAGGACTAATTTGTCTCTTTATTGGAATATTTTCTATATTGCTTCCGGTGCAGAATTCTTACGGTATCACCGCAGTTGTGTCCTTGTCGGCTGCTCTCTGGTTGGCCCTCGGAATTATTTCAACATCAGCTTGCTATTCCCAGTCACGCCCGCATCATGATGGGACCTTCTCTTACCGGGGATTTTACATTTTCGTCGTGTTGTTTATAGCTATTACGTCCACCATTGTAATTTGGAGATACTACTATTTCCGCAACTTAGAAACTTTCTGACCAGGATCCCATATTTTCAAAAATTCGTTCGGGTATTAGAGGAGGAAGAGAGCAAGAGGATACGAGATGTTGCTCTGCCAACGTCGAAGATGAAAGGATGTCGAGTCATATGTACCATGTATGGATAAAGATTAATACCGTATGCACTACCGCTCAGCTAGTCCATGCGCTCAAATTACTTCTTTACGGACGTAGAGTTTGAAGAGTAGGACGCCGACTTCGCTCATAGCTGTAACTTATCCAAATAATGGAACCGAACAAACCCGAGATAGGTGGCTGCGAGCTTGATGTCTGCATGTCGGTGGCTTTCGTCGTGGAGGAAGCAGCATGGCGACCCAGCTCAGCTCGGCTGTTGACATGCGAACTTGAAAGTTCGCATGTCTGTCGACGAAAAAAACGGTCGCGCAAAGATAAATACAGAACCATAAAGAGTCCTGTCTTTGCCATAAAGTTTGTCAAGTATACTGGATTGACCTAGAATAGACTCGATCCACGACTGAGGTGACCACAATTCAAGTCTGTTTTCGAACAGCCGCTCCCCTTATTTACCCTTCTCATTCGGGTGCATGGCATGCGGATTAATTCCAGAATGGGACATTTTCTCTAAAAGAACAACAGATTAACAAACCTATCAACAAGAGAAGAATACCCTATGCTCGCAACTAGATTCCAACCAGTTATGACTGGAGTTGAAGTGTCTGTACCATCACCCAAGACTTATCCGAGATTTCTTCAACCAGATCCTCCTCTTCCTGCTCCTCTTTCTCGTACATGTGCATCTCCTTATATCCCAGTGAAATCATCTCCTTTTCCAACCCCATTCTCAAGTCAGCATAGAAAGCGGCCGCCTTGGGCCAAGATTCAGAAACCATGCACTCTGCCCTGTTGCGAAACCTCACAGGCTTCAGGATCCTCGCCCTTTCATAACCGAATTCCTCCACTTCTTTTGCGCTAGGTTCAGTGGGATCAGAACCCGGTTCGATGATACATTTAGGGACCACTTTGTGGAGCATGTTCTTCAACATCGGCAAATACGACTTGCGCACAGGAAGCTCCCATGACTCATCCTCTAACTCCACGATACTGAGAATGTTGTCCAAGTTCCCAAGCTTGTCAAGATATTGTGCGTATTGTCCAAGATAAGACACCCTCACGAGAGTATACAAAGTGAAGTTGTATCCATGCATCTGAATTCGGCCCAATTCCCGATCATCTTCGATTCCAGTCTGTTCGGGAAAAGCAGGAGAATCCGTCTTCGATTGTGCGACCACTCCTCTCAACCATGTTGTGAACAGATGCAAGACTCGGTCGGTACAGATCCAAAGGCCGTTGTCGAGCCTGGTATCTCTTAACATAGGATCAACCAACATTCTTGCAAGCGCATCAACCTTCCGATGTTGTGCCTCAACGAGACCCAGCAACTCCACATCTTCCCTGCTGGGTTCAACATTATATGGAAAGCATCTCGTATCGAGATCCTGTTCCAATGTTGAGACGTATGACTTTCGCACAACCACGACTGAGGAGTCGTTTGGTAAAATGACCGTACTGAGAATGTCTCGGTGTGGCGGAACTTTTGGCAGGCACACGTAGACGAGCTTGTATGCTTCCAAGTGAAATACAGCGGAGGGGAAAGGAGACATGCGATGTTTGTCGTCAGACACGCAAAGAGAGGAAACAGATTCCTCCCATTGTGATACCAGCACCCAGTCCTCATCCGTGGTTGGCTCCTTTTCAAGGTCGAGTGTGGCCATCAAATTGTCGAGCTCGGCCATCTTGAGAACATCGCTGTGACCCAGTCCATCCCTTACTCTGCGTGTCCAATATAAATCAGAGATTTCGTGGGAAGGGTCCAAGACGAGTGGCTGTATATGGAATACACTGGCGAGGAACTGGCACATTTTCTCACTGTCTTGTACAGTCGAAAAGATCCTTAGAACTGAAAGCACCATGTGTTCAAAGACTGTTTGGGTATTGCTGAGGTATTTGAAATTCAAAATTGCATCAAAATCCGCAAGGTATGAGCTGTTAATCGGCTGATTGGCATTTGGATCAGGAGGCGAAAGTCGCCGATAACATAGCAAAGCTCCCAGGGTCAATATGAGCTGCTCCTTTGATTGAGAGTCTTGGATGTCTTTGATAAGTCGTTGATAGAGCGTCCATGAATCAATTGAGGCTGCCCATTTATTCAAGACTTGACTTGCCGACGGCGTAATTGAGTTCCAACAAAGAAGCACAAGAATGTTGTTCCTTGGCATCTGGAGGGAAGGATGTTTGCGGTAGAAATGCGCTCTGTCTCCTATCAGTATCATTCTCAACATCGCATAAGGTTCTTACATCTGTGCGTGAATCATACCCACTTGTTCGAAATTAAGTCTCCTTTGGATCTCGAGTGGAATGTCCTAAAGAAAATTAGACCCGCTCAAGTCTAGAGCCCCAAAGATCATACCAAGTATTCTTTTGGAAACCCAATTGGAAGGCCAGTCATCATTTGTGTGCCCATTTTCACAACGTCCAGCGTACAGATCGTGTTGTTAGGGAAGAGCGGGGACTTTGATAGTGCATCGAGCATCCTCTGCGGGTCAAAAATCTCAAAAGGCTTCAATACTTCAATACCGACAAGAGAGCTGATTATGTTGGCATTAGCAATAGCTGTGTATCGCTGATCAATCTTGTGTTGCCGACAATCTCGCTTCCCGCCAAGAATTTCGAGCCAGCATCGGAAAAGTGATAATCTGTGAAACTCTGCAGCAATTTGTGCAGATTCCATACCAGCCTCGCAGTTGGCAATTGAATTTCTGGGGTATGCAGATAACTGTCGGTAGAGGTACCGAAATCCTTGGAGTAAGTCGGCTTCATCCTTCCCAAGGAGCGCAAGAACATCTGGTGTGTTGTAGTCATCGCAGCAGCCCAGAACAAGGAATACAAGACTTTGGGCTAATTTGGTGCGGATGTGAATGGCACACTCCTAAGAACAAGTCAATACTATTCCTTATAAGGGGACATGGATGTGGTTACGAAGTCGCGCCACAAGATTGTCCATTCAATCGGTAACTTGTGTCGCACAAGGGCGTGATTCCGATAAGCCAACACAAGTCCTTGGGGGCATCCAGAAGAGATTGCGCGGATAGCATCTTGGATGTAGCGGGCATCAGCATTCCGCGGCGCCGTGCATTTGCCTTGCACTGATTCTTCCTTATTCACTGACTCCACGGGGTCTACGTGTTGAAACTTGAACCCATTTGAGGTGAGCCACGGAACATATGAATCGTTGACTGCGACTCGGTATATGCCATAGCTGCTACCAGCAACGTGTATTCCCGGTGCTGATCGTATTTGATCCCAATCAGACTCTGTTGGCTCAATTTGATCCGCTGGCACATGGTAAAATCTCCACGGTCTGTCACTCAGAAGCGTACCGATAAGCTCGCCTGCATCGAATAGGGTTCGCTGAGAGTTCTAGCGTTGTTAATCATGGATTCTTGAGAAAGTTAACAAAGCTTTACCTGCTCGACCACATTTCTGACCAATATTTCCCTGTCAAGAGGGTTGGTAACTCCCGGGATAAGAGTGGATGGGGTGGAATTGAATGCTGGCATCTCGAATGGCTCGTTACACAGTTAGGCAAACAATCCAGCCTCTGAAGCAAAGTGGGCAAAGAATGAGTCTTTTGAAGAAAACGAGGCAAACAGTCTCACCTAGAGAATCCCAGTTATTTATATGATACACCAGTGAATGCGAATCCAAACGACAGACCGTGCTCCACACCATATGTTCACTTGCATACTGGAAACCCTGGGCAGCCCGGGGATCACGGAAGATACGCAAGTCAAGCCGCGAATACACATTGAAAAAAGAAAGACAGGCCGCACTTGGGCAGCCATGGGGTGCTCACACAGCTATGGAGTCGCTGGTTGGTTGCATCGATGTAAAATGCGTGCCGGAATTCTGGAAGGCTTAGCAAATGGGTGCATGGCCGTTTCCTGCCCTTGTCACCTACCAGTATTTGCGTAAGGCGCTTTGACGATACCCCTGTTCGAGCTGAAGGTGTGATGTGCTAGTGACTGGCTTGGCTAGACGAAGGCGCATGAAAAGGCAACAAAGTTTCCTTTTCGTGACGACTCTGCATCAAAACTGACCAAAAACAAATGGAACCGATATGATGACCATACCATTGAATCAAGAAACTATTGTTGCAATCTCCCCTTCTCGTGTTTTTGAATCAAAGGTACGACAACACCTGTTTTCAATTCGAGATTAGAGATTACTCATTCGTTCAAGGAGTCGCAATCGTCCAGGCGAAGAACACATGAACACTGCGGCGAGAATGCCCTGGGAGGTAGTGATTCCATCTCCTCAGACCCATCATGGCCACTAGCATTCCAAGCCGAAGGTGCCAGCCTTCAATCATCTGGTCTCCAGGCGTTGAGAACACCGTCGTCTCCTTTCTCCCCTTCGATAATTCCGGTCGAAATAACACCAAATCTGTCGACAACCTCGACACTCTCATCACCATCAAATGGTGCCTCGACGAGGGTCACCCCACAGCTGTCGACAACAGCCTCAACCCTCTCACCACTATCAAATGGTGCCTCAACAAGGGCCACTCCACACCTGTCGGCCTCAACCCTCTCACTACCATCAAATGGTACCTCGACGAGGGCTACTCCACATCTGTCGGCAACAACCTTGACCCTCTCACCACCATCAAATGGTGCCTTGACGACAGCCAGTCTCCCCCAGTTGGAATTGTCGCACCTCTCATCTTCCATCACAGAGAGCGCACCGGCAGCTGGCTCAGTCGAAGAATATTTTCGTGATAAGCTTAAGGACTCCAATCGAGTCAAGCATTTGGTTCGAGCAGTCGATGGCTTTATTCAGTCGCAAAACCTCGACCTGGAGGCGCTTGCCTTCGTAGTGAAAATATGGTCAAGGATTTGTCGAGGATGTGGTGAGTCTATCACAAGGCTTCAGCGTCTATGTCTGGCTTCTCAAAAGTTTGATCACCACTTCACTAATCTGCTCGGTAATATTTTTTTCGGCCATGAGTTGGAACATATTGTGCAGTCAAAAAACCTGGATCTGTTGAGCCACACAGATCGGTTAGTGGGCCAGAAATGGGCGAATGCAGCTTGCGCAAAAGCCTCTACAGAACTTGGCATTCCACTGAAAGATGTACAGGCCAGATACAAAAGGAGCAGGCTACTTACGCCGCTTCTTACAGAAGATGGGCCTGGTATACTTTTGCAACTGGGCATTGGCGTAGATTCTATGTAAGTGAAACCAACCCTGGCTCTGTCAGGCGATTGTACTGATGGCATACTAGCTGGGAGGTCAAACTCACCAAAGAGGATGTAAAACTCCTACTCGAATATCGCGCAGAACACTTGGTACATCTCAAAGACCAAGCTCGCACACTTGACTCTTGGGCAAGCCAAATACTCCTCGACGCCATGATTTCTTATGGTTGGAGTGGGGGGGAGCTGGCAAGTAGCCGCAGTGGACTGGCGATGTGCCTGCAACGGCACCAAAACCTTGTTCAATTAGCAGACATGGAAAGCCACTTTGCAATCACACAATCTCTCGGATGCTTAGTAGCGGGAGAGGACTCGTCAGACGACAGAACTCGGAACAAGAGACGGTACAGCGGTCCAAACAATACAGGAAGTTCAGTCAAGCGAGTTCGGCAGGCAGAGGGAATTGAAGAAGAACTGGATACATCGATGATGCAGGCGCTTGCCGCTGATAGCCCGTATATCACGACGAAGGTCCCGGCGCCTCGACTGGACATATCGACGATGATGCAGGGGCATGCTACTTGCAACCTGGATATCACCACGATGATGCACCATGCCCCAGCTCTCGGGGTGGACATATCCACGATGATGCACCGTGCCCCAGCTCTCGGGGTGGACATATCGACGATGATGCAACAGGCTCTGGTGTCCGGGCAACTGGACATATCGATGGAAATGCAACTAGCAGAGACTTTTGGGGTGAATGCAGAGAATGGAGGTCATGTAGCCTGCGCAGACGTTCGGGAACCTGAAACTTTCAGTGGTATTGCGACCGATGCTGCCACTCCATGGGGACAGACCACAACAAACCCTCAACCATACATGTTCCCAGCCCGCAACACAACCCAAGGCATGCAATTACTTCATTTTGAACAGCAAGAATATGAATGATGTATTCCCGCAGCCATCCGACTTCAAGCTTGAATCGCCAGCCAGATAAATGACAGACCCTACATTCCAATCTATGGACGAGGTCACCCCACGAGAGTCATAGTATTCAATTATGGGATTTCCATCTTTCACCAACGGAATCGCCACAGCTGAGGTAAGGGGAGGTATTCGGAAGGGTCCTTCGGTAAGGACAAACACCTCGGGAATCCACCACGATTCGATTTTGTTTGGATCAAAGACCATTGCGGTGGAGGAACCAGAATTGATCTGTTTGAAAGATCTTAGCTATGAGCGCTACCAATGGAATTGCAGGGTATTGAGCCAACCTTATCCTGGTAGCTTCTGACGAATTCCTTCTGCACATCTGCGCAACTTCTCGTAAAGTCGATTTTGGTGACGGGTTTCTTTTTGGCGGAAATTGTGCTTTCACGGCAGTCGCGCGCGGCGTGCTCGACCAAGCGGAGAAAGGTTATTGTTGGCTGCGAAATTATAAGAGACCCTTCTCTGTAAGCAGACATCTTCAAAATACATGTCCGTTTAGAAAGCCCAAAATTCGATGCGGCAGCGTTCCGAGATATGGCGTGCCTGTTTGGCAATGCTCTTGAGATGAAATGAGGTTTTCGGACGTGGCAAGCGCACAAACCAGATTCCTTGTGGGGTCTAGGTTTCACGTGACCTCACCTCTTGCTGATTTACCCAACAGCTGGTTCAAAAACAGTCTATCAATCACTTTCGTATCCCATTGCCAGCAGGTCTAAAGTGGACTGTTGTTGACTTGCCTGTCAGCATTCACCGTCCAACTTTGGCTCTTGACTAGATCAGGGTAACGACGGTGGACTCCCGATGTAGGGCTCAATACTCTTGATTTGGATGCCGCCTTGATGTCCCCTCTAGCATGGGCTTCTTTACTATTCTTACAACCACGGCTTTGCTAATTTATGCCTCTGTACTCATCAAACACCCAGCTACCTCAACAACCTAAGGAATACGAGTCCAGCATGCCTTCCCCTTCTCATCCTCTGCGCCGCCATCAAGCGATGCAAAGCCTCTTCACTCTCAATCACCTCTCATCAAACCCCTTCAACCATGCCCCCTATGTTCGGCTAAGTAGCCGAGAGAAGCCAGTGGAGGTATGACAAGGTGATGGGGGAGGTGATCAGCTAGACAACTTGGGATTATATACCAGGTGGATACAATTCGGGTCGAAGTTATGGATAATAGACTCTGAAGTGCTAGAGCGCGGGTCAAGTGAATGTGATATCCTTGGGAGTCACGCTCTTTCCGCTGCTCGATCATGATGAGTATTCTGTCTATTCTTGGACCATCAGCAGTGAAGCGAGGTTTTGGCTGGAACATTATTTTTTCCGTTGCCGGAGATCCTGTCTCTGGTGGCAGCGCAACGGATAGGCGAGCCCACCACGGAACATCAGTCGGTGTGACCGACGTGTTTTAGTAATTAAAGACAAGAGTGAGTTGAGGCAGCTGCGAGAGAGGATCGACTTGGAGAAGGAAGTTGATGCAGCTAGAGAGGTTGTATTTCTTTCCCTCGGCGGGCTGATGTTCCTTGAGTGGCTGCTTCTGTAGGATTTCCACTTCTTCCTTATCTATTAGAGCATGCCGGAAAAGCCATTTGCCCAAGATGAAAGGGTTCCATGACCCAGTCTGAAGTATATTGCCGTATGGATACGTTTCATGCGTGAAGAGAGTGCTGTCGAGACTTCAAGAAGCCGCATTCACGAGGAGACATGTGGTTGATTGCTGTTGCAAACTCGGTTTTCATTTGACGAAGCTTTAGCGGACTACATCACAAATAGAAGACATGTGAAAGGGAAAGCAACAGTATGACTCGGAAAAAATCCAACCCCCCTTAAACAAGTGTTGCAAGTTAGACACGCCTCGCTGCTCTCTGTTTCTTCTGATGACGGCGAGCCCGAGACAATTTCGTACGATACTTCTGGATGTCCTTAATGATCCAGTCGAGACTACCAATCGTTCTGCTCGTCGCATTCATCTCAGACAAGAGGTATACATCCATCGAATGGCCCTGGCGATCAGTGTTGTCAGGCTCCCCATCATCGCGACTTTCAATCTGCTCAATCAAACGCTCAAGAACTTTGATCGTGTATCCCACATGATTATCTTGAAGCTGATTCAGTCGCCCCTGAAGTCGAGATGAGCGAGAAAATTGTCGGGGAGAACCGGAATTGCTGCTGTCGTCGCTGTATTCAGACTCCATGTCCGAGACATTTCTTCCCACAATATCACGAATATATTCTGGCACCTCATCGATCTGCTCGCCATCAGATTCGTCGACCACGATCGGCTGCGTTGAGCCGCCAACATCAGCGATCTGCTCATCATCAGAGTCCTCGATCAGGATAGTCTGCATTGATCCACCAGCAGCAGGGCTTTGGGGCATCTCCACCTGGGGTCCCTCCTCATCAAGCTCGAAGCGTGCAACTTCCTCCTCCTCCACGATGATCGTGTCATGGTCGACATTTCCAGTCGAGACACTCACCACTCTGACTTCCTCGCTGTCTCTCTTCTCCACAGGTATCGGTGCATCTTCATCCATGGCCACCGCACTGTCCTCGTCAACTGTGGCCTTGCCAGACGCGGGGCCTACGATATTGACGTGGGTCGAGGCCTCATCACGAATTGACGTCTCTATGCCACCGGTGATGGTCTCTTCGATGATACTGGCCGAAGCTGCAGCCTCGGTCGCATCCTCGCTCAGGTGGCCTGTTGGGCCGTCAATGGGAGTGGAGGATCGGATGCCACCGGGGATGGTCTCTTCGATGATACTGGCGGGAGCTGCATCCTCGCTCGATGGCGCGAAATCGCCCGTCGGCGCGGTATCGTCCATGACGCTGGCTAGGGCTGGGGCTGTGTCCTCGCGCCTGGAGCCGGCCGCCATTTCATCCACCATAGCTGCATCGACATCAGTCGCAGGTGACGGTCTGTCCGTGATGATGCCCTCGCTCATGATGATGATATCTCGAGTCTGGGAAGCCATACCAATGGACACGGTGGGGAGGCGATGGGGCGCATCACTAGCAAGCTGGCCCTTTCGTGATCTGAGTTGACGAGTGGAACCGGAATTGTAGGCCGGCATGACGAACGGATTGACTGGGCTTGACAGTGATGATGGTTGAGCTGGGGGGAGAGGAAGAAGAGGAAGAAGAGGAAAGAAGAAAGATGGAGAATTGAAGATTCGTGGGTAGGACGAAGGCTTATATACATGTGCCCGGCTCTAGCGCAAATTTCAAGGGTTACGCTGATGACATCTTGCCATTCCATGTGCATACTCTACTGGAGAAGATACTGACAAGGGAAATCTATTGGGTGCATCGCGCCCCGCCTCTTGCCTTTATACCATCCATACGAAAGGCCAATCCAGCTACAATGAGGGTGGAGTGGCGCCACGCTACGACTCCTTTGGTGGCTTCGACTTGAACCGGACTAGCTACGTATGCGCGGTAGAAGGTGAAGGGACACGCACCTATTTTGAAGCTCTCCGACATATTCGAATGTCCCAGCACCTTACACGTTCTCTCCTGACTGTGAGATGCGTGTTCATGGTCGTCGGTCGCAGCAGGAGCCCATTGATAACAGGGACCTGAATATCGACAATATTATCAACGCCAACATCGGGGGATCTGGAGCACGTCATGGTACTAACCTCTCGCGTCGCAGCCGGCTTGGAGGCGAAGATGAAGCATTCCTACACCCACTCCTGTTCCGGCTCGATTTTGATCTCTGGGACTTGCATAGTCTCCTAGTGCAGCCGAGCATCCTTTACGTGTCCTCGCATTACACGTGAGTTTCATGAAGATAAGCTATGCCGCTCATTATCATTCCTGCATATGCATGATGAATGGATTCCTACAAACGGAAAGGGGTAGAAAAGTGGACTTCTGGATGTTGTCATTCGGCTGTTTAAGCGAAGCCCCTAATCGCTAAGCGAGAAAGGTGCAGTTTGGCTTCAACCTGCCCCGGGTTCAGACCAATCACCTAATGAAGCTCCTTGCCTCTCGGACAATAAAAAATCCAAGCTGCAGGGTCCGAACCGAACTTCTTCAAGACATGGTAGATCAGTTGCGGAGGTTCTCCTGGAGAAATGAGGTTGAACGGAGTAAGGAGTTCGAGGTGGATGTGAATGGTAGGTAGACGGTTGAAATGTAAATGAATGCCACTGAATATGGCAGGCTTGCTGAATGTTCCTTCCCACATAGGCTGCTCAGGGACAATGCTACTGAAAGCGGCTCCGGTGGATCCCCTATCTCACCCTTGACGACGTCGCTTGCCTGAGCTCTCCACACCAGAGTCCAAAACAGCCCCAACTCCTAGCCGCTCGAGGTCTGCCTTCAGAATGTCCTTTTGACCCTCCACTTCGCGCATATCCCGTCTCAGCTCATCAAGTTTGACTGCATTATACATTAATAAGCCATATTGAATTCGCCTGCTGTTCATACCTTTGACTGATTCAATTTCTCCCTGGAGAACGTCTATATGAGCTTTGGGTCTTGTAAGTCCGGGGACGCAAGCAGTGAAGAGTCATCTTGCCTTCAATTTGATGTTCTTTGGCTTGCCCGCTTCCCTGGGTGGCTTGAAGCCGTGCGTTGCGCATGTGGAGTTGGGTATTTTTGGTTTGGAGCTCACCAACATATTCTGATGTAGGGGGTGAGCACAGGAATAGCCATTGCAAGGATAGTACTGACGAATCACAGCTCGTAACATGATGGGCAGAAGCCTGAGTGTTTCTTGTGACATGGTTGCACCAGCGCCAGAAGAGTTAGTTGCCATATCTCGGAAAATGGTGTAGATTTCTCTTGGATTAGCTGGATTCAATGTACCAGATTCACAGATCTTACCACGAAGTAGAGTAAATCGACCATCTTCACCGATGTACGAGGGCTCTAGGGGGTCCTAGGCAATTATTAGGCATGTAATTAAAAGTAGAGCGTTGAAAGCATCACTCACCAAGTCTGCAGCTATTTCGAAATTGCTATCTAGCAGTGAGAATTCCCCAAGACCTGGTGTACTGTCACCGGACCTGGTTACTACCCATTCAACATCTTTGGAACCATGAACTCACCTGTTCAATGGCGGCACCATGTCTTCCGCTGTTTCGGGCGTTGTCTCATGAAATAAGCATGTCGCATCAGTGGCATTCTTCTCTGTTAGCAGATGTGTTTCCAGCTTGGCTTCTGACCTACGTAGAAAGAGGCTCCCACTGAAATAGGTTCTGCCTCGTTCAGGGGTGGTGCGCTCATATTGTTCATGGAGATGAGTGCCGGTGAGCGAAGGAGCTTAGTATTGTAACGGAAGTCAACGCCTGGACAAAGCATGGGCAGGAAAGTGTTGATCGTGCCGGCAGCACTCTTTATAATCGTCAAGTGCTTGCATCGCCGATGCGAAGGCTGCCTTGTCGTTCTGGGAATGGTCATCTGTTCCGTACCTCCTACAATACCCCTCATGGCTTCCCACTCGCCTTAGCCTTGTTACGGATAGTGGCCAGTAAGGTGTCGGATTTGGTCTCCCCCACCACCGAATCTGCCTCGCTCACGCCGCTGGATTAGACCAAGGGGTGAGGAGCGGCTGCATATCTCCAGTCTACGGAATCGTACTCCTTGTTTCATGGCATACGGAAGGGAGACTAGCGTACGTGTCTGCCCTCAGCTTATCCCCATGGAGCGCCAACGACTTCTGCAGCCCGGGTAACTCTTCCATGACGTGAATACTTGTTGCTGCGCAGATCATGCCGAGGACCAGGTGCGAGATCAGCTTGAGGGCATTATGGTAACGGTGAGGTCCACGGTAGTTGGATATGTTCTCCCACCCATCTGCGTCGGCTGGTCCGTCTCAAGCCCCCCTTGATGGCCAAACCGTGGCAATGTCGCAACCATAACCCATATATATGCCAAAAATATCTCAAAGTGGGCAGGGAGACCCTCCGTGGCTGGCAGAGGATCCCCAGCTGTATCTAGACAGCCTGGAAAGGCGGCGCCAGATGCGATGGGCTTTGTATCACTACCAAAGCCTGTAAGCTGCCTCTTCTTGGATGTTGGCCCGGAGAGACTTGACTGGCGTGAACGCGGAGAAATCCGATAGGACTGCCTTGATGGAGAGACAGAGTGGATGTAGTAGCTAGCAAGGAACACTTCTCAGGTACTTGCTTGCGAGGGCATGTGGTGTAAACCACCCAGGTGGCCCAACTGCACCGCATGACTTCCATCCTTCAGCTCATCCTCCCGATGTGTCCTCAGTAGCCCCATCACAGACGTTCAATCGCAAGTCCATCCTCTGATGGAGCAGCAGATATAGCATACGTAACTCGTGTGTGATTCCATGGATTCAGCGCAGCATTGCCACGCAGAATGCTCTGCCGTCGCCGTTCCAGTAGAGTCGGATGATTAGCGGGAGACTCTGGTACTGCAACGTATCTGCAGGCTTCATTATCCATGACTGAACCCTCACCCTAGGAAAGCTAACTCCTCGGGGTTCGGCTGCCCTGGATATATCCTACATGCCGCACCACCCGCTTGGTCAGCTGCCAGTTATGGAGGTGGGCAACAGCCTGGAAAGGTTCGACAACCGTGGCTGATTGGAAGACAGAAGCGGATGACGGAAAACTATGAAGTTGTAGACATTCGCTGGTATTGATCTCCATTCGGCGATACGCTAGAACCGCTTGATCCTCTGTTCACATAGTACCCCTCTCTAGGCTCGCGATTCGAAGTGTCGCAGACGACATAGATACCAGACTTGCTGCTTTGCTTATCACTTGATAATGGGAATAACACCCTCAAGTGGTTCATACATCTCAATGCCAAAGGAGGCTGCTGCCGGCGACGTCCGATCTCACCCAATGTCGAGAACCACCGCCAATACCTCATACCAAGGTAGAATTGGTCACCATGCACTGGCATGAACGCCAGGTGTAACCCTAGATAGGCAGAATAATGCGTGCAGGGTTTGAGAGATGGTGTGAGGACTAGATGTCCAAGGTACCCACCGTGGGTCTTTTGTGTGGTTCCTTGATGCAGGATCATATCGACTAAGGCATACTGCCTCAGCTCTCGGGGAACTTCTTCCATGGTGCAGATACGAATCCGTCCAGGTTGGGCGAACTTCGAGGAATCGATGTCATATAAGTTGGTCGGGGTCTGTCTTTCTTCCCTCATCGACCTCCTCCCTCATCAATGTCCTCCCTCATCGACCTCCTCCCTCATCAACCCTTCTTCCTCATCAACCCTTCTTCCTCGTCAACCCTGCTTCCTCATCAACCGTCCTCCCTCATCAACCCTCACCATCCTCCCTACAAGGCTGCTGGATAACCATCTGTTCTCGCTTGCCGCGTTCAATCCGTTGATTGCCCTTTGCCAACATGGGATCGGCATCCTCTCGCCTCGAAACCCGGTGGTGGGAAGTAGAAGCCCAGCGAAAGTTAGTGACCACCAAAAACACCGGTGAAGTGGAAGTCATCTGCTCGCTCATTCCTGGGGTGGATGAAGTTTCGATGGTGGGCTACTTGAAAGAACGTTTCGATCTCGACACACTCTTCGAGCTACATTGCAGATATCAGGACCTCTCCAAGGAGCAACGTGCAGACCCCTCAAATTTGACAGTCGATTTCAAGGCCAATGAACTCTGGCGGGCACTCCGAATGCCAAAGGGGTATGGCGAAGCTCCATGGAACTGGAACTGGCAACCACCACTTGAAGGAACTCCTTCCGGAATTGCAGCCGAGTTCCATGCGGCCGTGTGCCAGGCGATCTTCCGAAACCCCTTCTCCGACTTCGTGAAGTATGCCCTTGGGTACACCACGAAAGCGCGCTTTCTTAACAATCTACTCGATGGTGTATGCGATATACGCGATAAACTTCGAAGGGAATTTGTGGATCGCCCCCAGGTTAAAGAAATCTATGTTTTTGTTGAAAAAGTGAGTAAATATGGATTGACAAAGACGAAGTACTAACGAGAGTAGGCACTGGAGCAACGACACCACCCACTGGCGCATTGGATTGTTGCTAGCAGCCTGCACCACTCGGTGGTTGCCCCATACGATACTTTGGCCCCGAACCTAGAGCCAATCCGAGCAATCTTCGCGGCGCGTGACTTTGACCTCGTGCTCACGCGACTTGTGGCTTTAAACCAGCGGTTTACATACGGTAGTCAGATGTATAATTGGCAGATGTGGTCAACAGATGTCGACTTCTGGCACTGCATCGACCGAGTTATATGGTCAGGGAACTTGATCGCCCCACCGATGCGACCGCACTTATCAAGTGAGGACCGGGATGAGAAACTGCGCTTTCTTAAGGAATTTGAGATAGACGCTGAGGAGAGGGCGTGCAGTGGGTGGAGTAAAGTGGTATTCTCAGTGAAGAGGCTCATAGGTCGGGATTCGCAGTACAGTGTCAAGAAAGGCTTGCTGATATCCATGGGCCCGATGAAGGATAGCCCTAAGAGATCCTGACTTTAGGCGTATTGTCGTAGGAAGTTTTCAGAAGTATCGAATTTGGATGTCAATGAGGATGGAGATGGTCCGCTCTTAATCCGTGATTAGGGCAGGAACTGTATGTACATAGCAATCAGTCGGTGTGTTTCGAAACCGTGTTCAGAAATATCGACCTTCGAGGGTATACGTCTCCCCTAAATTCTCTTGGCCAGACGCAGCCCCTCTTCCTCCTTTTCGACAACATAGGCCACCGTCGTCGCCGCTTGTGGTAGGCATTCCGTTGCCTTTTACACCTTTCGGTGACGGTTTCCCGGTCATGCAAGTACTTGTATCGAGAATCGAGTAACTGATATTGCTCCTGCCATGTCAATTGACCTCTCCACTTTCTTCCGCTAACATTTTCCAGGCCAAGTTGGACGCCACGGGAACAGCTTCTTTGTATGTGTGCGCGCCTTGAGATGTTTGCGGACTTCAGGCGTGATACAACCGTATGGACCACGAATTGTCAGGTGAGGAAGGTTACGGATCTTCAAAAGGCTCCATATTCCCGGGTCGTCGATGGAAGATATCGCAAGTGGTGAAGGGAGGCAGATTTGAAGCCACGATATTGCATAGAACTCCAGTGTTTGTGAAGGTGTTCAGCAGCCTCGTAGGCATAATCGGTAGTCCGCTGGCCCCAGCCCGTGGCGGTATGGTCGTCGATGTGTGAGATACTGAGGAACTGAACGTGTGGTAAAATTGTGGCGTCTCGGCCAGGACCGTCTTCGAAAAAGGCTGATAAAGTCCGGAGGTCGCAGAACTCGAAGGCTTCACTAATACGGACTTTGACTGGCGTAGTCTCTCTGCCTTTCGTGGACTTTAAGTAGGGGTAGTTGAGGTAGGTCGAACGGAATGCCCTCGATACTGATGCCACTGGGTGGTGTGCAGCATGGGCCCTGACACCGCCACCTAGCGCTCATGGTCGAGCGTCGGCGACAATATGACCCAAGATCTGCGAAGTGATCTCTACAGGTATAGCGGTCGTGTTGTGGAATGTATGGAAGGTGGGGGGGGGGGAGAGTGGCCTGTCATGAGGAAGGCTGGATGCTGATCTAGCGTAAAAAAATAGGAATGAAAGGGGTCATGATGAAATGAGGTTGGCAGAAAAAGAAATTCTAACGTCCCTCCCTACGTGCCGAGAAACCCTGCGTGCCGAGAAAAACGAGAGATACTTGGACTTTAAGCATCTCAATCTCCACACCAAATTACAAATCAATAAAAACAAGGGATTAGCTGTGTTACCCAGGTATTAATTAGTAACTTAACTCACTCCAAAGAAATTTTGAATATGCATCGTCGCGTCTTCGCCTGATTCTTGAGAAGTCTCCTTTTAAGCTTTATTAAAGTTCTTTGCCATAGCTATACTGGCGAGCTCTTATTATTTCTTATACACCTTAAAAGTTCTTAGCTGAGCTTTAAATCCTAATATCTTTGTCAAAGAGCTTCATAAGCTTTGTGGCTGCTATGGCGTGTAAACAGCTGCAGAGCTGCCATGCGGTTTGGTACTTCTGATCGACGAAGCTAACGATTTTTGGCTCGGCAGACCCCGCACCTCAGGCAAAGCGCCGCAACGTTGCCGTAGGTTAACCTGCTTAATAAGTGCCATCCTGAGACTTAAGGCTAGAATTCGACAAGAGATAGGTACAAAATAGATAAAGGACGGTAAACTGTGTCCTGAGTTTATTCTTTAATCACTCATTCCCAGACTTCTTTATCTTCCGTTTGAGCGATAAGCATCCATTATGCTCATGACTTCCAGCATTCTTACGGAGAGCCTGAGAAACTAGGCCGGTGTTGCGCGCTTCTAGTTATGTACAACGATGCTATTACCGCAAGGCTGCCGCCCAGCTGAGTGCATCAACCTCCACCCGACATGAAGTCTTTCCATTCGCATCTATGCCAATTCGACGGCTCATCTACTGCCGAGATTCCTCCTCTTCACGATCCTCGAACCTAGTCGAATAATGCGTCTCTACAATACAGCAACGATGGGAATTTGCGCCTGACTGAATTCTTTGAAGGCGACATACCCAAGAAGTATTCTATATTTTCGCACAGATTGGGAGCAGAGGAGGTCATTTTCAAGGATGTGATAGGAGGCACGAGCAAAGGCAAGGCTGGCTACGGCAAGATACCCCGAAGCGGGGTGGGAGGGGAGTCTGAGGGTGGGGCTAGGGCACCCCTCAGCTAAGGTACGCAAGTGCCTTATACATACTTAGTATTAAATCAAGAAGTATAATAATGCTGAGAAGAGGAGCTTTCGGGGTCGTGCTAGCTAGGCTAGCACACAGGTTGCTCCAAAAGCAACTGTGCGGAGCGCACGTGCCCTGTAGCGAAGGCGTTTCTGGGCAGCTGAAGGGATAAGTCACGTTATACAGAGAGATGGCATTACCTAAACCTTCATGCGGTGTACATTTAGATGACCCTGGCCGAATCCTCACAGCTACCTTGCCTCCGTATTACTACTACTGCACAGTATTACCTCCGCAACTCTGCTCTAACATGAACGACTGTGATCAGACTAGAAGCGCCGGCATACAGGCTGTCCAGCGCATCGTGCCTACCTCTCGGCAATCCCGGCTGCTCACCTACCTCCCACATTATCGAGTCCTGATATGCAAAGAATGTCAGTATGCGATACAACCGTTGGCCGTCTCTCGCCATCTCAAAGAGCTCCATGGCATCTGTCGCTCAGATCGCGAGGGGTTTATGGCATATACTCGAAGCCTCAACCTCGCCAACCCGAAAGACGTCCCTTTGCCCAAATACGACGCCACCCCTGTGCCATTCCTCCCCACTCAACGAGGCTTTGCCTGTGGATTGAGCGGGTGTGACCATCTCTCCGTTACTGTCAAGCGCATGAAGAGGCACTGGGCCCACACACACAACGGCGTGATAATAAACGAAGCTCGCTGGCGCCGAGTCGTTTTGCAGACCTTTTTCCGTGGTAATCAGCTGAGGTACTTTGCAGTGCGTGGGCTCGCATCACCTTCTCCCATGCAACCACCCGCAGTCAACAAAGCTCCGCCGGGAAATTTTTCTAGTTGGACCTTGGAAGACCTTGATCTTCTTCAGCATTTCAGGGCTTCCACTTGTCTTGAGGTTGGCCACAGCTCAGGGAGTCGAAGACTATGGCAAACGACAATTCCCGAAATGGCATGCAGCTACCCTTTCCTGAAGTATGGTATACTGGCGTTATCAGCGCTACACCTCGCACATCTGCGACTTCCAGAGAGGAAAAACTACCGATTAAAAGCTGCTTCGTATCAAAACAAAGCCTTGCCTTTATTCTCCTCCAGCATAGCAAAGGTCGACGAAGAGACTTGCCATCCGCTAGTTGCATTCTCAAAGCTCCTCCTTATCTACTGCTACGCATCAGAAGATCAGGATGAGGAACTCGTGCTTGCGAGAAGGGGGAATAGATCAGGTTTACTGGACTGGTTGTACATCATTCGGGGCAGCCGCAACATCTTCAATGACACATGGCAATACATGTTGAACGGCCCGCTGTCCCTAATCTTACAGGAAACTATTTTCCCCGAGTATCTTGCTCCAGCACCAGAGAATACAGAGCATTCTCGGCGTCTCAGACTCCTGAGTGCAATACCCTTCGCTGGAAATGGGAGCAAAGCAGCCCCCCAGACACAGACATCAATGTCTACCGAACCATCTCAGTCGCCGATCTCGGCAGCTTTCGAAACACTTTCAAGCGCATTTTCCAAAGTCCAGACAGCTCAGTCACATTCAGTCTATACAGTCTGTATCGCGGTGCGGATCTGGCCAGCACAAGTCTCTTCAGACTATTTGACCCTACTCAAAAACGATGACCCGGCTGCTCTGGTCCTGTTGGCTCATTATTGTGTTCTACTCAAACCTTTTGACTCAAGCTGGTATATGCAAGGCTTCAGGAGGAGGTTGTTGTTACGTATTTACGACCAGTTGGATCCGGAATGGCGTCATTGGGTACTATGGCTGATGGAAGGCATCTAGGGACTTGGGCATTTCGGATACACGTATACATTGAGTTTGGCACTGGTTGTAGACTCGACCTCTTATTCTGCAGCCCTCCCTACATCAATGAATATGCAAGCGGTACTTGTTCCGTGGTGGGGATTCGGGGCGCGATTTCCATACAGCCCAGAAATTAAATATTGCGACGCATTTAAGGTTTCCCTGTTGTTTCATTAGGATATCTGATGCGCTACTCACATGGCAAAGCGACCCCAATGTCAGATGTAGGGTTAAGTTCTGGAGTCGAGGTAATAGTTCAATTTGTGACGCAACAACAGTTGTTCAACTGTTTACAATCACATGATGGAAACCTCTCTCAGCACAATCTTACCGCTATCTAAACTCCTTCGTCTCACGATCGCAGTATTCGACAAAGATTTGCCGAGCTCCACTTCCCCCTTCCGCTTTGCCTTTGAGCGCTTTGGAAATGTCGTCAGGGAGCGGCGCAATCCGGCCCCAAGCCATCACATATCCACCGTTGTGTTTCGCTTCGAGCTCGGGTGAGAATCCGGCGTACATTTCGGAGTAGGCACCGTATACGGGTCCTTTGAAGAGGAGTTTCTAGAAAGTTTCGTCAGCATAGGAACTCGTTCAGAATGTCCAAACGCACCATGATTGCGGGCCCGATGACACCCATGTTGCGCTGCAGTTCAGTCCTCATCAACCCTGGATGCACACTCTGGTCTCGATCAGCTTCAGTCTCCACCCACGATGTTGGTCCTCCTCACCACGCTGAGTATCCCATTGCTTCCCAAACGCTTCGCGAATTCGGTCGCCAGCATCGTTCCGCCTGCCTTGGTCTGCATATAGTTATCCATGGCTTTGGGCAATACTTTCGGAGCCCCCTCACTGTCGAATGACATCGCACCCGCTGGGACCAACTGTAGGAGCGATACCACAAAGACAACTCTGACACTGAGCGAAGGGGATGAAGCGGCTGTATGAATAAGGATAGGTTCAAGGAGGACAGTCAGGAGATACGGTGCGAGGCAATTTGTGCCCATTTCGAGATCGTGCCCCTGTATCGCCCTTTTGTCAGCCGCCTTCATCATCCTCTGGATTGAGATTTTGACGAACATGTTTGTCCTTGCTCCCAGCCGGTGGAGTCATCACTCCAGCATTATGCACTAAGACATCGAGCCTCGTCTCGCGACGCAGAAACTCATCGATAGCACCCTTCACCGTTCTTAAATCTGCGAGATCGACTACCATACTCTCCAACTTTCCTGAGGACTTCACACCACTGGTTTGGGTCTTTATTTTGTCGATTGCGCCTTCGCATCGTGTCGTGGACCGCGCAGCGATATATACAGTTCCTCCTGCGAGGTAAAGAATCTTGGCGAGTTCGAACCCGACCCCAGATGCCGCTCCGGTGACGATGTACACCTTGCCAGTGAGGGAGGGGAGATCTTTTTCTGTGAATGTTGGAGCTGGGGGAAACATGGCGGAAAATGTTGAAGGCATCGTGAATATGTTCGCAAAATTGGTTTGGGAGTGTAATTGAGAAGCAAGGTGGATAGAGGACAAGGAAATTTAGGACATACAGCTGCCACAAGCTTTATGTTTATAGGATGTGCTTCCTAACGTACAAAGCATGGAGTAAATGACTGATTGTAAATATAGGTTGGTTGGATGAGCTGAAAACACTTATTCCGAAAACTTAAAATCAGCCAAAACCTTTAAGTCCCTTAAAGCCAGGCAGAACTTGGCTTTCACCGAAATGATTTGTAATGATAACAAGTTGGTTGTTTGGTAATCAATACAGACCTCAAACACAATGCGAAGCGGCGTCCGGTGACGATGTTTAGTTACTTTCCTCAACTCCATCGTTGATTATATTTGGAAAATATTCATAGCCTGTACATCCAGGAGACGATGGCTGAAGGCAAAACCCATGCCAGAGGAAGAGTAAGAGGCGAATGGCCAATGGCGGTCGCAAAGCAACAAACAGATCTTTAAAAGATATCTTTGTTGATTCTCTTCTCCCTCAGCGACAAAGGGAGGATGGAACGTCAAAATGCCAAGAAAAGGGTTGAAAACTAGTAGCTGATTAAATCGTTACAGTCTTCGGGAAGTTAGAGTACGGCTTTGATTCTTAGTCCATGATGTTTATGAAGGACGCCCTTTCCAGGTGGAGCTGAAATGCCGATGATGGAGGTTAGATCTTCGTGGAGGACAGAACAAGGCTAGCTCTTGGTACAGATGGAGCACAGACCTTAGAAATATACAGGGGCGCGGCAGCAAGGGTGCGTCTGATCAATTAAACTTTATACTTTTTCGAAGCCGCACTTGCACTTGCACTTGCTCCAGCCATGCTTACAAAGTCGAGTCCAACCCAAAAGCCAACACATACTTACGCCAAACACGGAAGAGCACAGCGGCGTTGACATTGGTCATACCGCTCGCGCGTCATGGTTCCCGGCGACACCTGATGCATGGTGAATGCCTCAGCTGCTGTGGTTTTCGGTGGCAACAGATTCGTAGGTAATGTCTCAGCTGTCAATCGGTCTGAGGAGAAGCACCAGGACACCTGAGTAGCCCCAGACTTATAAGACCTCCTCCCCATCTCAGCTCTTTCCTGTTCTGAAGAGTATTCAGATCGCCTTTCGAAACATTCACATTCTTGCTTCATAACGACAACAATGGCACCAGTTTTCCATCAGCACAGTACCGGCGAGGAAGTAGCGAAGGCCTTCCCTTCTCGGGTCGAAGGCAAAACCTGTATGTGCATCTTGAGTCCCTGGCTCCTTGTTCTCACAACCCATACCTAATGGCACAATTTAGTCGTTATCACCGGCACGAGCGTAGGCGGTATTGGCGCCGCAACAGCCGTTGCTTTTGCGCACAGCAAACCCAAGACACTCTTCCTCACTGGCCGAACACAGTCAAAGACCGAACCCGTTATCGCGGAGATCAAGAAAATCAGTCCGACCACCAAGACAGTGTTCGTGGAACTCGACCTCGCGGATCAAGATTCTGTCCGAAGAGCAGCCAAGATTGTGCTAGATGGTGGCGATGCCGAGGTTATCCATGGGCTGATCAATAATGCCGGCGTGATGGCAACGCCATATGAGAAGACCAAGCAGGGTATTGAAGTACAGTTCGGTACTGTTAGTTTCCCCCTCGTTCTTTGGTATGTTCTAAGAAGTAGCGGGCTGATTGAAAGATTAGAACCACATCGGACATTTCCTCTGGACTAAGCTCCTCCTCCCCCGAGTTTTGGCTGCGGGCCCTCACGGACGTGTTGTGAATTTGGGGAGTATGGCGTATGTGATGAGTGATGTGAATCTTGACGATATCACATGGAGTGTAAGCCACCTTCAAACGGCCCCCGGTCCGTGGAGACTATTGCATCCTGTCGCTGACGATTGTTCTATCTTAAAGGATGGAAAGACTTACCACCCTTGGCGGGCATACGGCAGTTCGAAGGTTGCAGTTATGCTCTTCAATGTGCATCTTTCTGCACTATTGAAAGGCAAGGGAGTACAGGCCTTTGCTGTGCAGCCTGGAAGTATATACCTTATCTTCTCTTGTCTTTCAAATTTCCACAATACTCCTTGCTTCTCAGTTTCCTTAGTGTTCCCACTCCGCCAGAGATTGTCCACTTTGACTGTTTCAACCACATTTACAACATTCAAGTCAGCTTATTGTCGGATAACGCTTACTGATAATTACAGTGCCTCAAACGCCCTTATATGCCCACACCCAGGATCCAGAGAGTAAATCCAGTTTCGCTGAAGCTTATAAGGTGATCCAAGAAAGATGGGCAGGCAAAGAGAACCCATCAGGTGATGCTGCTGAAGACGAGAAGACGCTTGAGACTGCTGCTTCAACCCTTGTCTATGCTGCATTGAGTCCGGACCTTGATGGTACGTATATCAACCTATTCGTCACTGAGCGATGGTTTTTTTTTTCTCTTTTTTTTTTCGATGTGCGAAAGTTGTTTGGCTAACGCATGCTGTAGACAAGTCTGGAACGTTCCTGAGGAACTGCGAGCCATTCACTCTAGCGCCTTATGCCACCGACCCGAAAAATGCTGAGAAGCTCTGGAAGTTGAGCGAGGAGCTTGTGGGAGAGAAATTTGATATTTGAAGCTGAGAAATCGAAGGGACATTCAGAATTTGGTAGCCTACACCAGGAACAATCTTTCCAAACATTTCGATCTTGTCGTAAAGACGAGACTTTGTCCCATTCAACCTGACTTTCTCCATGCGCTCGAGGCGGACTCCAAAATCTAGAAGACTAGACTTCGCCTGGTGGACCACTTCCTTCAGCTGTTGTACTTCATTGCACTCCCCGATTCTGCCGCTCAGTGTCAGAGACTGCCATAGCGACCCTCGCCCAAGATTCCAAAACCAACTCTCACGCTTCTCAACTCATACCGGACTCGAAATCAGATTCGCTTGAATTCGACGAAACGCGACTTCAGTATGATGCCGCCTCGTCCGCCGGCAGAGCACGAGCCGAGATGATAAGGAAATTACAAAGCGCACCACAATCTACAAACCCCTCTATACCTCCTTACATAATCACTACAGGATTATTGAAGCAGCACACTTATTGTATGTTATACATTTACCTGGGATCAACATATGTGCCAGCCCATCTATAAGTGAGCAATGCTCTTTTTCGGAATGCGACCAACTATTGAAAACTTTACTCCACACATCTCTACTGCTTCAAATACTCCTTGAATGCATGTGCCGGCGTCGTCTTTGGCGTGTAAATACCAAAAACCTCCTTACTCGTCGTGTCTGTTTTGCACTTACCCGCCCATGCCGACTCAACCGCGTACTTGATTGACAAAGTAAGAACCTTCTGCGGGCCTTGAGCAATGTGTTCAAGCCACGACAGATCCTTATACACCACATTCTCAACTGGGATGCCAATTTCGCTCTCAACCAAGTCCACAATACCCTGACCACTGATATCCTCCGGCCCATTCAGAACATATCTCTTCCCATTGTGCATCTCCGGATTCTTGTCGGCCAACACATATGCAGCGAAAATCCCGACATCATTCGGGTCGATGAGAGCGCTGCCGACATCCTTCGAGGACATCAAGCTCAGCGGATGCTGCTTGCCCGTTTTACGATACTCTTTGACGAGAGTTACGGCGTTCGCCAGAGCCATGCTAGTGAAGCCGTTCGGTTGCAAGCTCGTCCACATCATTGCCTTAAATTCCGGGGTATCCAGCATGGTTTCAATGGCCCAATGTGTGCGGGGGTAGTAAGCGCGGAAATCCGGGCGCACGTTCACACCTGTAGTGGAAATTCGAACGGCTTGCTTGACTCCCGCATTGAGTGCTACAACGAGGAAGTGGGACTCCTCGGAGAAAGCTGTCGGCCCCGTGTGGGCGGCGATAAAGACTTTAGTGACATTATTTTCACGTAACCAGTCACCAGTGATATCTGGCCAATTCTGCTCCAAAATAGAGACGTTAGGCAAGGATGCTAGTAGCCTCGCGGCGTGGGTAATAGCGGATCGGGTTTGTGCGACAAGGCGGTAGGATGCGAGGTGGTGATTAGGGTTTTGGGTGAACTCTGAGAGAGTTGACACGACGCTACGACCAGTATTACCAGTTGCGCCAACGATGAGTCTATTTACCATTGAATGTCAGTTTTGTTATCGCAAAAATGCAACCCATGTGCAAGCAATGTGTTGATGAGATGATCATGGCTATGTTGGACTTGGACTTGAAATAAAAAGAAAATTAAGAACAAAATTGACCTACATGCTGGGAGTCATGGTAATGTGAGGTAGTACAAGTCGGGTGGAGTTCTGTATAGGAAGAGAATCTGGTCAGCGTACAGTCACAGCATATATACTGACTGCCAGATTGATCCTTACCCACTTGGGTCGGGGTTTCAATTCCACCGGATTACAAATATTTTGCTCAGCAGTGAATTTCTAGCCTGGACTCCTTCGAACACTTCTCTTGAAAGGCATGTATTACTAAGTGAGCACCCCACTCTGAGATAGCGCGGACTCTTCATCGGGGAAAATCTGACCGATTTTGGCAAGCGAAGAACACCAAAATCTAAGGTGAATACATTAAGACTTGATTTTTTCCTTACGTACAAGCTTATTTTATACATAATCTCAAGATAAGTCCTTAAAACGCTACAGTGCTTGTACGAAAGTACTTTGATTTCCGTCATTCATCGTGTATGTGAACCAGGGATGAGATAGGCAAGTCTGGATGCTTTGAGGTGTGGCTCGAGACCCACATTACAAGCGCATCAACGTGGTCGGTACAAGGAGGCCAAATGGTGAGCCGAGTGACGATGGAAGTTCCTCGGTGACGAGCTCGAGGGTGGTAGGAGATGTGCCGACCGTACGACGGAACGCTTTGTATGTTTTCGGGAGATCTGATTCTGACATGGTCGAAGTTGAGGCTGAAGCTTATTTAAGAAAGTGCTGTGTACCAAATATGATTTTGGAGAGATGAGAGCTTATTACTTATATACTCATGGAAGCCAATTCCAAATTCCCCGCTCCAAGCTTTACTCTATCTTCAACATATTTGACAACGAACGAGCCAAGTTCGCTCCTCCTCCAAAGCTGTCCAATCATGACGTAAGGTGCAAGGAGAAAGCACTCCATCGAATAGATGATCTGATTGTTACAGTACAGGCTTCGGGCACTTAGAGTACGGCTTTGATTCTCAGTCCATGCTATATATGGAGGATGCCGGCGAGATCAGATCTTCGTGAATAATAGACATGGTCCGATTTTCAAAATTGGCCATGCGACGAAGCAGCCATTCAGGACCATGGTCGGAATTGGAGCCAGCGCCTAAATTGATACCTCAAATCTCCCAAAGTCCGCGGGAAAACCCCTTGAGAGACATGAAACGCCTTTGAACTTGTGTCGTGCCCTTAATTCGGTGTGGATAAAACCCTACTAACGAGTAGGTGCTGGCCGAAAATCGGGAACGGAAACGGACTACCGTTCACCAGCATAGCTGATCAACCTGTCCAAAACCTGTTGACCCGGCGGCCTCGGCTCTCGCCTTCAGGAAGAGACTAGCTCTTTGATTGACCAAAGAAGGCATGAAGGAGGGGGAAGTCGATACGATACCTCCCCTAACTCGAATAGTCAGAGAGATGGTGGCCCTCCGACCCTATAAAAGTCCATAACCAAATGGATTTCCAAAAATTCGGCTGGCATCGCGAAAGGTCAAAAGTGAGAAATAAGTGGATCTCAAGAAGCCAAGACTGGCGGGAGTGATGCAATCTCGGACTTTCTGACAAAGCACGCTAGCCTGATATAAGAGTCACAAATAAGGTTTGATGCGGGGCCGATAGCCGACGCTAGTGCAGCCCAAACTTGTAAATCATTAGTAAACGGCAACCACGAGAATTTCTGTTGGATTGGGAGACTGCTCCGGCTTCAAGAAAGCATTTCTACATCAGTCTTTGTCATCATGCATCGTGAATTACTTCTTAATTCAGCCTAATTCAGGTGCCCGATGGCGTAGTTCCACCTTAACATCAGCAAAGTACGTTCGAGCTCCGTCCGTTTCGCGGAGTGGCCAGTATCAGCGTCAAGGAAAAATATTTTTTCTAGGATATATACTTCCTGTTCATACCTTCAGAACTTTCCCTCAGTAGAACCAACTCTTCTCTTCTAAATTGCGCCATCAACAGAATCGCACACCTTCATCTCATCTCACACACAACATCAATCACAATGGCTCCTACAATCTTGATCGTCGGTGCAACCGGTAACACTGGTCAAAGTGTGGCAGAGACTCTTTCAGACTCAATCAACAACAACAAAACACTTGCGGGACATAGCATCATTGCTCTCACCCGATCCGCCGACAGTCTCGTAGCTCAGAAGCTTAGCAAACTTCCGAACGTTACTGTCGAGGAGAAGACCTGGGTTGATATCAGTCCAGAATGGCTGAAAGAACGCAACGTCGTCAAGGCTTTCGTATGAGAATCTACTTTCAAACTGTTAGAACACTTCACTAATTGTCCTGTCAGATCGCCTCTCATAACGAACCTACTCAATTCGCAGATGAATCAACATTCCACCTCGCTCTCCTCAACGCTGGTGTCAAGTATGTCGTTCGCATCTCGACCACAGCTGCGAACGTCCATCCCAACTTCCCAGCCTACTATGCACGCCAACATTGGGCCGTCGAGGCTTTGTTGAGTTCTCCCGAGTTTCAAAAACTGCAGTGGACTTCTCTCCAGCCAAATGTCTTCACCAGTATGGCCCTTGGACCTGCCTTGGAGTACATCAAGCAATACCGCAAAGACGGTAAGATGAGCACGCTTTTGTTAACGTCTGACGCAAATGCTCCTCTCGGATGTATCCACTCTGAAGAAGTCGGTCGTTTCGCAGCTGTTCTTCTCGCTCAGGAAGACCACTCTGTTCATAACAAGAAAAAGTACGAGCTCAATGGACCAGAGGATATCAGCGGGAATCAGATTGTCAAGTTGGTAGAGCAATACATCGGAACTAAAGTCAAGGATGTTAAGTTCAGAGATATGACCTTCGTTGATCAATGGGCTGGCTCGGTCAAGGAGAATAAGAGCCTAATTCTATCTATCAAATATGCGGCTCTTACAGGCTGGGAAGGAAAGTGCTCAACTGCCACTACGAGCAAGGAGTTCTTGGAGTTGGCCCCACCACAGATATCTCCTGCTAAATGGTTGAAATATGCGCTTGAAGGATAGATGGAATGGCGTTCGGTTTGAAAATATCATCATGGGCGAACGGTCCAGATACTCAATTCATTCTGCTCACGATATACGGGACTTCAGACAGGCGAGGTAGGATCCACTTACCGACTAGTGCTTGAAATATTCTAAGCTCATGTATTAAATACCGGAAAATCTACCAAAGCACGTTTGAAAAAAAAACATTTCCCAATTACTGAAAGTCAGATTGCGGTAGGAAGCGTGTTCTCGGCACGGATTTGCATTTTCGAAAGCAATGGGAGCGGTTCGCTTTGTGCTGTCGAGAAACGAAAAATAGGAAGGAAATTCCCTCTTTCCGATTCTCGTTTGAGGTCTTTCGTCAAGTAGTGTTGCCGGCGCGGTCTCGATATACCAGTAACCGGAAATGATTGGCCAATACAAATGATTTCCGAGTAAGGGATAATCATCAGTGGAAAATAGCATGCTGCGCATGTAGAGCCAATCATGTGTCAAACAAAAGAAAACAAGGAATTGTTTCTAAGCATCTTGATTGGCTCTATAGACACTCGTCGAGGATAGCCGCCGCACCGCATCCTTTCTAAATATAGATGAGTGGTAGAAATCTACTGGTCATACAAACGGATTCTGGGCCGGACTATGTCGTCACCCAGCAGCAGGAGTAAGGCGCGTAAGGAATTCTCTGACCAAATCCTACCAGTAGTGTTTAAGTGGACAGTAGAAATGGCCCGCCGCTTCGAATGATATATTCTGGATGGAAATCTACTAGTAGTTTTACCTTAGAGCGGCAACCCTCAAGGCGGCCTCGCGAGTGCCGGTAAGACCAGTAGAAATCTACTAGTAGGAATCGACCAGTAGAAACTTACTAGCTGTACAAACGCCTTCGGGTTCCCCTTCCTTACTGGGGACGGAAGGCCCAGAATCCAAGGCGTGGCGTTTGTACGATAGTAGATTTCTACTGGTGGATTTCTACTAGTCTTACAAAGGCCCAGAGTAGGAAGTCTACCAGTAGAAATCGACTAGCCATACAAACGCTTCGACTCTGGGCCGTGACCATGGTCCCAGTAAGACCAGTAGAAATCTAACTTACATTTGTTGAACTAGAACCATGTCTGTTGAAAATTCTTGTCAGCCGCAAACCCTTCCATTACGCCGAGAATATAACGAAGAACAAGTCTAATGCACAACTAACTAATCGCAAGTGGAGGGCATTTTCAATCGAGGGGAGAGGAGGGAAGGGGTGACACAATTTCACGGACACGAGCAGGGGAGCAATGGCGGCTACTGGTCCGCCTCAGATGGGAAAGACGCAGACAAATCGCTTCTTGATACAGAGGTATGTAGAGAGGCAAGAGCTACCATGTACAGCGGAGAGAATCGCTGCCCATAATCACCAAAAGTGAAGGCTGAGCACCCTAAGATGCCCGAGGCTGGTGGACGCAACCGCTCCGCGGTGCCGGGTCCTCGCTATAGGAATCGACCTAGCCTTAAGGTCAGCGCGTGCTCTTCGGCATTCCCACTCAGCATGGCTTTGGTACACGTCGAAATACTGATAGGTGCTCACTTAAACTTACAATTCCGGTCACAATTCTCCAAGCATATACTATCCTCATCAAGCCAAGAGTTGTATTCTCTTGACACAAACGCTGCTTGCGGTCTTCGAGATCCTGTATATATCTGAGTGCATTCGCAAGGATAGCCTCCTGGTGTCCTCGGGAAAAATAGAATCGGCTTCTCCGCCACATGGAAAGCCTCGCATGGTGCCTTCTCCCGTATTCATTGGCAGGATATCTCTCAGGGCCGCAAACTCGGCATCCGAAGGTATATCTTCGCCGTCCGTAGTCGGTACGGCATCGTCGTGATATCCAGTCGCATTAGTCGTTCTCTTCTCGTTATCTCGGAGACGCGTATTCGTGATTGCACCGTTCTGGCTCCGGCTTGAATCGCAGGGCATAGTGGCCGTCTCCTCTGGCAATGACTATCTTATGCTTAGCCGCGTGTAGAGACGCGTGTCGAGGATCTCGTTTTTTTCTGTACTGGGGGTATACTAATCGGCGGAGCTTTGTATCGTTGTTTTGCGGAATGTTCAATTACCGCAATAAATGCCTTATTACTAACCCGACAGAACGATCATACGACGAACAGCTGATGTGGCACAGTGGCTTACCTGTAATGAGTGGCATGATGTCCACACCACCCAAGTGCTTCTGATCGACAAATCTAACGATACTCGGCTAGGCGGACCCCGCTCCTCCCGCAAAGCTTTTGGTAGTTTCGCCATAGTTTTGCCGTTGCATGCTAGAATTCGACAAGAGATAGATAATGGACGGTAAACTGTGTCCTGAGTTTATTTTTCTATCACTCAATTCCCAAACTTCTTTATCTTCGGCGACAAGAATGCATTATCCTTATGACTTCCAGCAATCTTACGAGGAGCTTGAGAAACTGGGCCGGTATCGCGAGCTTCTAGTCATGTCCAACAAATTAGGTTGATGGCCGAGATCTACTCGAAAGCCAAGGAGGTGTTCATCTGGCTAGGTCGAGAGAGCGACGAACCTGAAGTGGGAAATCTTCCCCCCGATTATGAGACACCTCCACTTTTCTCCACTCATTTATCATTAACAAGAAACATCTTCAACCCAACTTCCTCCATTACCGCCAAACTCCTCTCCCACTCCACCCCAAAATTCTTACTGTTGAACTTACACGCCCAAATCTCACCTGGAACACCCTCCCCGCCTCTTTCTTCCCCCCCGTAGTCCTCGTCTCCATCTTCTTGCCAGCCTAATTCCTTAAGCTGCGCCTTCAAATCCTGCAATGCCCCTTTTGTCGCTTCCACAATCCCATCCGACTCTCCCTTCCTCTTCCCATAATCATGAGACGTGAACAGACACGCTATCCACTGCTTTTTCCCAGTTGTCCATTTCTCGTTCTCTTGCGGTGGGATGAGCAGTGTTTTGCCGAGAAGCGAGGCGCGCGGATGTGTCTGGCAGTGCGTCCGGTAGCGACTGTATGCGATTGGAAACTGTGGGTTGTAAACAATTTTGTGCTGAGATTGATGATGACGATGATCAGGAGGAATATTTTCAGAAAAGAAATGGGAAGTGAGAAAGGAAGCGAGTTAGAGCTGAGGCTAGGGCTGAGGATGCGGATGGAGAACAGGGGAAGGGAGGGATGGAGGAGGGCGTCATTACTAGCTCACGAAGTCGTCGTGATGTCCCGACATCCCAGTCGCCTCGAGTGTTGCATGAGTCTACTCGGTCGTCAGTGAGCCCTGATCTCAGAACAAACAAGCAAGCAAGCAAGAATGGGATATTGGAGAGAAGCCGGCTTACGGACTAGCACAGCGTTCTCCGTCGCGATGTTATAGAGGTCGCCTGAAAGCTTCAGTATTACAGCTGATGGTGGTGGCGGTGTCGTCATCGTCTCGATCCCGTAAGATTATCCTCTTAAATCAATGGAAAGTATTTCGATAATTTGAGATTACTGGTATGTATGCCAGAGACTTTTTATGGGCGACGGACGACGAGATTTCGGGGTTAGGTGTGTTAGCATGTGATGTGTGACTAGTGAGTCACATGATGAATCACATAAGGAGGTGGCATTTCTACCTAATTTGCAGTACTGTGCACTACTGCTGCCTGTCGTTCAGATGCTACATAAGCATCAATAGCTGTAACTTACCCAAAGCTTTGTGGGACATGCGGGTTAGTTCCTCCTAGCCGAGAATCGTTAGCTTCGTCGATCAGAAGTACCGAACCGCAAAGTGGCCCTGCAATTATTTGCGCGCAACAGCAGCCATAAAGCTTATAAAAGTCTCGAATAAAATTTATAGATCTAAAGCTTAGATCAAGAACTATTAAGATATGTTAGGAGTAATAAGAGCTTGATATTTTAGTTATAGTAGAGGGATTTTATTAGAGCCTAAATTAAGTCTTTATATTAATCGGGCGAAAGAGCGACGATACGAATAGAAAATTCTCCTCTAAAGGTATCAAATTACTACTAAATAGCTATAGAATACTCCTAATGTTTTATTTTTGTAGACCCATAAGCTAGCGTGGAGTTAAGAATACGTAAAGTCAAAGTACCTGATGATTTTCTCGGCACGCAGGGTTTCTCGGCACGTAGGAAGAGACGTTACCTGTCGTTTATAGGTTGTTGACAGCCGTGAATAGGACCGGCAATTTTGTATGTGGTTGCTGACCGGCTTCTGTATGTGTGAGCTGAGGCTGTGGCTCTTTGGCTAGTGCGATGGCTGGAATGGTCACGTGATGGTAGGGTTTTTCGCGAATTTGATTTTTCGCATGCCCACCAGTCTTCTGTGGTCACATTTATCACACTGCATTTAGCGCACGCTTAATATCTAGCCTTTGGGTCTCTTTTGGCGCCCATCGAGCAACTGTCTACCTAATTCCGTGAAGCCACACTCCTGTACGGTTGCGGTGTGGGCCGTTTGTACCTACGAGGAATTGGAAGGTCCGCGAACTGAGAACCTTCATCAACTACTTCATTTTTAGAAGGCTCTCCCCAACGCTGTACTCTTCCAATCAAACGTTTTTCACTCTCGTTGTGAGTTTGTTGCATGTCGCACCAAAACCAACAGTCAGATCATTGCTATGACGCCATCTGTGGCTGACGCATGCTTGGCAGATCATCCTGTCCAATTACAGTGGGGACTATGAGTGCGCCAGCAAGAATCTCGAAGCTCCATTGGTGGAAGTCACTACCGTTGTTGGTGATCCGCCTCCATTCCCTCGCCCTCGAACGTTTTGGAAGCGAAGAGATTGGAATCCGAGGAAGACCTTCACCCTCGCAGTTCATTTGTCACAGCCTATCATAGGGAACGCATAGACATATCGACATTTATAAACCCTTATGAGAAAGCACGACGGCTCTCCTCCAACATTCCACCAACCCACTTAAAATAAGAGGAAAGGCAAAATGAGAAGCGTGAATATCCAACCACCAGATGACTACATATAAGATCGCATATTTTCAGAAGAGCCTCCCTGTGCGTCAGCTTGGAATTCCTTGCCCGAGTCAATGACGACTTCTAAATGAGAATAGGACATCACAGTCCCTTCCTGGGACGCCAAGGCATGCGCTGCCCGGACCACATTCCTGATCTGAAGGAGGAACTGGTCAGCGAATGATCTCACAACTTCGACGAAACAGGTACCTACCTGGCGACCATTGAGATCGTGCTTTGCAAGGTCATCAAGGTTCTCGTCCATGAAGTCTGCATTCTCGCCGACCGTGGTTGCCTTTTGAAGAAACGTATTCCAGATCCCCTTTCTCGTGTCAACCCCCAAAGGATCATACCGAAGCGCAAGGTGAATCCTGCTCTGGATCGCTTCATCAAAATCCCTGACTCGGTTGGTGGTAAGGAGCATGATTCCTTGGTAATATTCCAACTTGCGTAGGAACACTGAGACGAGTGAATTGTGGATATGATCTGTATCGCGCTTGCGCAAAAACACGTCGGCCTCATCGAGGAGAAGCAGAGCGTGCCAGTGTCCCGCAAGCTCAAAGTGAAGCGAAAGTTGCTTCTCGAGCTTTGCTGCATCGCTGCTCAGATCCCCAGCGGATATCTGCGAAATGTCAGCACAAGTAGCCGCGTCTCTAAGCGGAATACCCACGGTGTAGAGCGGTCTCTGCAGGTGCTCTGACAGTGCTTCAGCAGTGAGCGTCTTGCCAACCCCAGGCGGTCCACTAGTACACATGTTAGTGGACTTGAGAAAACGGTTGAAGCGAAGGAGCTATACTAGAAGAGCATAATCAGACCACGACCTTTTCCTATAACAATGTCGTCAAAGGAATGATCGAGTATTTGCTGCGTATGAGATGCTGCGAGAGCTAGTGTAAGGTTTTTTTGCTTGGGCTCTATCGCAAGATGATTCCAAAGTGAGTCGTTCCAGCTGATCTCAGTGATGTCGTCGACCGCAAATTCCACTACATATAATTTGATTAGATTCACAAGCCTCTCATCACCAGACAGGATTCTTACGCCACAACTTATCATCCAGACTGTACCCCAGAACGGTTGGACTGCACATGATTAGATGATCTTCATCTTGCATATCAACATCCACGTCAGCCTTGACTTTGACGACGTTCGACGATGGAGGTGGACCATCATCATCAAACCAGAAATTGATAGGATTTGAATCATGCCCTCGGTTGGCTGCCCTGATTAAGCTTGGCCTTGTATAGTTGGGATTGATCTTTCGAAACTGGACCGTATCGATAATGATTCTGCTCGAGATGGACATCGCGACCAGCTCTCCACGCACTACCTGGAACGCTGTGCCACTATACTGGAGATGCTGAACGCTCTTCACAGAGCTGAACTTCTGACCGCACCTGACTAGCTCCGCTCTGACCTGGTCCACATTTTCGTGGTATCGCAGGGGGAAAACGTCGAGAGAATTGATGGGCTTTGACCCACGGTATTTCAAAATACCCGTATCAACAGGAACCTCTCCGAACACTTTTCCGTCGAAGTCGATGGAGCGGCCCCTAATGTGGAAGTACACAACCCCGTCGGATGTTGATCTTTCTTCGCCAAAGTCGTATTTGATGCACCTTTGTTTTTTGGTTCCAGGACACGTGGTGTAAGCAAACGTATTTGGCTTGAAAAGAGCCCAGAGCAGGTCGTACGTGATCTCGCCATTGGGGAGAAGCGGCAACAAGCGAGCTCTGGTATCCGTGTAAGTTATCCGGATGTGCTGGATAAGGAGGTCGAGGTGGGCTGCACACGTTGGGTCGAGAGGGTCGGTGCCGCTTCGGTGCGATTGCAGTTCAGAGAGGTAGTGATACAAGAGATTTTGCTCGACCTGGTTCAGATTAGTGGGTCGTTTCACATGGTTAGAGAGGGAGATCTTACTGAAGGCTTGTCTTCCTGCGCACTAATTCCGTGAACGCCTTTTAAAACTATCCTCAAGACATCTCGTAGCCATTCTGATTTGATATCGATGTAGATGGTGTTGGTCATTGCCTTCTTGTCTAAGATATCTTTTATGAGTACATGGAAATTTTTTGGAGCGAATATACTGACCGATCCGAGCACGAACCACAAACACGTATTGATCGAGTTCAGTCGCCTCATCTACTGATTTTGGTGATTCCTCGATTGAGTACTTGCACGCGTTTTTATCCCAGCTGTGTGATAAGATCGTGTCAGCGCGCATGGACTCCTGTGGCATTGGATACGTACACTTCATTAACAGTCTTGAACTCTAGCCTGGAAGCCCGGGCTGTCGGTCCCTTAGATTCACCAGACAAGAATTGTTGAACTTGCTCAGAAGTCACAACCTGTGAAGATGTCTGGTTGGTCGGAAGCCTGTGAAATGGAGTTGACGAATGGAGATCTGTCGGGGTTGCCTCTGAAGGATCCTTAGGAGGCGTATGATTACAGGTGCATCTTGGGACAAGGGTAGGAGGCATCTGCATGTCCATGACGGCTTTGACCAACTCTTGGCCATCGCTCGAGGTGATGAAGCGCTCGGCGAGAGGTGAGTTCGGACTGCTCGGCGGTGTGTTTGGTTCTATGAAGGCGAAGGAGGTTTGAACCATCTCCGATGAAACTTTTGTCGTTGAAGATTCATTATCCCACCTGATTGGATCGTTAGCGAAGTCTTGTTTACCCTCCCTTGGATGCATACTAACCGAGTATCTTTAGGCTCGGCGTCTTCGGTTTTTCTTGGCGGCTCTGACTTTGGTCCAACGGACGTAGAGATGAGCTGCTCCACATTGTGGATAGCTTCCTCTGGTGATTCCCTGTGTTCCAGAAGAAAGGAGAATATTTCAGCTGGGCTGAACTTCAGCTCCGGCACCTTAGCAGCAAACTCTTCTGCCAGCCGTTCAAGTCTCTTGTCATCTTCGCTTTGACTCACTACGGCCGCTAAGGCCGTTCTATTCTCTCCTAGTTGAGCGTCCTTTGACAAAATGGTGTCGCCTTTCTTAGGCTTGAAGACGAGGCAGAAGAGCTCAGCCGCCATTTTCCTGTCAGCGAGCCCGAGTTCAACCTTCCTGTCCACGCGGCCAGGTCGTATGAGTGCTCTGTCAAGGCGTGTGATGTAATTGGTAGTCATGATCAGGATCCGGCCTTCTTGCGAACCAACCCCATCGATGACGTTTAAGAGGGTAGAGAGGGACACCTTTCCAGAGGTAGGTTTCCTTTCGTGAGAGGGGGAGCCAGTCGCAGTTTGGCGAGACTCTGTTTCCGTGTTTCGATTCGAACTGACGGCGTCAATATCTTCCAGGAGTACAACGCAGCCACTTGGAAGCTTGGCGAATAGGCTCTTCAAGCTAGCGTCGTTAATTTCATTAACGTTGAGGATGTAGATATCCAAACTAAAGAACCCCGCAATCGCGCAGGAAAGAGACGATTTTCCAGTTCCAGGGGGACCGTACAGCAAGTAACCTCGTCGATAAGGAACGCCACGATCGGAATACCATCGATGGGATGTTGGGTTGAGGAAGTCGCTGATATCTTTTAGTAGCCCCATTTTCTTCCTCTTATCAAGCACCACTGTCGAGATGCACCTTATATCTGATGCTGCAGACCTTATCCAAACACCGTCTTGGTGTGCATAGACACAAGTTTTCCCTTGAATAAGCTTTGAAAACTCGGTGCGGCACTCAGAGAGCAGGTTCTTTAGAATTTGCGGAGATCTGCCAAAGCAGGAAATGGAAACGTCTTCTCGGCTCCTGAAATCTCCTGGTTGGTACTGACGCCGGAACACAAGCAGGCGACCATTATATGGCATGAGAAAGCGTCCATTCCAGGGTGTGTAAGATAGAGTCCTCTTGTTCGCATCTCGGCCGTTTGGATGATTATTTCTCGAGCGGTTCAATGAAGGGGCCAAGTCGGTGGTGGCGAGGGAGGAGCGAGCGTTCTGGGCGAAGCTCTGAGAGGATATCCACAACATGAGCATCTCGTATGCATCCTCTCGATAATGGAGGTGAACAGTTGAAGCTACTTATTGTCAGAAAGTGGGTTCTTGTTCGGGCAGGAGGAGGTTCTTACTGCAATAAGTCTGAAACCATCCCCACAAGGACTTGCAAATATAGCTGCAAGCGAACACAAACAACCCAAGGAAACAGAGATGAGGAGCATAGACGCTCAAGTCGATGGCGAGATAGCCTTGGATAGCGGTAGACAGGCGGGTGAAGCCTGGGAACAATATCATGTCCAGGATCGAGGCTTGAGCGTCCGCGATAGACGAGGTTGGCAGGGAACCATTCTGAATGTATCCCGCCATTGTCATGTTCTGTAAAATGGAGGTAGGATACTTCCAGATTGATGAGAGATTGCTTTCTGTTGGTAACAGATAAGATATACTGGATAACAAGGCTTGGAATGGAGCGATGTTGAAGGAGGCAAGTGGGTTCTGATGCTTGAGAGTAAACCTCAGAGTTACTCAAGAAAAACTGACGAAGATTATTAGGCATTGTCCAGAAAATAGAGGGTGACGAAGGATAGTAACGTACTCTTTCACGGACTAAGCTTTGTTCGTACAGGGCCGACAAATCGTCAGCTTGCAATACATGCACTCAAAGATGTACCAATGTGGCCCGCTATGGCATAGGCTGCAAACCCACTGAATGAGCGTCGACTCGGACTTCAAGAGATTGAAAGAGTGGTGACAGGGACTCGTAATTGCCATTGGCAGATAGCCTAGGCTCTAGGATGATTTGGTACGAAAGTACAGATGTTGCTTAAAGGAGTGATATCGAAGGGAAATCCGTACCTTTATATATTCATCGATTCTCTTGCCATCTTCACGGGAGGAGTAAGTCTAATCCATCTTGGGAAACCAACACCGCATGGTCGATCTAGGAAGCTGATTCCTTCATCTCTGGGTGAACCAGTAGCCTACAATTCGGAGGTCAATTCTTGCGCGGCCAACGCGGGACAGTCGATTGAGGATGTCAAGTCTCTCCCCCTGGATACACCAGCGGCCTATGCTTCCGGCATGATGCGGTAGCTGCTTAAACGACAAAGCTGGCCTCGCCGATTCACCCCTGGCAAGTCACTTGCATATCAATCGATGATGCATATAGTACTCGATTGAGGATAGATTGGAACAGTGATATTTACAGAAAAGTCTGCCGGGCCACGAAAATTTTTGATTCTCTCGAGGTTGCATTACACTATGGATTTCGTGCTCAAACTTGGCTATATATGGCCGATCTGATACATTCAAAGCAAACCTGGAAAGACCGAAAAAGTAAGACCCTATATCCAACAACCCAGCCCTGCTATCCGAGGCTATTTCCTACTCCTTCTGCTCCGGATCAAACGGCTCTGGCTCAAAGAGGACCACAGGGACTTCGCTAAGGAATTCGTTAGCTGTGTTCTATCAGCGCTCCGTTGGATACGTACTCCCAACTGGGTGAGGTTACTCGAAGAGTCTCCTCCATTGCCGGGTCTGTGAGCCCACTCGGCTCCCTGACAGTTCGCTGAAGATGCTCTGTAGTAGCTGGGTCTGTGGACGAATTCTGAGCAGTCTCGCGTTTGCCATCAACTTGGGACGACTCTGGCTGCTCCGGCTTTTCGGTCATCTCTGTTGAGCCATTGTCTACGTGGAGGATTGGTAGATAACTCTAATATGTATGTAGAGTCGTGAAGCTTTAGATGATGCTTGATGAACTGGGAGTGACGAGGAAGCGAACGGTCAAACTTGTAAGGAATTCGCCCCCTTATATACATTTTTATATTAAACGTATATATCTCTCCCTCAACAAACTACACATCGGCTTCTCATTCAAAACATTGGTCTGGAGCATTGATGGTGTTCGGACCGTGCATATTGTTGGAAGAGTTTATGGAACATCAATGGTGCAAGTCTCCAAATATGGAACGTCCCCGTGTGGTACTCTTCGACTCTTAAGATCTACATTGAGTTAAACCAATGCTGTGGAGACATCAGGGCTTACACGTGTGTAGTATGTCGCAGGGGGTTAAGGAATAGATATACTAGTAAATAAAATACGGTTGAACAAGTAACCAAGGTACAGTATGCTGCAGAAAATTATGCGACCTCCTAGGCTGGCCATTGATGCAATGATAAGTCCATGCAGACAACATTATCTAATGTATCCAACCTCATCCAATGTATCCAACCTTATCCAATGTATCCAACCTTATCCAATGTATCCAATATTCACCCTATCCAATGTATCCATTGTCAGCCAGCATTAGCCGGACCGAGTTCCGATGGCGTCCAATCAACACTCCAGTTGGATTCGTGAGGTGGTGTGGCGGCAAGAGACTAACAGCGATTGGTGTGCTCGCAACCACGTGGCGCGTTTGCAGGGAGCTACACGATCAAATGTTCTCCAACATCTCCAAAATGCTCCATCAAGAGGCGCTGCATCCTCCAAGTATTTTCGTTCCACAATCCCTCATCATACTCGTCATGACGACGCTACAAGAGCGGCGATACTTGCCCATCTATAGTGCAATTGAAGAGTTGAACAAGCGTGGCACAGTACCAAGCTACCGTCGTAAGGTACTCGAAGATCGATTGGTCATAGCTTGCAAGAATCCAGGACGTCAACCACGAGCCAAAACACCCCGAGAACGGAAGCAAATCCTAGCAAATAGTCGAGAGAACAAAGCCCATAGAGTTTACTTGGAAGTGCTGGATGAGAACTGTCACGCATTCCTTCCTTTCATACTGGCTGTCTCGCCAAGAGCTTGCGACTCCTTTAATCTCGGCGAATTCTTGCGATACCAGGCGGACCATCGATGTAGGTTGGATCTCAGTATCGAGGCGAAAGGGTTGCTTGACGAGATAGCGAGGAGACAAGGGCTCATCCAAAGTCCTCACTACGAGAGATTGATAAAGTCGGTTTTCCCAAAAGGTTTGTAAGAAGTCTCACACAGCTTTCGATGCAAAACTAACTTTCTGTCATTAAAGCACTACCTTCAAGAATCCAACAAATCGCGTATAGATACTCGCAAATATCCATCACTCGAATACCGGTTTTAGGTGATCTTCTTTTCGATGCGGTTCAGGCTAGTGCACAATGGAAACAGGAACGGAAAACAACAGGATTGACAACAGATTGCCTGATAGTGTTGATCCCTCGGAGCCAGAACGAAGATATCTCCATTATCCTCTCGGTCGGTCATATGAAGGGGCTTGAACTAATCCAGCTTCTGCTCGAGGACGGATCAGAGTTGGACCAGCCGACGATAGAAAATGTAGAAATGGAAAGACCAACGGACATGCAAACAGAAAAGGGTAACTAGCGAAGTTCATCATGCTTGACATATCACTGATATTTCCTGTATAGACATCGAGTATAAATGCTCGCAAATAGCCATCAGTCGAATATCAGTCTTGGGCGATCTGCTCTCCGAGGCAATGCATGCCAGCGCTCGATGGAAACAGGAGCGAAACGGTGGAGGATCAAGAACGGATTGTTTGGTAGCCTTGATACCACGAAGTCAAAACGTGGATATCTCCATCAACATCTCGGTCGGTCATATGAAGGGGCTCGAATTGATCAATCAACTCCAGCTAGAGCCTATATAAACTTTATCCAAGCTTTTATCACACGTACCACGAACCCAGCAGGGACATCAGTTTCTTCATCAGTGGTGATGTTGTCTCGTACCCAGTGTGCCGTCTCATTCTCTTTCGAAGGATCCCACACCACGATCGAGTCGCCCCGCCCGCTAATTCGTCTTTCATAATCAACTGCATCGAAGAGCCACACTCTCAAGTATTCCTCTGTTCCAGAAAGAGCCTTGTCTCCTTTCTAAATAGAATGATGGGTTAGCTATGGCCATGTCTGAATTGGCGTTAACGAACCTGAGCCTTTTTAGGCATTCTCGGTACCTCCTACCACGGGGTCTGCGCCCACATTTACCTTGCACAGCACAAACTTGTGGGTATGGTTGCCTTTAGGGAGCGACAGCTTATATGGGTAGCCTGGCTGAGCTAAGGTTTGAGATGTCGTCGCAGAGTATGATTGAGAAGACCGCCAGCGTTCTCGATCGCAGATAGTTGCCAACCTAGAGAGACAGGGGAAATGTTCTTGGCCTGCACGACATCAGTAGCTGCACAGACTGCTGGTGGAAACGCTTCAGTCACCTTTGCTCACGAAGTACTTCAGTGATATTGTTATGGCGCGGATACCAGTCTTTGATGGCCCTTCGTGAAAATAACCCGACTTCTTTTGTTGAGACGAAGCGAATTGTGCGATACGTAGAAGAGGTAGGTAATGGGGCGTATGACTAAATGCGATGGATAGAAGAGGCAGGGTAAAGGCGTGCGCCGAAGGGAGAATGAATTTGGATGAAATAAATTGCAGGACGAAATGCTGAAGTACGATGGAAAATAGGGTGATCAGCTGCCCCTCCACAGGTGGGATGACGTCTATGGGCGAAGCTGGGCGGAGCTGATCAGGCAGAAAGACTGAGTCATCGCTGTCTCTCAGCAACAACGTTTGGATGGTATCTGATTTTTTGCTGTCAATTTGAGAGGTTGATGAGGTTATTCAGTCGCAGGAGGTTTGTCGCAAGCGGGACTTTACAGGTGGTGGGGTTCGGTTCGATTCCATGTGATCCGATACTGACCGAAAACACCCCGGCGCGTTGGGCTCGAATGCCTTTTAGGCTGCACCTGGCTTCGGGTCACTATTTGGGATTCTTGCAAGTCGTTGAACACTCGCATTTTAACACAGCAAGAGCAAGGGTCAGCATACCCACCCCGTGGCTGCCAAGAGAGATTGGTCGTGTTAGCCCCAAGAATTAAATGTGCAGCGAAAGATATATAACGGGCGCAGCCCCAAAGAATTCTGATAGATAATACCGACAGCCTTGGAGGAGGAGGAGTCACCTTACGGTTATAAATTTTAAAATGTAAGTACATTGTGAACATATATTTAGCTCGAACAAGCTTAACCCTCCTTGTCAATATGATCACAGACGAAAAAGCAACGCATCAATCGCGAAGCAATAGGCACTGCATCCCTCCTCCGTGACAGGTAGTTTTTAACTATGCGTTGAATGTAATTAGCACTCCTCTCTAACTCAATGGCTGCCAGCCTTTCGCAACCATGATCTGATGCCGAAATACTTCCTACCCCGCATCTACTTCATAATTTGGTATGCACAAAAAATTAGGCAGTAGCTACAGTGGAACAAAAAGTTTCGACGACCCATCTTTGGAGGCATCCTAGTGCTTGTGATTGCTGGATGCACTCCTCTGATAGGGTCGAACCGTAGAACTTAGTGAAGCCGGGGGGCTGCGTATGGTTATTGCGGCCACAGTGATTGTGACTTCTATTTGAATGGCCAATATCCTGTACTGCAAGCATCGAGGCAAAGTTCAGAGTTGAGTGAGCGAGAGGAAGTAAATCGCGAGTTGCAAAATTCGCCTTGCGGATCATGCCGCAAACCAGGTGGTAGGCAGCAGCATCGGCTAACAAGATACGCTGGGTACCAACCAATCCTTTTTTTTAGCCTAGCGCCAACTGACGCGCAGCCTCCGTTGCGGGTCCTCTGTGTCTCCAAACTCTAGCGCATCCATCACCGACCACCCCTCGTCTGGAGCTCTATCCCTGACTCTTCCTTTCACCTCCATCCATCAACTCCAGCGGCAATATAAACCCATTTGTTACCCCTCCTCCTTGCAGTCGATATGGCCCCGCGTCAAGCAAAACGAAACACCCAAAAAGTTGGGCGGCAACCCTCAGTGCCAAAAAACCAAGGTAAGCCATTCGTCCTCGTTACTGTGTACTCCGACTGATCATTGATAGGGAAGCGGCCTCACGGTATCACGAAGAAACGGCCACCATTACCTTCTCGGAAGAGCGCACGCCTAGAAGAGATACAACGCCCCCAAGAACGAACTGTATCCAAAGACCGGAATACCGAACCAAAGCACTCACTTCCCTCCCCAACCAGCAACACTCCCAGCAAAGAGGCATGTCACTCTCCTGCCTACTTTGCTATGAAGCTAACTCAGTCAAGTTTCCACGGGCTAAGGATCGAAAACGAAAACTATCGCGAGAAGACGAAGCCGCCCTGCCTTCCACTGCCACTCCCTCTCAAAAACGGACGCTGACATCCCCTCCACGATCTCTTATCCAGGAAACAATCGGCGAGAACACAGCGGTCGGTGTCAGCGAAAAGGAGATCAACCCACTTGAGTACTGGAGGACGGAACTCTGCTGGCCTAAGGAATACTTTGAACCAGAGAGCAACATGAACCATCTGCTTGCGAGAAAAAAATCTTCTTCATCTCTGCGTGGGAAGCAATCGGAAGCTGGCTCCGCCGCACCCAGCTCTACTACCTCTAGCGATCAAAAGCCGAGGGAAGCCAAAAGCACCCCTTATACGCGTCCAAGCTATGAGACTGTACTTGCCACCAAGGGTAGCTTTATGGACATATTCGATGGGGGCGTTGGGAAAGCAAGCAGGGACCTTTGTCAAGCCTTACTTTATACAGAGCAGACATATCCTCAGAATTCGTTATTCCGTGATGACCTGTTCGACACAACTTGCCGAAAGATTCGGAACAGAAACGAGACTATGGTTATTCGAGATATCTCACTACTGATTGTCCCTTCTGCCCAAACTCTGGCGACATATGGAGCTGCTAATCTCGATCCGTTAATTGAAAGTGTCAATGAAGGCTGGAATAGCGCCATATCCTTCTACGGTCCTCGCCCACAACCTGATTATTCTGTGGGGTTCGGACGATCTGCGTTCACGGACGACCAACTCGAAAAGCTTAAGCCTTTCGTGGGCGAGGTTACAGATACTTTTACGTCATATTTCATGGCCACCTGGCAGATGTACCTCCCATTCCTAACGTGCGAAGTAAAGTGCGGTGCTGCGGCACTTGATGTTGCAGATCGGCAGAATGCTCATAGCATGACCCTTGCTGTGAGGGGTGTTGTGGAACTCTTCAGGCTTGTGAAGCGCGAGAAAGAGCTCCATCAAGAAATCCTCGCGTTTTCAATTTCGCACGATCACAGTTCGGTGAGAATCTACGGCCATTATCCTCTTATCGATGGGAACAAGACCTCCTTCTACCGCCACCCGATCCACAAATTCGATTTCACGGCACTGGAAGGCAAAGAGAAGTGGACGGCATACAAATTCACTAAGAACGTCTATGATATATGGATGCCGACTCACTTGAAAAGAATATGTTCAGTTATCGATGACCTGCCGCCCAATCTGGATTTTGAGGTCTCAGAGCAATCCGAGCCAGGGGAATCTGGACTTTCACAGGGGTTGGAAACCCACCATCTCTCCGACTGGTCAAGTCATGATGCTGCATCTGTGCTAGAGGAAGCTGACGGTCAATCAAGCCGCGTTAGTTCGCGAGACGTTACCCCTGATACTCCCCTGTCTCAGAGGATTGAGGGAGGAGCATTCAAAAAGCCAAGGAAAAGGGGTCGGCCTGTCGAACTACACCAGTCACAAAGTGCTGGATGAGGAGAGGGGAAATCCAATACAAAGTCTGACTGGAAAACAATTGCTCTGCCATAATGCCGCCACAAGACTCGGTTAACATTGTATATATGCTCATGGGGCTGGAACCCTACTGGTCCTGAAGGACTATTAGGGGTAGGTAGATGATTAGGATGAAGATGTCCGTGAACTTTAGAGCGTTTTTTGGGGAAACAATTGATGTATTATACAATAAGTCGCGCGTTCGTTGACATCCCTGGTATTATTGTATTGTACAGTTTCCCCCAGTCTTTTTGTAAAAAACCAAATCCCCCCCTCCAAAAACGCCTCAATAATATTCTGGCGCAAACAGCGCATGTATATCCTCAAACCCAAGCATGTGACTCGTTTCGAGTTAGCCATCCGCCTATGATGTCTGGTATACATTGCTCCCACTCCGCTTCCCGCGTCTTCATGACCATTCACACGCCAACGGCCCTCACACCAGGCTTTCGGCCTCGCTTCCGAGGCTTGCCTCCTTGCTTCGTGAAGAAGTTCTCCTTCAGTGACTGCAGTGTGTGGCCTGGAAAATGCCCTCCTATCTCTGTCCAGGTCTTGTCGTCGTGGACCATCTTGGCTAGCAGCCTTTCTTGATTCTCCGTCAGTTCCTTACCCGGCTTGCGAGAAGTGACAGCACGGCGAGAGACTGCAGCCTCCACTGACGATTCCCTAGAGCTAGTGCTTAAACCTCCTGAATGAAGTGAGAGGCTCAAGTGCTCAGGGACATGTGACAACGAAAACTCGAGATTGTATGTCATCCGATCGCCAATCCTAACGCGCTTTAAAAAGCCCTGGAATGGCCATTCCTGGTAGTGCACGGCTGACGCCGGCTCTACCGTATGCGAGGGGTTGCGAGAGTTTAGTGGGGTACAGTGTTGATCGTTATTCACGGAAGAAGGCGGGTGAGCGAGATCAGTCTGGGACTGCGCATCGCCAATCTCAAGTTGCGTGGTTGAGGATGGCTTCACGCTGTGAGGCTGTCCGCCGCAAGGCTTTGGGCTATGCTCAAGGGGAGGCGTTGGAGGCATATCAGGAGACACTCGGGACAGTCTCCGCTTCTTTGCAGGTTGTGGGTTCTCGTCTTCCTCGTCGTCCTCGTCATCATCGTTGTTCGTGTCATGACCATGGCCGCTGCTCTCGGAATGGTGGATGCGACTATTGACTCTTCCGTCCTGGTGCTGCCGCTTCCCACTATCGTCATCGTCGTCGGCTTCCTCCAGTTCCTGCTCCACTGCCTTGTGCCTTGTCTCATCTGCTGCCATCTCCTCTTGTTCTTGCTCGCGCGGGCCTTCCTTCTCCATATCCTGACTGCAGAGCCGCGTGCTGAGCCGGAGCTCCTCTGAACAGCCTTGGTCACAATTCTGATCAATCGGACGATGCGATGGTTCAAACGCGCGACGATGTGGGGAGCTAGGAGGGGTAGCTGATAACTCCTCTTGCCCTTCGAGGGCCAGTTGCATGCCCCTTTCAGGATCTGAGACGTTTCCTTCACTCTCCCCTCCACCATCCTGGTCCAATATTATAGGCAGAGACTGTGCCGCTGACTCTTCTGATACACCTCGCGTGGCTCCATTATCGCCATGTGGCTTGGTCTGGTCCTGGGATACCCCAAGCGAGGGGAGGGAGAAGGGAGGCTGGTCTTGGGCGGGCGCAGACGCCAAACCTTCACGGTCTAGCGGAGGAAGTGGATGCAGGTCCTCGTAAACGAAGCAGCCTTCCTCGACGTCCCACCATGGCTCGCGGTGGGACGGATCAGCGCGCTGGCTCTGCTCGAAGGCAGGAGCAGGGCTAGCGTTGACGGAGGTGGAGGTGGCTTCGGAGTCTGCAGTGTGGTCAGGACGATCGCCCTCGTCCTCCTCAAGAATCACGGGCCTGTCTGGAAGTTGTCAGAATTCGGCATGCTATAGCAATAAAGAGCTGGCGCGCATACCTCGAGTGCCCTGGCATCCTGTTGCCGCGACCTCCCTTCGCAACAGCGGATCCAGGAGCTTTTCGATCGACGGGAAGGTATTGTCTGCTTCATCGTCGTAGTTGGTGGGGTCGTGAAAGCGGCTTGCGAGTTCTCACAGCAGATCAGTCAAGATCCCCTTCAAAGATTCCCTGCGATCGTACCTTGAGCTTCGACTTCTTTATCTTCAGGTTGGGCTTCAAAGTCACGCCCTCGCTGCCGAGTCGCTGCAACTTGCTGGTTGCGAGATGTGGTCGCGGAGGCAGCCGTGCTATGTTTGCGTGGAAGTGTGTGCTGGTGGTGGAGTGAAGGCTTTAGTGGCTGCCAAAAGTGGACGCGGTTCAAGTCGACAGTGGCCATAGTGAAGGCTCTCAGAAAATGTGTGATGAGGAAAAATAGAATTGGCCTCGAGTTGGAAACTTCTTGATTTCTTGGACTGAACTGCCACTTTAAAGTGGGAAAGACTGATGGTTTATATGGCCGCCCGCTCTCCGGCCTGGTTTCCTATCTGCTGCTCACAGTTGTCTTGCCGTCGTTGCCTGTCGCAGGCCAAGGGAAATGCACATTGCATGACAAAAGCCCCGTGGCTTCCATTCCGTTCTCTCCCTTGCACCCAAGAACCTGCGATCCCTACACGAAGGCATGGGGCATGCTCAACTAGGCAGTGCTCGCCGTTGCACTCAACCCGTCATTCCATGCAAAGCTGAACTCAGCCGTCATTGCCGGCCACCACAGCGTTCCCCTGTGGCCATTTCTGGCTCCGTCCTGCCTTCATTCCTCCAATAAAATCCTCAATACCAGCGTGCTGTCAGGAATCCTCCTGCGGCTCGGGACACAGCCATGAGATCTTCGCAGGCGCTCCAGACCCGGATCTTGCAGCATCCGAGGTCAGAGGGGTCTGGCCCGCCTGCGATTACCCCCATATACGTTCCGTTTATCCGGCAACTTCACCGTCGATCGAGGAATCCTGCTGCGATCTGCAATTCCCACCACTCCGCCCAGCCCTTCTCGTATCACGGACGTATCCCAACCTGTCAACCCAGTATCAGCTCCTCGTAGCCAGGACAAATCGCAGTCGATGCATGGGGAACGTGGTCGAGTGACGTTGCTCAGAGTAGAGGGGCCTCTGTATCCGGTAAGGAGGACCAGGAGGTTGTAGCAGCCCCAACCATCCACTCCCCCACTGCCACGTATGCAGGTATCAGCCCTTCCCATACAGATCAGCCCAGGTCCAGAGCACAATTGCTGCCAATGCCTCCACTTGGGCGAGGAGCTTACCACAAGGACCTCGTCACCGCTGTCGCCAGTACGTAACTGATCTGAGGATTCAGCGAGGCAGGAAGGGTGGCCGCGTCATCGTGAGGCATTTTTCGCATTGGTGAGGTCGTAATGCGTGGAGCACTGCCTAGGCAGAGCCTGTGCTGTGCAGGTCATTGAGGGTCGGCGCCGCGGTGGATGTGAGAATGGTGCGACGACGAGGGTGCCTTAGGGTGCCTTGGGTGCAAGCATTCGACTCCTCTGCTCGCATCCCAGCCCAATGCGACACGGCTCGGAGAGAGGGTCGCCGCCCAATTTCGAATGGGGATCAAGGCCAGAGTGAGAGATCGAGGAGTAGCAGCTTCCCAACGGCTCGCGCTGCGAGGACTCTCGGTCTCAGCCTCAGCTGCGGCGAAGCCGACGCTGGTGCACGAGGGCGGGTCCGAGCTAAGGGGGCTCGACGGCGCATGCTGGTGATGCGAGGCGGGGCTGCCTGGGAGGTCGGCGTGGGCTCGTTGGAAGAGAGGAGGGGAAAGAAGGATGCAGGTCGAGGAGGGGATGGGCGAGGGTTCTTATACCTCGCGAAAGCGGCGCCGGGCCCGTGCTCGCGCCTTGCCGCATGCGGCGGTCGCTAAACCCGGGGGGGCCAACACCACGCCCCAGATTATAAAAATTATAAAAATTATAAAAATTATAAAATTATAAAATTATAAAAATTATAAAATTATAAAAATTATAAAAATTATAAAAATTATAAAAATTATAAAAATTATAAAAATTATAAAAATTATAAAAATTATAAAAATTATAAAATTATAAAATTATAAAAATTATAAAAATTATAAAAATTATAAAACTTAAGAAAAAGTTTTTTCTTAAACTAAATTATTTCTTAATTATTTATTTTCTTTTTTAAATTTTTATTTTATTTATTAAGTCTAATTAGAATAGTAAAATTAAGCTTTATTTAGATAACTTTTATTTTAAATATATTAAAAGTAGAATTAGTAAAATTTAAATAATTTTAATAAAAATAATTTATAATTATAATAAGTCTTTTTAAATAAAAAAAGAATTAGTATATATAAATTAAAAAGTATTAAATTAAATTAATAAAGCTAATAATAATAAAATAAAAAATATTTTTAAAAAAAAGTCTAGCTTTTAAAATAAAATAGTTTTAAATTAAATAATAAATTTTTTTAATAAATAAGAGATTATTATAAAGAAGTAGAGTAGTACTATTAAGTATATAGTAAATAGAAGAAATAACTCGCGCGTAGACTAATTAGGTAATAAAAGTAAGAGAAAAAAGATAATAATTACTAGTCTAATAGTACTAATCTATCTATCTATAGCTGAAATAAAAAAATAAAAACTCTTATAGTAAGTATTCGACTCTATTATATTATATAAGTACTTTTATTATTTTAGTAATTAATTAATAATAATTTATTATTTAATAAAGCTTATAATTATTATTATTAATATAAATTAATATATAATAAAAAATTAAAAAGTTTAAATAAATATATTTAATTAAAATAATTTAATAAACTAAATTAAGTAAAAAAATTTTAAAGAGTTTTTTAATTTATTTTAATTTAAAAATATATTTAATATTTATAAAATAAAAGAACTTTATATAAAATTAAATAAATATTTTTATATTACTTATATAAAGGATTTTAAATTAATATTAAATATTTTATATTCTATTAAAACTATTATAAATATTAGCTAAATAAGTAATTTATTCTTTAATTATTAATTAGTTATTTACTTTTTTATTATAATAAATAAAATCTAAATAATAAGTAATATTTTTTAATATAATTAAATATATATTTTATTTTTATTTCTTTAATAAAAAAATAATTATAATTTAAGAATAGTTTATTTTTATAGTATATTTTTAATACTTAAAAATAAAAAATACTATTATTAAATCAGAATAAGTTTAAAAAAATTCTTTTAAAATTATAAAAATCTTAATAATAAGTCTTAAAATAAGAAAATACTAAGATTTAAAAAAAGATTAATAAAATTATAAAAAAAAAAACGAACTTTTTTAAGAGATTATATTTTAAATATATATACTATTATAAAATTATAATTAAAAATATTTTTTAAAAAAATAAACTTATAATCTAAATCTAATAAATAATTTTAATTATTTAATTAAAAAAATTATAAAACTTAAAAAAAAAATTTAATTTAAAGTTTTTTTTAATTACTTTTTATATTTTAACTTATTTACTAATTTAAATATAGTTTTTTTTAATTAAGTATTAAAACTCTTTTTAAAAATATAAATATAAAGTAAATATAAAAATAATAAAAGTATAAAAAAGTAATATTATAAAACTCTTATTAATATAATAAAATTAATTAGAATAATATTATATTAATTAAGAACTTTAAATTTTAAAAAAATATTATTTAATATTTAAGTTAATATAACTATTTAATAAAACTAATTCTAATTAAGCTTAAGTTTTTATTTTATGGCTGCTCGCTCCCTTCATGATCAGAAGGCTGCCCAGGCTTCTGGCCGTCTGGAGGTGTTGACGACATCTCCCGACTTTACTGAAGACACAGTACCGCTAGACGTGATTTATCGGGAAAATGTAATGTGGACCTGGTGTTAAGCATGAATCTGCATGATTGCAGGCCAAACTCTCTAGCTTTTGCGCGGCAAATGGCCACCGAGTAGGATATCGTTCACATCGTCCTAGATGAGGCGTCCTTGTCACAACCAATGATACAAGGGTGCGGCCACATCGTTGAAGGCTACCGAATGAGATTTAAAGGCTGCAATAAGGCTTCTTCAAGGTACTACAATTTGTTGGTGTCTGCACGTTTGTTACTCAAGACCTATAACTGCCGCAATATTGCAATATCAATCAGGCAGAATCGAAGCCAGGTCGTCGAATGGTGACCAGAGTCAATGAATGCTGTGCGGCAACACACGGCAGACCTCTAACATAGAGAGATAAGGAATGACTGGCTGTTCGGATTAGTACACGACACTTATATTTGTCTGCACAAAGTTGCAGGGCTTATCTTGCGTCTCTCAGCAGACAGGAGGCAAATCATATTGAAGCCGTTACAGGCACACGCCCTCAGAGGGTTGCAAGAGCTTGCCGATCTGAATCCATCCAAGGTTCGCTTTCTGCTCGTGTCTGATACACGACGTGGGTCGAGGCTCAATTTACCTAATGAAAATTCCCGTGCCAAAGATTAAAACAGTACTCTCATCTCCATGATGTTAAAAGGTTTGCCAGTACGGTCTGTATCGCCATCGCCTTCATACTGTCACATATACACAGTTTCAAAACTACCTTGCACAAAAACAAGCTCAACACGGTCTACTTTAGCTCAGTACTCGGTAGCCAATCCCAATATGAGTGCAGGTATGTTAAGTCAATTTCAAGCCGAGAGATACAACAATTGACATATTTGATAGACCAGTCTCTTCCAGCAAAGACGCAGAGCAACCAGGCTCCGGTCAAAACTCCCAAGGCTCAGCCCTGGAAGAAACTCTTTCAAGTTACAGCGCAGCCTGATCACGATACACCGTCAGGGGAGTCCACAGGCTCAGAGGAGCCTCGCTCTCCATGGAAGGGGTGGAAGCCGGACCCGAATTCCCCAGACGAGAAGCCTTGGTATCAATGGATGAACAACGAGATATTCAACGGCGGTGGTGCGAAGGACACTCTTACTCTGTCTACAGAGGAGAGAGGCCGTGGAAGTCAGGTCCCTACCAGAAAGAGATCGAGTAGCTCTGGTACAGTTGCTAAAGGAGGCTAGGGCGGGACAGCACTGCTGTGCTGTCATAAGTGTGGGACTACACATCGGCTAAGACAACAGCTTCATCGAAGGATTCCCTGTGCATCAATATCAGTTCTCTTCTTATGGGTCTATGTCGTTATGTCACATTCGCTCGACAGTGTTTCTCTATGATGAGGTCTTTGTCAGTTCATATAGCTGGTACGCTGCTCGCTTCACAATTCATTGATTCTGGTATTCTATAAACTTTTCTATCATTGATAGCTGCCGAGGGCGCACTTCTGCTAAAATTTGTTATCCATCAGAAGGGAGTTCTGCCCGTAAGAACGATAGTAGGAATGTCTATCGCAAGAAGAAGATTTCTTGTCGTCTCAAGGATTTCTGCGTCCATGCCTGAGCCAAGTTAGCAGCATTTCACCAAGAACAACAAAGGCAGTATCTTACCTTTAGATCCGACCAGAGAGGCAATGACACCATACTGCTCCACGACCTGACTTGTCTTTGACGTTGTAGGAAGCTGTCCAACTAACAGCACATCAGTATATTTCAATAAGGAGAGTGGACTACGGGGAAAGGCTACCTGGGAACATGATCTCTGGCTGTCCTGCCATTGGACTTTGAAATGCAGGCCGCAGACCCCAGCCAAATTCTTCAGGTGCTCTTTCTGCAGGACTACGTATGTGAGCGACAGTCTGAGCAGATAATGACCGGAAGGACTTACGCGGGGCGATACATATCGCGAGGTTCCGGCTCTCCGAATTTGAAAGGCGTTACCGTTAGAGATCTAGGGCCGATATACTGTCAATGAACGTTTCGAATTGCTGCCACCTGGCCTGAATAGCCTTGAAGTGATCGGGTTCCATATCTACCCCGGTCTCATAGCGAAACTGAGCCAGAGGATTAACGTATGGCTGGCGCCCAAACTTGGCTTTGTACTCGGAGCGGAAAGTCGCCCTTCCTGTATATTGACCCCATACTATGTAATCGTACATGACCTAGGTCTCTGTCAGACACTGGACACAAGACATGATGGAACTGACTCACCGCAGCAAAATGATCCTCAAATCCCTCGCCGGTATAGGATGGAGATTTCTTCCATTCTTTATTGAAGTCCATGACTTGACGCTTGACTTTTTGTACTTTTTCCAAAGCAGACTCGACGGCATCGTATATATCCTGAGTAGGCTTGTCCGCCACAGGAAAGATATGGGCCGGATAGATGAGCGTTGGGGGGTCGTGTTGACCCAATGTCGGTGTTGATGACTCCAACAGATTCCGAGACACAGTATTGAGAGTGTCGAGGCTCCTGCTTATGATGCCAATCATATCCAAATCCCTGCTATGGTAAGCTTTCACGTCAGAAGTTGGTGTTGTGAAACCAACGGATGAATCAGGATGAGACCGTCACTGCCGATGGTACCCTTAGAGGGCCTAAGTCCATACAACGACTGGGTTGCAGAGGGAACTCGAACACTCCCTCCAGCTGTAACATGTAAGCCTCAGATGCAACGCGAATGCCGAGTAATAAGAAATTACGTACTGTCGGTCCCAATTGTAAAGTCAATCCAGTCGTAAGCACCAGCAGCTGCTCCAGCGCCAAAGCTACTACCTCCAGTAGAGCGAAACCCATCACCGCGTGGATTCCATGGTGCATGAAAAACGCAGTCGCCAGTTGGATCCTCCGCGTCAGCGAACTGACTCAAACCGGTCTTTCCCACGATCACAGCCCCGAGATCGATCAACTTCTGTATGGCCGAAGCAGACTTCGGTGAATTTCCATACAACTCTCCATATGCCCTCGTGGCCCCAGTCGTTCTGACGCCAGCAATGTCTATGTTGTCTTTGATGGCAACACGTGGGCCGTTGAGAGGTTTACCAGCTGAAGGTGGAAAGTAGAGTCGAGATGGCACTGCAATTACAAGGTTAGGGGAAGCCTCTGGAATAGATGAATTCATATATTTGATCCTGATACGACTTTCAGTTTTTGATCCTCAAAATCTTCAACCAGGAAAGGGAAATGGTGCTCACTGTTGAGATCTCGTTTGGACCAGAGATGCCAAGAAAGCACCTTGCGTATCCGGCCAAAGTTTCCACACAAGATGGAGACCTTCTCTAGAAGAGAAATATGGTCCATCAAGTATCGCTTTGCGAGATGCTAGGCCACGGTCTAAGAAGGCTAGACGTTTCACACCTAGGGTAACGAGGTATTGATAGATTGCAGATGAGGGGTCGATATTGCCGGGCTCAGAATGTACAAGAATGACCATTTCTAGGAAGTGTGTATGGAAGACATCATCGACACTGTGGAAATGTTTGATCGCAGCTTCGACGGGGGATGTAGAGATCGAATCGTCCATGGTGATCACGGTGGAAGGAAAGAAGCCGGCAGGTAGATCAATGGCTAACTCATGCTGTAGCAAGCAACCCCTGTCAGCACTGTACTGAAGCTGTTCAGGATTGAGAGCTTTCATTTCGACAGCCCACTCACCTTTTAATCGTGATCAATGAAGAACGACCCGCTGTACAGCGATAGCACCGACGAAGAAGACACCACTGAGGATGGGGAGCCGGGATTTGCGCTGGGCTTGGCGTCAGATAAATCAATGATCTCCAGGCCATGGCTATAGCAAGGGTGATTGGGTTTTGGTAACATGGTCTTGTTCGTAGTCATCAGTTGGTAGAAGTAGGCGGTTGTTGAGAATAGAACAAGCATAGATATGCCGACTGGCTTCCACATTGTGGTCACCAAGAAAGAATGCAGCAGAAAGGCCTGTTGTGGTCTGGTGAGTGGAAATTTCAGTGAAGTGAAGTGAGCGTACCTCAGCGACGGCGTGAATCAGAACCTGGCTTCAAATGCGGCCGCTCTGATGCAGGCGTCTTTTCCAACTTGCCACGTAAGATGGGCACACGGGATATGATTTTTTTTTTTTGATTGGACACTCTTACATGAAATGCTGTTTCAACAATGTCACGAAGGCTTTTAATTATGTACTTGCGAAATGTATGCAACCTGTTATCGTAAATTGATGCCCTCATGCATGCATGCAGCGACTCTGGGTTGATCGGCGCGCTGCCCACACTCTGACTGGACTTTCTCGTTGCCTCTAGTTTGCTGGAGCGTGGGGTCCTACATGCGCTTTATGTGTGTGGCGGTACATGTTGAATCTACGAGCGGGGTTCGTGTAACCCCAGATTTCGAGCCTGTCAGGATCAGTCAGATATCGAAAGACAACCGCAGCTAGGAGAAGCAATCTCGCAGGCCATGGGAGCGCGCCTCTATCCTTTAAGAGTGCCCAATATCTGCCAGTATTAGATTTAACCTAGATCCAAATCCAACTGCAATTCCAAAGCCGTATTTACTTACTCCCGATACACCACTTTACCGAGCCACGTGAAAGCCTCAATTATTGTAAGATATGTTTGCCAGCTCCGAAGAAACCTCCATCTACTATCTCGCCCGCTTACCACGATATAAGACAGAGAAACCTTTCTATGTGAATTTCCCTATGCACGATACGCCTGGCGTCCTGCATCACAATGTCCTTCATGAAGCCTACCAAAACATCGTGGTGAACGACATACGTGGTCATGAAGATGACTTCTGTCTCGACACTCAAGGCTTCCAGCTTGTGACAAACGGCACATCCATGACGAACGATGACTTCGAGGACGATCGGGAGGTTCGTTCAAGATATTATCCCGAGATCATCAAGCTTCTCACTCAGGAACTTGGCGCCACAAAGGTCGTCCCATTTGAACACACAGTAAGTCGTTGTACATCGATGATATAGGGAAAGGACCTGGCTTCTCGCCAGCCGTAGTTCTTCAGTAACAGTCGCTTCTAAGCATCGGCTTGCCAAACCTCAAACGCAGGGCTGTGGCTGCGATCGTAAGCGGAAGCCTCTGACAGCTGCACATATCGGTAATGTCCCTCTTGAAAAGCATTACAGAACCATCGCGTAAGCTAATACATACAATTCGAGAAGACCAGACACCGGGTTCCGGTGCACGCCGTGTTGAGGCTTACCTAGGAGACGAGGCTCAGGATCTCTTCAAGGGGCGCTTCCAAGTTGTTAAGTGAGTACTAAGCGAATAGTTTCTGACACGCATAGACTTATCTCACATGATCTCGGGATACGACGGCTGAATCTTAGCAAACATGGTATTTGGCGACCTCTCTTTGGACCTCTGAAAGACTTTCCCTTGATGGTAGGTGACTACCGGACGTTCGACCTTGTCAGGGACGGCGAAGCTACGGATCTAGTCTTTCCCCACTTCGTCGGGGAGTCGTTGAACCTCTACCGCCACCCAGATCATAAATGGTACTTTGCACGTGAGCAGCAGCGCAACGAGGTATGGGTATTTAAATGCTTTGACAGTAAGCTGGGTGTTGCAATGGGTGCGTATAATAACTTCCGATCTACCTAGTGCTTGAAGTTGACTTATACTTTTGTAGCTGCCCCGCACTGTTCCTTTGATATCCAGAAAGGCTCGTTTGTCGAAAGGCCACGCGAAAGCATCGAAGTGAGGTGCCTCGTATTTTACGAAGAATGAAATGGAACATTTTTGGCCTTGGAGGTGATGACTGAATGGTTGTATACGGGCAATTTAGCTTACTTGGTTTACCGTTGTGAATTTTTGAACCACGGTTTTCTCTCTGCATACCACAAGTCTTGCTTGAAAGTGCCATTTGAATACCGGATTTCAGAGCATCGGAAGCCCTATTGCATAGTATTCATTGCTACCTCCAAATTCTCTGCCAGAATATGCTTATAGTAACTCCAGCATGATTGATGTGAACGCCGCCCAGATGCAAAACCAACACACGGACCTGAACGCCAAGTTCATCCAGACTGCCATACCATATCATCCACAGCATTCATAGCATCCATCTCATCATCGTCAATCTCGTCCCGAACAGCCGCTTTACTGAAAACAGGAGCGGGCTTGCTAGTCATACTTCGCATCATTTCCTCCTCGGCTAGCAAAGCATCAAGTTCATCATCATCCGGTCTAAAGTCGTCCACAACCGTCTTCGTAGGTTCGAAAATACTCGCTCCAGTTCCACCAAAGAGCGAGTCTGTTTGTGAAACAGGATCTTCAACGGGTTTTTAACTTATTGCTTTTCGTGTAGCGTTATGCATATCTTCCTCTTTTATATTAATATTTACGTTTAGCTTATCGTTTAATATAAGCGTTTTCGTTCTTTCTTCACCTATATTCTTAAATATAGGTGCGATTCTTGAAATAGTCTTTTCTTATTCCTTGTTCTTCTTTTCTGTTTATAGTTTATCTATAGTTTCACCTTTGTTTATAATTTATAGTTTATCTTCGTTAATCCATTCTCTTCTTATTATCTAAATTCACTTTTTATTATACGAACCGTAACGATGATTGAGCCGCATATCACGTGCCGTATATCGTATATTATGAATCATAGGAGGAACCGCGAGGCGAGGTCTTAGGCTTAATCGGGGCTAGCCCTATCGAGTGCCTATATCTACTAAAAGGAGCTTGTATCTTGCCACAGCAATCCGACATCATGACCTCTTTCTCCCAGTTTATCGATCTCAACTACAGAACATTACGCAAGCCAATAGCTCTGCAATGTTCATCTGTTCTACATTCATCTCTCTGTGTACTCTGGCGTTTCCTATTTGCAACAATGGCCCCTCTTCAGTGGCTCCCGGCTGCTCCGACCACCGTCAACAGCAGTATCTCGACAGCCCTATTCAACTGGTCTCCAGTATCTTCACACTTCTTCAAGGTGCCTCCGCAATCGTCCTCGATTCCTGGCCCTAGCTAAAAGACGGTCCCATCTCCCCCCTCTTCTTAAACCGTTTCCAATCTTTCGAAATTGAGCCCACCACTGAAAGTTGTCTCCCCTCATTCGACTCGGCCTTTCAATTTCTTATAACACGTACCAATTCACTATCATCACATTCAACTCCATCATTATCAACATCACCAGCACCACTCTCATTCTCATATTGACATACATCTTCCTCTTCACTTTCGCCTGAAGAATTCGCTACCTACAGCAACGCTATCAGCACCTTACGAAACATTTTTATGTTAATAAATTCAAGTGACACCTACAATGGAGTCGTCCTAACGTGGCCTTTTCTCTGGGAGAGAGAACGGAAATTTGCGATGCTTTTAACGGAGATGCGACCGCTTGCGTTGGTAATTTTGCCGTATTATGGGGTGGCACTTTATGCGTTCTGGAGTGGCTGGCATATTGCAGATTGGGGACGACAAATCATTTTGGACGTGGAGAGAACTTTGTCACTAGCAAACGGAGAAGGTGATGAAATTCAGTGGCATGAGTTGATGACTTGGCTATTAGAGATGGTGAACAATGGCGAGGGTTTGGATAAGATTGAAGTAAACGGATAGCGCTAAAATGGGAGCAATCGCTCCGCAGTTGGGAATGAATCTCTTGCGTGGAAACCAATTCAGTTTTTGAATTTAGACCCGCAGATTGTCGGGGGCATTAATGAAACTAGCGTACCAATTCTGGGTACTTCCCAACGTTGTGACAATCGGGCCAAAGATCTGTTGCAATACAGTGCACGAGGAACAGACTCTGTTGTGAATAGACAGGATAGATACTGTTACGATGTAATTTTGTCGGCTCAGGAACAGAATCTCTCTCGCAAGATACTGTACATATTCCTCATGAGCAGCATACCCGCTCAACACTTTAGGAGTGGTCTGCAGTTCAAAAGTCAACACAATAAGAAGCAAGACTACCGGGTACTGGATGATGGGCTGACCCGTGTGCCCTATGCCCATGCGAATAAAGCCGATTTCGCAAGCCCCTGCCCCTAATGCGAAAAGTTGAGTCCAACTCATAAAATATGACATCCTCTCACTCTATCCCGCGCCCTTGAACTACAATGAAGATCCCGCCCTACCTGCAAGAACGAACTGATGATCTACTTCAAGAACTTGGTCTGAGCTAGGTGCAGATCCGCGAATCGCTTCGTTTTAATGCGCTCTGCGGTATGGTATAGGGATAACGGCTTTCTGGAATCAACCCCCAAGTTGTGATGAATCCGTGTAGCCCTAATGCAAACGAGTCTCGAATATGCGACTTTACGCAGGATAGCGCTGTACGTAGACGTGGTAGACATCGTGACGGTGTGAATGTGGTTTCAATCTGGCTGAGAAACGGCTTGGTAAGGTTTAGATGATAGAATATTTGGTTACAATTAACACGTCTCTAGGGCATAGTTTTATGCATTAGCTGAGATATCATGGCATGAAGATGAAACATGGTATACTGACCACAAGGTTGGGCGAAATGTTATCATTGATTCGGAGTCTGAAATATTCGATTCAGAAATATATTCAAACCCCACCCAGGCGGAGGTCTTCCAAGCGAAGCATTAACTGATAACAATACCTTCCAATGAAGTTTCAAGCCTTCTTTCTAGTCGCAAACAATTCAAGTACTCTTCCAATTTCCGGCTCCTGCGGGGGCATTTTTTCATTGTTGTATGCGCTGAGACTTTGTCTCGCTTTCAAGACTCGGGTTTGCGCAGGTGAAAGGTCCTTCACATTCATGCTCTTGTACAAGCCCATTGCTGGGTATGCCAATAGACCAAACATTGCTACCACAAAACTTAGCAGACAATTCTTCGGCGACGGGCAGATTTCTCAATTTGTCCGAGATACTCATCTCAGATTCGAAAGACTTACCAGCTCCAGGTTTAGTTACTAGACCCACGGTGCCCTTAGCAAGACCTTTTGCAAAACCAAGGGCACCGTCCTGCTTAGCTCCATTCATCGGTTGTGTGACTATACCAGTCAAGCCATCATAAAATCCGTATCCGAAACTCTACAAGATGATCGATCAGTCATGGGTCAAAATCACGAAAATTGCCAACGGAGGAACAGTACTTTTCCAGCGACGACCCCCCCACTCTTCCAGTCTGTCACAGCTCCATGTTCGCGCACCTTCTCACCATACAATCTCGGTACGGCATGAAGTCCATCGGCCAACGCTAATGGGACATCAACCAATGTCGCCTTTGTCAGGCTGCCACCCACCACGGCCATCCCATGTCCAAAGGACTGGCTAGCAGAACCAAGGCCACCTCGCTGATGTGCCTTGTACGGGTCGGCGACGGTGTTTCAGTGAGCGGACGAAAAATGAACAATGGTCCCAAGTAACGCAGAAGAGGTGGCTGTGAGAGGGTCCCAACGCGGGTTCTCGATGTTAAACGACTGTGCCTTAAAACTCATGTGAGTTAGTAAAGAAACAGCGACGCCTTCCTCTTTGCTTTAGTACTTACAGCCCAAGGTCTTTCGCGTCAATTTTTTGGTGTTGGAGTAATATAAATGCCGCTCTATCAGACAACTTCAAAACACGACTGTTCTTTTTGTGCCAGAGCCATACGGCATTTTTGCGTTCTAGCAAGTCGCAGCTCATATTAGCAAGGGGCAGGTTACGGTGAAATGAACTCGCTGCGTCTTTCGCGCCAGCTTCGTGTTTCATTCTAGCAGCAATTGACTCGGCTGCTATAGTAGTCTCTGGCGCAAGGCACACTTTGATGGCGGCTGTCGAATTTGTACCGTTCAGAGTCTTGTAGGGTATTGGCCTGGGCCCTGCTCGAGCGGCAGCCACCATGTTTGCCCAGAAAGGTTGACTGTCATTTTTAGTCATCCAGGGCTATCAGGAATACTCCGAACATAGGAATGGGCATCACTCACTCTCCGAAAAAGGGTATAATTGACGTTGGACGGCCATTCAGCAATCCACAGGCCGTCGTTCCGGCTCCAGCGTGGTGGATGACTGCTGAAACGTTCTTGAATAGCCACTCTGGGTGAGAGATGTCAATTACGAGCAGACCCAAGAACAATGTTCTTCTCACCATGTGGGCAGTCGCCAATGAATAGCACGTTCGGATCCGATTGATTCGATCCAAGCTTGCTCCAGCCCTTGGAGACAACAGCCCTCACGCCACACGACCTGACAGCCTCTAGTATCGTGTCGGTCGTTTTACTAGCATCAGCCATCACAATGCTCCCAAATCCGAATAGATTGCTGTCGGACCTGCTCCAAGGAAATCTGCTAACTCTTTTTCTGGAGAATAGGGTGTTTCTTCGCGAAAGAAGAACCCGCACACATCTAGGCATCGAGTAAGCTACAGCTCCTGTGCTCGACGTAATAGCTTACCGATGTATGATGGCCAGTCTTCAGGCTTTGGTATCAATGCTGGAGACCAACAATAGGTGAACGGAACTTTCAATGCTTCTGCAAGCCCTGGGCCGGCCATGGCAGGAACGGGCTCTAGGTTTAATGCCGTCTTCCTCCACATGTTGATAACGTCTGATAACCTATATAATGATCAGCGCAATGCCTCCATATGATGGCAAGAAAACTCGCCCTTGCCAAGTCATCACATCGACAAGGCCATACGACAGATAATTGGCCGTCCTTGGATCTGCATCTCCATTCTTCATGTTTGCTAACGGGTGCGGGAACGCTCTCGTTGGACTCCACGGCATGGTAAACATGAGATGCAGTGGCACACTGAGCGCTTGGGCACAATGGATGTGGGCAAAGCTCGGCGGGTTGGCGATAATGGCGTCAGCGACGAACGGGACGCCTGTTGTGGCGTCCGGCATTATGCACGATTCCCAGCAGCCGTTGAGCATTGTATGTATCATTTTCCGTTTGCGCCCAATTTCGCCGGATGTCAGGGTGTTGAAGATAGGAATGATGCTTGGATTTTTCACCATGTACTATGAAGGTGAGATGCGTAGTGCAGCAGAGGTAGTAGTGGGGTGCAGCAGAGGTAGAAGTGGAACGTACGGCCATAAGGCTGGTAGGATCACCGCCGATCGAAAAAAAATTCCAGATTCGACGATTCGACGAAGTCTTTGAAGTTCTCGTGGGTTGCTATGCGTACACGGTGGCCGACAGCTTGGAGTTCTTGACCCAAGGCAATAAAAGGCTGTACATCACCTGCAGAGGATAAGCATCATGCCCAAAGATCGAGGCAGGACATCTGGAACATTACCTCTACTACCAACGATTTGAATCACAATATTGAGCGGAGGGTGGACAGAATAGTTCGTGACTAATTGCTCGGGAGAGACCTTGTTGTCGGAGGGTAGTAGAGGGAGCAACCTTAAGTTTACTACTATCGTGTCAATGCACATATCGAACCGACCGTCATCTTTTAACTCGTAGAATCACAGGTCAGCGTCGTTCGAAATAGCTGTACTTAGAGGGGCAAATACCGTTAATTACAGCTGAGACGGCCCCCAAGTCCCCCGGTATGATCGCATCATAAGGCGGGGGGAGGTCCCAGTTTACGTAGCCATCATCTTCAGGGCTGAGCGTGTCTGCATTGCTACCCCGAACTTTGCCTTTATCGTTCATGTTGCGTGTGTAGTACTCGCTTTCTTTCTTCTTCGTAATATGCGAAGTCTTGAAAGGGTATTTACTGATTCTCCCCTCGTAAACTACAGGCGTGAAAAGGTGGGGAAGTATCACATGATCATATCGATCCAGGCCGGGCCTCATGCATACGTCGACGCGCTGGCCTCTTGGCGACGATGACACACTTCGTACTCGCGTACTTGCGTACTCGCTTCTCACTGCCGTACTCCCTGCCGCTGGTCCTTTCGAGTGCCCCAAGAGTTGAAGGTATTTACCCTTGATCGTGTGAAACTGAACCCCCGTTGGTGTCAACAACCTATCAGGCCTTTTAAATGTAGCGAGCCAGTGATGTTACAGCAAACAGGGGTCGTAATGGGCCATTGACAAGGGAAATCAGCCACTTGGTAGGGATTTTACAAGGGATTTAGAAGGGAATACGGTGATCAGGTGGATATTTCTAGGGCTTTAGTGGAAAAAATAAGGAGTTTACTGGGATTGAGTGGTGCCCAGCCTCGCCACATTTAAAGGCCTGATACGTTGAATACAGTCTACGGCTGAATCATGAATTGAAGATCTGAATACAGTTTTACGAATAATATTTAAGGCTGAGTTCGCACTATTAAAGACGTTCTTTGGAGAGATAGATATGCGGGGATATGTTGTTCAAGACAACTAAACAGTCAATGAGACCTTGATTATAATTCCATTTTCTCGAGACTCAGGCCCCTGTATTTACCATCGGCCAGGCGATGCCGCCTTCCTTTTCCTGCTGTATTCTTTGGCGTGTCTGATCTTCATGAACCCACGTTTCGATCCTAGCGATAACATCATCCACCAGTAGCTGGTATGTGCTACTCGCCTTGAAGAAGCTGGTATGCGCCTCGACTTCCATCAACCCCATCCATGCGGATGGACATCCAGGTCGGATCCGCATTCCCGAATGCGCCGTTCGTGGGCAATCTGCAGAACTTCCGCTCTTTCATGCTTCTATTGCGTCGGCGCCCTTCACGGTGATCCAAATGCTGGTCCGAAAGTGACGAGCATTCTGACCCGCTGGGGCCTGAGCTACGTCGCCCTCCTCACCACCCACATGAGGTTCATACGTCTTAGAGTTAGGGTACATGTCCATTGCTTTTCGACTACAGCCACGACAATCACCGGCATGGAAAGAATGACCAGTATGCCATTTTGGGATCATAGTTGCCTATGGTTTCTATGGCTCGCAATCATTACTTAACTATCCAATATCCCATAGCCCCGCTGATTCACCTTACTTCCGAAGTACTTCTTCAATCGCGAAATATGCGGCTTTTTTGGTGTAGTTTGACCACCAAAGACACGGATCCCCAAATCCGGGAACAACCCCCCAGACCCAGGAGTATGGATCGTAAAACCCCCACACAGTAATGCCAACGCAACGAGAAACATCCAGACAAGCTCGGAAGGTATCTGCGTAGATCTGTGCCTGCCTCGACACCCTTGAAGGGCTATTGGGCATTTCAACAAATACATCAAGCTCTGTGATAGCAACGTCGACCCCAAGAGATGTATACAATTTCATGGATTCCACGAGTTGTTGGTAACTAGGGGCGAGGGGCTCAGGAAAATGTGCTTGAAGACCAACACCATCAATCTTGATACCTTGTGCCTTTAGCTGCTTCACGAGACCGAAAACGGCAAGAGATTTGTTGTTGATGGCCTCGATATCGTAGTCGTTGTAGTAGAGTTTCGCCTTTGGGTCATACCTTGATGCAAGCTGAAAAGCCAAAGCAATATAGCCCGGCCCGATGGTGTTGTACCAGATGGTCTGACGGTATGTTCCATCCTCATTAAAAGCCTCGTTTACGACATCCCAGGCATAACAATGGCCCTTGTAGTGCGTGACCACGTTTATGATATGGTTTTCCATGACGGACACCAGCGTTGCGTTCTCCCATGATCGGGAAGTCAGCCATTCCGGAAGCTGGTTGTGCCAAATCAAGTTGTGACAACGACTAAGCTGAGAGTTCTTGTTCGCAAGGCCGATCATCTCATCTCCGAGAGTGTAGTTGAACACATTTTGTTCCGGCTCGATATACATCCACTGTTGCTTGTTAGGAGAATCTGTGACAGCTCTAGAGTGCCAAAATATACCTTCTGCCCGTTCTCTGAGGTGATCTGTCCAAAATCATGATGATTCTTAAGAATTGTTCGGTATTGACTGTCATTCAAGAAATGATTGTCAGCGGCCGTTCCAAAGTACAGCTTCCTATTCTTCGCCATCAACCTATTCAAACCGCTATTGCGGTGTTGACTGGCCCAGCTTTCAGGCACTCCAAGCGCAAGTGCCATCATCAAAGTAGTTAGGGGAAGAAAAAAGTTCATCTTAATTATCGACGAAGATATACCAGCGAGTTCAATACTTGCTTCTTCCTTGGGGCAAGAATTAGAAACTTAAGCATGCGGATCTGGATGGTTTTAGCACTCACTCGAGTAGCAACAAGTTTCTCGTGATACGCCGCTCTGTTAATTTGCAATGCGAACTCTCCGCTGGCAAAATTGGCATTCCTCGCATCTACACAGCGGTTAATCACAATATTGGCGCCCCTCTTGCCGAACAGTCTTCAGGAATCGTCATTTCCAGATGGTTGCCATAATAACTAATGAGTCAGCCCAACTTACCATGCAGACTGAGGTATTTTGCCCCGTCGATTTAACGTCTAACCCCTGCTTTCCGCCCACCCCTACATTCCGCCCACCTCGCTTAACCTCACCGCTTCTTATACTACCTAACTTTAATAATTATTTAATATTTTATTCTCTAATTGATTTTCTTGAAATTTAGAATGTAGATTAATCTTATTATGAAGCCTTAATATACTAAATATAATATTATATGTACTGTTAAGGAAATCGTAAATAGTAAGTCCTTATAAAAGGCATACTTAAAGTAGGGTATTCTAAGGTTTACCTTTTATAGTTGGAATATAACGATATAATTATATTAGGAGGCCGCTAAGTACTTATAAAGGCTACCTATAGTAATTAAAGATTAATTAACTAATTGGATTTTAATTTAAGAGTCTCTTAGCTATAGAGTTACCTACGCGTAGATACAGGTTTTTAGAGAGAGGCTTTTAGCTATTTAAGGAGATTACTAATTATTTAGAAAACACTAGATAATACGATTTTTAGTACATAATCTTATTCTTAAGACTAAGAGGCAGATATATATTAATTCTATATATATTAATTATACTTACTCTGAAGTTATTAAGCTATAGTTCTAAAAATTAGAGATTCCGGTAATTAAGGCTATTTCAGTCTCCTAATAATAGAATATAGACAAGACTAGTGTTATAGAAGGCTATAGTCTTAATAGCAATGTCGTAGGGAGTGCTAAGAAACGCAAGGTTTAAGGAAAATAGCTAGGTTCACGTACTTAGATATTAATTATTAAGTGTATATCCGTAACTAGCCTCTCTATATTTCCGGCGGTAATTTACAAGGGAAAATCAGTCTAATAATAGTAGTTTCCATCTTAATTAGATATATTCGATTAATAGTACTTTATAGCTATTAATAATAGGTAGATAACTAACTAGATAGCTCTAAAGTAGCTAGAAAAGGTCTTTATCCTATAGACTTAATTACGTGACTATTCTATAAGACTCCTTATTTTAGATAGCTACGGAAGTTATAAGACTACGGATTTTCTTTAGAGGTGCCTTAAGTATAATATATACCTTCTTTTCTTACTTGTATATACGTTATATGTCTTATAATCTTTAGATTTAATAGTTTTCTCTCTATTAAAGCGTACTTACTGGAAAGAGCTTTAAAAGTTAAGTTCAATAGTTAATTCTATATTAATTAGTAAGTGTAATTTCCTTATCTATTACTAGAAGGTATACCTGGAAAGCTTTACCTCTTCTAATATTAAGGCTAGGTAAAGGACTATAGGTCTATAGCCGGTCTCTATAGTAAAGCCTTTAATAAGCCCTTTACTATTAGAAAATAGTAATAAATCGATAATTCTGTCTTCTATAAAGGCTTAAGAGATACTAATACTACCTCTAGAGGTTTCTAATACTTTAATTAAGTTATATACTCTAAAGAACCGGAAAGAGATATACGTATAGATTCGAACCTTAGCTAATAAGTTATATAACTAACTTCTAATTAAGTGTTTACTCTTTAAAAGGTTATAAAAGGAATAGATAAAAGAGACTACGAATTAGAAAAGGTAAATATAAGGGTTAAAGAGTTAGAAGAGAGATTAGAGTAAGTACAGCTAAGGAAAAAGAGGAAAGTCCTAACTAGTCTAAATTCCTAGTTTACGATAATACATGTAATTAAGAAGGCTTAAATTGCAGCTAAAGAGCGTTAAATTAGACCTATAGAATTAGAATTAGATAGAGATTCAGATTCTATAATATTATGTATAGAGGTTAACGTAGAATAGAGTTATTGAGTGTTGAAAATCAGGTGACGGAATTGGCAGGGTGGGCGGAATGTAGGGGTGGGCGGAAAGCAGGGGTTAGACGTTACGAGTTTGATTGGCCAGATCGAATAAAATCTTTGCGAGGAAATTCCATGTGAAAGCCCATCAGCCGAGGAAGTTGCCGGCTAATCTACTCTGACACTTACTCTACTCGGTTTCGCCTTGGGTTCACCTCGTATTACGTCGGGTTGTGGATGATTTCATGGAGTCACTCCTCCCCACAAACTCTTTACGCAACCTCGGTGTTAGATAAGCCGAGCGACTCGCTTTCCGAGTGGTCTGTGAGGTATTGCCAGGGTACGGTGTTCAAGAATGAGGTCGTGCTTTTGACTGCACAAGATATTCATCTTAACATTCCTGGGGTTGCTATAGCCGCTCATGCTGATATCCCTTACAGGCCTTAGCTTGTATAAAGCTTTCTCTCTGAGCCTGGAGTCTATCTTGTTGGATCTTATTTGTTCAGGTCGTCCTAAGCTATCCTCGTCATAACAGTAACTACTAGATCAAATGTCGACGGTATTCTCGTTCAAAGTCTCGGCTGATACTGAACCGGTGGAGATATTGCAACCGTTCTGGTCCCATGTCGTTGGAGCAGGTCGTGCGGCGGAAGGGCTTCGAGCCGATTGGCAACGTCACCTGAAGCAAGCAAGTGTCGCCTGTGGGTTTCGATATGTCAGATTTCACGGCCTTTTCCACGATGATATGCACGTGTATCATGAAGTCGATGGAAAACCGGTGTATAACTTCCAGTACATTGATGCTCTGTTTGACGCGATGCTCGAGATGGGCGTGCGTCCGTTTGTTGAATTTGGATTCAGCCCGTCTCAACTCGCAACAAAGTTGGCCACAGTACGCATTCCAAGCATTCTTCCCAGATATCTCGTCACTGAGTCAGTCATTACACAGGTTTTCTGGTGGAAGGGCAATATTAGTCCACCCACTAACCTAGAAAAATGGGGCGATCTAGTGAGAGGATCCGTACAGCACTGGGTAGCCAGATATGGCGCTGAGGAAGTTCGGACATGGTACTTTGAATGCTGGAACGAAGTAAGCACTCACTGAATCTTAGGTAGTCGTAGCACTGATCGTCGTTCCAGCCAAATCTACAAGCATTTTGGGCTGGAAGCCGTTCGCAGTATTATGCACTTTACGAGGTAACGGCAAAAGTTATCAAAGCGCTTGACAGGAACTTAAGAGTTGGTGGCCCGGCAACCAGCAACTATGTTCCCGATAGTCGATTTGATGGAGAATTGGAGGATTTCGAGGTTCAGAAGCAACTAGCAGAGGTCAGAGGGCTAACGGCTTACCATGTTTCACTTGCTCATACTTCACATAGGTAGTGAACATAGATTCCCTCAAATGGGAGCCAGTATGGGTGGAACACTTCCTACAATGGTGTCACAGTCGGGATCTCCCAGTCGACTTTGTCTCTACTCATCCCTACCCGACAGACTGGGCCTTGGACTCGAAGGGTGGCCAATCTAGACGAGTGCGCAACATTCATGCAACTCCAAAAGATCTGCTTCAAATTCAACAGATAGTATCCGCGAGTCCTTACCCCTCGGCAGAGATTCACCTCACTGAGTGGAATTCTAGCCCCTCTTCCCGAGATCACAGCCATGATTACGTGCCTGCTGCTATCTACGTTGCTCGCACTATGTTGGCTTCGCTGAATTTGGTTGACACCCTAGCTTATTGGACATTCACAGATGTCTTCGAAGAGGAAGGTGCTGGAATGGAGCCTTTCCGTCAGTTGTATTGCCCTATATTGCTATTCTAGACAGTGCTGACGAAACCTTTGCAGATGGGGGATTCGGGCTCATAAACTTACAAGGAATTCCAAAGCCAACTTTCCACGCCTTTAGGCTCTTGAGACAGCTTGGGGACGAAGTACTCAAGCACGACCCAGACCATGGGATTGTTACCCGCAACAGCAAGACTGGTCTGCTTTCTGTGATCATGTTTCACTATCCACCTGAGATCGACACGTCACCACCTCCAGCCTATCTGGACTGCCGAGTTGCGGAGGATTCTCTGGCCATCGGCAGGCCAGCCAAGAAGATCGTCATGATCGAGAACCTGCGTCCGGGTACAGCATTTAGTTTGGAATTATTGGCCCCAAATCACCCCGGCGATGTTATTTCTGCCTGGAGGAATCTTGGATCTCCGTCAACACTTAATCGAGGAGTTGTGGAACAACTGACTAACTACGCATCGACTTTAAACCAAAGATTTTTAGCAGTTGACAGGGAGGGAAAGATTATGTTCGAAGAAGAGCTACTTCCGTGGACACTAATTGCGATGAAACAAGTAGAATTATGAAGTAGTGGACCGTGATTTCAGCCCTAAGGTTCTTTGATATATCTAAAGTACTACTCACCACGGGGTCCGTACAGGCGTGCATCTTTGAATCTAATGGCTTGCTTAATTACTCATACTGCTAGGAGAGTGCACTTAGACTCCAGGATATACTAGAGAATAGGAGATACACAGATTTATAATAGTATTTAGATAAGAATAGCATTGGATGTAATCCTAAAATTAAAGGTAAGATATGGCATGATGGCCTCTCTGAATCCGATATTGTGCAATTCGAAGGGAATTGGGGTGTCACAACAAGTCCAGATCACCGACAGCCGAATTAACCCGACGAATAATGTAAATAAACCTTACCTACTAGAACTATACCTAAGCGAAGGAAGGGGAACCGGCGCATCTTACTGCCGAGACAGCGACTCTCGGCAGATGTTCAGGAAGGGAGATGGATTCTCGATTTGTATACGTGCTAACCTATCGAATTCCTTGAATTTCCCTTCAGTCCGAAATCCTCGAGCGATAAAGTAAAGAGCTGTTAGTTCATATTTATTTTGCACGTTAATATAATCATGACTCGGTAGCTGAATGAGTCTTCCGACCACTTTCCTTCTCTTATATTCTCGTTCTTACTTCTTTTATCGGCCGCCGCCTCCGCTTGTTAAAGTGTCATAGAAAGTATAGAGAATGGCGGGGTAGTAGAGTGGTACGGTTCTCCAGTATAGTCATCGCCATTTTCATCGGATTCGCTAAGAATACGACCGTATTCGAGTTGACGCTAAGGAATGAAGGGGCTAACCTATTAGCCTGTTGTGCCGAAAGATAAAGAGACAAATCCCCGCGCGAGAATGGGCGGTGAACTACTCTAGCTTACTCGTAAATTTTGTACGTACCCAACCGCGCACGGATTCCCACGTTCATCGGTGTTACTTATAGCGGATTACGGCTCCGTCGTAGTTTCTATGTGATCTAGCGGCGGAATCTTGGGTGCGGGGTTCTTGCAAAGTTTCTCGGCCCGAGACAAGAGAGTAGAGAATAATAGTCTATTGCTACGGACAGATTTATAAGTCTTCATCATCTCCATGAAATACGTTATTTGAGAATGAAATGAATACTAACTTCTTGCCTTACTTGAAGACATTCATCATGCGCCAGTATATTTTAACTAATCTTTTTTTGTTCTTAAAACTTGCTGAATCTGCTCCTGGGGTTTCCGGAAATGTAGTTAATCTCGGCTATGCGTCTTATCATGGTACTCAAAATAAAACTTCTGGGTAAGTGACTATTCCTCTTTATTGAAGTTACAAGTAGTAACTGGTGGCTTGGTCTCAGTGTCGCTGCTTGGTATGGGATCCGATACGCAAAAGAGCCTGTTGGAGAACTACGATGGCGCGCTCCCGTCTTGGTTGATACATATGTGAATATAACGGCAGGACCTCAGGCTACCATTGATGCAACCTCCCCCGGCCCATCTTGCCTTCAAAGCACACCCTCCTGGACTTCAAATACGGCAAGTGAGGAAGGCCAAAGCGAGGATTGCCTTTTGCTGGATGTCCTTACACCGATTCGTCGCGTTTACTCGAAGCTCCCGGTCTTGGTGCAGATCCATGGTGGCGGTAAGCTGATCTGTCACCCCTCGTGCTCGGCACGAACCAAAAGCTGACTTTCTATTCCTCTATGAAGGTTACGCAACAGGGAATAGCGCATCACTTCCGGGCGATTCTATTGTGCACCATGGCGATGGAGGTCTGATCTTTGTGTCTCTCCAGTACCGTCTTGGCCCTCTAGGATTTCTGGGGGGTGAGGCCGTGAAAGCGGATGGTTCGTCCAATGCTGGTCTGCTTGACCAACGACTTGCCTTGAAATGGGTAAAAAAATACATCCATCGCTTCGGCGGTGATCCAGATAAAGTCACTATCATCGGAGGAAGTGCGGGAGGTGGGTCAGTCACCCTACAGATGACTATGTATGGTGGTGTTCGAGATCCTCCTTTCCGGGCAGCTATTCCAGGTTAGCCCTATATCCCTGATTGCCCCAAATGATACGAGTTATTCCTGTTTGAACCTAACTCTGATATTAGAGTATCCTTGGTGGACCACCATGCAGAACAACTCGTGGCTGAACAGACAATATGATCGTCTCATTGACAACGCGAATTGCTCTTCTCTCGATTGTCTCCGCGGCTTGTCACTATCCAGCATCAGGAAGGCCACCACGGCGGCCGCCCAACAAGCTTACACGGCAGGAGAATATCCGTTTGGCAATTTCTATTGGGGACCGTACGTTGATGGTACTATTATTCGCGACTCCCTAATTAATGACTTCCGTAATGGCCACTTTACCCGCGTACCTGTCATGGTTGACCACAGTTTGTACGAGGGCGCCCTGTTCAGTAACTTTCTCACAAATACCTCTGCAACTCTCCGTCAGGAAATACAGAACCTTTGGCCTGCGGCATCCTCTTCTAAAGTCGACAACATCTTACATGCGTACTCTTCAATCAACACCACGGCGCTGAGAGACGGTTCAATCTTCCTTAATGTGGTCCAAGACGCGCTGTCAACCGTTAGCGACACCTTCGTCAAGCGCCAGGCAATCCTTGGCGATTCGTACGTCAACTGTGGCACAATGCATATTGCAACAGCAGTGAGGACAGCAGGATTGGCGGCATACAAGATGATCTTCAATGCCGGCTATCAGCTTCATGGAGCCGTGTCGAATTATGTGTTCTCCAAGGATATCAACCGTAGGTTTCCAGCTCCACATCAGTTATTGCCAGGTATAGCTAACCATTTACTTGCTGCAAAGCATCTGGAGAGGTCTACTTTGGCAGCCTCCGATTTCCGGGAAACGATACTCTAGCCAGTTTCTTAAGAGATTACATTGTAAATTTCGTGATTCTTCGAGATCCTAACGAGGCTCATAAAAAGGGAAATTTCGGCAGGCCAACCTGGCCAATATATAGTTTGGGCGACAACGGCGTTTTGATGGTAGGTTTCGAAGAAATAACTAGTATTAAAGACTCGGATCTTAGTCTAAGATGCAAAGCTGTGGATGAGGTATCGGACCTTTGATTCTAGAGAGTATATAGTACAAGCTGCGAGTTTACTACAGCGCATCTTGGAACTTTATTGATGTGTAGCTTAATATCCCTTCGAGTATCATTGGAACAAAGTACCAAGTCTGCGCCAAACGAGCTCCCATCGGAACCAGTTTTATCCTCCACCCTCCCCCTCCTTAGAGCTAAAGATCCCCAGCGGACGCTAAATTCGATCCCCTGGAACCAATTTCGGCTCCCTAATCCAAAGCTCTGCCGTCTGAAAGGAGTAGGTGGATGAAGGCTTAACGGAAAATTGATAAGCCTTCTTAATGAAACTATTCAAGCAAAATATATTGCGAGCTCCTTTGCTGATGCATTTGATTGAGGTTATTTTGTAATAGCTTGATTCAATTGATTCCACACAAACACCACTAATTTAGTTATTCAAGTCTAGGGCTTTGACGCTGCAGAAATCTAAAATTGTACGAAACAACCGCATCCGCAACTTTCTGAAATGTTAGAGAACCTGTCCTTCTCAAAGTCCTTTTCTCTAAATTGAGCAATTGTTCGGCGGCGAGGCGACGATGACGCTGTTATTGACAAAACTTCCAACAATCTAGAAAAGAGTGTTGATCTCAGGAATAACGTTGAAACAATAAAGACCAAGGGTTTCAAAAAAAATAGATTACTAGGTTGACCTACTCTCATTAATAAGAATAACGAAACAATTCCTAACTAGGATGTCTAGTTTCATACCGTATACAAAATCTTGGAATTGAAGAGAAATATCCAGCAAGAAGTTATTATCGATAAGCTCGGCTTTTATTACCTAAGCTATTGCATTATCAAATAATTCTTAAGTAATAATAAGTATAACACCAATTGCGTTCTAAAGGGTTATCTCTGCTGCGTATACTTATGTAGTCAAAGCTAATCCATTAAGCTTCGAGAAAGCGCCGAAAAACTGTACTGTGTAAACGATATCTTCGTTTGACTAGTTTGCTAATTCAGCGAAGAATTGCATCTTGTCGTCTTGCTGCTGAGAAGCTGAGCGCTTATTTATCCCCTTCCACGCTCAACAGAAGTCTGGAAGGCGTAGGAAGTCCAGAGAGCGAGAACTCCGCAACGAAGTGTGCCGCTATCGCGACGGATGTATCTTGGTCGGAAATCGGCTTTTGTGATATGCTTTAGGGATATCAGCATGGTAGAGGTGTGTTATCGGATCTAATATTTAGGTCATTTACAGAAATCGGGCTCGATGATTAAGTCACTACTCGTCTCGACTGATGTTATATTAGCGGTAGGCAGCGAAGAAGACAATAGAGATATCCTATACAGGGTTAGTGAAGAATCTATCTCAAGTTCTTGCTGTAGAGGCTCAGCTAAGACAGAGTAGTTCGTTGGTCTCGTAATAACTAAGCTTAAGTGTACTATGATTTCCTAACGTATATCTGCCTAAAGATAGTTATAATAGTATTAGCGCTATAGTTCTTTATCCGTGATTACCTTATTAGAACTTATATAATATAATTGCGACTTGTAAGAGAAATAAGCGATCTCGTTGGGTTTGCTACCTAGACTATTATAAAACCTAGTTATTACTAGCTGCTTAAGAGGGAAATATTCGTATAGCTAGTGTCCGAAGGAGTCTAATCTAGACGATATCGTGGAAAATATAGTAGAAACTTGAACCTTCTTTGATATATTAAGTGCTGATGTCTGTATAGAAGTGAGATGACTTAGTGTTAGAATAACTTCAGTGAAGGAGTCGATGTTATGAAGGAGAGACGGCGAGAGCGATAGTAACTACGAATACGAAGCCTATTTAAGTCTTCTTCGGCGCCTGCTATACCGGGATATAATAGTGGTTAGCGGCTAGTTTTAGCTATAACTAACCCTAACTAGAGCTAGGTTCTAATAGGCGAGATGAGATTTAATAACGAACTCTAGTATAGAGGCTAAAGAGAATTCTGGTTTTAAATGAGTAAAAGGTTTTATTAGATTAAAAGGATTTGCACTGCCTTGAATACAGAGTAATTTTAGATATAACGCGTATATAATATAATATAAGTTGTAATTTAAGGTCATTATATATATAACTATATAACTGAGTTGGAATTTTAGTACTATATATCGTTTATTATTTAGCCGGTCCTGCGCTTCTAATCTTTGAGCTACTCCTATTATTTAGCTATACTACTCTTTTACTCTTACTTATTTATCTACTTATCTATTTCCAATTTCCTGTGTTTACTTCAACTCTACTTTATATTTCTAGAGGTTAGAATACCTACTCTATCACTAATTAGCTAGTACGATTCTTTTCTAGATTATAATTTATTTTAGATTGAAAATAGTTTTATACAATTAATTACGCTTTTATATTAGAATTAAATCCAATAAGCTACTTAAATCTTAAAAGATTGAAATTTAATTAGATAGTACTAATATTAAAACTTATTTGTAATTAGAAGATGTAAATATAGCGCTAATTCTCGCGTTATTACTTATATTTAATTTTAGTTTAATAGGTTTTTTATTTCTATGGTTTATTACGAAGGTAAGTTATAATAATAGCGATTTTAAGTTAATTTAATTTAGAAAGATAGAAAGTAGACGAATAACGCTTTTACGTCGTAGAAGAGTAAGTCTTTAATTAATTATTTAATATTAGATTTATACTTAAGTAGTATACTCTTAGAAGAAAGTATTTAAATAAAATAAAATATAAGTAAGATTGAAAAGAACTATATTATATAAACCTGGCTTATTATATAAGTAGATTGAATATTAGTTAAAGAAGAAAGATATTATTTTATAATTTTATGATTTTATTATAAATAAAATTTCTTCTTTAATATAAGAGAATTTCTTAGTTACGCTCTTTTTCTTTATATTTTTCTTTGGTTTATAATAAATTTAGATTAGTATATAATAGTATAGATTTTAGTTTAATTAGTATTTGAATTATTTATCTAAATTAGCTTAGTTTTCTTATAAAAGATATACTAGATAGCGTCTATAATAGTATATTTCATATTAATAATCTATATATCTAGTCTTATATTAGTAGAAGTAGTAGAAGATTTTTTATTTAATAGTTATTAGTTATAGTATTATGAAGGGAAAGACTCTAATCTCTATATAATAAGAGAGTAATAAATATATAATATATAAGGTATAAAGTTTACAAAATAATAGATAGATAGAATTAAGAGATATTATATATCTAAAGAGTGCAAATTATTAAGTAAAGAAAGAAGTATAAAACTTATTAAAGGGAAAAGAGCTATTATTATTATTTCTAATCTCTTAGGAAGATCTTAGCTTAAGTATAATACTAAGTATATAAGTTAGGTAATAAAAGTATACCGAGGCAAATCTCTACTATAGCATATACTCTATTAGCTATTTCTTCTTTACTTCTTTACTTAATCTTTAGTTTAATTTTAGCTTCTTTTTTAAGATCTTAATATTCTTATTACTATTATCTTTAATTTTTACTAAAAACTTACTAGTAAACTATAGATTATTTATTATATACTCTATTTTTATATATTTTAAGAGATATTTAAGCTAATTTATAAACCTTTGTTTTCGTAGTCTTTTAAGTAGACTAAGATTATTTATTTTTATAACTATTAGTATATCGTAGTATTCTTAACATAAAAAAACTTATAAAAACTCTTATAATAAAGTTATGAAATATCTTATCTAATAGAAAATCTCTTTTTTTAATATTAAGTTATAGACAAATTTAATATAATCTTAATTAAAGATTTAGTTATACTATAAAGTAGTCTATGAATTTTATTAAGCGCGATAAAAAAATAAATAATAAGTATTATAAGAAAGTTATAAGCTCTTATAAAGAGTAACTCGGCGTTAAGTATAATAGTAGTATAAAGTATATAAGTATTCTTTAAAAGTAAGACGATTCTTTTAAGAATAGTTTAAAACGCTTTAATAAAAAGATAAGATAATCATTTTAAAATAAGTATAATACTTAATATATTAAGTGTATTCTTTTATAATAATAAAGTCTAGCAATTAGATATAGTCTTATAAATATATTTAAGATAAGTAGAATATAAATTAGCTATCTAAAAGCTAGAAAGTACCTTATTCTTATATATGATAAAGTAGGCGATATTAATAAAAAACAATAACTAGAAGAGCTATAATACCTTGTCTATTTCTCTAAAGCTATAGATTATTACTAAGCAATATTCAAAGAATATTATATGATTTTATAGCGCTTTCTTATATTCAGAGGCTTTCAAGCTAGTCTTGAAATATACTTACTAATAATAAATATTAACTTTTTACTTTGAATTACATATATAAATAGTTATTAGAATTATTTAGTTACTTTCTAGAAAGTAGTAATCTTCTAAAGTATACTAAATATAATAGCTTAACGAAAGTTTATTAATAATTATAATATAAAGTAGAAAAGATAAGAAAAAGAAGAGGTTCTTAAGGAATTTCAAGTTTAAGTAAAAGAGATATAATTATTAATTATCGTGCAGTAGTGCGAGCAGGCTGGGTTAAAGAGACGAGATCTACTAATCAGGGTAAAAATATAGTATAAAAAGATATATTTAAAAGAGCGTTACCTCCTTCAGGGAGGGCCTAAGAGCATATTATATATACATGGTATACTTACTAAGCGTACACTAGACCAGATACAACTTCTAACAGAGCGCGTTCGATATTAATTCTATTATAATATTATAACTAATTATTTAGTTATCTTAGTTCTATAACCCTTAAGTTCTGTAATAGATAAATCCTATAACTTTATAGTTAGTATAATAGTCTAGTATTTACTCGGCGTAAATACAGAAGACTATAGTTAATTTCTAATAATTAAGAAGTAAATATATTACGTAGATAATCGAAGATAATTACTAAGTATTAAATAAGAATACTATTTTAAATTAAGTATAAAGCTCTTATCTAATAATAGATATACTAATCTTATATAAAACCTTTATTTTTCTTAGATCTTTTAAGATCTTAGAATCTTAAGGATTTAATAAAATTCTAAGATTTATTATATAACTTAAAGTTATATAATACTATAATTAGATTACTATCTAATTATTTACTTTATTAAACTATTATATAGTATAAATAAGTCCTGAGACTTTATTAGCTCCTAAGAACTACTCTTTTAGGAATTACTTAATTCTTAGAAGTATATTAATTCCTAGGATATTTTCTTTTAGAGCCTTATAATTACTTAAAAATATCTGTAATACTATTCTCTTTCTTACTTAATATAATCCTTATACTTAAATACACTAAAGGAAATATTAATAATAGCTTATAACTATCTTCTTTCTTTATTATATCCTTTAATAATATAAAAAAATTCGTAAATACTTAGCTTTTTCTTATAGAATTAAGTCTTCTAGAATTAAAACTATACTTTATTCTTTTTATAAAAAGAATAGAAAAATATATATTATATTAAATACTTCTAGTTTAACTTACTATTTAGAGTATACTTATATAAAAAGAAAATATAATATTAAAATACTTATAATAAGTAATTAAGAGGCTTTAAAGAGAGTAGAATAGAAACTAGAGAAGAAATAGCGTACTATATATACTATAAAGCGTAGGGCTTATAAGTAATATATAGTAGCTATACTTATAACTAAATATAATCTAAACTACTTTATATATTAGTATAAGTTCCTAAAAAAATAAGAAGTAAAGATACTTTATTATAGACTAAAGAGTATTGTCGGTTCAATACCGAATATAAGCTAAGAATTAAACGTAAATATTATATATATGTATATTAAGCTTAATAGTATGGAAAATCTGTGTATTTCTAAGAGGGGGCGGGAGATACTAGACTATATACTACCTCCGAAACACTACTAAATCGCCTCCGTAAGTAGTCCTACCCCTTATTCTAGCTGAAACATATCCTATATAGGCCTGTGAACTAACACCGGTAAATCTTCTTTTAAAAAGACAGTTTTTAAGTAAATCTTTATTATAGAAGCAAATCTCTATTCCAATTATAAGAAAAAAAATAATTATAAAGAGTAACTATATAAGTAAAGGAGGTAGAATAAGTGTACTAAGTACAGAGCTACAGAAGTACTATAGTCCAAAAGACCTCTAGTTATGACCTAAAAGCTATATATTAGAAGTAGTTAATATAGCTTATTAGAAGATAATAGCAAGTAAATAAATACTAAGTAAAGCTATTACTAGCTATATAAAACCGAGATCTTTCTCTATTCTGAAGCTCTCCCTTTTTAAGTAAATATTAAAGAATTACTTATAAGTATATAAACCTTTAATCTTAAAAAATATTCACTAATATTTTACTATAATCCGTACTAAATTAAATAAGTAAAAGTAAGTATAGAAATTCAAAAGAATTATAAGTAGTTCAGTAGTAAAACGGATACTAATATAAATAATACTTATACTAATACTATTCGGAGCTCTTACTACTACTTACTAAAACTACTGCATTTATTATATCTAACTCCTAGTAAAGAAATCAAACTATATCTACTTCTTTAATAAGCGAGAGAGTAAAAAATACTTGTATTATACTAAAAAGAAATTCCTATATAATTCTATAGGTATCCCCCTCTCTTTTCTAATCCTAAATTCTAAACTACCCTAAATATAATCTATAACTAACTTATTTATAGATCCCCTAGTTTTTAGATACTAAGTACCAAGAACTCACCTATACTCTCACTAGTAAGGATACTACTGCTATCTTTATTACTACTGCAGCTATTAATGCAGAACTCCGGGTTACAGTTACTAAGCTACTAAGGACTCAGGATAAAATAAGTTTAGCATTATTAGAAAAGACTCGTGCTCTTTATACTAGGATAGCGGATCTTACTTAAAGTTAATTTATAAGTAATTCCCTTTTCTTTTACTCTAAATCTTTACTGAATATACTTTAGTTTATATTTAGCTAAAACTTCTATAAGACTATAAGTAGATCCTCTCCTACATAGAGAAGCGGGTTAAGGAGGCTATAGCTTTTATTATGTTTTATTATAGTAGTATTAAGTATAAGACCCCTACAGGAGATAATAAAGATAAAGATAAAGAAAGTTCAAGCCCTTAAGTAAAGAAAAATCAGAGTGGAAGTCACTTAAGTAGCGCAGGGGAGGAGGAATCTAATAATACACTAATTGATTTAAGTACTACTTATAAGTAAGGGAATAGGCCCTATTTTAGAAAGGCTTCGTAGTTAGTACTTCGTAGTAGTACTTTCTTTATACTAGTATATAGGAATAATCCCCTATAGTGAAATCGGTACTTAATCCTTATTAGAGTGTTATTACAAGACTGCCTATTAGTGCTTTAAATTAAAGGGTAATTACTTATAAATTAAACTCGTTTTCCCTTCTATATCTTAAATATAACTAAAAATAATTGCAAGTGATTAATAAAAATTATAAGGAAATTATAATAAAGAAAAAATTACCCCTTGCTCGAAACCTTTATATTACTCCACTAAATTAGCACTATTAATTCGTAAGCCTAGATTATAAGTTAAACTAGCTTCTAAATCGCTATTAAGTGACCTCTGAACCTAATCCTCTATCTTTATAATTAAGGTATTAGTATTAATTAGCTCTTAAAGAGCTCTATTTAGTATTGTTTTTATTATAGTATTAGTAGGATTACGAGTACTATTAATCTACTGAATCTTCGTTAATTCCCTATACTTGTATAATTAATGAATTACTATTATATTAATTATTAAATATTTCTCCTTTATAGTACTAAGCTTAATAATATACTCGTAAAAAAATAGGGAATCTATATATACTATAATAGAAAGCTGTAGTAATCCAAGCTTATTTATCACTATATTAATAGTAGTTCCTAAAGTAATTAATATATTGATTCCTACTACTATAGTATATAGCTCTAAAGTAAGTATAATATATATTACTCTCTTATACTTTATAAAG